>OZ007557.1:8309680-8953790 GCA_963931855.1 Philhelius festivus
TAATTTCTTGTGATTTTTTATCGAACATGAGTAATCTCATCAGACTAAAGGTGCGATAGAAAGAAAAAAATAAATTTGTCTTTTTTTAAAAAGGTTGCATGCCCTTTAACATACACTGTTTTTCCTCCATAACTTCAGCTGAGAAGGTTCAAAACTCAAGGTTAAAATTGGAGGCAAACGTAAAATAAAATTTTACTAAAATGCCCCCATTTACTTGGCAACCCTATTTGAATAGAATAAGTGGAGAAACACTTTATCAGAACATTTTATTTTGGTCGAGTTTGACTTTGAGAGTGCAATATCTGTACCCAACCTCATGCAAATGGAACATAGGGCTGGGAGAAATGTCTACAACAACTGCTTATGTAAACCCAACTATTCAAGAGCTGCGATAAAGCAACATGTCTAAGACGACGTATGTTGATGCAACAAGACCAGAATAAGGATGTCTAATGAGCACTGCGAATTTGAGGTGGCTAGGTGCATATCGTGCTGGTTGATATTGAAAAGATATTCAACTAACAACCACCAGATTTGATATGAATGTCCATCAGACAAAGAGAAGTTACAGAAACCTATGTGCGAACATGTTGGAGGGAGCAGTGACAAAAGCATGATGTGGAAGCATCTTGAGTCCCCTCTAGTTTTGCAGTCCTTTGATATCACCTTGAAGGTAAAGTGACGGAAGCAAAAATGTAACCGTGGACAGGTCGTCTTAAAAAAGCCAGCTATAGTTCTCACTTGAGGGCTCGAAGTTCCCACATACCTATCGTTGGTTGATTTCAGAGGGTCTTGGGTTTGTAAAAATATTTTTCAGAGGTGTCCTGCCTCTTGCAAGGAAGTGACAAATCCTCCAAGAGCATTACTTGTCATGAAAAGTTCTGTTCATTTGCCGTTCGGAATCTGAAGAAGATCGTACGTCTCCTAATTCCTACTAGACGGACACAGAAATGTTTGAGAATTCTGAATCACTAGGTTTAGGGTCCCTTCGACCTATTAGTAGCATCCGTTCCCGGTCTCATTTTTTTTTTTTTTTTTTTTGTAATCTAGTTTCAGAGATTTCTTAGATTATTTAACTTAATTTCAATTGTTGCCCCACTGTGCAGTGCACCTCTGATGACGGCGCATTCACATTTCTTGCTGCCGTTGTCATTCGTTCGTATGTATACGTACGTTTGTTTGCCTTTCCTTGCACTGTGCAGTGAAATTCTTGACTTCCAATAAATAACTGTAAATTGCGAAAGTACATTTAATCGTTTTGCATAAATTTACAATCTCGAGAAAGTCACACATCGTGCGCCACACCAAGTCAAGTCAAGCCACGCCATCGCCAGCCGCCGCGCGAAAGGCATTTACGAGTATCTAGAAGAAATTATTGAATGCGACCGAAAGTCGATGAAAATGATCTCGAGGAATAAAACAAAACCCAAACCGCGGGAAGCTCTCCTTAAGAGACTGATGGTAGCTCCACCTATCGTCGTCGTTGGAATATATAGCAACACAATTATCACATTATGGCGGCTGATGCCTGTGATGGCACCAGATTTCCGCTCATGTTAGAAATTCATAATTTTCGGGCGTGCAGCCACCTCCACCAGAAAAAAGCACCGCAACGCACTCGGAAATGTATCTTTGGGATGTGGAATTTGTTGTTGGTATTCGACGACTACTACGAAGACGATGAGGAATCTGTTTGTATACATCTGTCTGTCAGTCAATCTCGGCGTGCAGGAGTAGGTTGGTCGATTTAGCTAGGTATATTACTATATGCGTCGTCGTCTTTATCGCTGGAAGCTGGTTTCATCGCTTGCTAATAAAATGTTAGATGTGGGACTGTGCTGCCTGTGCCTGGTGCACATTCACATATCTTTGAAATTATTGTTGGTATAGATGGAGATGCATTTTTTGTTTGGCATACACAAAAATATTTTTATTTTATTATTTACACTAAGTTCCGACAGTTGCGTCGACAGACGATAGACATCGATTGTAATAATTTTCGAAAATTGCAATTACAAGTAGTTTTTGAATTTAAATGGGTTTCTGCGCGGCATACAGTGGGACAACAGTTTAGTGAACTTGATAAAAATCAATAAAAGAATTTTACAAAGGGCACTGAGTTTCGATATTGAAGTTTTGTCCCTTCTCAAAATGTTATTAAAATATCTCCGGGAAAGTGAATGATCCTCAGAAGATTCGGGGCTAAGAAGGGAAACACTTTTCATGATAAGAGATCGTCTTAGAGGACTTGTCACTTCCTCGCAAGAAGCAGTACCCCTGGCATTTTTATTTAGGTGACAGAAGCTGAGGTTCGAGCCCAATTCATGAGCATGACAGTGCAACGCTCTAACCATTATGCCAAGCGGTACTACTTTTGGCCCTACGACAAGTAATTTCGATGATGATGACTGGGCCTTTTGGCCAGCCCTAGTCATTTCATTGGAATTTTTCTGCTAGGAAAATTTACCACGGGGGAAATTTACGACAGCGGAAAAAATAATCAGGGAAATAAAAAATTTCACGGTGGCCGTTTTAGAGATCTTATTCCATTTATTTTATTGTTTTTTTTAAATCATACCCATTTTTAAGTTAATTTGTCCCACAGTACGCAGCAAAAAAGGTGGTTTTGGTGGACGATAAATTTATGTATTCCAACACATACTTAATAATTGAAAAGGAAGCAGCGATCTCCTTGGGAATGTGCTCAATAAATTGGAGGAGGAATACTTTTTTTTTGTCTGTTTTTTGATACAGAATGACATGACGGCCGACAGTCGGCGCTTGTAGTTATGAGGTGAGAAAATGTACTCGAGAAGTCACAGGAGCCATGTCAATCGAGGAAAGGATGTTTATGGGTGTAAAATATGATGGGAAAATGGGATGGGATTTTTTTTCAGAGCTGATGATGAGGCGCCTTTCCGCCTCCATCATACAATTAAGTTTTTATAATATCAGTTTTTAAACAATCTAGTGTAGGGGGGTACATTTTTCATGATCACACTTATTATTAATAGAATAGTGATTTAATTTATGACGTTCTCAAATGTGAAGCACAGGGGGTCCAAGGGAAGACACCAATTTTCAACTGCTTGTCATGTTTCGACAACCAACTCTTCAGACCACAAGAAGTCAAATTATTCCATTAGTAGCTTCGCCAAATCGGTTTGATATGCGAGTTGCCAATTTCTTGAATTTTATATTATGCCATGGTGTGCATACGTCAAACTATAACGGACAGACATAAAGGAAGCCAATGCTATAATTTCCATAGAAATTAAAATCTACATTTGCATGATGTCAAATAAATCACAAAAAAAAGCAGAACTTCCAAGTGTACGAGTATAATAAGAGGAAACTATCAAATTATCTGTCAAGTCTGAAAAAAGGCATCTACACACACACATTCTTAATCGGCTTCTTAGATTCAAACAACAACAATAACAAACAAAATAAGAATCCTCCACAACGAGACAAGTGTCAAATCGATTTCCACTTTCAACTGAAGATGGCCAAACAAAACTCGAATTAGCATAGCCAAGAACCATTGTCCTTGTACTGTGTGAGTTTGTGAATACTTGGGATAGTTGTGTTGTGTGTGTGTTGTCATGTCCTACAATTGGAAAAGTTGAAGATGCCCATTGACAGGCAAAGCAATAAAATTCAAATGCGATTGTTTTGCACACAAGACACAAAGACGACACATAAAGCACAGTTCTCCAGGAACCAAAACCATGTATGTGAGAAAGAAGAAAGAGGAGGCCAAGATACCAACAAATACTAAAAATTAAGGAATTCTCTGTTTAAAGATAGTTTAACATAAATATAAATATATATTTTGAATATGTAAGGTCGGACAGTCTTTTAGCCAAAAAATGTCGGCCTTCATTCACTCTTTGATTCTCAACTGCAACAAGGATAACAAATAACAAAAGCATGTTTAAGGCAGACACAACGTTGATTTAGGGGTCAGAAGTAGTCAGATATATACGACAAGCCTTCGAGTCGAGAGAGGGCACAAATAAAAACAAAACAGAAAAAAATGAGAAAAACACTGAGGGAAGCTAGACAATGTCTAAGGACACTTTGGTTTAATTTTCCTTATGGCCCAGAAAAGACTTTCTCTCATTTCGATGTATGTATATTCGTATACGAGATAAATCTAAATCAGCTTCTAGCCAGGATCACACGACAAACACATATCATTATAAATGTGTGTAGTGTGTGCCATCCAGTGAGAGAGAGAGAGGATGTTAAGACAGCAGCATAATGTCAAAGGATGCAAACTTAACGGATACAATTCAAAATCAAAGAAGTCAGGATAACAACAAAGTGATATAATATTGTATGTAAATGGAGGAGAGGAAAGATTTAATGCGAGGGAAGGCGAAAATGTTTGGTGTAAAATACTCCATATTGTTTTTAAGAATGAGAAAGATTGCTTGAAGGAATTGGTATGTATGGTGGGGTATAGATTGTCAGAGATAAGATGGAAATTCTTAATGTCCATTAAGCCTTTTATCCTGTTCTTGGCACTAACAGGACTTTTGTTAGGAGGTTAATAACACATCGTTTGGGGCATCACATGAAACTCCACTTATCTTATCACCGAAATTTTTCGTTTGACTGTGGAAACCTATACAGACAAGGTTTCGTTTTAAAACTAAAGGACACACAAATTTAGGAATTAAACATTAACTACTATCTGAAATCCTGAAATATAAAGAAATGTGTTTCTTTTAAATCAGCTAAGAAAAGTTGCTAATTATTTGCGCCGAAAGTTTTGTAATTACCTAATTTTATTCACGAGAAAGAGATTTTCCCTAAGTTGACATTAATTTAACGAAACAACAAATTTACAATTATAGACACTTCGGCGAAGTTGGCTTTACCTTAAAAAAAAAATTTCAGCAAAATATAGATAAAGTTTTGGTTACTATTGGTTAAGTAGTTATCTATATTTGTATAGCAATTTTTTTATCAGAAATTGAGATGTAAGTTGACTTCAACTTAACGAATAAACTCGCAGAAAAATGTAAGTATTGGTTAATACTTAGAAAATTGTTGATAACTATTTTTGTCGCCAATAAATGAATTGTGCTTGTTTTGCCAAAAAATATGGTTTTTGCTAAGTTGGAAACTTAACGAAACAATTTTTAGCCGAAGTTGGATAATGTAACGACAATTGTACATAAATTTGCTAGGTACTAATTTATTGATATTAATTTGTGCATGATTATTTTGCTTTTAGAAAAAAAAAATGAAAATTTTAATAGCATTAACTTAACGAAACAAATTTCAGAAAACAGCTGATAAAGTATAGAAAACATCAAAAATAAATTACATCGACAGTAAATGATTTTTTTTATTTTCAAAAAACAAGATTTATGGAAAGTTGACTTCAACTTAACGAAATATATTTTGTAAAAAGGGCAGATTAAATATTAAAAAAACATACATATGTATTTTTTTGTTGATGATTATTTTCTGAATTATTACGACAAAAATTATTTTAATTTTACTGGCAAAAATGTGACTCCTACCAAGTTGGCCTCAACTTAACGAAATAATTGTTAAGCAAAGGTAAATCAAAGTTCTTGCATAGAATTTTTTGATAAATTGATTGCTTATTATTGTTCAACAATAACAGATTTACCCACGTTTTTAAACACGTAATGAAACTAATACACAACTTAACGAAACAACTTGCAGTAAAAAGTATATAAAATATTAGTAAGTGTTGTTAAATCTAATTCTAATTAATTTTTTATTTAAAAAAAAATTGTATGCGCTTAAGAACATTTCATTAAATATTTTCATTAAATTGTTTCGTTAAGCTGTACTAGACTAGGCACTTTTGGTGAAAAAAAATTGTTAAAAAAAATTCGAAATTAGTGACATAACTAGTAAACGTTTTTTTAGTTGTTTCGTTAAGTTGATGTAAACTTTGCAAAAATTTGATTTTTCTTTTACATATTTTTGTTGCTTTGATATTACTTTAATAAAACAACAAAATAAATGTCAGCCTAACTAACAAACGAATCAAAAGGAATTAATGGATATGCATTTTCGGATCGATGATAGCTTTATTTCTTTTTTGCTTTAACGACTTAACTCAACGAAATATCTGTTTTTCTCAAACAGAAAGAGCAATTTATAATATATTTACTTCACGAATAAGTATATAATTTTTTAACTATTTGTTATATATTTTTTAATCTGAATTCTCAAAAAGTTTCGTTAAGTTAATGTACTTTAGTTTGCTTGATAAAAACATCAGAACAACGAATATAGATAATTTAATAAAACAACATGCAAAGCTAAGCAATGTGACATATATAAATCCTTCAAGGCTTATTTATTGATTGCGGCACCTGCCCTTTTTGATTGTTACAAATATGTTAGCACCTAATAAAAAGGCAAACAATCAAAAAAAATGGTTGTCTCCAAATCCAAAGCCTTCTTCCTTCAACAATAAAAAAAAAGAGTCTCAGCATCAATCGTCTATGAAGTCCTTCGATCCTGTTGCCCTTTCTGTGTGTGCATTCTCGCTGTGACATTTGCATTTCTATTTTTATTTTTACTGGCCCTTAATCGTCAAGTTTTTATTTTTTTTTGTTTTTCGTTTATTTACTATTTTTGGTGCCACATTCATCCTGACTAAGGTTTCGAAGCTGGACATGATGACGACCATGATGATGATGCCATACAACACTTGGCTTCAAATTAATCTGAAGGCAGGGAAATTTAGTGCACTTTGTAGTCCTGGTCCTAGTCCTCGTCGTCGTCGTCACCGTCATCGTGGTATAGTCCTGGACAAATTTGTTGGTTCTTCAGTTTAGGTTGGTTAAGTAATTTATTGCGACTGATCATGAGACAGTCAGTGGAGTCGACACATATGTTGGTACAATGCATAAACGGTGTGTCCTGTGGATGTCAACAGTTCATTTCGGTGTTTAAAAATGTCCTTATACCTTCTGACTTTATTGCAGAGTTCCTGTTTTATTTGATAGATGAGAATGTGATTGGCCGCGAACACAAACATGTAGATGAAGTGAGTTATAGTGAGAATGGAGGGATTTAGTGATTCATAATTGTTGATACAGTAAAGTGGAATTTGTTGATGATAATTGAGGAGGAATTGGTTTATGATGGAAGGATGATGAATTATGATTGTGATTTGAAGAATTCAAAGACTTTGTGACTTTTCGTTGAGACCCCAAATAGGCATATGGGGTGATAGAAGCTTCATTTTCGTGAATGAACAATAAGGTAACATAGCAACAACCTGTCGGAAGCGTGTAAAATTTATTTGAGTATTGAGTGAAATTATTTAAAGAAAATTCAGTCTGGATAAAAAAAGATCCATCGTATAGTATAACTCAAGTCGTCTATGAACGTCCCATTTTCAGAAATAGTTAATCTAAAGAAATAGTTAATTGCATTTGCAAAAAAAGAAGGTAGATATTTGTTCCAAAAAATCCAAAATATTATATAATTTCCTTATGGTTGGTAAAATACTCTTTGGTAATATAAACTAAACAAGCCCCAAAAATAAAATATAATTTAAAATTGTTCTTCCCTCACTATACTCGTACATGCATCGCACTAAGGCATAATCACAAATTTTGCATTTACATCACATCCTTTTTGATGCGAAGCTAGAAGTATCAAATATTTTTTGCTCTTCTATTGTCTTTGATAATGTTTTTTTTTTTTTTTTTGTCTCTTCTATTCATACTTCTTTCGCGTGGCTATACACGACACGACTATACATCGACATCAACGAAAAGAAGACGAGGACGAGGAAGATAATAAACATGCTTCAAATAGCTCCAACAGCAGCAGTTGTTTTTCCCTGAATCCTTCCTTCCACCTGAGCAAATGCACATCCTTCCAACTAAGTCGATATTTTTCTCACCCGAAAAAATATGCAAAAAAAACAAAAAAAAAAAAAAATAAAGAAAGGAATCCCAATGTTTTGTATACCTCGACTATACGAATCACCCTCGGAGACCAACCCAACTCCCCCGCATATATCCTTGGAACGAGAGAAGAAATTCCTTTTTATGACGGACCGATGGCACAACCGAAATCACAATCGTAAACAATGAGGAATTATGACGAAAGCTTTTCTCCAAAAGGATACCCACTCACACATCTGTTCCGCTACGACTCACGTACCATACTCTTAACTCATGCACTTTTCCGTGGATGGAGTTAGTGGGGGAGAGTGCTTGATTTTTATCCACCCTCTGTGATTTGCTGTTTTCGGCTCTATGCGGGGTAACATCGAGAAAACGTTGTTGATTCCTCCTACGTTATATTCCTTCCGTCTTCAGCTCGCACATGGAAAGCATTTAATTCAAAAAACCAAAAAAAGGATATTTTCTCTCTATAACACAACTGGCATCATCAGAGAAGAACTCTCAGAACAATGAGTATAGGTATGTGGAAGTTAATGCGTGCACGTGCTAATGGCTACCAGCCTGTCAAAATGACGAACAAAATTTTGCTATCCTATAACAAAAAAAAATACCGAAATGCAATGGCAGATCCCAGCGGAAATCATTTCATTTTATGGATGCGTTATGGGACCCGAATAGGAGATTTTTCGAAAGCATTTTTCGTTTATATGTTTTCTGTGACCGCCATATTTAGTGTGAAGGAATTATTATATATGTATAGGAAAATGTACACACTTCTCTATACGAGTATATGCCATAGGAGATTTCGTCATTTTCTTTAGCTATTTCGGTT
Source organism: Philhelius festivus (assembly GCA_963931855.1). NCBI lineage: Eukaryota > Metazoa > Arthropoda > Insecta > Diptera > Syrphidae > Philhelius > Philhelius festivus. The sequence continues at coordinate 8,318,438 of OZ007557.1, forward strand.
AACGAGTACGTGATTTGGATTCAGTGATGTTTTCTATATCGATGTGTGTGATAAGGACATGTGTTTGAAATATACGAAAAAAAGGTATCAATTTGAAATGAAAGACAATTTTTTGGAGAGAAAATATTCTGTTTGTATCAAGCTCAGATGATTTCTGATAATGGCAACCGTTTAAGTATTCAAAAAAAAATAATTCCAAGGCAAGGACATTGTGTATCAGAATTCTAAGACATTGGTATAAACCTCCAATTATTATGAAATGTATAATGAGTAGATACATATACGTACGTCAAAACCAAAATTATTGCGAACCAAAATCTTAAATCTTTCATTTCCAATTCCATAAGAAAAAATTAAAAAAATTAACAACCATCTTCCAATAGCTGGACAATGAAGAGCCTTCTGGACCCGCCAAATTTACGGCGCTTCTTCTGCAGAGGGTCACTTTTTCTCGAATTGGTTCTGGGAATATCTACAGTTTGAGAAAATCCCAAAATTTAAGAACGCCTGAGTTTTGGTGTTCTTCCTATAATTTGAGGAAACTTTCTACAGTTTGAGAACATCTAAAGTTTGAGAACATCTACAGTTTTGAGAACATCCACAGTTTAAGAACAGCTGCGGTTTAAGAAAATCTAGTTTAATAGCATCCGAATTTGAAAAACATCCAAATTTTTGGAATCTCTGAAGATTGAGAATATATACAGGTTGAGAAGCTTACAACTGTTTGAGAATCGATCAATTTAAGAATGCCTAAATTTTTGTGTTTTCCCCATAATTTGAGGAAACTTTTTAATGTTTGAGAACATCTAAAGTTTGAGAACATCTACAGTTTTGAGAACATCCACGTTTTAAGAACAGCTGAGGTTTGAGAAAATCTATGTTTGATAGCATCCGAATTTTAAAAACATCCAAATTTTGAGAATCTCTGAAGATTGAGAAACTCCCACCTATTTGAGAATCTTTTTCTCATACGAGAAAACTATCATTATCTGTCAGTAATTTGGACTGTCTCTGGTACGAAGTTTGATGAAAAGACTAAGAGTACAGTAGAGTAGTAGGTACTAGACTTAGCAGAATAGTTAGTGGGTTTTTCAGGGGTGTACCGCCTTTAATGCGAAACTGACAAATCCTCCCTAAGTACCCCTTGTCCTAAAAAGGTGTGGTAGAATATAGAAGATTTGCACTATTCCTGCTAACACGTAGGTACACAGGGATGGTTAAGAGTTGTTAGTAACTCGGTTATTCGAAAATCTTTTTAAATCCTAAAAAGGTAAAATAGAAAGTTAGAATTTCGAAAAAAGATGGGAAAGAATTTTGTTCAGATTTTCTCCATAATTTTTTAAATTTTGAATATAGAGCTCAAGAAACTTGACATCTTTTTTTTTGGTCTAAGACCTCATTTGAAATATTTTTCAAAAAAAAAAAAAATAACTGGAGCACATTTTAAAAAACATAAATTCACACACTCATGTAATAAATTTGTAGCATAGATACCTAAATTATGTAATCCTTGCATACTTATTTTATAAGCCGCACTTAGACGTCGCGTCGTGTCAGCATAGATCTTTCACAAAGATTGAAAAGTCTCCATAAATATAGATCACTTTCAAGCTAACCGTACAGCTTTAAATCTTACAAGTCGGAATAAAATAAATCAAATGTCATGTAAAACCGGAGGCGCAGTGAATTCAATTAGTTGTCCATGCAACAAAGTTGCAAAGCCTGCCGCCTTGATCTTTGGTGGTGCACCTTTGTATTGCAGAATAAAACTTATTACAACTTCGCACATATAAAACTCGCTGAAAAGTGCAACATATGTCACTCCAATGTCCCATCTATCTATCTATCCAGATAAGGTTGATACTCGTATTTAATGACTTGAAGAAAATCCACATTATTTAAATATACATCATGTTACATGTAAATTATGGGAAAAAATAGAACTCAACCTGTATACTAATCAAAAGCCACCCCAACTCCACCTTCATTTTTATTTGTACATGTACGTATATATACCTTAGAGACTATGCCAAACGACAACGACATTTCTCATGTGTCACCTGTAGCATAGTGACATTCATCATTTGTAATCTCAGCCATATGCAGTTCACCCTGACGTTTTATGTTGTTTCTGTGTTTGATGATGTTGATGATGATGATGATGGAGGTGATGTTGATGTTGTTGCTGCAACTAGAAGGTGTAGCTGCAGTATAGTTGTCTGTATGAATTTAATACAACTATACACTGCAGTCCATCATTCGTCACAATCCATCTCAAAAAACCTCCCATCCTTCTATAAAAACCCCACTTTTAGCACCGCATCACATCTCAAATTACAGTAGAGTCTCTCTATATAGAATATTAAAATCCAACAGTCAGCATATAATTTTTGTTGTTTGTTTTATATTTAAGAATTTTAATAATAGGAACTCCTAATCAAAGTGGTAAAAATTTACTAAATTTTTATTATATGCCAAGTACGTGAAATTTAAAAAAAAATCATAGAATTTGACAAGCTGTCATTTTATTCAAAGTACATTTTTTTAAGAAAAAAGAGAAGGCCGATGAGAAAAAAATTGTTTTTACTCCAATTTGAGTTACATTTGTTCTTTCTTAAATTTATTTTTAGTTATTTTTTCCTTAATTTAAATGAGTTTTTTGACATTCTAGTACTTGATTTAACTCTAGTACTTGCAATTATTTTAATTTTTTGCTTCCTCCTATTAAGAGAGTTTTTACTGTAATTATGGGCAGAGTAAAGGAAATTTTGAATTTATCACCGGACTTACTATTATTTATGATTTGTGAGAAATCTCGTCATAAATCAAAGTCAATGGGGTGACATAAACTATCGATGGTTATCGATAATTTACGTCAACTATTCCGAAGGTAGGTAACTACATATATACGTGTATAGAAACACAGTAACGATGAAGATCTAAGGTAAAATAAAATCTCAAGTTCGGAAAAGGGTTCGAATATCTAGACATGTGCTATTTTCATGTGATTTTTATGTGTCAACTTTATTTTCCTGTGTCCTTGCATGGAGCAAAAAAAAAATACAAGTAGGTACAACTAACATGCGATGATGTAGATGGGAGGTAATATTCAACAAATTGAATTGAGTCATTGGATACATCAAATAGCAAAGTAATGTAGAAATTACTTAAGTAAGGAAAAAATTCAGTTTTGATTACAAGGTTAACACTTCGAAGGAGATTATATAATAAGAATAAATCCAATGAGATTAAAATTCTTAATCATTAAAGCTTGCAGATTCCGCCCAGCACCAGACTCTGTTTAAAATTTTTCATAATAAAAACTCTAAGCTACTGAAATAAATCAATCAAGTAGAACAAGATTTAATTTGTATCGTCAAAAACAAGTGTTCTATTCACTGGTTTTTTTTTCGTGAATTTCCTAAAACCTAATTTTTATAATAATTCGTCTAACCCCTGATCATTCTCAAATATTTCACTCTATGAAAAATTACATACCCCAGTTCGTCTCAATAAAATTTTTAGAATATTTAAATTTTACCTAAAAAAAACTCTTCAAAATAGAAATGTCCAACTTTTAACCTATTGCTAAGCTAACTGGCATGTCTAAGCTTCATGAAGGTAAATTGTTTATGGTAAACTGCTGTTCTGCTCTGAACAAACTGCCTCCCCCAACGAACACGGCTTCGTCATAGACAAACCTTCTACCCAGTATCTGTTAGAACTTGTCTCTAGAACTTTATGCTCTCTTCAAGATGGTAATGAAGTTGATGTTATTGGAATCCTTGCATTGACAAAATATCCCACTCTTTGCTCCTTTTCAGGTCAAATGTCCTAGGTTTGATTCAGATCCTATCCTTGCAACTTCTGATGTCCCACAGGGATGCCACCTTGGTCCACTATTTTTTTATTTTATAACAAACGTCAGTTTGCAATCATCAAAAGTTATTCCTATTTCCCGGGAGTCCACCCGATCAACAGACTCGTTCAAGTAGTGATTAGTATAGTTCTGCCTTGACCTGGGGAGATAATCTGCTATGAAGCGAGTCAGAAGCCGATGTTCTCCACGCTGTTGTAGCCCAAATTATCAGATCTCTCCCAATGCAGATTTAACTATTTATCAGTTGCCTTGACCTATTTGCATTTTTAGGAGTCCATAGATTGATAAGTTGAAAAAAATCTCAACTGAACTCTAACTTTGAAGCTTTGAATCTATAAAAAGCTCCCCTGACTTCCTCGAAAACCACTTTAATGATTTAGCCAAAACTTTAATTAACTTCTTGTTCTGGGGAGGTGTTTAAAATTCAACTCTAACATAATGTGTTGACTATTTTCAATTCTAAAAATATATGTACGTAGGTGACTCCTTTTTTATTTTCCGCATATTTTAAGCCTGTCTCTTTATGAGTTCTGATCCATTATAGAATATCAATCAATAGGGTTTAGATGACCTTTCCTATTTTTTTTTATGTCAGCACACCCATCTCGTTATTCATGTGAAATTCTAACAACATCACTCCCCCTTTCAAAAAAATCTAAACCCAAACTCTGCTGTCACGGGTGATGACCCATGTTGCCATAACAAACTGCAAACAGCTCCTCAATATAATAAACAACTTAGCTGTTTCGCACAGCAGACATCGTCAACTTCGTACGGTCGTTGTCTTGAAATTGATTCTCTCACCTCATATACTACATACATTTTAGCTTATATCGCAATGGAGCGCGCTTATAAGAGCTTGACATCGTCGTCGTGGTCTCGAAGTAGTCTTGAGTTCCCCCGCTCGTATTCAAAGGAAAAAAAAAAAAAAGAAAACAAATCCAACATCACAGGCGACAAGAAAAATCAATTAGTGAGCGACATCTGACGATGATAATGCTTTCGAAAGCATTGAAGCATCGGTTGACGTCTTTAAGAGCTGGCCTTCTTCGTCTCCCGCCTACGAACCAGGACAGTCGAAACGAGCAGCAACGACAAAGACGACGACGACGGATGGACGGACACCATCAGTGCACAACCGCGAGAATGTGTCAAATAAAGGGGCGCCCATCTCACTTTGGCCAGCTCACATGATCACTCTCGTAAATTTGAATTGAATTCGAGTGGTGAAACAAGCTTGCAACAACACACCACTGTCCGTTCCGTTCCCAGACCTAGCCAGCAAAAGATCTCAGATTTTGGATGCTGAGGAGGTTCTCGCAGTGTTGCATGTCGAAATTCCCTGCGATAACACATTTCTGCGTCGTCGTCGTCTAAGTCGTCGTTCGCGTCATCGTTTGTGTGTCGTCGTTGTGGGTTTCAGCTTACGAGTTTTTTTTTTATTTGACACAAAATGGTGGACGGAAGGAGACGGATGGTGAATGATCGCAAATCTTATCCAATCAGTCGAATGCCAATAGTGCACGCAAAATTTATGATCATCAGACACTTTTCAAAGTGTAGGTGCCCACGGTGGGGGGGAGAGGGGGACCATGGTAGAAGAAGTTACCCTCGGGGTCACTTGTCCTAGTTTTAATCGGCCCATGGGTTTGCAATGCATGTGTGTATATTTCAGAATGCCAAGAGCTGCTGGTAGGTATCTGTCTCACGCTCAAGATACCTTTCTCTACGTTTCTCCTCCCTGTGATGGTATGGCATGACATTGCGGTTAATTTATTCGATCAGTTGAGGGATCGTTAATTAACGCGAACAGGTAAATGCCGCATATAAGAGAGTGCGCGACGTGCCATGCCACCACCGCCACCGTCCGTCACCACTGCCGCATTGCACCACTGTGAAATGAAGCTACTCCAAGCAATCTCGTATCTTTTCTCAAGTTAAAGCCACAGAATGAGGATCTGGCCAGAGGCAAAGCCGCGACGGACGCCGCCGCCGCGCATGTCAAAAAATTACAACGATCAAAAAAGTTTATACATACTCGTACATACTCGTATATGCAACGACTCCTTACAATACACTCAGAGAAAACGACTTAACTTCAATTGAAAATAAAAAGATTTAAAATCGAAAGAAAAGGTCTTTGATTATTCAAAGGATAGAAATCAAGGGGTATGTATTTTCTTGATTTGAGGAAATATTTTTGAATATTCTTTCTGCAGCCTCACTTCACGAATGTGAATGTGGAATGCTTTACATGGCCTTACTTTCCGACTCAATTTGATTTTGAGACATTCAGACCTAGAGGGCGTAGGTACATCTATTTTGTTGGAACATTTTAGGGGTAGTTAAGACCTCTTGAGTGCACAATAAAAAAAATTGATTTTGAATGAATCAAGAGAACCTGAGTTTGACAGATTATGTCTAGCTTGTCATGACCATGACATAGAAGACGAACAAAGATTCTGTCTGTTTGGCAGCAGACTAAAGAATGACTTTGTTGATTTTTACACATAAAGCATTATGTAAAAATACTCCAGGAGGCTTCTTGATTGTTTAAGATCAAAATTAACGTTTCTCCAAATTTTCTAAAAAAATTTGGAGTGAGTTATTTGGGTTGGTTTCTCCTTGATTTTTGTAAAATGTAATTCATACTTAGGAAAAGACGATCGAATTTAACAAAAATTTAGGGGTAATGCCTCGACGAGAAAGTGAAAAAGTCTCCAATGGTACTTTGAAATGAAAAGAGCTACCCATCTTACCCGTCCGTGCTCCGCAGAAAATTTAATATCCCGTCTATTCCTCCTCGTAATAGACACAGAGGAATTGTTGAAATTTGTAAGTGACTAGGTTTATGGCCTGTGCGGGCCTTTGATCTCTAATTTATTTAAGTTTAAACAATTTATTTAAGTAAAACTTTCTCTGAGTGTAGAACTAGTGATTAGATTTTAGACAAAGGTGCTGGAGCAAAAGTAGTTGGCCCAGATTGGCTAAGAAGAGGGTGGTCTCTCGTCTCATCGTCGTCGTAGTTTTTTGCCCAACTATATTTATATGTTTAGTTGGAGTAGCACATGGAAGACGCATTTTTTTTTTGTGCCGGAATGTTTATTTACGAGCATTTTGCATGATGTGGACATGGATGGACATTATATCAGCGAAAGGAAATTGTTTTGAGCCAAACGTATCCATTTGAGTTTTATTTTCTTTCGTTCTTTGTTTATAGAGTAATGTGTCATGGGTAAAATTACTCACTGATTAAATGGAATTTTATTTGTACACCATAAGATTACAGTTCTTTCGGTGACGGTGAAAAGAGGTTAGAGATGGTTCTCTCCCTGACTCAGGGTTCCGAATAAATTTACGAGTAGTTTTGGTCAGATTTTGAATCAAGTAACTCATCATAAAAAGCAAACATAAACCGCCCAAAAAAATGTATTCACAACATATCACTGCCCTGCGCTATATCATCTGAGAAACAGGCTCCTAGGGAGGCACTTCTTCAACAAATTGGAGGAACTGACTGACATTTATTGACGCAACCAACTGGCTTCACAATTCCAAAGCTCTATCAACCAGGCGACCAGCTAGTGGAAATCGACTCCAAGCACAGTCAAAAGGCATAAAAAGGGTCCAGGACGACAATGATAGAACGAATGAAAAGACTGAACGAAGCACGTGTTTCTTGTAGGAGCAGCAACAAACGGATAATGGGCACCTTGCCTATGCACCAGCGATTGTCACTCCTAGGGTGAACCCAAGCGTCAGTGAGTTGATGGAGCTAACTCTCCCCAAGATTGGTGAAATCCTCTAGAGGAAAGGCAGATCCCTTTGACTTATACAGCAATTCTGACCAAACAAACGAACGCATGTACCAACCACTGATCTATCAAACTCATCTACCAGACGTTGCAAGGAGCAACATGCTTCTACTGCCCTAGTGGAGGGATAATTTTTATGTGGGGGTAAAGGGAAAGATCACTCCCTTAAAAGGCGCCTACCTATCCTCAACCAAGTGATTAAGTGATAACAGACATTTCTTCAGTGACTTAGAAGTACCCTCCGACATTACAGCTTGCTGAAACTCATCGACTGCCTTAACGGTCCTGAATGACATTGGATTTATCATATAGGTTTCATTAAATAGGAGTCACAATCCATAGGGTATCACAAGTGATCTGCATTGATCAAAATGTGACGGCAATAAGATCAACTGTCAGCCAACTACCTAGCCTTAAATTTTTGCGAACACTTAATGAGCTTCTTCAATGATCTCAAAAAGATCATGAAGCAAAAGGATAGCACTTAGGCCAAGATTTTCAGTGCAAGACAATTCGAGTAGGAGTTTTCCAGCTAGCTTCCAAATAAAAAGTTTTTAAGCCAATTTAAATTTTAAGTTAACTGGAAGTACCTCTTGGAGTAATGGTTATTGCATTGGACTGCCACCACGGGACGTAGTCTTGACGGACGAATTCCAACTAACGAGTATTTCACCTACAAAAAAATTCCCTATTGTTACGAAAAAGTCCGTCTCATCCTCGTCGTTCGGATTCGGCAGATATGTATAGATTTCTTCATTTCTGCCGACTAATAGCATGCGCACAGGAATCAAAGTTTGAAATTTGTGAGTCATTAGGTTCTGGTTCTCCACGAGGTGTCGCACAAGTGAATGTTTTTATTTTTGATTTGGAGCTAATCCACCACATTAATAAATAAATACATTAGAGACCAACGAAGGCTCATAGAGAGTCTAAACCTAGTAACTTACAATTCTCAAACATTCCTGTGTGTGTGTTACCAGGGATGGGGGGAACCTACAATTTTTTGCCGATTCCGATAGGCAGAACTTCTCATGACAAGAGATACCCTTGGAGGTAGAACACCCAAGATCCCTCCATGACAGCCCAAACCACTTACCATTATGCCAAGGAGTACTCTTTGCGGAAATTCCAATTTGTAATTAGTTATCCGATTAGAGTGGGCTATCAGGTCTTAAAGTTCAAACTTGGTTTCTAAAAAATTTCTTTAAACCAAATTAAAAATCGGACCAATTTAAGACCCTCTCTACACACATTTGTCTAATAATTGAAAATATTATAGTCTTTTTTTTTTACTTTTTTTTCAGGTAAGAAGCCTAAGACGAATAGTCCGGTAAGCTTTTTTCTCATCCAAGAATATATTTATTAATCGATTTGTAGGTTTTTGTTAAGAAAAAAAACTCCAACCCTAAACAAGTTTAAAGACCTTTTTTTGAAGTTCGGCTTTGACATGAAGTTCCTCTCTTTATGCGAAGAATTGAAAATCCAAACATTTTACCTAGAGCACTTCACTGGTATTCAAGAGAGTAAACGATGATGTGACGACGAAGACGGACGCACGGTAACGATACCCCAACACCGACATCAACATCGACTCTAAAACGACAATGGCATACAAGAAATTGAAAAAAAAAAAAAAAAAGTGACGATGATATCCCTCGTTGAGATGCGATACCGCCTGCCTATATTGGCAACACCGAACAGCAACAACAAAACACAAGCGATATGTAACGCGAACAGCGCCTCTTAGCGGTTAAATTGTTTAATTAAAACCCCAAGATAACACACAATGCAAGAAGGCGACAACTCAACAATAATGGCATCGTCATCGTCATCGTTGTCGTCTTTGTATTTTTTGTCGTCGTTGGTCGCGAACGTCCATCATAGTGAATTTGTTTCTTGTTTTTTTTTTTCTTTTTTTTGCCACCTTCCGGTTAGTGGCGCTCGCTCGCTGGCATTCTATACACTTCCCCCATATGCGGAATGTAAATATGCAGACTCTGTCTTCAGACATGGACACAGAGATGACGGTTGTTGGTGCAATCCCTGTTACCAAACGACACCAGACAAAATAGCCCACCAGAGGAGGACAATGTGATGAGATAAATGGAATGTTGCATCGCACGTAAAGTTGATCTAGCTCATTAGAAAACGGAAGTCGTACTACAAATTTCAAGCTTCTTTAACAATACAAAGCAAATTTTCTTTGTTGGCTTCTTTTATTGTCTGTATCGACAACTCGCAGTGGGTTCTGGTTTAAGGGATTAGAAAATGGGGTCCTTAAGTCAATGATGTTGTGAAAGGAACACGAAATTATTAGGGGGAATATTGAAAACAAGTTTTTTGGGGGAAAAACATATCTTAGGATTAACTACTTAACTACTACCGTTCCCCACTTTAAAAAAATCATTTACATTTAAATGGGCAAAATGTTAAAAATTATTATGAGTGCTTATGTTGATTCCAAGGAGTTTACAGAAGGACGAAGTTTTGAACAAGATCTTGTCAAAAGTGTGAATGCTTATTTTCGGATAAGAAATAACTCAGGGGATAGACAGACTTCTTCGATATAAATCCTAAGCATGCATAAGGCTTTAGAGAAACTCTCGTTAGGCAACTACCCGTTTAAACCCCGACAAAGATAATCTCATAAATGTGTCCAATTGCTAGTCTTGCTATTAAGAGAAGTTTGTCAATGCATTGAATGGACAAGTATAGGTTCCTTGAGTTGTGGGTTATGCGGATAAGGAAACCAAAGACCTTGCACAAAATTCCATAAAAGATTCCTTCTTGGTGATTGAAGAACAGGCGAAACTTCTTGGTCTTGAAGTAAACGAGGAGAATAATACCAAGTCGATGCTGTCTTAAAACAAAACAAAAACGCAGAATAAGGGGTTCAGATTACCCTTCAAAATGAAAAAAAATATAGTGCGAGCGTTACGAAAACAGGGAGGGCTTGAAGAGGAGATACCAAGGCACTTTCGTTTCGAAGCTCTGAATATAAAAATCGAAGCGAAAAGTAGAGCCACGCATTCCAAGCCAAGCATTCCACATTCGTATAGTGCGGATAAAAGAAGAATCTCTAGAATTGACAATACTTCCGAAACTGAGCTAAAGGGCTATCTGATGTGCATTCCTATTTTAGAGTGGAGTTTTTATAGAGGAGGAATGGCTATATCATTAAAACATTGTTTATAAAAACACCTCTAAAACAATAACACTCAAAAAACCTTACAGTTTTAACAATCTTTTCAAGAGATTCAAGTGAAATATAGAAGCACTTGTCCAGATGCAAGTTGATTTAACAGCTTTGGATGAATAAAAGCTTTATAAATTATAGCCAGAAGGTGTAAACATATCCATTTGTTTGGTCTAGGAAAACCAAAACACTTAGCAGAATTTTTGGTTATGCCAAATAAGTGATCACTCTTCGGAAGGTCCCGACTCCCGAGGACTGAAAGTTTCTCGTTTTCTTCGATACCAGTACAGATGAATCTAACCACGAATATAAAACTCTGAAAATAGTGTTATCGATATCTGAAAACAATTTAATGGATTAGAACTCTCAGATAGCGAGCCATTTGAATATTAGAAAAAGAGTAGGAGAAAAAAGCGAGCCTTGGGGTACACCATATTTTTTGTATGAATTTCATATTTGAAACCATTCAATACAACTTGTATTCAGCGTTGCAAAATGTGATTTCAAATCCAATGAACAAGAGATTTATCGATACAAAATGCACGCATACGGGTATCCCTACAATCAGCTTACCTACCAGTCATACTATCGAACATTAAAAAAATTCGTTTTTTGAGATATTTCTTAATGCGATGAATAATTAGCGTTCTCTATGACCTTCCAAAAAAAGGGAAGTATGCAGGCAAGGTAAGGTAGAAGATTAAGGGCCAGACTGAACAAAAAAATTTTTCGAAAATGGACAAGAAGATTAATACTCGTAGATGAAATAAGTTCCGCACGTTTTGCTAAGGTTTAAGAACATCTGTTCAAAATAATGGAAGGGATTCTATCTAGATTATCGGATTTGTGTATAATAAACATTTTTAGAACTCTGACAACTCTACGAATAATTTCTACAAAACGTGCTCAAAAGATAGTTAGCCAAAATACTAAGATTCATTGCCGAATTCAATTCTGCAATCTCATGTGAACCATCTAGATCTCCCTTAAAAGTGTGATCATTAGCTGTACTCTTTTAAATTTTATATCATTGTTCAAACTTTCTAAGACAAAAAGATTAGATTTGGTCCCTCGAGCCGGATTTCCCGGCGCCGGCATATTTTTTTCTAGATGGCGTTTACCTACACGTATTTAGAATGAGTTTGTGAAGATTAATCAATGCCAAGGCCGTTATAAATCAAGCGGTTTCAAGCCTATAGTCTCTCTAAAATATCAAAAAATGTTTCTATATAATCTTGCAATTACATTCTTTTTAACTCCGATTCCTTTTTTAAGGCCATTATTTTGACAATGTTGGGTGTTTTTCTTCAGTTCAAAAATATCTATAATGTGCAATTTGACATAGAAAGAAAGACTGCATTCTCAGTTCAAAAAATTTATTACGTCCTCTTTTGATATAAAACTCAAATTTTGGTTAACGCTTTTTCTTATTTAAAAATTGAATTTTAATTCACTCTTAGAATATATTTTTTTCCTTATTTTCAATTTTCTAAAAATCCAATATCTGGTTATTCCTTCCTACTTATATTTTCCAAGTCAGATATTTTTTTTTTTAAATTAATTGAAACCTCTATTAGCGGACCCAAACCCTATTCGTCGCCTAAGCTGTCAGTTACATGAAAACACTGATGTCTTAATTCCAAAGTTTTCTCTCAGCCTACACAACACTTCTCGTCATTCCAAGTTTTTTTTTTATTTTTTTTTTGATTTTTTAAAACTTCGATCTTAGAGTTTTCTCTGTCACTTCCTTGAATTGAAATGAAGATGAATTCTAGAGTGTGCCACAGAAGCGCCGCGACAAGAAACCCAGCAATGCCACACAAATCTCGTATAAAAAAAAAGGATGAGAAAGATATTGAACGAGCCCGGAACGGCAACACCATCGAACAGTGGGTTAATTTACGCAATTTTCTTGCATATTTTTGTATCTTTTATTTTTGACCTTGACAATTTTTCGTTCCACAAATATTTTCACAAGAAACCTAATTATCTGACAGATGTAAGACTTTTCTCGGCTTATTTATATTTTTCATTTGTTTGCCGTTTGGAAAAATGATTACTACAATGTGAGGAACATTGTGGAACGTATTATTTTTCATTCCAACAGGAAATCAATTACACAAATATTTTGAATTAGATTTTGTTTTCACTCTAGACCTAAAAACTTGAAGAATAGAAGTTCCAGTCTTAATTTCAACTCATATATGAAATCAAATGTGAATACGTTCCACAACCTTCCACATATGGAAAAAACCCAAGCAGCTAGAGGAAAATTTGATGTTTATTAATCAATTTGTTTTCATTTTTAACATGAGAGCTTTTATGTCATCGATTTAGGTGTAATGAAGCCTTAGCCACCAGGGCTAAGGTAGGTAAGCCAAAAAAAATTAAAATGTCACAATTTTCTAATTTTTTAAAATTATGTCAAATTGTAAAATTCTGAGACCTTAAGGTCTGCGAAAAGGAAAAGTTTGCAAATTTTGACACTGACGACTTTCCGTAAGCAATTTCCCCTCGAAATTTCTTAAATTGTTGGAATTTTTCTGCGAGGCCATATTGCAATCACTCCACTGTTCGTCGGCGACATGAAGACAAAAAACGCGTAAAAACAAAATCAAGATGTCTAGAGTCTCCGTCGTTTTGCTCGCACACTTGCCTTACTCCCACACTTTCGTCATCAATTTCTGAAATTGTCTTCCTCAATCTTTTTTTTTTATTTTTATTTCAACGGACGCCTTTGTCTTTTTTCATTGCAACGTTTCATTCTTCGATGTTGTCGTCAACTTCTGCAGCACATCTTCTCCAAATAAGTGGAAAGGGGTTCTACAGCCCCCTTTTACTTTTGCAAAGAAATAAAAATTGTAAAAACTGCGGTTGGGAAAAGTTGAAAATTCCATGTTAAAAACGGAATTCTGGGCAAGGGGTGGTATTTTTTTTTGAAAAAGAAAATGATTGGAAAAGTGTCAAATGCTAGAACGAAGAAGCCTCAGAATAAGAATTAAAGAACTAACCAAGCCGTGGCGTTTTGCTCTTCTCGCAAAAATAAAAGGACTGGGATAGAGATAGAGAGCGCTTGTCAATCGAAGGAATCGAGCACAAGCATCCTCAAGTCATTCATTCGCGCAAAAACAACGAGAAGAATTGAAAGATGAATGACATTTCTGGAAAATTGTATTTTCGCAAGGGAATCATCACACAAGTTTGGAATGAATGGCCACGGGAATGGGGATAAGGAAAAACCAGATGAATGGTTATGTATCGCCAACAACTTCATCATCGTCATTATAAGAAGGACCATAAGGAAGGGAGAGAGAGGGAAAAAAGGAGAAGAAGCATCATCTTCGATGACATTGTCGTTGACATTCTTGTCCTCGTCTTCGTCTTCGTCGTTGTCGTTTGCGTAGTTGAAGTCGTCGTCGTCGTCTATCCGTCGAGAAATCTCCAATGGGCAGCCGATTAAGCTGAGATGCACAATTCATGCTTGCTGCAGTCCCATTCCATCCTGTTTTCCCTATACTATCCCAAAAACACAATCAGTCCCCCTTTCGCCCACTCGTCCATTATTGAAGTTTCAGTCAAAGTTCTGGCTCCTGGAGTTGATGGGTGAGCAACAGAGAACTTTTATATTCAAAGATGTACGAGTGTTAGAAAACAGAATTTCAAAAAAGGACCAAAAAGGAAAAAAACAAAAAAATAAATTTCAGGAGCAAAAAAACTTGATGTCAATGAAATCCTTAAGGCGAGATGAATTTTATGGACAAACGTTTGGGGTGTTTCAAGCGGAAGTGGGCATCGGAGTATGGGTGCAAGTGGGTAGAAAATGTTGTAGAACTACACATGGTGAAGGTACTGCCGCCATACACGAGAGCGGCCTTGAGGTGGAAAATTATAAATATTGGCAAAACTTTAAAATCAGTTTTCAAGAGACATGAATATGAACGAAAAAGTTGGAATCTTCAGGGTTTATGGGTAATTCAAGCAGTAGGTCAGAACACCCTTTGTAGGCACATCATTTTAAAAAAATACTTTAGACTTTAATTTTCAAAATTTTCCGGATTACTTTTTGAAAAAGGGGTCGGGGACCTTCGATGTTATCGTGATTTCTAGAATCGAGGGACTGCCGGAGATTTGTCTTTGAAAGATCCTGTTTCATGTTACTGGAATCCTCTTAAAAATTACTTTCAAAATTCAAAATACCATTTACAATAAAACTAATCGAAACTAAGACCGCTTTCAAAAACTTTAGAAATCGAAGAGCTTGCTATACCCATTTTAGAGACGCAGGTTTCTAGTTCTAACATTCATCAAATTAGACATTTTATCGACAAAAAAACATGTTTAGAAGGCCTTTTCACACCCTAAATCCGGCCTTGACCTAATCAAGCCAAAACATCAGAAATGACTTCCTCCATCCTCTCACAGAAATTATTTCGATTTTGCTGCCATGGTCGAAAGTTCTTTTGAACTACCATCACCACCACCACCACCCCAGCCTCATCATCGTCTTCATCTGGTCATGTCATCTTTTCGTCTCTGGTCCAACGCAGTTCATACCCGGAGCTGGCTTCATCTTTGTGCAAGGGGATGCGATTGCTGACTGCCTGGCCAAGCTATGGGTTAGGTGATGGTTTGGGTTCTTATAGTTTTCTTCATCTTCATCTCGTTGTCGTTGTCGTCGTCGTCCTCCTCCTCCTTTACAACATTGCCATCTTCAATACTATATTTATATTTTGACATTTTGCATTGAGGATTAAAAGTTCTTCGAGTTTTCTTACCTTTTCTTTAGGACTTTGGAACGTTGTTGGTTGGTCTGGTGGTTTATATTGATGATGGTTTCGTCCTCATCGTCGTCGTCTTAGCTATTCGGCGGGAATGGGTTCGTGATGCCTGGTTATGCAAGGCCATAACCCATCGAACTCTTTTCATCGTCTTTTGCATCGTGATTGTTGGACGTCTTCGTCTGTATATCCTTACACAAGGACGAGGGTTTCTTCGTATGCTTCAGCTCCATCCTTACCCGCCAAAGTTGCATTTGGATAGATGGATGGATCTTAAAGGACTATAGCGGAGGTGGAGTAGTTGTCCTTTGCTGTTGTATGTGTGTGACGCCAACTGAAATGCTGTCAGTAGACTGTCCCCAATGGTGGACGTTTTAAAGCTTTCACGAGATCGATTGAAATTGGATGTGACATCAACTTTTCTCTGCTTTTCTTCTTCATCTTGTGCTCTATAGCTCCTGCTGGTTCCATCATCAGGAGGCGAAACTGCCACTGGATGTTGTTATAGTTTTCAATGCCGATATGTATGAGTAGGTATATATGGGGTATGGATGATGATGGTCTAAATGGGTGGCGCATCTGGCTGGGGGGGCAAATATTTCACATAAGGAAGTGAACTTTTCTTTTGAGAACTCCATTTGTGATTACGATGGACGTCAGTCAGACGGACAGGCGGATATGGTTATAAACTCGATCGATGGATGGATATGTTTGCGTTGCATCAGTATGGCGACGACGGCCGGTGGCGGTGGCGGCGACCGGGGTGGGCGAAAAGAATTGAAAACTATCTCGAATCCAGGTCATATGGATAAGTCTTCTTTTGTGGGTTGGTTTTTTCTGTTGAGTTGAATTGTATTGGATAAAAGAAGTAGTATAGAGATGGGAATTCGTTGGGTTATTGAATATTCTGCATAAAGGGTTTTTCATACAAATTGTGTAATGACACATTCGCAAAATGCAAGGAAAAAACACACAAATACATATGTGACTGTTTATGATATGTTTCAAATTAAAAATGGGGGTTTGAAGGTATTTTGGAAAATAAAAAGATTTTCAAAGAATATTTAAAAAAGAAATTTTATAGTGTTTTATTGTTCACGATCTCAAAAATAAGGGTGGAGAATCTGTTGGTTTCTCTTTAAATTAAATAATTCTTTGACACTGAAGTGAAGTGTTACCGAAAGAGTGCACACTTAAAAATAAATATTTGATAGGAATACCAACTGTAACTACTGTAGGCGATTTTTTGAAGAAACTAAGGAAGATCGGCATTTGGTAGGTAACTTGAGTTCTCCTATATGGTTCACGCTGTGACCCCACGGTTTGCGCACAATTTCGAGACCATTATTAACTAACCACAGACTTCAGCAAGTAACCTACCTAAATATATTTCTCCATTAAACCACTAACAAGGTCTAACTGACTGGAAGAATTTCAATGACCATAGCCATTGGTAATAATTGTACATTTGAATCGATTTATTTGTTATTTTGAATCAGTAATAGCCGAATCAGCCTTTAATATCGCTTAGCATCCACAGAGTTAATTGGGTATTTTTTCGATAGATGTATAATTAAACTTCAAGTGTTTAAAAATTTGTAAGTGCCAAATTTAAAAAAAAAAAATATAGATCAAGTCATTTTCGAAGTACGTTTTCATTTTTCAAAAATAAAAGAATTGAAATTTCTTTTTAAAATCTTATTTTGAAAAGTTGGTGTAAAAATTAAAACCTTCATCTGACAAAATTAAAAAAAAATTAATAAATATAAAAAACATCTTCCACTGACATTGTTTAGGTGTGTGACAGACTTGGTTGCATGTACAGCTTCAATGTGACAGGATAAAAGAGTGAAAGTATTATAGTATGTCAGTATAAAAATGAGATAGTGTAAATGTAAAGTTTGGAAGAATGTCAGAATGAAAATGTGACAGTACGACAGTTTAAAAGTGTGCAAGTTTGAAAAAGCATCTTCAAAAAAGATTGCACAAAACTTAACTTTCCTTAAATCTGCTTTTCAAAATGATGCTTGGAAAGATGTTTTTTGTTTTCACACTGTCATACTGTAACATATTGATCCTTTCAGAACTGCTTTGCACTGCAACACTGTCACTTTCAAACTTTCGTACTGTTAATTTGTTTTATTTTTAAGACACTGACGACCAGTAGTTGGACCTGAGAAGTTTCTAATTTGGAAATCATAGCTGACCATTTTTTTTTTTCTTATAAGCGCACACTGGTGGAGTATTGACTACCCTTTAATTGATTACACATAGTGAGATTGTTATGAAACTAGGGAAAAATTGAAGAGAGATGCAAATTCGTTTTGAAATATTTATAAGAACCTTCGAAAGAACTTAAATTTAGTTTTTTGATTTTTTTTGTTGTAAAAGTTGACTTTTATAAGCGACGAAGCACATTTTGGTTAGGCTGGCTTTGTTAAAAAACCGAATAGACCTATTGTGGCACTAAAAACCCTCGATTGATTGATACACCAAAGACCACTACACCCTCCTCGCAGAGAACTGTATGGTGCTTCACTTGGGCCGGCCGCGGCAGCGTCTTAGTGCCATATTTCCTTGAAAATGACATAGGCAATGCTGTAAAAGTTACAGGTTACAGCTATCGGGACATGTTTGGAAAAATTTCTTGTATTCAAATTGAATCAATTAGACCTACAGAACGTTTGGTTCCAACAAGAAGGTGCCTGCCACATCGCACAATAGCTCGTAATACGATGCGAATTTTACGAGAAATTTTCCCCGGTCGAATAATGTCAAACTAAAAATTTAGAAAATTAAGTTGAACATAAGTAATTAACAACAAAAAAGACTAAAAGAAATATTTTTAATAATTTTTTTCAAAAACATATGTAGATATAAAACGACCAGGCTTTTAGTGTTGGATTTAAAATCAATAGGGACAAATGGTCACTGAAGTATTTTTTTAACAAATTGGATTTGAATAATTTTTTAGTTCTGTAAGTTTTTTTCAAAAAACAATAATTTAATTTAAGAAAAAAATATCAACACAGACTTCTTTCTTTCAAAATAGGTAGGTAGCATTTTTGTGTAAGTATTGGCGCCGTTTAAGTGTTTTTCTTAATGCCCCTTATGACTAAACGGGGGTACATATAGACTGACCTTCCATAGAAAATAATGATTTTATTTATTCCTCTAAAACCTCTGTTAATATGTTGCATAGCCTAAGTTATTCTAATGACCCCAAAATTAACAATGCGCTTTTAGTAATACCCAAATGGGTTTTCAAAAATAAATTTTGCATACGTTTTTGAGAAAATCAAAACAAAATTGTTCTATGGGAGAATTACCTAGCACTAAAAACAATTTTTCGGATTTTTTTTTCGATATTAAGTTAACGCTAACGTAAAGAAATTATTTGATTTTTTATTATAAAAATCTTTAAGAACAAAAATATTATCTAGCCATTTTGGCTGAAGCCGCACAGCATTTCGAGACTCACATTTTTCGCCTTCCCTATCATCAAATTTGAGTTCAATTCATTTAAAGTACAGCCACATTGCTTCAAGTTACACGAAGTTAACCTACTATAGCTTTCTTGGAACGTTAAATAAAGCAAAATACAACTAGAGAGACCGTAGGTGGGTTTGACTAAAATCACTCTAGAATTCTTGTTGCCGCTAATAACAGCAAATTATGGAAATGTCAGCGAAATCGATTGAGTTGTTTTTGAAGCAGCGTAACCATAAATTTAAGGTACTAGTACAGTCTAGAACGCTAAAAAACGCACGAATTTCTGGGAATTTAAAAAAAAATTTGTTTGAATTCTTGACTTATTTAAAAAAAAGTATGTTATTACCTAATAACGTTTCCCAAAAAAAAAATCCCAAAAATCGTGCGTTAATAGAAAAGTAAGAAAACATTTTTATTATTTTGTAATTATGTAATATAAATCCTATCCAAAAATTTGCCTTCGCCTATTAGGTAGGTAAGTTGTAGTATACGCTACGGATTTTTAAAACAATTTGGAACAATTAATAGAAACCGTAAAGAAAAGTTTCCATTTTAGTATTTTTAACATAAACTATTAAATGAAAATTCGAGAAAAGAATTCTTAAATCGTATTAAACGCAGCTTATCTCTGAAGACAAAAAAATAACAGCATATAAATCAGAAGCGCAAGAGCTTGTGGGGAACCATGACCTAGTGACCGACAACTCAGAGGGGCTATACAGCCCAAACAGATAAGATGAGAAGCACTTTTTATAACAAGAAATACTTTTGTAACTTCCTCGCTAGATCCTAGATCTCCCCAATGGGACCCTCAAACACTCTATCCATTATGCAAATGGGTATATAAATTATCGTGAAAGCTTTCAAAGATCGACGTGTTATTAACCATAAAAAAACATTATTTCACTTATTTGAATTTTTCACCAAGAATCCTTAAATCAGACTTTTTTTTACAATAAATTGAACTTTTCAGTTATGAAGTTTCATCAAAATTGCTTGAGATTTCTTACATAACAAAAAAAAATCAAAATTTTTGTATGGAAGATAGCTACCAACTTATTTGTTTAATAAGAAAAAATAAAAAACATCAAAATTTTCCCCAAACAACAAAAATCCAAGAAAAAGAAATCCTCTAAATGAGGTAAATGTTCATAAAAGAAAACACAAAACCCTCTTGTTTAACTTCTCCACTTCTGTTAAATTCGATTTAAAACCTGTTAACCTATAGAGCTAGTAAAAACCTCAAATGTTTGCGATTAATTTCCCACAAACACATCACACATGAGTTTCCAAAGTAAAACATCCTAAACTTCAACCCACTAATTAAGTCTAGTAAATGTTTTTTTTTTTTTTTAATCTAAAATCAATCGATTCACTTGTCCATCGTGTGTCTCATTCAATCGAATTTAAAAGTCGAACATAATGAAGTCAGAGAGTGAGTTAGCAAACGAACAAAAAATCCTGAACATCGAAGAGGACAAAACCAAAATCACCATGCACAACTTATAAATATCCAATCTCAAATCCTAGAGACCACAAAAATAAAAAAAACCTTAAACTCTCTTTCGCTTCCCAGAAGAACTCGGGAAACAAAAGTTGATTTTTTTTTCGAACGCGAGATGGAACAGGATAAAATTGTAAAACAAAAGTGGAGACAAATTTAAAGTTTCCCATCTTCTAAGCCGAGTAGAGGGTGGATGAAGTCAGAGTCCTGTGGGTATGCAGAAACTTTTTTTTCTCCATCGCCAGCACTGCCACCGCCACCTACTCCTTTAACTCACTCCTGGCGAAGTCATGTCAAGCCCATCACTCGACGTCATCTATTCGAGAAAGTTCAGTCTTCGTCGTCATCGTCGTCGTTATAGTATAGACGGTAGCGGGTTACGGGTGGCGTCTGCCTGTGCGTCCTCGTCGTCGTTCGTCTGGCGCAACATTTTCTGCAACTCATTTACTGCTATCTGTCCATCATTCTGTCTGTCAATTTGTCTTCCAATAGAGAGTATCTGTCCATCACTTGTTTCTGCTATTCCTGCAAGCAGCCTCCCCTGATATTTGAAGAACAAGAAAACGACGGAAGGGCGATATCGAAGACCGACGACCGACACGACCAAGGAAGTGAGAGTAGAGTAGTAGCAGCAGCAGAGCCCAGGCCCACTTTTCGGTGAACAGTGAAGGAATATCAGGATTCAGGAATGATTCAAGTGTGAGCTATGCCATCAGGATAGAAAGTTAAACTGCATACGAAGCTTCCAATTCGTCGTTCTGTATGACAAGTCGGAGTAAAGTAGTTAACACGTCTTGTCCTTGTTCGGGGATATTTGAGTATAGTTTTCCTTTTGTTCTGGGGATTTTTCTTTTCTTTTTTTTTTTAAATTTTTTCCAAGTCAGGAATTGTACACTAAGGAGCTGTTTGAAGGATACAACTTTTTTAATGACAAGGAGGAAGAACTTTTGACGAACAAAAGAGGTGAACACTGAACACAATTCAAATGACACAAAAGAACGAAGGCAATTAGAAGAAGCATCATCCTCGTCACGATCGGGAGGAATGAGCTCTATGCACCTATGTATAGATGATGAAAAGCTGTTCATATAAGATTTGGGTGGAAGTCGAATAGTTGCAGATAGGTATGCCTTAGTTTTATCTTCGGACTAGGAAATCATTTAATAAGTTTTGCATTCCAGCTAGCGAGGAGGTGGGTTGCAATTAATATCATGTGATAATCAAACTTGTATGGCACTGTAGTAGATATAGTAGGTGTTTTGGGAGCCTCCTGTGCAGTAAACTTTCAATGTAATGACCCTTTAGAGAAAACTTAATGAATAAGTACAAAATTTCTAAAACTTAAAAAATCCACAAAATAAGACTCATCATACAAAAAAGTTCTTGTTTATCAGGACCTACGAAAAATTATCTAAAGTTATGTCGGAACTCCAAAATCAGGAGCTGGCGAACAAAAGCGGACTTGGCCAATGAATTGGTGTTACTAGGAGACGGACAAAACTAACGACATGTACATAGTTATTTTTTTTTGAAAAATTATTTTTAAAGATTTGAACTTTAAAGTCTCGTTAATGTACTCGTAACAGACACAAAAGTCCAACTTTTGTTCACCAGCTCCTCAAGTTATACTCATAGAGAATTCTATTTTCAACAAATGTTTTGCCTGCTTTAAGACTCTGATTTAAATTTCAAGAAATTGTACTAAAAGCTAAGATTCCAGCCTCGGCCCTCGATCGCAAATGAGGTTAGATAGTTTATGGCAACTCAATCCTTCGAGATACCTCGGAATGAATATGGAATTTGGGGTCAAACTTTGGGAACACTAGGCTAAGTACCCCCCTGCGTTTTATCTTTTGTTGGTGGCCAGTTACCTCAGAGAATCGAATGGCACAAACTGCATCTTGCGAGAAGATGACAAATCCTCCAGGATAAAAAGTGCCTCTCATCTTAGCCATTCTGATATGGAAGCAAATTGTATAGGTCCCTTCAATTCCTACCGCCTAATTACAGACATATAGAAATGAATGAGAAGAGTTGAACGTCATTAGAACCCCTCGCGCAACCAAAGTTATTCTATTTTAAAATTCTGTGAAGATGCCCAACCCAGTTCCTATCCCCAACAAATGAGGATGGTAGCTAATAAACATATTTATGTATGTATTTATGAAATCAACAAATATTTCAAAAAACAACTCACATGTTTCAATCGTTGTTGTCATCTTCTTAGCCAACAAACGGCCGTGCTTTATCCGTGCGACACTTTTAACCACTTTTAAAGAATCCTCCACAACACTAAACCAATCTGAAAAGAGGACGAGGACATTATTGGCAATTTATACATTGAACAAGAATAAACAGCTAGAAACTAATTTTTAAATTGAAATTTAAAATAAAAAAAACACATTTTCAATTATTAAGACTGACTGATAAAACTATGAACAACAACACATACATAGATACAAATGAAAACACTTTGCCTTCCTCAAAAAACACATATTTCACAAATAAAACCCTTTTTTTCAACCCCGATCAAATAAAATCGAATTTTCAAAATTTAAATTTAACGACTTTGTCTAACAGCTGAATCGAACGAAAACACCATCACCTGCCACCACCAAATTACAACAACAAAACCCGAACAAACGACGCCATTACTGAAAGAAACAAAAAATCACACATAAAAACTAACCTGATTTTCTTTTACAAAAAAATACACTTTTTATGCAAGATTTTTAAATTTTTTTTCCGGAAAAATGATAAGCACACACTGAAGAACAATTATTTGATAAATTTAAAGCGGAAAATTGGAAATTTACTGCACAAATTAATTATTTTTAACACACGATCGCGGAGTAAATCAGCCACGAAATTCACTTTAACTGATAACTGGACTGCATTGAACTTGAACTTGCAACTTGAGAGAAGAGCGAAGCGAAAAAAAAGCTCGCATAAGATGTTGGTTGGAGTGATGTTGATGTGCAATGTGCATGTTTATTGTTGCTGTGACACTGATATGGCGAATTCGGGGTATGATGATGGATGGATGGGGGAAATGGTATACCTTTCTGTTTCTATGCATAAATATTCTTGTGGTTTGGTGTAGGTGTTCGGGTTTGGGTATAAACATGGAGTTTGGACAGTTTGGTTGCCTTCTTGTCATTGAGACTGAGACTGAGAGAAGAAAGTGCTAGGAATGTGTGTTGTTGTTTGATAGGTAGCCGTAGGAGAGTTTTTGTGCGATGAATTGATTTACATAGCAGAGGGTGTTCTTGGATTTTTTTCTTTAATTGGAAAAATGGTCATGGTCTTTTCTTCTTATTTGTTTGTTTATACAATGTTGTTTTATTAAATTAAGAATTAGATGTAGGTACAATTTTAATAATCGAATATAATAATTTAACAATATTTTTCTTTAATTCAGTACTCACATATCGTGAGTTGATAAATGAAAACTCTTCAAAAAGCGCATGGAAATTGTAAAAAAAAACATAATTGATTCGCAAAGATCCAATTATTTCTGTCATATTTGAGAGACCTTTTACCAAAATTGTGCAGGAAAAGGATCTGTAACAGCGTTACCTTAGAATATTTTGGAAAAGTGGCAAAAAAAGTGGCACTCGAGAAAAAAAGGTGGCACTTAAAATTAAAAACAAAACAACACAATATATGTATGAAAATTGACTTAAGGGAACAAATTTCACACTCATCTCAACGAATTTATAGGAGTTGAAGAAAACACATAATTTAAACAATCATTTTAAGGTTTATTGCAACGTAAGCTAAAAACTAAAAATTTAACAGTTCATTTTGTATTGATTATTCAACATAAATAAATAAATAAAAGTATGAATAAATAATAAATAATAATTTATTTAAAAGAATTCGTATCACATTTTACTTTACTGTGATGGTTTCCCTATATTTTTTTATGAGGAGCTCATCTGGACTCCACTCATCTAAATCACAGTTGCTTACTAAATTTGAAGAAGGCAACATATTTTCTCAAGTTTCAGTGTTTAGTCTGTTGGTGAGTTTGTTTTTCATCAAAGTTAGCTTGGAAAAAAACCCTCTTAGCGCAGGCACTGCCATGAGGCAAGGTTAAAATTTTTGCAACAAATTCATATAAGTCGGAAAATAGGTATTTATTCAAACTATTTTTAATGTTACCCACTTTTTCAATGTGTGGGTTATGTTGAACTTTGATGGTATAAGTATCGTACGCATGAAAGATATGAAAAGGTATGGAAAAATGGCATGGTGAATTGCTAACTTTAGTTTTACTTATGGGGAGTAAAAAGTGGCACAGACTGAAAGGTGGTGGCTCGGTGGCACAGCCTGAAAAAAAGTGGCAATTTGACACTAAAGTGGCACAGCGGTAACGCTGATCTGTAATTCTTTCTTAGGTCAGATGGTGATTTTAGGTTTCTTTGTTCAATCAGTCTCAGCTCAGAGATTAAAAATAAACACGGATTCATTTTTGGCAACTGAGTTGCTGTTCTGATCTAACAAAAGGTGTTTTTCTTTTTTAGCCCCCCGTGGGGCCTTAATGAATAGAGCTCGCTTTTTTTTATTCAAGGAACACAATTGTATACAGAGCTGTCACTTTATCATTTTTTCATTTTAATAAACTACGAATTATCACATTTGTTTGTGAAATTAGTGTTTTCAAAAATTTTTTCGTAGATATCTATTAATTAATTTTTACTTGATGCAAATCGAAAAAAAAAAAATTAATGAAGTTAACGACGTTATGTTTTTGTGCCTTCTGCTTGGCTTTCTTTTACCGAACTCATCGAACGAGATTCGGTAAAGCTCTGAGTTAAAAAAGAAATGCAAATTGAACCTTCAGAGCACTCCGAGTTAAAAAGCAAAATGGTTCTCTTTTTGACAGCTCAATGATCCACCAGGGGTTAAAAAAGAAAAACACTTAAAAAGATAAATGTCTAATGAGGACACATTCTGAAAGTGCAAGATGACCTGACGCAGGAAAATTAGTTACCGAAGGTGTTTTTCCTTTTTGAGTTCAGAGCAGAGCTTGAGTTGTCAAACAACACAAAAATAAATTGTGTTTCTTTTTTAGTTCAGAGAGTTCAGAGCTTCGAATATGTATTTCTATTTTCGTTCTGAGCATGTTCTGACCTTTTTCAGAGTGCACCCAGAAAAAAATATCCGAGCAAACAGAGTTTAAAATGTTTAACACAAGCATTTGACAGTGTTCAGGTGTGTTTCAAAAGAAGCTCAGAGCACACTTGAGGATATTCAGAACATGCTCCTACATGATCGGACTCTGTTCAGAGCTGTACTGGGAGTTTTTCTTTTTTAAACTCTGAGCAGAGCACTGAGCAGAGCATGAGCATTTTTTTTTTTTTTTTTTTTTTTTTTTTTTTTCCCGTGGGTAGGTGTTGAAATCTTCAAAAGATTCTATGAGGACCGAAAAACGCGCGCTCATAGATATGTGGGACTCTCCCGACCAACAACTCTGCCCCCATAAAGCCTTACGGAAGGTAAGACTCTATGCAAGCAGACCGTTAATCAGGCCGACCGCACTAAAACCACCTCCTCCTCCCGATTGCAACTAAGTTCATATGGAACTTATCTAGCAATTTATCTTTCTCGAAGTTAAGTAACGTGTTGTAGGCAACTTTCCGGTGAAAGTTCCTACTGGTTTAATTATAAGCTAGTTGAATAGCTTCTTTCTATTTTAAGCGATGATTTAAATATACATAATACAGTACAATAATTTCACCGTACTAGATCGGAAGGTTTGGTCCTTCTCAAACGTCGTACTAAATTTGTTTCGTCAAGAATTTCTAAGATTGTTCTATTGGTATGTTCAACTAAACGCTTTCTATGCCTTTGCGAAAAAGTTTTTATTTCTTCGCGAACCGTGGGGATTCCAAGATCCCTGTGAAGATCTTCGTTTCTAATATACCACGGCGCATTTACAAAGGACCTTAATAATTTGTTTTCAAAAGTTTGTAGACTATTTAGATTTGTATCGTGGGTACAACCCCAGAGTTGAATACCATATGTCCAGACAGGCTTAAGTACCTGTTTGTAAACTAATAATTTGTTTTCGATACTAAGTTTAGAATGTCGTCCGAGTAACCAGTACATTTCCCTTAGTTTAATATTTAATTGATCACATTTATTTTTAACATGTGACTTCCATTTTAATTTCGCGTCAAGAGTCATCCCGAGATATTTTGCCTCATTTGCAAATGGAACTTGAGTTGTATTAATAAAGACTGGTAATCTATTAATTTTCTTATAAGTAAAGTCCACGTGGACTGACTTAAATTCGTTAAGCGCTATTCGCCATTTGTTTGTCCATTCATTGACATTGTTAAGAGCATTTTGCAATTTACATGTCGATTCGTTAGCCGTTTTGCCTACTGCAAGTATTGCGGTATCGTCTGCAAAAGTAGCTACAATTGTATTGTCTGTTTGGGGTATGTCGCGTGTAAATAAAAGGTATAAAATGGGACCTAGAACACTACCTTGTGGTACCCCAGCCACTATTTCTTTAAAATCTGAATAATCATTTCCGTGCCTAACGCGGAAAATTCTTTTCTCTAGATATTCTCTAAGAATGTTGTATAGTCCTTCAGATAGGACTTGTCTCAATTTGTATTTGAGGCCTTCGTGCCACACTTTGTCAAAAGCTTGAGACACATCTAAAAAGACCGCTGAACAAATTTTATTTTCTTCAAAGGCTTTCTCGATGACATCGGTGATTCTATGCACTTGATCAATCGTCGAGTGCTTACTTCTAAAACCGAACTGGTGTTCAGGTATAAGACCCTTTTCTTCTATTATGGGCTGAAGACGCTGAAGAAATATTCTCTCAAAGACCTTCGACACTACAGGAAGAAGTGAAATGGGCCTGTACGATTTCTTTTCATGTGATGGTTTGCCAGGTTTTAAGACCATTATTACTTCTGCGACTTTCCATTGATTTGGAACATATTCTAACCTTAGAGTGGCGTTCATTAAGTAAAGGAGGTTTACTAAACCTTTCCGTGGGAGCATTTTAAGAATTTCCGCAGTAATTAAGTCGTATCCTGGTGCTTTTTTTGACTTCAGTTTCTTAATTTCTTTGCTTAATTCGGCAAGCGTAACATTTCTTGTGATGGAGCTTTCATTTGAATTTATATTCACACTTATATCATCATTCAATGCTTGCCCATTGAACGGCTTAAATGTTTCCTCTAGGTAATCAGCGAAAACGTTTGCTTTCTCTTTATCGCTTCTTGCCCATTCATTTTGGTCTTTCATAATCGGGGGTGCTGGAAGCTTTGGTTTTTTCGTAGCTTTTATCGCTTTCCATAGAGAATAATTAGATTCTTTACCTGCCGTCAAGTTTTCAAGGTAATTTCCAGCTTCGCGGTTTTTAAAATCTGATATCATCTTTTTAAGCAAATTACTGAGGTGATTTAAATAAGCTTTGTGTTGGGGAGCACGAGTTTGTTGCCATTTTTTGCGCGCTTTTCGCTTGTCTTTAAGTACCTCTTTTATCTCTTGGGGATATTTAGCTTCTCTATAGCCTGACATTTGTCTTTGGTAAGGAGTATTGTTCCATGCGGCTTTTTGAACAATATGCACAAATTTATCTACCGCTTCTTCAAGCTCAAGAGGTG
Organism: Philhelius festivus; assembly: GCA_963931855.1. Classification (NCBI taxonomy): domain Eukaryota; kingdom Metazoa; phylum Arthropoda; class Insecta; order Diptera; family Syrphidae; genus Philhelius; species Philhelius festivus. Next base: position 8,346,743 of record OZ007557.1, read on the forward strand.
TTTGTAGTGATACCCTTAATTCAACATTATCTTCAATATCTTTCTTAAAACCTTCCCAGTTAGTTTTACCGTTTGTTAACCTAGGTGGTGTTTCAATTTTAACAATACTTTCGCTCATAGTGAGAATAACGGGAGAGTGGTCAGAGAAAAGATCAAAGCATTCCGTTATTTTTATTCGATTTGACGGTATTCCCCTGACTATAAAGAAATCAATCAGGTCAGGTATTTTCGAGGTATCTGTCGGCCAATAAGTTGGTTTCCCACTAGAATGAAAATCACAATTATTCTCCATACCGGCTTCATATAACGCTCGGCCCTTTTGAGAAATGCATCTAGAACCCCAAAACGTGTGTTTTGCATTAAAATCGCCACCGATTATTAAAGATGGTCTAAGTGATTTTAGCAAGTTTGAAAAATCATTTTTATCAATTCTGTACCGTGGAGGGCAGTATATAGATGTGAAATTCAATGTATCATGTTTAGTTTTAACCTGCACACTTATAAGCTGCATCGGTTCAAGTTCAAGCTTAAGGCCTATCGAGTGTTTGATACATTCTTTTATGTATAATGATGCTCCGCCTCTTGCTTTGTTCGACGGATGAATTGCATGGTAATCTAGATAACCGTTTATATTGAAATTTGATTCTTTTTTAACGTGGGTTTCTGATATTAGACAAATGTCGATATCTTGTTCCCGTATGACCATTTCTAGTTCTTCAAGTCTTTGCCTTAATCCGTTGGCATTCCACGTAATAATTTTAAGGTTTTCCATCATGATTTTTTTTAAAACGTTTGGGTCGAATAAAATCTTCGATTTTTGCTAACCTATCAGAAATAGTTCTATTGATTTTGACCTGATCTTCAAATTTTGACAAAATTAAAGCCAAGCATTGAGATAGTGCGTCAGAGTCAGGTTGATTTATTACGGGTGCAGTCGCCATTCTGGCATTTGTGTTTACACTACGTTTCTTTGGAGATGTCTGTGCAGCTGCCATTTCGGCGTATGACTTAACAGTACGTTTCTTTGGAGATGTCTTTGACGTTGATGGGGTTTGATTTTCTTTGCCGATGCCGACTCTTAGTGTATTTATTCTTTTAGGACTCTTAGATATTGGGCTTTTTATTTGTTTCTTTGGTTTTCTTTCCATATGAATTTTTTCTCGGCGTTTTTGTAGCTCTTTAACTACTTCACAGCCTCTATAGCTTGCCGGGTGACTTCCATTGCAGTTTATGCACTTCGCTGGACTTTTGCTATTTCCAGTGCAGTCAGCAGTTAAATGTTTTCCCGCGCATTTTACACACCTAGGTTCTTTTTTACAATAGCTTTGCGTGTGGTTGAAACCTTGACAGCGTTTACACTGAGGCACTTGCTTTGTACGGCTTTTCAGAGGTTCGATCTTAACAACGAGGTTCAGTATTGTTTTAATTCTGTAGATTTCCTCTAGTTTTTCTGTCTTATCGAACGTGAGTATAAATAGTGGGAGACCACGCTTTACCACGACAGTTTCTCTATCTTTTTGTTGTTTTTCTTTTTTTACGATGTTCTCAGCATTTAAGATCTTGTAATTTTTTTCTTTAAGATCACGGATTACATCGTTTTTTTGACATGAGGAATGTAAGCCTCTTGCAACGACTCGTAAAGGTCTTTCTGATTTGTTTTCGTAGGTATACCATTCTACATTTGCTTCGTTAAGTCTTCGCGAAAGCAGACGATAGCTATCGGAGTCTTTTACACAGACTTTCCACTTGTTGTTATTAAGCGAGATAACTTTAAAATTCGCTGGGGTTAACGCCTCAAGGATTATTTTAAGCTTATTGTATTCCGCAATCCCGATGACATTAATCGGTGGCGGTGGTCTTATTTTAGTAGTTTTTTCTTTCTTATTCGTATCTTTTGGTACATTTACTTTTATTATTTCGGAAGACGAGGTTCCCTCTGGCGAGGAGAATGCTTTACGTTTTTTGCTAGGTCTTTTTGAAGACGTTTCTCTTTCTAGCTCTTCTTCGTCTGTTTTATATTCGCAAACACCCAGCTGCTGTGGAGTTGTTTTCGAATCGTTTTGTCTTTGAGTTTTTTTCAACTCTTCATTTTCTTTCCGAAGAAGCTCAATTTATTTCTGTGCTTTCTTTACGGCATCGCTGTTATTTCGTAGAAAATGTATTTCTTCTTTCAGCTCTTGATAGAGTTTCAAAGTTTCGTCGAGTCTTTGACGAAGTTCGTTATTGTCTTTTTCAAGACATTCTATTTTCTCCGAGTCTTCTTTTTCACGCTCTGGCGCTTTGGGCGGACTCTTTTTCCCGGAAGCACTCGATGTTGATGGTGGTGATCGAGCTACCATTGGTTTTCTTGAAAAAGGATTTATCAAGTTTTGGAATAGCATGAGCATGTCGAGTATGCTCTGAGCAGAGTTTGATCAGAGCCTTCTGATTTATTAATGAAACACACTAGAGCACTGAACTGTCAAAGTTGTCGATCTCCATTTTTATTTGTTTGTTTCTTTACTTTTGGCGTTTGTCTCTGTCATATCACTTTAAGAAAAGTAAAGTTAGCCGTGCTCAGCTTTTTGCTCCATTTACTCGGTCATTTTATTCTGAGCTCATCGAGCGCGCTCGGATTAAAAAAGAAACACAAACTGAGCGCTCTGATGTGTCTGATCTAGAAAAGAAAGACAGTTTTTTGACAGCTCAGTTCCGTGCTCTTAGCTTAACAAGAAAAACGTCTATTTTGTATCTACTAAAAAATAAAAGCGCCTCGAGTAGAAAATTGAGCATGATAAACGTCACATTAACAGAAACAGAAATAGGAAGAGGGGACTAATCATTTTTTTACGCCATTTCCTCGTTAAAATGAGATTAATAGCTAATTGGTGAGAGTAGGTATAGATACTTAAAAAAAATATATCACCAGATGGAATCAGAGCCACTCAGAACACCTTAGATTCATAGGAAGTTCAGAGAACTTAGGAGCGATTTTTGAGTTATAGATTAAAGTTTCATTCGAGTTAACTCAGCAAACTTAAAGGGTTAAATAATTCAGACGATCTCGTCTAAAAAAAATAGAATTACTCTTAGGATATGTTTGAGAAGACTAAGCAAAGAACAGGGTTAAGTTTTTTGAATGATTAAGAATATCTGTTGAAAAAGATCAAATATGTCAATTGTTAAAATTTGTTTTCAATACCTCAACCAGCACTACTTAATTGAAAATGACTTAGCCTTCGTACAATATCTCTAAACCATTTTTATTCTATTAAAAAAATTAGAATTTCAAAATACAAACATATCATTGCCACATCACAAGACTCATTTTCTATATTTCATAGCCAAGTTGTGTGGCGATCAATCTAAAAAGTTGACAAATCTTTGTACATCTTCCAACAATCATCTAACGCTTGAGTAATACTCTTGCCAAAGCGTATACAAAATAGAGCCCCCAGAAGGCTACAACAACCAGCTCCATCAGTCAGACAACTCAGTCATCTGTCAACTGTCAGTGAACTGTCATATTATATGAAAGAGAAAGATCCAACTAGCTATATCCAAGTACTAACCAGAAACAAGAAGGGCTAAAACAGAAGACTCGGAGACATCATTCATTCGCAGCATTCACACGCCGCTGCGCCACAGCGACAAGGATAGGAACGGACTCACATCATAGCTCGTAGTCAGTTTTGCAGAAGAATCTATTTCGGACTTGGGCGGGTGATGAATGTCTTTCGGCGTTCACACTGGTCGGTGGCGTGTCTATTTTCGGTTGCTGCATCACGATGCGTGCGCTCTATGGGCTTTCCATGCTTAATGAAGACTCCTCTCGAATGGCAACGACGAGTTAGCCCTTGTGTGTCGTTGTCGTTCGTTTTTATTCTTGAATCTTGCTGCACTGATGCACTGCGCAAAAAACAAAAAAAGGTTATGACGAACTGCTGACAGGTGGCGACATCTAATTGGTCGTATGTGCGATTTGGTTATGCCCAACGATCATGACAGCCACAAGACGACCAAAAAACTCACTCTTGTTGGGTTAAGTTGGACGTATTCGGAACGACAGCACATCGCTTCTTGACACATTTTGACGAAGAAGAAGAGACCAACAGTTCATAATCATCATCATAATTTCGACTGTCACTTATTAATGAAAAAAAAGAAGATCGTTTCTGACGACATTGCTGAGCAGTGCGCGTTTGCCAAGAAGTGGAAAATATATTTTACTGCTTTAGCTGTGATGTCAAACGTGTTGAACATGTCAAGCACTTGTTTTAATGATTTGTTGGAATGTGACAACTTTATATTTACTTATTTTTGTTAGTTTTTTTTTTTTAAATATAAGAAAATAATGATAGTTGTCAAGGGACTAAACATTTAGATTTGACAAAAAAGAATAAAGAATTAAAAATTCTCGTGATGCAGATTAAAGGATTTGAGGTAATTTTTCTTATATTAATGTGTAAATAAGAGCTATTTTTTTGTCTGCAGATAGTTCCTTTCTTCAACTAGCTAAAAAGCTCAAGGTTCTCTGGCCCAAATACAAATAAAAGGGTCAAACTATCATATAATATCTTGCGAAATAGATATATTTTTTTCTAGTCTAAAGCTAGTGTTGTGGTTTTATACATTTTTTACTTTTAAAAATTATCTGTTTCGAAAACTCTGTTCTTTTCATGTACAAAAAAACGAGTTTTCCAAAAAGTTGGAACGGTTTTTTTTTTTCAATAACTGTGTCAGTTTTCTGTGTTTGATTTATTGTCAAATTTTGGCAGATTGGGTAACTTAAATTAGTTCATTTTCTACAAAACTCGTTTCGGGAAACAAAATACGTTTTCTTTTCTTTGTTTTGTTTAAATAAAGTTAGCCCTTGCCATTATTTGCGAATTCCATTTTAACTAGCGAAAGTATGTCTGTTTTTTTTTTAATATATTTTTGAAAAATCGATTTTTGTGCTCAGTTCTTTATTTTGTAAGCAAGATAAGAAAAACGACAAAAAAAAACGAGTTTTCGAAAAAACCTGGTACGGTTTTTTTTCAATAATTGTGTTATTTTTTTGCATTTTATTTGTTTGCAAGGCTGTGACGCTAAAACTAGTTCTTTTTTTACAAAACCCATTTCGACAAACAAAATACGTTTTTTCCTGAATTTAACTGTAACTAGCAGAACTAAGTATGTATGTTTTTTTTTCATATATTTCGGAAGATAATAAATGACAAAAAATCGATTTTTGCGATGAAATATTTATATTGCAAATTAATTTGTGACGAGATAAAAAAAAAAACGATAAAAAAACGAGTTTTTCCAATGAGGTGAAATACCTTTATTTTCTTATGTGTATGTTTTCTACCTTAGCAACGCGTGATTTCTATTTTTTCAACAAAAAAAAAATCGAATATTAATGGTCTCGAAAAAAACGTTTTTAAAGGTACAAAAAAAAGCGATTTTTCGATCAAATTTAGGCTTACTTTTTGCAATCATTTTTTGTGGCTAACGCGTACCTAGTATCCAGTGAAAATGAAATACACATCTTCAAAACTCGTTTTCTATACTTTCTACATATATGAAAAAATCGTTTTTTTATTATTTGTAAATTTTCTTTGATGTAACGAAATGGATTATTTTTAGTATTTTGTATTTTTGTATAAAGCAAACGATAGAATATGATTTTTTTACAGAAAAGTTATGTCTTTGTTATGAAAAAAAAAACGATTTTTCGTAAAAATGTAGGCTAATTTTTTCTAATAATTTTGTTGATTTGTGTTTCGATGGAGATGTTGTTTTCATGGATTATGGTCTACGGTGAAAATAAAAATATTATCTTCAAAGCTCGTTTTCTAGAGACTACAAAATCAGAATGTGCTGTGGTTTTTTAGAACTCGGTTTTGGGAGATAGTTGATCAAAAAACGATTTTTTGACAGTTGAATATTGAGAGAAGGTTTGCACTGCGACACAAAGATCTATTGTTACTGCAAAAAAATGTTATATTTAATTTTATCTTTTTTTCTACTTAGTACATCACTTTATCAATGAACTTATGGTATTTTGAACAATTTTTGTTTTTCAAAAAAAAAAAATACACAGATCCAATTTTATGTTTCCAAAATACGGTTTTCCTTTGATTAAAAAAAAACGAGTTTTCGAAAAAAGTTAGGGTTATTTTTTGTTTTGTTCAATATTTCCGTTGAATTGTGTTGTGCCTTAGTTTGTATCTACTTGTATAACCTAAAATAACTGAAATTTAAAAATGTTCTCTTCGAAACTCGTTTTTTGTACACAAAACTCGTTTTTTTCATAAACGATTATTTTACTGCGATTTTTTGGGAGTCTTTTAGAGCCAACGGATTCCTTTTTATAGTTTTTGTTGCTGAATGTGGTTATTGCCTTAAGTTTTGAAAAAGATGGTAATGCCATTTTTTTTTTCTAAAAATCGTTTATTGGAGTAATAAAGGTTGATTTAATTTTATTACAAAATTTAATAAAGCACCTCTTTCGAGAGAAGTAAAAATTTATGTCAAAAAACCCTAAACGAATATTTTTGCGAAAACTTGGGCATTTTCGGAATTCCCTAAACTGTTATACTTTTCTATGAATATTCACTAGCTTCATATATTTTGTGAGTCCAATTGTACAGACGTGAATCAGCTTCAGATCAAGATTTTATTCCACCAATTTCGGTACTCTATAAGTGAGGTTGAACCAGGGTTCACGTATCCGGTCTATTTTCACAACTTAACCATAAGCCCTATGGTTGAACCACACATAATCCAATAAGTTTTTGTACAACTGCTCCTAAATTAACACATTTTTATGACATTTCAAATCAAAATATCGAAGTAAATCATTTACACGAGGCTTTGTTAGTTCACTCACATCATCTCCAGACCATCAAACCCTCCTCAAATTTGATATCCTTATTTTGCAAATTAATATTCCAAACTGATTTACTTTTTGCCGCATCATCAAGCTTATCCATACAAAAATGTTGACATGTCCTCTCTTAAATCCTCTTTTCATCGTCCATTTCTTGTCAATCAAATCAAAACCAAATCTATACTGTTCACCTCGATTTTGATCCGCATCACGTTTGCTTCCGTGTTGTCCTCTCTCTACCCCTCTGAGTGCTTATTTGTTTTTTTTTTTCTGTGTCACAAGGATTTCCTGTCTCATCATTAGTCCCTTCCTGGTATTAGAGTACAAGCTTTTTCTAAGAAGTATCCAATGTCCAAGTGGTCATTCTTAATGTCTGATGGGTATGTTGTTTTTCTTTTATGTCTGTGTACTTTGTTTACCCCCTAAAGACCTTCACCTTTTCACCACCTAGTCTATTATCCTTTTTTATCCTTCAAACAGCAATAGCAACACACAACACAGAATCACCAAAGGACTCATCAATTATTCGCAAAAACCAAACCTGAAAGTAAGTGAGAGTTGGATGTAGTGAATGTGGTCTGTCTAGAAATATAATTCTCATTTGATCCTTCGTCAGCAGATTTTGAGTTTGAATGAGAAGGACAAAAAAAAAAAAAACATCCTCCTGTCGAACCTCGAACCATCCAGACTCGAGTATATATTTATATCCTTCCATAGTTCTCTGATGACCAAAAAGTTGTGGTTATAGCTATGTGACCTTTCGCTAACTCAATATCAGGACCTCTCTCCCGGGATCAAGTAAGAAGGTAGTCGAATATTTTAAAATAAAGGATAATGAGGAAATAAAAAAAAACTGTACCAAGACCAGACCAACTCTAACACATTCGCCCAATCGAAATAAACTCAACACTCCTCCTGAAGTCCCGACTCTCCACAAGTAAGAAGTCCTGATGGATTGTCTTTGTTCTCGTTGAGGAGATCCATTTAATTCTTCGTCATCTGTCCATCTTTTTTCAAGGATGCTGGTCCAACGGGGTGCGGAGCAAGTTCAGCGCATCCCTCCTCGATGGCCATTGTTGTCACAGTAGACATCAACAATGATGTCCGGGTTGAGACTTAATTAAATTTTCTTATCGATTTTATTTTATTTTATTTTTTGTTGTGTGGCCTTTTTAGTCCTTTTGGTTCAGTGTAAAATGTGTAACTGTATGTGTGTGTGTATCCTTTTCTATGTGGTGTGTGCACATCATCTATCTTTGTAGCCTTTCGTTATTGTTCTCGTCATCATCGTCAAAGTCTTCACATTGTCGTCGTAGTCGTGTTCTTTGCAACTTCTCATCAATTGACATAGGGCCAGGACTCCCAGTTCTTTTTATCCTTTATATGTTTGTGTGTATTTATATCCTAAAAAATATCCCTCTCACCCTCCCTCCATCATCCACCCAGAAGCTCAACCAACAAAACTTTGTCGTGTACCTACGACCGACGACGACGAGTTGGACTCGTAATGACTTCGTATAGCAGCAATTGCCTGGGTGACAATTATATCCTTCGTCCTTGTCCCCAACTACTCGTATATCGTTCGTGAATTGAATGCAAGTTCTTTCTTTAATGATGACCACCAGATGGGACGACAAAATATTGGACAGATGAAAGAGTTGTCCTTCAAATAATTCATATTCTCTCGCTCACTCTCTCTGGATTTCTTTCTGATGGACGACACATTCCCCATTCTATCTATCAACTTTCCTTCCGTTCAATCGAAACTGTCAAACAGCTAATTTCATCCTTCAATCAAATCACAAGCTCAATCCTCCCGGTGATCCTTCAATTTTTCATAAATTTTTTTCTTCTTCTTCCTTTTCAATTTTATATCAATAGTGATGTATTATGATTCTTTATATACATACATAGATGTGTTTGAGCTTGAGAGAAAGAGGACATATTTTTTTCAATTTTTTTTTTGTAGAAAAAGATGAAAAATATTTTCAATCATTGTGATGACGAGAAACAGAAGTTGCAGAAAGTTCAAGGCTGGATTATGGACAAATTCGACTAGAAAATCAATTATTATTATGTTGATTGTCGAATCTGTAAATTTGTCTACTGGGAAGTGGGTTTCAGGTCCTTCCTTTTGATTTACCTACCTAAAGGTTGTCTCTGAGTTTTCCAAAAAAAGTATTAAGAAAAAAAGAAATCTTTTCGGTGCCTTAACTCTGAAAGCATAAGTTCTACAGATAAAATTCCGTCACGAAAAAGAAGGATATAATAGAATTCCCTATAAAACGGGACCAACAAGTTTTTTGGGCGATAAGCTGTTCTCGAGATATTGGTTAAGACCATTTTTGAGATTTTGGTGGTTGAAACACAACACCGCACGCTTAAAAATGGCGAAAATAAAGCACGCAAGGATTCTTCTTAAATTGGATATAACATGGAACTGGAGAAATCTTGGAGTCACTGACTCCGATATTGACGAGAAAATTGAACATGGCGGACAGAAAATGACAGATTTTGAAGATAAATTAGAAAAGTCCTTATTTTAAATCGGACAATTTTGACAGACAATGGTTACGAATTCGTTGGACAAATTTGAAAATTAAAAAAATGTTGAAAATACAATTTCAAATAAACAAATTCGATTTCGAAAAAACTTCACATATACATACAACATAAGGAAAATAGATCGTTTCTGAAAAAAAGTACAGGAAGTTTGATTTTTTTAATAGATATTTGACAGATGACTTTTAGAGAAGCGTAACTCAAGTTTTTTGTGACATGGTGCCAAGGCTCTGGTAAAATTTAAAAACCCAAATTGATCTATATCCCCAAAATTATTGTATTTATTGCAAAATGCAGTCTTGAACCTTTGAATACAGATTTTTTTCTCTGCGGGAAAAACATATTTTCAGGATTAAGTCGTTTTAATTTTTTTTTAATTTTTTTTTTCGCATTTTTATATGGATCCCTAAGGACCTAAAGTAAATTGTTTTCGATATAAAAATTACAGAGCGGAATTTCCAAAAAATAATTTTGATGTAAGTGTACTCCTAAAGATGGTGCGATATAGTATAGTTCAAAGATATAGCTCTGGTAATTCGGTTTCGTAATAGGGTTTAGACCCAGGGTGCCTCAATATATATCACCTTTTCGGAAGATGTTAAAATTTTAGCAAAATGGCGGAAACTGACATTTTTGGTTTGATATTTGTGAGCTAAGCAGCACTCCATCCCTTAAACAATCCAACCGTAACGGAAGAGCTTTTAAGAATGGCCAACAATTTATCCTTGAGCCCAACTTCGGCCGTTCTGTGAAGTGAAGTGGAGCCGTACTGTGGGAATGTGGAATGCCTTACCACGCCCTGTCTTTCCCTGTCATTGCAATGTTCAAGAATTCAAAACCAATGTGCACCGACACCTCCTTTCTAAACCCTCCCTTTTTTCTTAAAACTCATACTGTGTCTCTGGCATATTAAGGGTATAAAAAACCTAAGAAAACCTAATTATAAAAAAAGCCATTGAACACTATACTCGAACTCGAGGAATGTTCGTAAAAATTTTTGTACGAAATAATTCGTCAGGGATTTTAGTAGAACGTGAGCTTACCTGGCAAACTGCTCAAACTCTAACTCGTTTATCTGCTCCTCAGAAAGAAACTGGAACGAAGCTTGACAGAAGAGCGAGCGTTTCCAGAAGTTCTGGTAGTGGTCGTTCCAAATAGAATATCACCTCTTAGTTTGATGAACAGTCACCACCACACAAGTGCCTATTACACCTTCTACTCTAGCAGCGCATTTTGATGAAAGAATTTAAAAAGTTCCCATTTTTTTTATATATATAATCTACCCGCGTTCAAGGGATTATGATTACCCTTTAAATGTTTCAACACAGCGCGGCCGTGAAGTTAATGAAGAGAAAGAAGGATAGGAAAGATGTGTGGCACGATGTAATTGTTGACAATTCAACAACTCCCTCAGGTCATCATTCAAGTCTAAGCTACGCTCAAATTCTCCCTAACCTCAACGATGCAGTATCCCCTGTCAAAATTTACGTGTCGGTGGCTATTTCCAGCTGAACGGATACGTAAAAAACACTAATTTGGAGCTTCTGATGGACCAACAATCATTTACGAAAGACCATCACATCCACTCAAACTTAATGCATGGGGCAACAATCATGTCAGAGGTCCTATCGGTCCTTAGTTTTTTAAGTACACTTATGGTAAATGTTGAGTGAAAACGGAAATATTATCAAGGCCTTTTTAGTGCCCAAATTAATGAATTGAGACAGGAGGACATGGACAGTGCAGCCGCAAACACAGCTCGTTAGCAATGGATACATTTCACATTTGAGAGTTTGAACTGGCCGGTAATATTACCCGATTTGACCGCTCCAGACTTATTTCATTGGATTTTTTTTTAAGTCGCGGGCTCATGATAAACAGTTAATGACTCTGAAAGCTTTCAAAGTGATTAACCGATAAGATTTTCAGAAATTAGACAAAACACCGGAAGTTCTTGCCAAAGGGATTGAAAATTCGGTTAAAAGAGCCCAAATGGTTATCAAAAATGGCGGCACCAACTTGACCGATATCCAGAAAAAGTAATGGAAAAAATTAAAGGGCAAACTGCTTTTCTTCATCTGGTGTTATAGGAAATGCAGTCACCGTGTTGGTTCTCCTCGATTAGGATTCCTTGCAAAAAGGACAAAAATATCCGTCGAAGAATTTTTATTTTGAAGAAGTTTAGTATCAGCAAGTTTTGAATAATTCGGAGGATCTATTCCCTCGTTAAACATTGCACCGCCGATTTTCCAATATCGCTCGACACAGTTGGATAAGTTTTCTCAGGAATCACAGTTCAGCCAACGCCAAATATAGAGCTTATGGTGATGAGTGATACCGTATGCTATTTTGAAGAGGATGGAAAGTTAATGAGTCTCAACTTGAAATTCTGGGATGAACCAAAATTTTCTGCAATGTGAAGATTTGGTCAATACTAGTACTCGATCTTCTATGGCCGTCCCGGAAGCCACACTAGTATTTGTCCACTATTTATAGTGTTGCACATTGAATAGGATCTGATATCAGTTATTTAGCAGGAGTATGCTTTGATAATTCTCTCATCGCATAGCATTGCCTTTTTGTAGTCTTATAATCTGGTCATCGGGCATCGTTCCATTCCTCCAAAGTTGATTTATGATTCAGTACATACAGTCTACAAAAGCTTCACCTACGTTATTGAAAGAGCTCTCCATACTGGGTGGTGGTTCTTAATTGATTAGAAGTGAATAGCATTCTTTCCGTATTACCCGCTCCACGTGATGTCCATTTAGAAGCTGCTGGAACTGATGCTTGAAAACATTTGCCTACTAAACCCTATAGTTCGGTGACTAGGTTACCTTCGCTCTTTCGAAGAGTCTGTGTTCCGGTCTTTAGCAGCAAGTTCGTTGACTTTTTTTTATAAAATCTCCGACTCCTGGATCTGCTTGAGCTGGGAGGCTGCCTAGACCATATCTTTTCTTCGCAGGATCTTCATCTCCTTGATCGATACTCGTACACCTCTTCCGCTGAGATTGTGCATCTCCGTCAGCTATTTCAGTTGAAACCATTCATCATCATACCACGAGCTCCTTTCTCTGCGGTGCGGTGGTTGTTAGCCACAGTGTTTGTTTGTTTTCGGGTCCCTATTTAATGATATCCCGGTACTGGAACCGCTGATTGCTAGCGTTTGTGGTTGATAAATGCCCAGGAAAAAGCTTCTAGCTCATGTGGTCTCTGCTGTGGCCGGCGACACGGCTTCTAACGTCAAATCTGTATTTTGATGCAACTAAGAAGTGGTCAAAATTTTGTTCCAAAAATGTTTGTATGCCTAAAATGTCGGATAAGTGAATTATATGGAATTAGTTGGTAGTTCGACCGTTCCACAGCCGTTAGCTGTTGTAGTTTTGTTTTGACATCGTACTCCTGAGGTTCCGTTTGTCCAAAATATCTTTAAACTCCTCCTTGCAATATTCTTTAGCTTCATCGATGGGGCATGTTTGCATATGAGGCTTATGTTGTGGATCACAACCAGACGAACTCTAATCGACTTCAAGCCCATAACTTTGCCATCTAGCTAATTTTCATCAACGAATCTTTTATCGAACTGTACTCCTGAATTTTCATCATTCGACCTGATCGCATCAATCCTACCTCCTAGATTGCCTTAAAAGCTGTGCCATATACCTTATTGAGGTGATACAAAAATTATGCACTTTTACAACTTGGAAAATCTTTAAAAGACGAACTGTTTTCGGAAAAAAATTAATTTTCCAAAAATGTGAAAATAGTTATACGAGATTTTTAAGATTAGCCATTGATCTGGCCTAATCCAGCCATGTTCGGGACCACCAGCTGAAAAACTGTTCTCATCCTTCAAAATTATATTTTGAGTTAAAGGATTGATTTTCTTATACATTCCCAACAACTATACACCGACGACGAATACATTTGTGTCCTTTTTTGCCATTGTCAATCGGTAATCATACTCCTGAGTGCAACTCACACCCAATTCCACCCATCTTAACATTGAAAGAATGGACATAACATTCACATCCCAACACACATACTCGTACAAACTAACATATCCTTTTCCGGTCACATCATAGAAGAAATGAATTTTTCTTTTTTGCCCTTCTGGTTGATTGAAGGATCTGAAGGAGCGCAAATATAATATATATATTTATATTTGTGTGTATGAAGAGAGAAAAACGAGATGAAGGTGATGGTGACACGGTCAGTCAGTCGCTGGTAGGTGGTAGGTAGGTAGGGTAGTCCCTTAGGTAACCGTAAGGATTCTTCTTGACTATGACAAGTTACGTCAGCTGTCAACTCGTTCACTTGGAGTCTTGTTTTATTTTCTCTTCCTCTTCTTGACGTTTTTTTTTTTTGCTTTTTATTTCTAGCCTTTGTCCAAGGACTGCATTTGATTTTCGAGTTCGTCCTTTTTTTTCTCTCGTGAGTCCTAGAGTTCAGTGTTGTTTTTTTTATATTATATTTTATTTTATTTTTTTTTGTCTTCATTGTGGACGTTTGTGAAAGGGGTTCAGTTTTCACTTGGGTATGTTCATCATGAAATTCCCAGTCGGTCAATTTCGCAAGGATAGATGGACTTTGATGTATTGCATTTGAGAGGATTTATAAGTTTTCCTCTTCTTTTTTTTTGTGTGTGTTGCTTTTTTAATGTTATACTTTTCCTTTGTCTTTTCTTCTTTGAGTCCCTTGGAGTGATGGTTAAGAATAGAAAAATAACGACATAAACGGCGAAGAAAAAAAAAAAAAGAAAATTCAAGAGTAAGATATTAGAGAAGAAGATTATTTAAGACTTGAAACTATGACTTACTTTGTGTAGCTTAGGTTGGAAACCCTTCAAAAATTCTGATACGAATTTCTTTTGAAATGTTAAACAAAAAAAGATGATGACTTGGAGTTAAATTTTGTCTTACAATAGAATGACAAGGAATTATTTGTCTCTGTTGGACGGACGGTGTCAGTTCTTTTAGGAAGTTCAACAGTGAAGTGTAATCCAAGAATCTTGCTTACATAAATTAAATAGTGCAGAGTAGAGCTGAATCTGGACCAGCGAACTCGATTTTTAGGTAGCTACATTGGTGCAGTTATGAAGGTGTGGGGAGGGTATGAAAGGTGTTTGCTAAGAGCTGCAAGGCCATCCTCGGAATTTGTAACTAACACTGAAAGTCTTTAACAGGTTTTTGTAAATCCGCTTTGTTATTCGACTGTTTGTTTGTCTGTCCTCAGGTCCACAAAGATTGACAGGTGTGTGATTTGATCAAAAAGATTTTGGTCAAAGTGCTACCCTTAAAAACACAGTGCGAGAGTTAAGGAAAGTAGAGAAAGAAATATTGAGCTAGGTAGAGCATTCCACGTTCGTGTAGTATGGCTAAAGTAAGAATCTCTGAGCTTCATAGCACACCCGAAGTTGGGTTCAAGGGTACACTGATGGGAATCGCCTGATAAAGACCGAAGATGGCAACCAGCGACTTCACTAGGACACTGTTTATAAAATAGCCCGGTCAAAATAGACATTCAAGGTTACATTAATTCGCATAAAGCTGAAAATTGGCATGAATGTTGAGAACACTATTACAAACAATTTGTCAAAAGTCCCCATCGATCCGACGTGTGCAAAAAAAATTATTCAAGGTCAAATGTTGCAAATTTTGGTTTTTTGCATTTTTCAGCTGAACGGCAAGTTTTATCATAAGATAGGTGAGACAAAAATTATTCATCATGCAATTATGTAAAGAAATTGTCTTAACACTTTTTCTCCTAAGAATCACCATTTTGGAGATATAGCGAATCAAAAAGTTGAAAAAAAATTATTCAAGGTCAAATGTTGCAAAAATCGTTTTTTGCATTTTTCAGCTGAACGGCAAGTTTTATCATAAGATAGGTGAGACAAAAATTATTCATCATGCAATTATCTAAAGAAATTGTCTTAACACTTTTTCTCCTAAGAATCACCATTTTGGAGATACAGCGATGTTGAAAAATTTGTGTTCTTCATAATATGTATGTCAATTACCGTTATATACATTACACAACGGTAATACAAGTAAAAATATTAGTTTTCGTGGCGTATAGATACATATTATACAATTCTAAAGCCAGATATACACTGTTCAAATGCATGACAAGCACGCGCAAGTGTATTGGTGAAAAAATCACACGTATAGATTGGATTTAGGATTAAAGCAAAATGAAAATCTTTTGAGTTTCTTTCAATCTAGCGTCCTGCATTGAAGTAGTGTATATGCAAGATTGATGATTGACCATGCATTTATTGGTTCATTTGCGTATAGTTCGTTGAAGAGATGAGAACACAGTACAACATAAGCACTGATTGAAATATTAAAATAGTAAACAAAAAATGTATGATGAAATGGACAGACAAAATAAAACAAATTACCTACTCGGATAAAATTGAAAAAAATCTCAAAGACGTTCTTATATTCACAATTTCGCCGAAAAAAAACTCACAAAGCGCAACGTCCTCTCACCACACCGTCCATGTTAAAATAAAAGATTGAAGACTCATGCTTGGTGTGTGTATATGCAACTTTAATCCGAATTTTCGAATACACTTGCACAATGTATATTTGGCTTAAGAATATAAACTCGAAAGAAAACCCAGTCCCTCATTTTATGTGACCGTACGGCCTTGAGCAGCATCTGTCTGCGACGCTCGTATACCAGCTCCGTTTCTAAAGGCCCAAACAAAATAGTATTAGTCCCAAGCGTTCCTTCGTAGTAAGAACAAGTAGTTATTGCAAACAGAATTTGTGCAGTTTCTTGTTTGTAAGAGAAATGTATCAATTTTGCTTTATTTGTAGTAAACATTTGGCGGAAAAAGTACACTCGGAAGAGTACCATTACCGTAGTTAAAAGACGTCACGAACAAGAACAAGCTGGTACATCAATAATAAGTCCTCCTCGTACTAGAGCACGCGTAAATGAATCAGTTTTTTGTTTAGGTTACGTTACCTTAGGTTAAGGTGGCTGCTGACCGGAAAAGCCAAAACACTTAGACCAATATTTGGTCCGTTGTGATACTACAGGATTTCAAAAATCAATCTTACTCGTTAAACCATTAACAATGAAGCATTTGAGACAGTGAATGTCAGAATTGTTTTTTGTTTAAAAGAGTGCTGTTTATTCTGTGGCAATGAATTGAATAAAGCGTTTGAAATGAAAAAAAGCACTGCAATATCGGCGTCAAATTTGTAATGTAATTAGGTGCTTAGATAAGTTTGGTACTTATCTTTTGTAAAAAATACTCATAATCGCTTTCGTCATTTCCAATAGTAGTATTTTTCAATTAGATACAAAATTTTCAACTCAATAGGACCACAATAGATCGTTGAATAGGCCTACCGGGAAAGCCACCTTTAAAAAAACGCGCCAAGTGTACTACTTCACGGGTGGCGCGGAACCGTGTGCATATTATGAAGAATACAACTTTTTCAACTTTTTGCTTCGCTATATCTCCAAAATGGTGATTCTTAGGAGAAAAAGTGTTAAGACAATTTCTATAGATAATTGCATGATGAATAATTTTTGTCTCACCTATTTTATGATGAAACTTGCCGATCAGCTGAAAAATGCAAAAAACCGATTTTTGCAACATTTGACCTTGAATAATTTTTTTTCAACTTTTTGCTTCGCTATATCTCCAAAATGGTGATTCTTAGGAGAAAAAGTGTTAAGACAATTTCTTTAGATAATTGCATGATGAATAACTTTTGTCTCACCTATCTTATGATAAAACTTGCCGTTCAGCTGAAAAATGCAAAAAACCGATTTTTGCAACATTTGACCTTGAATAATTTTTTTTGCACACGTCGGATCGATGGGGACTTTTGACAAATTGTTTGTAATAGTGTTCTCAACATTCATGCCAATTTTCAGCTTTGTGCGAATTAATGTAACCTTACCCTTATTTTTGAAGCTAATTTGACCGGGCTAAAAAGTATGGTTTTAATATAAGACAATTTGAGAAAGCAGTCGCTGATTGCTCCAAATATTGAGGATCATTGCTAAGTTAAACGGTACAGCAATTAAATTAAGTTAGATACAATTTGAATTCTTAAATTTCATCTACTTGGATATCAAGACCCTTCTCCTCCGAAAAATGTACATAAAATATGATTTTTAAGTTTAGGAGATTGTACAAAATTCAAGTCTTTCTTGTGAAAGTACTCGCAAGTCGACTTTGAAAAATGGCTCTACATTTTCGTTGAAACTTATCTATCTAAAAAAATTTAATAACAAAACTTTATTATATTCCGCAGATTTCAGAAAAATTAAACACAAATCCATGCATTCCCATGGCTAGCTACCACTCCCCCAGCAGTAGCAGCCACAGGAGCAGCAGCAGCTAAAATACATATGATGCATATTCATATGCAACAAACCACCACCATAGAATGATTGTGCAATTAATTGTGCAAACATGCCACTCTATCAAATCAATTTACAACATCAATAACAAGCAACAAATGCCATAGTGCAAGCAACACACTCACACAGGACTCTCTTTCTCCTGCAAGTTAAATCATTAAAACAATCTGCGCACTTTTTCTGCTGCTGAAAACAGCGAAAAGTCTCTCAAGTGTTAAAGCCTAGCTACGAGTATATGGATAGATAGTCCGCGCCCAGATTATTGATCGCTCAATTATCTTCGATAATTTAATTTTGAGACTTCAACTATAAAAAAAAGGCCTACGGTCATATACCTAACTAAGAGCAGCACTTCCATATGCCGCTATATCTGCAACAACTATCCTATCTACCAGGGAAGTGCTTTTTGGTCGAATATCTATCTGCAGATATTATTTGTGTGTGTGTGTGTGTTGGACGGGCAAAGTTTGTGGAGCAACAGGCATTCTCATCCTCGTATACCGAGTACAGTGGGACATTTGATAGGTCTAAAATGGGAATTGAGCAATTGTCAATAGTGCTTACATAAACATTAAACAAGTTGCAGAAACGCCCACTGTTACACCCACTTTATTTTTTTAGTTAATTATGCGTGAAAAGGAAATTCAAAAATGACACAAATATGAAAGAATTTGACTTGAAAAAATACACTAAAGAAATAATTTACAGAACTCAAAACATGAAATAATACATAAATGTAATGGTTACAATTTGATTTTTGTAAAAAAAAAAAAAGAAGTTTTTTTCGAGTTCTGAAGGGCAGTACTTTGAAGTAGGGAGAAGAAATATTTTTTTTATTTAATTTTTTAAAATATAATTTTGGCCTTTGTAATGTAAGTTGTCCCACTATACCTCACTATTTTTGTGGGGAACGATTGGGGCGCGAAAACTAACGCATTGACTGAAGTCAAGGTAGAGTTTTGCTTGTACAATCATAAGTCGTGTCGCATCATAGAGCATAGGACTTGATTTCCTTTAATTTCACGCCATAAAATTGCGGCAGTTGCCTCTCAGTGTCGTTAGATCACAGGTACCAAAGTCTGTAATGGAGTGATAGGAGTCTGGAAATTGTACTAGATGACAGTTTTGTTACGAGAATTTTCGAGAAATTCGATGTATTTTAGGATAGGCAGATCCAGTACACTTGACATGTTCACTTACAGGGAATTTCTAAAATTTTCAAACTCATACTCTATTTTTTTCAATTTTCAATAGAATAAAAAAATGAAGAACGATTCGATCACGAGAACTAAAAAAATGTATTAATCGTTTTGTGACGCTTAAATACGACGTTCGATCTTTAAAAGTGAGTTTCAAGTTTTATATATATAAATAATTTATAAGTATATGTATGAACTGAGTATTTCAACAGAGCAAAATGCATCACAGAATTTTTGATCAACAGAATGTTCTCAACTTTTGTACGAAAATAATTTTTCAAAATTGTGAAACACAGAATTTGCACTAATTTCCATCGTAAAGAATTCTGATTAAAGACTTTAGGATCAACAAATATTCTTCTATATTTTGTAGGTATGTTTTTTTTTAAATATTGAAATGATAAAATAAAATATTTTCAAACCCAGAATTGCATATCAGAAAAGTTTTTAACATAAGCCTCGTCAAAATTTGTAATAAGAAATTCCTTGCGCAGTATTTTGGATGCACTATTATAATTTAAAATTTTGTTATACAGTATTTTCCACCGACTTGAAGACGAACAAGCTATTTAAAAACTTCTACATAAAGATAAATCAACAGAATATTCAAAAACGTTGAACAAAAAATTATCTACCAACTGAACTGCTCTAAATTTGATATACAGAGTTTTGTATCAATAATATTTGCAGAAATATGTACATCTTTTACCTTCAAAATTTTCCAAAACTTCGAAGCACAATATTTAAAATCAATAGCATAGTTCAAAAGTTTGGAATAGGAGAATTTTGAGCCACACAAATTTTTATCAACGAAATATGTCTTAATTAAAAAACAAAAGTCACCAGAATCGTAAAAAATTATGAAAAACTGAATTTTGACTCATAAGTATCGTTAAGAATCCTAAATTAAGAGTTTTGGACCAATGAAGTATGTATTTGTGTACATAATTTTAGTCCAAGAAAAATATATTCAAAAATGGATCTTTCACCGACAGAATGAGTCATAATTTTTCAAGCAAAGGCTTTTAAATAATAGCATATCTCCAAAATTTGGAATAAAAATTTCGAACCTAAAAATTTCTGATCAAGTGAATATTTCTGTATCTTTAAAATATTAACAAATTTTAAATAAGCAGAATACTTCAAAAGAAACTTCTAACCCTTTACCCTGTTTCAAATGCTTCCTCTACGCTCTCTGTCCGTCATCCACTTCCCCGCATACTCAATCCTACTTCTACCAACCTTCATTGACAACAAATTTTACCGAGAAACATTCAAATTTTCAGTGATCTACCAGGCGATCATGTTACTCAAGTAGGTATACGACCCACATTATCTTACATCGAATTCTTCTCCGAAAAAATAAACTTCTCATTGGTCACGTTGCTTTTAAGATTTAAAGAAGAGCAACGTTAATATTGTCGGAGGAGTCAAAATCGAGAAGAAAAAACAATCTAATCCTGTACCCTGCCGCAAATGCTTCCTCTACGCTCTCTGTCCGTCATCCACTTCCCCGTATACTCAATCCTACTTCTACCAACCTTCATTGACAACAAATTTTACCGAGAAACATTCAAATTTTCAGTGATCTACCAGGCGATCATGTTACTCAAGTAGGTATACGACCCACATTATCTTACATCGAATTCTTCTACGAAAAAATAAACTTCTCATTGGTCACGTTGCTTTTAAGATTTAAAGAAGAGCAACGTTAATATTGTCGGAGGAGTCAAAACCGAAAAGAAAAAAAAATCGAATCTTTTACCCCTGCAGCAAATACTTTGTCTATACTCTGTGACCATCTTTCCCTTCCCCGCACACTCAATCTTACTTATCACACCTTCTTTGACCACAAATTGTACCAAGAAACATTCAAAATTTTAATGATGTACCAGGCGATCATGATACTCAAGTAGGTATAACCCCTACATTATCTTGCATAGAACTATTCCACAAAAAACAAAACTTCTCATTGGTCACACTACTTTTAAGATTGTAAGAAAAGTAGCGTTAACAGGCGGAGGAGTCAAAAATCCATAAGAAAAAACTCTAATCCTTTACTATTCTCTGAGGTAAAAGCAAACCAAAACCAACTCTCTAATATTTTTGCTAAGAACAGATCTAAGAGGTGAAGACATTTTACAAATAATTAAATATGCTAGGTCATAAGATTTGCATGGAATGTTATCATTTTTATTATTGAGCTTTTTTAGTATTCAATAACTTTTAACTAAATGAATATTGGATGTTCGTACAGAATTTATCCCGATACTTTCCGGAGTGAAATATTTATTTCAAAGCTTAATTAATGTGTTTGTTTTAGAAGTATCCAAATTTACTATTAAATTAAAGACAATGAGAAAGTTGGCCAGTTGTTATACGTTGAAAGCAGCGCAATAGCTTTCTCACTATCTCTAATTTAATAGTAAAGTTGGGTACTTCTAAAACAAACACATTAATTTAGCTTTGAAATAAATATTTCACTACGTTTCCAAAGGAAAGTATAGGGGCAAATTCTGTACTAAAATTCATTATTCATTTAGTCAAAAGTATTAGTATTCAATTAATTAATTAATAAAAATGATAACATTCCATGCAAATCACTCGACCTAGCATATTTAATTATTTGTGAATTGTCTTCACCCCCTAGATCTGTTCTTAGCAAAAATATTAGAGAGTTGGTTTTGTTTTGCTTTTACCTCAAAGTCTTTTCTTATCGATTTTTGACTCCTCCGACTATTAACGCTACTCTTCTTGCAATTTTAAAAGTAGTGTGGCCAATTGGAAGAATTTGTTGCAAGATAATGAAGAGGGTATACCTACTTGAGTAGCATGATCGCCTGATAGATCGCTCAAAATTTTGTATGTTCCTCGGTACAATTTGTTGCCAAAGAAGGTGTTGAGTAGGATTGAGTGTGAGGGGAAGTGAAAGGCAGAGTATATAAAAAGCACTTGCTGTAGGGGTAAAGGATTTGAATTTTTTTGTTTTCGATTTTGACTCCTCCGACAATTAACGTTGCTTTTCTTTAAATCTCAAAAGTAGTGTGACCAATGAGAAGCTATTTTTTCGGAGAAGAATTCGATGTAAGATAATGTGGGTCGTATACCTACTTGAGTAACATGATCGCCTGGTAGATCACTGGAAATTTTTAATATTTCTGGGTACAATTTGTTGTCAATGGAAGTGGTAGATAAGTAGGATAGAGTATGCGGGGAAGTGGAAGACGGACACAGAGCGTAGAGAAAGCATTTATTGAAGGGGATTAGAAATGGTTTTCTTATCGATATTCGACCCCTTCGTCTAGTAAGATTAGTTTTTTTTTTCAAAGAGGAATTGGACCAATCAGAGTTTTGTTCTCGTGGTGAAATCTCATGAAAGACCTCTACCGTGGCAGCATGATCGCCTGGTAGATCGATGAGAATTTTCAAAGTTCTAATGCGGATTGCGTGTAAAAAATGTTTTTCCATGACGAAGGAGAATTATTGTGAAAGTCGACAACACATACCGATGAATATATAGAATTTAAATATACAACGTTATTTTAAGGTGGAGCAAATTATCTTATCTGAGCTGAGTTTGAATGTATGAGTTGCGTTCCAAATATTCAAAAACAAAAGCCACACATCAGAGAATAATTCTAAGTAATTCCGCATGCTCGCCGAGCTAGTAGGTTTGCTTATTGATAAAAAAATATATTTAAAGTATTTGATTTATCTACATACTCCAGAATTTTATGTTAATTAACAGAATTGTTAACAATTTTCCAATACAATTTTTTTTCATTTTGAATTTAAAAATTTTAAATATGTACATATATATTTTTTTTTAATTTTGAAATACATTAATTTTGAATCACAAAATTGTGGTTTAATAGAAAATGCCAAAGAATAATTTGAATCACAGAATTTTAGATCAACATACCTGTAAAAAATTTAGCATGCCAAATTTTAAAATTAGTATCCAAAACCAGATGTTCAAGTATATAATTTTGTTTCAACTCAAGTTCGACCCAAAATTTAAAATATAGAATTTTGAAGTTCTGACCAAAGATACCTTCCAAATTTTGACTGATTCTACTAATCTAAGATACCAAAACTCTATTATTTCCAATATTTCGTCTACTATTCCCTGTTTTAATATGGGCATTATTTTTGTCAAGAAATACCTCAATTTTTCAAGTCCAAATTTCAATCCTACATATAATTGTGGCATTCAAATTATTGCAGAAACATGGCAAATATTACACAATCGCTAACAAGCTCTCCTATAAATATTATTGGGTACATGTGAAAATCGGTTGATAATCTAAGACCCATGTCACCTTTACAAGCAACTATAATTTGGCTATAAGCCTTTTCCTCTTTCAAGTCTCTCCAATAGAGCAACAAATCATAGACGTCTTTTGCTCAAAGTATAGGTCGTATTTCTAGATATCTGTGCCTCATTTAATGAGAATAAATTGAGACACCTACCTATTGTTCCCAATAAACACCATTTTTCTTGGCATTGCAACCTGATGCAAGAGCAGCAACAGCAGCACTGCAGCAACAGTCCAACGGCAGCAGAATCACGACTCGCCTTGAATGCAAATAATTATATAGTTGAATTCATAGGATGTGCCCTTGCGCTTGTGCAACATTGCCATAATGTGAACGCGCACTTATTGATCCAGTGGCATGCCTCGGACCCGCACAGCACATAGACGGCTTCCTAAGAAGCACACACACACACCTCTTGCAGCCCACAATTTCTATGCAAATATTTCGGTTTCGATCCCGATCCCCCGTTCTACGTTCGACGTCGCCGTCTTCGTCTTTGGTCGTCCTGATGGGATTCCTGGTTGTTCCGCATGTAATGCGTTTAGCACACGTCAGTTTCTGCGCGCTGTGAAAAATCACCGCTTGCATGCAAACATTGCAGCTGCGGCTGTGCAACCAACTTCTGGCAGTTCGCTGACAGAATAGCACAGTGCATGATGGTGCAAATGCTTTGCTGTGATCATTGCCTCCTCGTTAGCTGGAAGCCCTCGCGGTATCCGATGGAATCGCACACAGCAAGTGGTCGTTGCTGGTCGTATAGTCGGAGTCTCGCAGTCACAGTCAGATACAGATTCAGAGTCAAAGTCGGTCCAGGTCCAGGATAGACAATTTTCCAATAACTCAGTGCGGATGCCTAGACGGAGGAGGAGTACCTTACCCGAGTGCAGGTTTAAAAAGCTGCCGCCAACCGTCACCACCTTATGGAAGCGGTAGCTGTGGCACTGTCGCCAAAGTGCGTGTTGCGTGCTGGGTGCATGCTTCGTGTTTGCCATATAGAGGTATAGAGGTGCTCTATGGAAAAAGTGCGTGTAGGAGGTCGGTGCGGTGGTGCAGCGCGGAGCCATTTTGTGTGCTTGTTAAAGTGTTGCACCGCTGTCATTGTTTGCCCAGTTAATGTAGATGAATGGGTCAATCAGTGTTCTGAGATGTTACCAAGGATAATAAGCGAGTGTTGCTGAGAGAGGCTTTGGTCGTGAGAAAATTAATGCTTGTTATCCCATAGAGCTCGTGGAATTCCTTGACAGTATAATGGCATCAAAATATAGTGAAATTCGAGTAAAAAGGAACACAGTAAGTTTCAAAATAAATTTAATATTCACACAGCATAAAAACTTATCACCTTGAAATTACAATACATAGCTGTGGAACGTATTCATTTTCGATTTCAGAAAATCTTCCGGGTGAAATGTTTCGCTTTTTGCGGCTAAAAAGTTCACAGTTCAGTTAAAAATAATAAGATCTTACTAAATTGTCTGACAGAACATTTGTAATTCTACAATCCACATCTTTTATTTCCAACTAAACCCAATTGATTGGAAAATTAAAAACTTTTCCACACTCAGACAGTTGGTATTCCTCAATTGATTATTTTTCTAATAGGATATTGTGAATTGTATTCATTCAACATTTCAAGATAGATTTATGTATTTAAGAATAAAATTCAAAACAAATTCTCCATTGAAGCTAAAGTCAACTAAAACCAATACGATCCAAAAAAATTTTCGCGCGAGAAAAAAGTTATATAATCCTTAAAAGATCTTTTTTTCTTTGTGGATTTTCAACTTCGCTCAAAAACTGTAAATATGAGTTAAAATTTAAGAATAAATTAAACCAAAATTTCTTCCTATCACCTTGGGTGAAGTAAAATAAAAATTGAATGCGATCCACAATCTTCTAATGACCAAATTTTCAATTTTTGAGTGTTGAATAAAAAGGGAAAATGTTTACCATGTTTGGTGAAACTTTTTCATTTGATAATTGATTAGCTTTAGTTTAAAATAGAAGCTTTGGAATGTAAAGTTAAAATATTCACGCATGCGAGTCTTAAAGATCTGTTCATTTTTAACATATTTTTATTTTTTGCAAACAACTATTGGGAACCCTCAAGGTAAAACAGTTTTCAAATATGCATGGAAATACCTCCTACGTTTATATGCAGAGCAGTTCCGAGCTTAAACGACCTCTTTGTATACCTAGTTAAAATGACATCGGTTTGTGGGACTTAAAGATTCGTAACGTCGATGTTTGTCTTAAATATAAATATTCATGTCAGTCTCGTCCAGCAAAGACTTCTACACTCCATTAAATGTCATAAGTAACCAACAAACTATATGATTTGTAAAACTTTTGTCCATTACGACACTCACTTGTCCCATTAATAGACGTACTTCTTGATTCGATTTTGGGTTTATTTTTATAGGAAACTTGCCTTCCCAACCCAGCCAACACGCAGTCAACTTCTCTTGTTGGTGAACTTCTTTTGACATTAATCGTGTTCAAAATGTTGACAAATCTCTAGCTATCCTCATCTCTTTTTGGGTGCTTTTAGCAGATATAAATATTCTGGGGTGTGTCAACTCTATGCAGAAGCTTTATCTCATTTCATCCGTCAACCAATCCAATAGTTCATCTGTCCAACACAATTTCATAGACATACTTACTTATACTATACCCATTCACATAGATGATGATGGTACTTCATCTTGCCACAACGAGACACGGTCCTAAATAGTTTTATTCATTCTGCAATAGCCCTCTGACTTCTCTGTCCATGTCGTCCATGTCAACTTAAACTTAAAGTTCACTTTTTGACAAAATCCAAAAATTGTCGTCATCATGTAACAAACTTAAGGATTCAAAGGGAACTCAACGGCAATTTGATGGGTGGTTATAATACACTGTGAAAAAAAAAGTTATACACTTTTTCTTAATTTAAAATAATTCAATTATCATTTTTAAAAATAACCTGGGAAAACATGTTTTTGATATGAAGAGTTATTTGGGATAAAAAAACATTTTTCTCGTCATCGTGGTTAAGGGAATTAAAAGGTATCTATAAATGGACAAATCACGATCGTGAATCAACAAATATATTTTTAAAATCTTTTCTGAACCAGGGACGTTACAATAAATCAATTAAAATCGATTCGGGGGGTAGTGAGCAAGTTACAAATTTAAGAAATGTTTTAATTTTAGGTACTCACACTTTGTTTTTGATCAAAACTGTGGGAGTCATTTTCGAGATAAATATGACTTTCACTTTACAGTGGCAGATACTAATATTTTTTGATGTAACAACACTTTTTTCTAAATGAAAAATGAACCAAAGCAAAAATGAAAAATGGCCCCAAAATGTTGTATGAAAGACATGAACAACCAAAAACCAAAAAAACAAAATGGAGTACCGTAAAAAGAGAAGGAAAGATTAAAAATCCTTGCGCAGAAAGAAAAGAGCATCCACAGCCTCTCAGCTCAGGTATTTCGAGGAGTATAGAATAGCCACCAACACTCGGTTCTACAAAACAGCCAAGCAACTGGCTTCAGGTTATAGGGCCGGAAGGCAAGCTCTTCGAAACAGCGAAGGGAACCTAGTCACCGAAGCACAGGTAATTGTAGACGTGTTTAAGGAGCATTTTCAGTAGCTCCTTAATGGACATTATTTAGAAGAACAGAAGAACAAAGAAGCATGAGACCAGTCAATGATGATCCAGTCCCAGTCTCTTGTACTGAAGAGGTTAAGAAAGCCTTCTACAAGCTTAAGAACAACAAATCCACCCGCACTGATGGCCTACCTGCGGAACTTTTCAGATATAGAGGAGATGTCCTGATAGGGTGCATGCATCAGCTCATCAACCAATTTTCGGAGGAGGAAAGTATTTAAGAAAGTTTCTGCAACATTATGATCGGCACGTACCAGTGTGGCTTCAGGCCAGGCAGATCAACGATAGACCAAATCTTTACATTGAGGAAAATCCTGTAAAGACCCAACGAATTTCAAGTCGAGGCCCACCATCTTTTCATCGAGTTCAAAGCCACATATGATAGCAAAAGTCGCCAAGAGCTTCTATTGGCGATGTCGGAACTCGGGATCCCGAAGAAACTGATCCAGCTCTGCTGCATGACGTTACAAAATACGCTGTACAACGTTTAAATGGGTAACAGCTCATCCGAGCTATTCCAGACGTGTACCAGGATTCAGACAAGGAGATACGCTATAATATGATTTCTTCAACCTAGTCCTGGAGCAAATAGTGCGCAAGAGTAGTGTTAACCTGGAAGGCACTATCTTCAACAGGTCTTCTCAAATGCTTGGCTATACGGACGACATCGACATCATCGGCCGCTATTGATGAACACGCGTAGCGCATTGGTCTTGAAGTGAATGAGGATAGAACAAAGTACATGCTCTCAACAAACAAAGACTCAGCTGTCAATGGCCTAGGAAAAAACATCACTGTTGGTAGCAGTAATTTCGAGGTAGTCAAGGAGTTCACCTACCTCGGAACAAACATCAACTCCACGAACGACACCTTAGTGGAGATCCAACGAAGAATTATCCTAGCGAACCGCTTTTACTTCGGTTTGGCCAAACAAATGGGTTCAAAACTCCTTTCTCGAAAGACTAAATGCACGCTATATAAAACACTAATTTACCAGTTCTACTCTAGGGCGGCGCCGAATGCTGGACGATAAGTACAAAAGGGGAATTGATACTGGGCACTTTCCAGAGAAAAAATCTTCTGCGACTGAAGATTCAATCGTGAATTATACGAGTTGTACTAAGATGTGGATGTAGTCCAAAGAGCCGAAACACGTCGACATACACTGGCTCAGTCACATCGAGCGAATGGACAACAACGCTCCAGCCTAAAAAATCTTCATAAAATAGGCCCCAGGTTCAAGACGACGAGGAGGACTGAACCTCCGCTACAGGGACCAGGCGGATACAGATGCAAGAGCGCTTGGTCTCGACGACTGGTGGGAGCTCGCGAAGAGTCGCAACCAGCGGAAGACCGCAATATCTGAGGCAGAGACCCTCCATGGATCAGGAGCCGGATAAGTAAGTAAGTAAACTAAGCTAACAATTTTTTGATCAAAAGTACAATGCCTGACCCGCAACACTAGTTTCAAGGATCCAGTCGAAGGATAAGGACCGAACACGTATCTTCGGGTATACCTGCAACTATTTCAATTGCATCATGATTTCAATGGCTTATTAGTTAGCGAAAATTCTTACACAAATTGTACATAAAATCACTTTCAGACAGATTTTTCCTAATACTAACGCACCGATCAGAACTTTACAAGCTGCAAAAAAACCCTTTTGGAAGTCGAGAAATGTACACTATCGTTCAACGATAAATAAATTGACAACTGGAATAGAGGCTACTGTTGCCGTAAGCCACTCGACAGAAGCCAATGTCTTAGAAAAAGATACTTCCTACATAAACGGGGGGAAATAGAGCCATAGGTCTTTTTTTCTCTAGAAACCTTCTAAGGAATTATTTCTGGAATTGTTGGTCACTCACTTGGAAACACCCTTCATAAAACATGGTTCACATGAATTTGATCCAAATGGCACGGTTTTAGTGCGTTCTTGTGCGTTACTTCTTTGTTCAAGGAATTCATCAAGGCTCCATCAAACAACTATTCCTGAACGCAGTTGCAAAAATTGCGTACAAGTTTCGTTGAAATACATTTTATATAAGCATGAGGGCTCTTCAATCTATATAAACCCAGAGACTGTTGATGACCTAATAACACCAAACAAATATTTAAAAAAATTATTTCAAACAAAATTGATTAAATTAAAAAAATGTTTTGAGTGTAGCCTTTTGACATTCCGGAAGTGTATGATCTGCAAACCAAAATTTACAACGACGAACTTTCTTAATGGCAAAAAGATGATGTTATTTCGAATGCACACATTCATATGCAAGTACATATCTAGCCATACACAAGGACTTTTGGTTCTGATAATCACATACTCCTATTAGGTGTTGTTGTTGTTTAGAGAATAGTACACACCCACTCTTTTGGTGCAGTATAATCATCAACATCACCCAAAGGATGAGACAAACATACAATTGTTATGGAACGAGGATGCTGTTTGTATGGAGAAAAGAGCTAAAGTTGTATCAACGTCAGCACCGATCTCGTCCTATTTCTCGTCATCGTCATTCTCAGCAGTATAACAGCAGAAGCAGTATCATCATCATCACCATCCTTCAACGATGTTGATTTCTGGGTTATGATACACCATAACATCCTCAAACCCAATCACACTGCCATCAGTTCACTTCTTAGTCTCGTCATCGTTTACTCTTGGTCTCTTCTTCAAGATTCATAACGACGACGACTATGAGGACGATGACGATGACGTCGACGACGACGACAATATAACGACGAATATGCGGGAAGCTTTAATGTCCTGAAATTCTTGAGTGATATGAAATGATATGACTTGAGATGAGAAGATGATGATGTTGATATGCTTCATGCATGCATAGACACACTGCTAAGCAAGACGAGGAGCAGAGAGAGAGAGAGGCGCATTTGCTGGTTAAGACACTATATGTATGCCGAGGACCGTCGACGAACTGATGCAGTTCGAGACAGAATGTTCTCTGGCCAGGAATGATAATGTGATACACAACGGCGACAATGATGAGGAGGATGATGGTGATGATGATGCGCGTATCATGTACTGTATCACTATTCCCATATCCTACTATATAGTTTTATTTTTTTTATTTTTGCAAAGATGCTGTTTCTGATGTTGCTTCTTGGTGATGTTGGGTGATGCTGATGATTTGCCACTGAGAGGAACTATCATGCATGAAATCCATCACTGATGTGACATTATATAACTCAGTGATGCTAGTGATTATCATGATGATGATGATGATGATGATGATGATGATGACATTGAGAAGACAGTGATGGAGTGCGATTTGATTTTTCAATTTAGACATGTGTTCTAGATAGTTTTTCTTTTGTTATCGTAATGTCAAAATGAAAAATAAATTTCCAGTAAAATTGCCAAAATGAAAGATTAGAAAAAAAGTTTCATTTGTTTCGGATTTCGTGGTGGTCTAGTGTAATCATCTCGAGTGAAATGAATATATATATCTTCCACAATTTTCTTCAAGCTTGATTTTTAATTATCTTTCAACAATGAGCTGTTCTCGAGATAGTGGTCAAAATCCGTTTTTTTAAAATAGCGACTGAGACGCCCAATTGAGCTTTGAGATTTTGCATTATGATGAATGTGACGACGAAAAAGATGGGTCTTGGAATTTTGGTCGGCGTCTAGGTCAGTTTTCTTTTTGTACATACAATTTTGTTGTATTGTTCTAAGAATGACAGTACCTTCCCTGCAACTAAAACTGTTGCAAAGATTAAAGAAAATAGTAAATTACTTCAAAACTGGTTGAGCCTGTAGAGCAACACTGACCTAGTGCAGACCCGGCTGAGATATCATGTAGGTAGAGCAAATGGAAAATCTTTAAATCTCTTTAAGAAAGCCCAGCTTTAATCCGAACTAAAAAAACCGCTTTTGAATCTTCCTGAAACTATTTTCCACTTACTTAAGCTGGATAACAAAGATTTACCAATGAAAAAAAGCAGAACCAGAGTCACCTAAGGACCGAAACTAGATCCGTCCATCCACAGTCTTTGTATGTCAGTCAAACAATTTGTCTCAATCCAATGCAAGTATGAGACTCGATCGCCCAAGTCACACCCTAACTTGACACTTAAGCACTGTCAGGCCCAATTGGCACACATAAGTCATTCGTATTATGAATATGTTAAAGGCTTTCAGCTGGTAGCCGGCTGACAAAATTTCACCAAAATCGTCCCGTTTACTTTTTCCGTTGTGTGCATTTTTGTTGCCAAAGACCAAAAGGTAATCTTATCAGAATCACTCGAGAATCACTGGCTCGAAGCTTAATCGAAATCAATTGAGCAGTTTCTATAAAGGTGTTTTCCAAATGGGACATCGAACTCAGCATTCAAAAATTTTCACTTACTCAGGGATCTTATCTAGAGACTCTTCGAGTTAAACAAGGAAAAGCGTATCTGAATCAAAACATCTATATAAAAACTTGTCTTGAAGAAGAAAAAAAGTGCAGGAACCTGGTTGTAAAACTCTTAGACTGATCATTAATAATTAACCTGGGCAGAGGAAACGAACGACTTCAAGGAATGCCCTCAAAAAGGCTTACTCGGCCATTTATCGTTTGCACTAATTAATAAGACAAATAACCAAACTAGGCCAACAGATGATGATCCTGATCTGCAAGCAACTCTTGAGGCAGCGACCCAGTAAGGTACATGGCAATCTCTAATCCAGCTGGACAAATTACTGAAGGGATTATGACTACCCTTACTACACATAGAGCGAGCGTTACGAAAGCTGAAGAGGATTTAAAAAGAAATACTGATGCACATTGGTTTTGACTATCTGAGAACTCATAAAGAACTAAGGCTCCTATTTTCGTGACAAAAAATATTCTTGGAAAATGTGCAGTAACTTCCCCGCAAGAAGGGTTGTTCACGTGAAAGAAAAATTTTCTGTTCTTAGGTGGCATAAATTTCGAATCGATCACAGTTCCAATCCACTAATCATTACGCCAGATCTTTGGTGTGATAATTATTCCACTAAGTCAGAATCCACTATATACCGGACTAACCATAGAATAGTGGGAATATAATATCAAAATACAAAATACAAAAAATTCAAAATCATATTTGTATTATTCGAATTTTGTCCAAAGCACCTGGAACTCAGATTTATTCAAATCACATGAAGTTCGAACACTCTGGCCCGAAAAGTCTTGGAATCCAATCCGGAAGGACGACGCACGCAATAGAGGAAGACCACGACTCAGATGGCGCACACAGATGGGGGTGGGCCTCAACCGACTTAAGGTGCGATACTGTACAATGTACATATCTACCTCGGCACCGAGCTGGATGGAGAAGCTGGGTCGGTGGTTAATATTTAGTTAATGCTCTGGTTCAACCAGGACTGTAGCTCCACTTTGAGTAAAAAAGTATAAGTAAATTTTAATGAAAACCATTACAGCTGTTTTAGATAAAATTCCAAAAACACAAAAATTATCATCTAAAGAATCACATAAAAATACTCTGTAAAAAATACTCGTACTTCCTTCCACGTGTAATAGAAAAGAGTGCAAAAGCTGCAAGTTTTAAATGTATCTCTTTTTCATCCGAAATAGAAAATCTGGAACATGAATAGCTGTGAATTTCATGCAATTACTTATTAATGAAAATCTCATATTTATTACTGCACTGCACTGCACCAACTGTCAGAAAAAGTGAAGAAATCCATCCCATCGAAGCTCCTCTTCAATTCAGATACACAAATTTTCAATTTGCCCCCACCACACTTCCATAAGATAAAATATTTTTCTTGATATAAATCATAATTGATTTATTGCATCGTACCACAAACTATACTAACTTCTATTTTATGCACAAATGCATATAATCCCTCTGTTCAATCTCACAATCACTAATTTATTGAAGAAAATAAAATAAAAAAAAATAAATAAACTATATCTACATCATTCCATCATCATGATAATTATTAAAACACCACCACCCCATGTGCCCCCACATTTACACAGCACTCGCTCCAATTTATTCCGAAGTCTTCAAATAAACTTTCGCTCCTCAATCATCTTCTTGGAATATAATTCTGCTGCTGTTGCTGCTCAGCTGCTGGTTTTGTTGTTGTTGCTGATGCTGATGGTGCTGCTGCTCCTACTTAAACTGACTGCCTAGCTCTCTATACACCATGACGTAAAACAGTGAACCCATTAAAATCACCTTTTGATAGATTTATTACCCATCTACAATTCGAATACACTTACCAGACATATATCCCAAAGATACAATATCCCCATCATTTCTTCTTCATATATATACCCCCTCGCCCCGTTCAGTCATGGTTGGAAGTGTCAGAGAAAACATACAGATAGAGAGAGGGAGAGAATATGAGAGATCGGTCCAACACAATATACTATATTAGTTTTGCTCTGGCTTTTCTCAGTCAGAGATACAAGATACTCGCTGAAAGTATCTCAAAGTTGTAATATAGTTTTTTTTTTTTTGAATTTTAATCATCCGTCTATCTGTCTCCGTTTAATTAAATTTTGCTTGGAACATGTTTAACCCATAAACGCACTATCGTCACCCTTTACCGCGCCCCCTGCCAGCATCGCCGCCCTTCGGGTGTGATATTTTATCAATATCGAACAAGGAATCCCAAAAGTGTCAAATGCTAGTGTGATTTATGCAGTCAGCTGAATGATTTGTAGACATTCCATCTTCAACATATCTCTTCACAAACACACTCACGCATAAGACATACATGTGTGTAGAAAGGCCGATAGCTGAAGAATAAACAACGGAAAGTGATGGTATTACCTCATAGACACGCCAAAGCAGCGTTGCCATTCTCGTTTTGTTTTTTTTTATTTAAAGAAAATTTAAATATAGGTTTTTAAAATAAGAACCATTTTCTTTATGTTTATTGCAGATTTATTACTGCACTTTAAAGCGATGGTATAAATATGGTGTACAGTGGGTTGCTTTGGTGAATTTACATGACCAAAATTATTAGATATTTCATGTAATTTTTAAATTTAAAAATAAGAAAAATAAAGAAACTTTACAAAGTCAAAGTCATGATTCAAATTAAACTTTTTTTAATTCGTCATCATTTCAGTTCACAGTGCGTATCAGCAGAAAATATAACGAGACCACGGCGACGTAAGAAAATACGAAATTTAGATTTTCTTATTATTAAAGATAAGTCGATAAGCTTTGTTTGCTCTGCAGCAATTGAGATAGCTTCAGATGTATCCTAAAGTAAGCCACCAAACAGTGGGATCTAGGTGGAAAAATCCACAATTCAAAATTTTAATACTGCCATATATTCTTCTTTCAGTTTATTTTGAGATGATTCCGTCTCTGATAATGAACTTGTTGTGAAAAGAATCTCCTTGAAGCAGACGAAAGGCCATTTACCAAACCTTTCATATGGTAAGTCTTAAGTCACCGAGACCGACCCTGTGCATATTTGGATTGCGATATTTTTGGATGCCGCATTGACTTAGAATCTGTCAACTTTGCAATCATCAACAACACACTTGAACTATTCCATAATGGTACCTATGTCATAACTTGTTGCCAACCCCAGAAGGTTATCTGATCAAAGTCACTGCAAGCATCACTGGTACGAAGTTTAATCAAAATTGTTGGAACCGTTTTTGACAAAATGTACCTGCTCTATATACAGTGTTTTCCAAAAGGAACGGATTGATGAAGACATGCGAATTTGACAACCTGTCAATGAAATTATGTGTCGAATATGACATTTGTCAAATGGCCACCGCGATTTCGAATGGTGTCCCGGTACCCAAGGGTCAAATTTTTGATGACTTTAGCACATTTGTAGATCAGGCTGAATTTGAGTAATGGAACAGTAAACGTTGATTTTAGGGGCATCGGTCGTTGAAGCTTACTGGTGTATACCATGCACACAAATTGGAGATGCTAAATGACCATTGTGGCGTCAGTGGCACTTTTATACCAACCAAAAGAAATTCATGATCATCGATCTCTCGTTGATGGCAATGCCATTGTAGTTTTTGAAGAAAAACATACTGTAATAATGCCACCCACCCGCAATTCACACCAAATAGAGACTTATGCGGATCTATTGTGAGTTGGTGAATCTACTGTCGATTAGCGTATTCCCAAATATTGATTGTTGATTTACCTGTTCATCAAAAACTGTGCCTTGTCGTTAAAGATGATTTTCTTTTCCTGAAATGGAGCTCCATTTTCAATTGCTCTAGAGCCCGGTCTTTTATTTTATTTTCACTCTTGATCTATACTGTAACTTTTCATGGTTATAAGTGCCTGAAAGAAACAAATACGAAAATTGACAACAGATCAAACAACATGGCCGCCATGATCTGTTAAGATAAACTCGTTCCCTATCTATGCAGACGAATAGGGCGGTGGTTCTTGGTGAATCCTGCAGTTTTGTTTGTCCACTCTTTTCCGCACTGTTTTCTGCTAAAGTAATTCTGAATCTTCTTGAACAAGCTATTTCACCTCTCTGTAAGCGTTGAGCTTGTTTTTATTTGACGCTTCCGTTTTGTCCCAAGCCCTTTCGGATGCAAGCCAGGCAAATCAGCTCTCTCATTCCTGGTTAACTTCCTAACTCTACTGTCAATGGAGTTGTAGGTTCTTCTATCAGAAATCGGATTTCTTACAAGTCCTCTTATACGATTGTTACCTTTAAACATTTGGAACTTGTCAATTGGCAACAATAAGGTAGTGATCAGAGTCAATGTTAGCAGATTTACATTAGAGTATGCTAAAGGAGTGACTTCTATGAATGGAACATGAGCGAGTTTTTTTATAATCTGCGGGCACTAGAGGGATTATGACTAGCCTTAAAATGTTTGAAGCACAGTGTGAGCGTTTTAAGAAAGTTGTGGAGAGTTAGTTGTTAGTTCAACCATCTCAAGACCGCCTAGTACTTTTGCGGATATTAAAACGTTCATAAAAATCAAATAAATTTTCAATTAACTGTTATATTGATCTACAAAATTGATAACCTTGATATCGTTGCCTTAAGTAAAGTCGTTCAGGCGAATGTTTTCCGATCTTTCTCTGACCTCAAGATAACACTCAACCAAACATGTGATTCTTCGCATAGAGTTGGGACTTTTAATAGTATAGTTTGCAGTCTTCCTCTAGCCCAGCTATCCATCGGGTTTTCTGGATTGCGGTTGTGTATATTTTGGATCTAAGGAATGTCCCTGCTCCGCCTTGTTCTGACTTTCGTACACGTATGTAGGCCAATATCCCGTCTTGTATTTGGTTATTACCAAGTCGTAAATCCGAGGGTATTACGTGTTTATTTAATTTAATTTTAATTTAAATTTTATTTAATTTTACTTTATTAATTTATTTTATGGAAAGCAAATAATTAAATAAATAAATATTAAATTATTAATGTTGTTATTTGTTTATTTATTATTTATTTTACAAGACTTACCTATTTACTTATTGTTATTTATAATGTTTATTTTTATTTTTATTTTATATTTATATTTATATTTTTATTTTTAGTTTTATTTTATATTTATATTTTTAGTTTTATTTCTTATTTTTATTTTATATTTCTATTTTTAATTTTAATTTTTACTTTTTTTTTTATTTTTTCATTTAATTTTAATTTATATTTATTTATTTATAAATTTTTGTATTTTTTTTTTTTTTTTTTTTATTTTTTTTTTAATACTACTTCACTTTATGTTATTTTTTATTCTGATTTTGTATTTTATTTATGATGAAAATTGCCGAATAGCAATGCTGTACCAATCGAGGGATTTGATTTCGTCTTTCATTCCTAAGACTACTCAGACTCGGTTGAGTGGTAGAAGTGCAGAAAGGGGCCAAGAGGGAGATTTAGAATTCATCTCATAATTTGTTATATCAGACAGGACAGGCAATGGACAGATGGATGGAAAAGATGATTTGTTGCTTCTAAAATTATTTATAGATTTCTATCTGGCGCGTCTTTTAACAAAAGGCCAGAAAAGAGCTTCTATCAAATTCAGGATGACATCTCCACGCCAAGCAACTATTTTTAAATCAAGACGATTTAACATCACACTCTCTCTCTATCTACTAGAAGTATTTATAATGATTGAACACATCCGCAGAAACTACCTTTTAGCCTCAGAATACACTGAAAAAAAAATATATAAAACATCTTTCTGTGGCAATATAGACATGGAGAGGATTGAATGCTGCACTGCGATGAGGCATGATGTTGACGACGATGATGATGATGATGCCTTCGTCGTCCGTTGCAATTTGGCGCGATAGCTGATCTGTCAATTGGGATCTGTTTGTTTTTATTTAGTCTTGATTTTTTTTGTGTGCGTGTTTTTAGTGCCAGTCCGCATTTTCGGAGTTTACTGACGATGACGAAGAAGACGACGACTTAATTCGTGAGATGTTTGAGTGATTTGTTGTTTACGCATTGCATGAACTGCGTAAGTTGCAACATCATTGAATCAGAGGAAGGAGCTACGTAGTAGGGAAGATAGAAGAAGTTAAGGAATATTGAGAGGCCAGAAGGATGATGTGTCAGTGAAATGGTATTTGCATGCGTCAGTTGCATTAGAATTGGATTAAGACATTTCCACTCACAGGGGGTTATAGTTTTTCTAGTTCTATTTTTTGAAATTAAATTAAATTTTGCAGTCTGATGATTTCCATATGAATTATTTTGGCGGATTCAGTTGGAAAGTTTTGCAGATTTGGTTTGACAGCCAAATAATAAAAAACGAATACCTATGGAGATGTAGGTTTTTTTTGTGAGAGAAGTTTCATGAACTTCATAAGTACAGAATTTTAAGGGCGTGCTAATGGTAAATGGATGAAATCTCGTAAAATTTTCGGCTGAATCGCTTTGCTTTTGTTACATTTTTTGAAAATCCTACGAGTCGTTTTTTAGTAAAACAAGAAGTTTCTCAGAATTTAAAAAAGTTGTACTGCAGAATCCTATTTTTATTTTTAAAGGGTTTTTCAAAACGAACATACTAAATAAATTCAGAATTTTATTTAAAGTTTTGCAGAGCCATATCAGAGAAGATTCTGTATTTCAAATGATC
Source organism: Philhelius festivus (assembly GCA_963931855.1). Lineage (NCBI taxonomy): Eukaryota > Metazoa > Arthropoda > Insecta > Diptera > Syrphidae > Philhelius > Philhelius festivus. Next base: position 8,384,812 of record OZ007557.1, read on the forward strand.
AAGAGGCTTCAGGTCTTCAGTTAATTTGATCTTTATACAAAATTCCTAAAACCCTGGACTGAGAGATTCCCAATGTATATGAAGAGGGTGGTATGGACCGCCAGTGTGATATTTTCATACTTCGAACGATCCTCTGTCTTACCGTCACAGAAAGATTTAATAAAAATAAATAAAATTTTAACCGAGAGGCTTTTTCAATGGGTTAAAAATTATCGGTTAAAAATAGCATAGTCTCGTTTAAGAACTACGCAGTGCATGTTGATAAAATAAAAAAAATCATTCACTGTTTAAACCATGTAACCGACTAGGTAAGCTATTCCAACCGAGTTGATTAGTTGATGCAATTGAGAAATTTGTTTAGCGCAACCGAATAGATAAGCTTCTCGAACTCGAGAGTGACTTCTTTAATTGAAAACCTTGCATCAAGTGTGTATAATAAGGTGAACGTGTCAATTACCTTATCTTTAAAAGTTGTTTAAATCAACCGAGTAAATTGGCTACTTTAACTAAGTAGATTACGCTTTAACTGAGAAGACAGGCTTGGAGTAGCTAAGTAGATTAATTACTACAAATGAGTCAGATGGTTAACGCAACCAACTAGATGAGCTACTCCAAACGTATATTAGTAGTATAACAGTTAAACTCTTGTCAACTAGATGTATCATAGTAGGCCTTTTTTAAGGTATTTATCGGATGATTTTTTATAGATCTGTGTCTTGTGTCTTTAATTATTATTTCTAAAAACTTGAAAGCGTTCTTGAATGTAATTTTTTTTTTAATTCTACGTACTGCCACGCCCAAAATTCCTAATAGTTTTTTTTTTTCTCACTATCGTCACTAGAAATCTAAGTTTTTTCCTATAACCTGCGGAACAAAATGGGTACATATTTATTGGAAAGTCACCCGATTCCTTTGCAAGGTTTTACACAACTTAGATTTGGTTACCCGTGTAAGACCAGACGGGTCAGCTAGTATGACATTAATTTTTATTATACCCGTAAATGTGTGTCAATAATAAGGTAACAAAAACAAATAAATTGCGATTTTCATATTTTCAAAAAATTAAACAACTTTCCACCTTAAGCTAGGTGGACAATTCCACAATTCCATATTCAAGACAAATAAATCAAGCTTAAAACAATATTGTCCATGATGTCATTCCATACCATACCTACTTCTATCTATCAATCCCAACTTCTATTTGAGTATTGAGTTCTCAACCTAAACGGTCACCACCGTTCAGCAAATGAAATGCTCAAAACTACTTGCATGCCATATTCATATTCACACACCATAACCCACTTTACCCCATCCCACCACCTTTATGGTCTGATGTATAAAAATAGCTCTGTTTATTATTTATGAAAAGCAAATTGTAAATTATTAACGTGTAAGACATAAGAGATACGGTCAACGGTTAAACTTGTTGGCAACCATAAAATCATAGAAAATACTGCATACTGCTAACTGAATGGAGTGCAATTCAAACACCATTTTTCCGATGACAGTTAATGCGATTCTGAATTTGAATATAAATGTGGTTGCATGCGCAAGCGCATTGAAATGAGGGGACTGGTGAGGCGCTTGGTGGACACAATTTTGGTCTATTAGCAAAAATAGGGGAGAAGTGGCAAACATAGAGTAAGCCTTAGAATTGATTAAATATTTAAAAAAAGTTTTTTAGTGAATTTTTTTAAATATTTTCTAAATTCGTTAAGAACCTGCATTTTTAAGTTACAATTTTCTAGTACTTTTTTTTTAAGTTTTGAATTTTATTAATATTGTATGAGTCGCGTGGCGTCTATACAGAATGCTTATTATATTGCCTTTCCTTAAATTATTTGTTGTTGTTTTGCATTACAGGCTTTTCCAAACACTGAAATGTAAGATTTTGTGACGTCCCCATTTTTTACTCTGACTTCCTTTCAAATGACCCTTTTACAATAATTATTTCAAACACATTTTTAACAAAGCTACCGGGCGCGGCGCGACTCGCCCACCTATACCCTACTTAATAAATTTTTGAAGACTGTTTTTTTTTTTTGCACTGATAAATAAAGTGCCCATTGGTTAACGCATTTCCTATAGCCAAGGTCTGTGCACCCAGCCGATCATGCAAGCACAATTAATGAAATACGATCCTGAATGTTGCTCGTAATGGGCCAATCTTAGCCTAGTTGATAGGTGTAGAGTGCGCATAACTACATTGCATACGCATGTTGTTGTTTTTCGAATGCGGTTCCAATTCGATTGAGGGGTTTTCGATTAGAATAAAATTATGATGGCTCATTTGGTGATGCACAAGCATCATGAATGAGCTCGTAAAGTATTGATAAATTGTTGCCAATGATGAGACTCTGTATAAAGTTGATGGGATTTTCGTGTAAGAAGGAAAACAGGTAAGCGACCAGGACATGTTTATCTCTTTGAATAAGGAAAATGTATTTAAATGTGAAAAACAAAATTAATTAGACTATTTGAGTTCAGTTAATAATTCAAGTTTAAAAAAAATCTCGAAATAAAGGCGTTGGAGAGAAATTCATAATTTTACATTTCGGAGATAACCTATATCTTAAAACAATATTATCTAATTTATTGATGATAAGAAATTTCAAGCTTTTTCACGGTAGGTTAGGTATAGTTCTTGTGGTGAAATGAAATAAATGTCATGAAAAAAAGCTGTGGAACGTATTATTCTTTTATTTCACGAGAGATGAGAAGATAGGTGGGGTTATGTTCTTGACTTTTATTGTAATTTTTGAATTTAGTTTTTAACTGGTTTTAACATTTAATCTCGTGGGAAATGTAACAAAATGAATATATAGAAAATTTGACAATCACTCCATTTGTAGACCAGGTTGAGTACTTATAGGAATAAGTCTAAAGCGGAATAAAGACAATTCTTATTAATTGATCATTTAAAGTTAACTCCAATTCTTTGGTGTGAAAAAGGTGAAAAAACAAATAGGTTCCACAATGATTTCCACGCCTTATTTTTTGAACAGAATGGAACAGCAAGTGACAAAATCTTTCATAACAGATTAAGGTTTCATAGTATTGAAGAAATTAATTTGAAACCAAATTTGAAGCTTTAAAATATGTTAAGTTCAAATTTCCAGAGCAATGGTTTTGTGTAACAAAAATTAAATAAATATATAAGTGGCACAACAGCTCCTGGATAAACAGGGTGAATATACTTAGACCATTTCCGTGTGCATGCGGACATGAGTGTAAGAAGTCATGATATACAGTGAGCGTCCAAAGTGAGTACTTAATCACCAATATGATGGAGTTACATGAAATTGGAACAAACAAATAGACAATAATAAAAATTAATAAAAATAAATCAAAACACAAATAAAAATTCAAAATATAACTTTTTGCAATTTTTCCTAATAAAAACTAAACATATATAGGTACTCCAAATTTGACGCGTCAGAAGTAAGAAAACATCATACAAAAATATTATAAGGAGCACAATAATTATACATGATGGTGTGGGGATGTATGGCAGCATATTCGATCGGGAATCTTGTTTTCATTGAAAGTACAATGAATAAACAAGACTATCTAAACATCCTAAGTAATAACTTTTAACCGACCTTAAGCGAATTAGGTGTGCTCAGCAGTTGGATCTCTTAGCAAGACAATGATCCTAAGCATACCTCGCGGTTCCCCAAAGAATGAATAATTTTATAGGACTTCAAAGCACCTCCACCACCCTTCCCAATCGCCAAACCTAAGCCTCATACAACATTTATGGGATCATTTGGCGCGGAAAATTTCGCAAAAGGACTGTCAAGAGTAAAGATGACCTTGAAAAACTGTCCCAAATATAATCCGATATTACTTTTGGACTATTTTTTCTATGCAAATATAAATGTATGCAAGAACAAAAATTATAAGTCGTTCAAAAGATTTTTAAGAAAAAAATTTGGTACGCCAACTTTAAGTTTTTATTATTGTACGAATGAAAATTAAATTTCCCAAAAATTTGAAGCCGTTCTTGAAATATCGAATTTTCTAAAAAAAAAAAAAATTTTTTTAAATTCAAAAAAAATTTTTTTTTTAAGTTTTGAAATGCAATGTTTTTTAAACTTTAGAAGCATCTCTAAAAAAACTTTCATTAAAATCTGTTAAAATGAGTAATTCAAAATTTGAAAAAATGGTTCTATGGTAGGTACAAGCTGTAATATCTTAATTTCAATTTTTTTTATTAAATTAAAGATCGTAAGAATAAATTGAAATAAAAACATTTTTACCAAAATTCTAGGCGCCGTTTTCGAGAAAAATACGATTTTTGAAAACCATTTTTTAGCATTTGTATGGTGGGTACACATCTTGTAGATTATAATGAGAAACTTTCATTTATCAATTTAAAAAAAAAATCTAGAATGGGGTTTTCGAAATATTGAGTTTTGAAAAAAAAAATTTGAGATTTTTTTAAAAATCCAAAAAAAATTTTCTTGAAAATTTGAATACAAAAATGGTTCCTTGGGGAGACCCTCAATAACCATTTTTAGGAATTTTTTTTCAACCATTATCTAGTAATCGTAAAAATCGTATGGCAGGTACCTTTATTTTTGGTCTAAAAAAAAATGCGTGGGGGGAAAAAATTAAAAATGATATCTACCAAGTTTAAAGAAAATCGGCCGAGCCGTTTAGGCTGTAGTCTAACCGACGACAGACAGTCAGACGAATTGCGAGACCCACTTTTTTAATCGTCGCTATCATCGCAGCTAGCAGGGTTCTGCTTAATATGACCGACTTAGATTGGAGGCACTTTATCATTTCAAGAGATACTCTTGGAGGATTTGTCACTTCCTCACAACAGGCAGTACCTACCCCAGAAAAAAAGTCATTTAAGATGATAAAGGCTGGACTTGAATTCTACTTCCAAACCATAAAACCAAGAGGTACTAGAGCAAAGTTTTGATTGAATATTTTAATTGTAAATTAATAATATGTCCTTAAGTGGGCTTCAATAAGGTCTGAATCCCACTTAAGGACATAATTATTAATTCAAAAAAAAAAGGTCACGAAAAGAGGACACATTAAAATTCGAGGTATGTCTAACACATCTCTATGTTCCAGCGGTCGGTCCAGATTTGGGGTATACATACTACAACCAGCGTTACCACTTCCGGAAAAAAAGTCGAAGTAGATTTGAAGAAAAAAGCGAAGTAAATTGAGAAAAATCGAAGTAGATTTCAAAGTGAATTTTTACTTGCTTTTAGAAAAAAAAAATACATACAATTTTTTTTTTAAATGAATATTATTAAATATTAAAATTGTCAATACATTCATTTTAATTTTAAGGAAATTTTGTACACAATTACTCATTTGTATATTTGTACTGTATTGACGTTCTTTTATTTCATGGTAATTATGAAGCTACATACTACTACTTAAGTTGAAATAGAGAAAAAGAAGTAGATTTGGGCTTTATTTTGTAAAATTGAAGTAGATTGAAACAGAGATTTTTTAAATGAAGTAGATTTCAGTATTTTGCTGATGGTGCGAAGTAGGAAGTAGATTTTAAAATATTTTGAAAAAAAGAAGTAGATCTACTTCAATTGAAGTAAAGTGGTACCACTGACTACAACCCCCATAATTGTTCAAGTTCAACTCTACAGGCCCTCTGTTCAACATTATCTAATTGTTAGTATAAGGAAAATAGGACGGTTTTCTCTGAGTTTGGTATCAAAAGGGTGCAAGATCCTGTCTATGATAAAAGAACTCTCGGATTTTGATAGTTAGTGGGTGGGCTAATAAGTCGTTGAAAAATATAAGAAAGGAACACTCTTTTCGACACAAAGCATGTTATTTCTCAACATAGTTTGCTTTTAACTCGATAAACTTTATCCAATGTTTATCCGATTTTTTGATGCCCTCGAAATGCGATTTCTCGAGCTCTCCAAAATATGCGTTTGATTAAAGGTATTTATACCGCCCAAATTTCTTACCTCTGAGCCAATCTAGGGAAAAAGGATTCCGTAGCCTAACTCCTGCAATTTTGTCATTGTGACAGCGGACTTGTGCGTTGTCCTGGTGGCCGCTGCGCGTGTTTTTGGTTTTGAGCAAACGCGGCACCAATCTTGCGTACAGATTTTGTGTGTCGAAATGCTTATGTACATATAATCAAAGTCAATGATCGATGGGATAAGCCTATGGCTTCCTCAAGCTTGCGCATCTTCGATCGCCGGTTGTCCATTATCAAACCATGGATTTTATTGACCATTTCTGGTGTGGTAATCTAAATTGAGCGACCAGAACGTTCGGGGTCAATTGTGCTGGAAAACACCTTATACAATTTATCAAGCTTTTGTTTGATTCACGTGATGTTTTTTCCGTCAAAAATAGTGTTAAATGGGCACTCGAAATTCACTTTTTTTCATTAATAGAAATTCTCGAATAGGAGTCTATATAAAATGGCTGCCACAACAAAACTATTTAATATATGTGAGTGCATTCTTTTGGATGCTTAATTTCAAACAAAATAATGTATTTGAGGTGGTGATGTCATTTGTTTTAATTTTCAGCGACTTACTGACCCAATTTCGTACATTAACCCCTCTTATTTTCAAATTGATAAAATTGACTCCAACAGTAAGTCCTGAAAGCTCTGAAAAAATCCACTATAAGAGCCCTAATCGGGAGGTGTTCACCATGGTCATTCTGCCATCGTTTGTGTGGCAGACATAATATCCAAGTGGATTGCATGAAATTTGGCAGAAAACTGCAACAACAAATCGTCTATGTTAATGCATGTAGACAACTCAATGCCGTGACTCGGAAAACAATGTTTGAAAACAAAACGATAAACCCTGTACTGACAATTTTTGTTGAACAGAGTATCGTAAACTAGTGAGGATAGCCACCACCGAAATACCCATTTGTTGAAACTGTTTTTCTAGAAGTTTGATGGGCCATGATTTATTCACCGCTAGATGCTTTTACACAAACTCAGTCTTCTTTTTTAGGACATGTATGCAAACCATTGCGATCAATGACATGACCTAAATAGTTAATGGATTCAACAAAAAATGCACATTTTTCTTTGCTAACCTTCAGGCCTGCTTCTTTGATTTTCATTAGAACTACTTCAAGTCGTTTTAAATGCTCTAATCTTGTAGGTGCTGTCACCAACACATCATCCATAAATGCTACTACGCCTTCAATTCCTCTAAGAAGGGATTCAATTGTCCGTTGAAAAATAGCAGGTGCCGATGCCACACCATAGACTAACCTGGTATACCTAAACAATCCTTTTGTGGTGGATATTGTTGTCATATCTCTAGAGCTTTCGTCGAGAACCAATTGTTGATACGCCATTGAAAGGTCTATTTTTGAAAACTCTTTTCCCCCATGCAGCTCAGAAAACAGTTCTTCAATCTTTGGCAGCGGATACTGCTCTACCTGAAGCTGTGGATTGAGAGTAACTTTGTAATCTCCACAGATCCTGACTTCTCCCGACTTCTTAAGTATGGGCACAATAGGCGTACCCCATTCGCTGAAATTTGTGGGCTCAAGAACTCCTAGACCAACAAGTTTAGAAATTTCCTGCTCAACTTTATTCTTAATTGCCAATGGAATTTGGCGAGGCTTAAAAAATTTCGGACATGCATTTTCTTTAAGTTTAAGACTTACTTGATTCTTGTTAAAAGAACCTAATCTACCGTCAAATACCTCATTGTACTTAGACAACACATGCAATAATTCAGAATCTTTGCTACCCGTTTTTAAAAAATTGATTTCTTCTATTCCTATTTTAAACACATGCATCCAATTTCGCCCCAGCAAGGGTGGACCACCATTATCTATGACATAAACATCTAAATATTCAATTATATTATTGTATAAGATCGAAAACTTACAAACTCCGCGTGGCTTGATACAACTATTGTTGTAATTTTTTAAAATTAAATTCGTGGATTTTAGTTCATACTGAGAAAATGTTTTTTTATATAAATCAAAAGAAATTGCCGAAATTGCAGCACCGCTGTCAACCTCCATTTCTATCGGAACACCATTCAACAACACACGGACGGTTATTGGCTTAAGGCCTTCACTAGATTTACAATAATATAAGGATAATTCATCACTATCATCTGAATAACTACAATTTTCAATATAATTATGTCGACTAGAAACTGTTTTTAAATTTTCCGGACACATTTTCTTCAGATGACCACGCTTATGACATTTGCTACATGTATAATTCTTGAAACGGCACTCTTGTTCCACATGATTCTTATAACCGCAAATTTTGCAACCTGTCGATGATGATGATGACGTCGTCATAGCACCGCTCTTTTTATACACCTTGTTATGTACAGATGACGATGATTGATTATTTGTGTTGGTATTGGTAGCTGATAAGCGGAATATATTCGGATTACTCCCGTTACCAGCTGGACGTGGTTCAGTTTTGACTACAACTGCATTTTCGGTTTGGTATTGGTTTTTAACACATTCGATTGACTGAGAAATTTCAATCGCCCGATCCATTGTCAATGTTTTAACGTCTTCCAAGAACAATTTGTCTTTTTCAGGTCCCCTCTCCAAGCCCATGATGAATTTGTCACGTAGAGCCATATTTAGATGATTTTCAAAATTACAATTGGCAGCCAATGATCGCACTCTAGCAGCCCATTGCTGAAGAGTCTCGTCGGTTTTCTTTGCAGCCCCGTAAAATTTATACCTTTCTGCAAACCCAGATATGGATGTTTTGAAATGCTTGTTAAATATATCTGTTAAGGAAACATAAGTCAGCGTTTCAGGTACATTTGGGTGCGCTAGGTCTTTAAGTAGTTTGTAGGTGTCTTCATGTAGAGAATTTATCAAAATTGCTCTCTTTTTTGTGTCATCCACTATATCATTAGCAATATAGAATTGCTCAAGTCTCGCAGTGTACACTATCCAATCGTTGCACGTGTAGTCAAATGAAGGCACTGTTCCTATCATTTTTATATTATGCACTTAATGATTGCTTTGCACTTACGAAGGCTCACTAACTCCTCGTCGCCACTGTGGTGTTTCAGATAAAACAAAAGTCTTTTTCTTTTATAATTTTATTTGATATAAATTTCATTTATTTATTGATGATAGTGAAGATAATAATCACTTAGAAGAGGCAAACTGTTGGACCATTCGTGTGACAAATAGGCTGATCGAAGACTGACTGACTTACAAAGTAAAAGCTACAACGTTAGTAGCGCATTATATAATCTGACTGCATAGGTATATAATACCAGAACTTCACTATGCAACTTTACTTACTTACAGCTTGTAAACCGACTTTTCTCAATAATCAGTTTTGTTTATATCTTTTTTCACTTAATCAAATGATAAACGTCAATAACCTTGGAGGAGATATGCCCATGCCCATATTATGAAAGCTCAAACAGTATAGGAAAAACACGTCTTTCACAAAATTTGATTGGGAAATATACCTAGAAAGATATACTTAAAGCTTGACTATGACAGATCATTGGCGTTTCCTGGATATTCAGCAATATCTAGGTACAGAATGTGGAGACCTTGAGTGATACGGTACGATACGAGCTCATTTTCAATCAATCGAGGGGTTTCCGTCAAGGAGTTTTTCCATGTTCCAATTCTCGTTTAACTTTAGAGACCCGCTTGTGATACAAGAGGCTTGGAATTAAAGACATGTCTAAATAGAACACTAGTACATAAGTTTGAAAAACTTTTTTCTATTTCGGTTTCTGGTCAACAAGGTCATTTTTTAAAGGAAAACAATTGGAAAAGATTTTTTTTTAAATTATAGTAATTAAAATTTTAAATTAATAACTCAGTCATTTGATATAGGCGTGCCAAAAAAAGTTTCATATAAACTATGAATGTATATCCCGACTTTGAATTCCTATTAATATCACTTGAAAGTATCTTTTTCTTTGGAAGCCAACAACTTTCATGGCCAAGAAAAAGTTTTTGTTTTTTTTTTAACAAAATTTATGGATAGCCGTCATTTTGGCTTGTATAAAAGCAAAACCAAGTCAGAAAGCCTGCCATCCATAAATGGACATCTTGAGACGGATTCGCTGAGTTAGTCCTCCAATGCCAGGCCAAAAGAGGCGTGCACTTAACTTCTTCTACTGTCGCCGTCCGACATTACAATTTAAATTGAGCAAAAAAAAATAAACTTCCAAGCCCAGTTTCTGGAGCAGAATTTTCCAATCCAATTGATGGTGGCCATCTTTGGAGTTGTCATCGAGGGAAAAAGACAAAAAAAAAAAATCCGCAACAAAACAAATAGCCCCAAACAGGTAAACAATGCTCGAACTGTACTACCAATCCAAATCGTCGCAACTGAACCAGCATCAGCAAGCAGCCTTCACCTCTGCATCACCACATCCAAGTTGGCCACAAGAAACAACAGCATTAGCAGCAGTAGCAGCCATATCCCAGGCTACCTGATGCTGATGATTCCCTTCTGCTGGCTCTGAAACTATGAAGCTGGCCACTTTTGGGCACATCCATCGATGGCATTCATGGCATTTTGTGTTTGTTATATTATGGTGGTGGTGGCCTCTCGCTCGCTGGAAGTAAACAGATCGCTGTACCTTGGATATGTTGTCGTCTTGCGGTGCATAATGTGATCGCAGTTGGTAAGTCTTGGGATGCCTTGATCCCAAAACAATAAACAATGGACACATAAATCAGTGTAATTAGTTTTCTTCTCTCTCTCTTGGCTTGGTGTCTCTTCTAGTGGTGCCTGGTTGAAAGGTGCTTCTGCTGCTGCTGCAACCAAAAGTCTTGGCTATAAAAATGAATACATCGACGAAGACCACATTAGCATTGGCCATAGTTAGTGAGCCACCACCATGTGATCCGCATCATCATCATCATCCCATCTTAGCCCATCCAAGTTGTTGTCGACGTCGTCGTCGTCGTCAGAATGCATTTCTGGAAACACGGTAGTGAGGCTTTCTTAATCTAAACAAGAAAATCTCTTCCAAGGTGCATTTGGAAACAACCTGGTGGTGGATTGGAGATGGTGCTGCTGCTGCTGCTGGTTTTGATTTTTTTTTGGAATTGGGATGTGCGAAAGGTGCCGAGAAGTATTTGGATTGGAATTTTTTTATTTCTTCCATCCGAGGACGAGCGCGAAGACGTCTTCAGTTGCTTCACAACTTGCCCATGTCAAATTTAGTCAGTTGGAGTTGGCGTTGGCGTGTATGCAAATTTTGGCCCAGCTCCAGAAGAATATCTGATCCAACGAAAATGACAAGTGCTTAAGATGCCTTAAATGAGATGTGCGAATACGTTGAGTTGAGTGATGAGGAAGTTGCAATGGAGGAAAACTCGAGAGACGAATCACTGTGAATTAAATTAAAATGTCTTAGCGATGGGAAAAAGTTCATAATGCAGTTGCACCGATTGCCTAAAGGTTAACTTCAGACTTTGAAGGCAGAAAATAAGCTGTTGAGGAGGTGTTTGCATGTGTAGATTTTCTTTTAAAAAAAATGGAAACACAAAATTTGGGTATTTTGAAGAAATTGAAAAGCGATTTAGGGTTCCCACTTTATCATTTTATTTTTAGTTGTTTTAAAACATTTAATTTTTGCTGGTTCACTCCGTATTTAAAACTCAGAGATTCACCCAAAATCAAATTCAAAGCTAGTAATTAAAAAAAAGCTTGTAAAAGTGTTCCCACTTTATCGTAATATTTTTTTTTAATTGTTTTAAATTGTTGTTAAGTCAGGAAAATAAATGGTGGATTCGACGTAGTTTCAAATCTATGACCATGCTTTAAGCCACCATGGAACTTTGGAACGTTGGGAGTTGCGTAATCTGCCCCAAAACACACAACTCTAATTGTGTGAAACTTCTCAGCTACAAGTTGTAAACTTATGATTTTTTCTGTAAAACTAAAAGCAAAACTTTGTGTTCATATTGACGAAATACTGTTCTTGGGGGTGCTTTGGCCCCTAAGGTGCACCTTTTGAACATTAATCATGTACTTTCTAAAAATATTTTTTGGACCCGTTTAGTTTTCTATGTCTTTAAATGCTTTCAAATAAAGAAAAATGGAAGTAATGAGCTGAATTAGTTGAAATCCATATAAGTCTATACCCACACTCTAATCAATTCTTAAAAATGCAAAATCCTTTCTAAATGTTTTACCTTTTACCTTTTTCTTCTCAAAATTATCGACATTCTGATTTCTTAAATCGGTTTTGGATTTTCTAAATTGCGACCGCGCTACCATAACTCTCTTTGCAATCGCCTTCTCTAGCAAGCGATGACATCTCCCGCCGCCATATTCGTCGTCGTGAAACATGTTGGGTTCGCGCTGCCATTCCCTGGTTCTTATTTCCAAAGATATAGATACTTTTATAAGCCAACGAACGGATCGGATCGATCACTAAGAATTTTTTAGACTTTTTTTGTTTTTTATTTCTCCAGAAGGAACCTGCATTGGCAAGTAAATCACTCGTTGTCGCGATTTAGTAGCCTTCTTGGCAAAGACACTGCAACTGTGAGGTTAAATGGGAACAACAACAAAAAAAAATATTACCATCGTCTTCTTAAGCGCGTGTATGTCACACAACTTTCAAGCTCTGATCTGATCTCCATATTGGATATGGGCGGTTCGGTTGTCCATTCTTGGCGATTTGAAATAATTCTCTCTAAACCGATCGTTGTCTCTAGGGATTGGACGATCGAATACAGTGGATTACTTTATATGGAATTGTTGAAATAAAATTTAGGAATTTATTGAAAGCTTCCTTTATCAATTTTTCCTATTTATAATTTCGATCTTAACAACATAGTCAGATAATGGAAAGAGAATGATTATTCATTTTAAAATTCATAGAAATAGATTTCAAAAAGAATCAAGAAATGAGGCGTGTCAGGAGGCGTCTCGAAAATATGGTCCAGAAACATCATGACTGAAACTCAAAGTATGACCTTTAATATTTAATAAAGTGGAGTTCCAACTGAAGAGGGAATTTAATTTTGTATAGAAAGTATAAGAATTGGGGATATTTTTGTAAAATTTCTGGGAAATTTATATATTTTCTGATTTAAAGTGAATTATGAGTAGTGAAGCATGCACCTCAAAACACTTAACAAACTGCAAATATACTCCTAAGCATTAAAATTTATTCAGCTTAAAACAAAAAATATTTTGATGGGATATTTATGCGAAATTTTTAGGAAATTTTTATACCTATTAATAAAGGTCTCTAAATTTTATTATCGTTCAATAATTTCCATCAAAGTGACATTATTTTCTGAAATAGATATCTTTAGTTTTAGTAGTTCTGAAATTTTAATATAAGGAACCGAAGTTTTAGATGTTTTGTCCCACTATCTATGGACATGGAGCGTATAATATGTACATAGAACTGCAACATCAGTACAGTCAGCCATTGCGTTTGGAATTTTTCGGTCAAATTTCCTTTTTTGGATTTCGCGATCGGTATGTGTGTATTATTTTTCAGTTGTTTCACGGTGCAGTGCATGTTGAATGTCGCTTTACCTGACGAGAACAACTTGATGTTACTGGCTGTATGCATTGCTTTCATTTCGACTTAGTTGCATCTGTCGGTAAGGTAGAGATGCGCTCAATAATATTTGATGGGAACTAATAAGGTTGCGAACTGTGAAGTTTGAATGGAGAATTGCATATCAAATAGGCTTTGGTGATATCGAGACAAGAGAAAGGTTTCTGTCAAAAGAGCTTAAGGTTAAAGCCATGTCAAAAAATCTTTTACCACAACAACCATATAGATCCTTGCTCTCAGCTAGGTTAGTCGACTTAGCAGATCTTAAGGATATGAAAGTAGAAAGGAGAGGTAAAAGGCATGAAATATGATGATAATTAGCTGTGCGGAGCCTAGGTACCATCCTCAGATCTTAAGGACCGTACTTTTCACTAACTGGTGCCTGAAAAGTTGCTTTTCAAATATCGTTCAATCACTTTTTCATGAAAACGCATCATTCAATCTCCTCCCCGTCTCTACCTTCTCCATTACCAACCCATATCCACTGAGTCGATTCCCGACCTGGTAGTTTTATGTGATTAAGAGCTAGACCTCGCACTCTTTGACGAGATTACTGTTAAACGAACTCTGAAGTAGACTTTGTGAAACGAAGTTCTGACCTCTGCGTGACCCGATCCCATTACATAGTCCATGTTCACCCCCTTCTTGAATACCTACGCCACTCAAGTATAGTCCCTTATCAACAAATTCTTATATCCAGAATTGAGAGCATTCAACGTCGTTTCCTACGTTTCGCACTTAGTGGTCTGTCTTGGAAGACCGACTTCTATTAATCAACTTAAATATGCTGGAAGAACAAAGAGCAATAAGCGACATTCACTTCTTTTCTTGGATGCACAACTCTGTACAATTCCATCTCTTTTAACACTTATTTCGTAGTCTAAGAAATCCTTGTCTCTTCTATCTGCCCACCCACCGTAACGAACCTTTTATCCACAGGCTTCGAAGGATTAATTGTAACATTAACTGTTTCGACTTTAACCTGAATTCACCCTTCCTGAAACTTCGTCTTAATCATCCTTCCAATTTACTCCAATCCTAGTATTACATAATAAGGTTAGATTAAGAATTAGCTTGTATTAAGCCTAATCGTGGAGTATCGCATGTCAAAACAACATTTACTGTGCTGGTCATAGGTATGCTTTCTGCAATTTAGAAAACCCAACAGTTCCGCAAAAAACTTTAAGCATTAGAGATGCTTGTCTGCCTAGAATGAAGAGACCTTATAGACCCAACAAGAAGCCATGGAGGTCAAATGAGTTGAGAAAGATTTTCACGAAGGGATTAGAACATTTGAGATATCAGTGTGCTTTTACTGCAGATACCCTCTACTTCTGGCGACAACATGCACACAGGAAGTTGTAAGTCACTAGGATTAATTTCTGTTCGAACAGTTGGCCTCTAATATATTTATTTTAAATTCCGCCAGGTGGTCAAATATTGAAGTCCGAGATTCTATAACCGCATTTACCTATCTAATAAAAATATACGACACCTCTTAACTGGAATCCTAGTGTTTATGTTCATCTTCCGAGTGCATTGGATGACAGTGTGAAGTGGCAAACTCACTTTCTTTGCGAACAACCTAGGTTGATTGATTGTCTCGAGAACCTCAACCAATATGTTTATTAAAATATGTACTTATGTATATTCATAAATTAAACTCAAAATTTCATAAAATTAATTTTTGTGATAAAACAGATATGTACCTAATATTATATAGTTTTGTATTTGATAAGAAAGATAAATTAAGTTATGTTGTTTAACAATAAAAAAATTTAATTTAATTTAACTGAAATAAATAAATGTTTTCTTACAACAAAAAATGAGAAATTGAATTGTGTTTTTTTTTAAGTTGTTTTATTGGCTGATATGGAGAAAATTATTTTAGATTCTTCAGATTCAGATTCTTTTCGATTCCTAAAAAGAAAAGAAAAAGCGAGTCCTAGAAAGTCTGGAAATTCGCAATCGAAATTTTTACCAAAATGACGTAGCAATAAAAAGTCCATCACCAGGCGAGCATGCGGAAACAGTATGCATTCAATTTTCATACATTTTTGTTTTGGCAAATTGCAAAAAGCTCCGCCTTTAAGTAACTGCAAAAACCGGTTTCATTTTTCAGTGATCATGGAGAAACTCAAAAAGAAATGTAAGTTTATTGTGATCTTTCGTTCTCTTTCTTACTTGATTACTTGACTACTTTGGTGTCTGGTCTGAGTGTGTATGTAAGAAGCTTGCGAAATTTTAAAATTAAAGCAAACGCAGGAGAACCCTCTAACTTCTCATGCTCGCCTGGTAATTAGATTTTATTTCTTGGTAGAAGACGAACAAACCGAACAGACAAAATTCAAAATTGCCAAAAGAAAAATAATTCGCAAAATGGTGTAAGTAAGGACATCTAGTGGTTGACCAGTGAACCCTCAAAAATTCAGTTAAAATTCAAATAATTTAAAAGTGAAACACCAGGCGAGCATGCGGCAGCAGTAGGGATTCAACTATCGTATATTCTTTCTTGAATATTGATATTCTTTTGCTCCGCCTTAAACTCGCCTCATGGAGAAATAAAGAACTTTAAAGTAAACATGTGAAAGAAAGACAAAATGTATGACCCTTTCTTTTTCAACTACATACATCGTTTTTTTGTTTCCTTTTACTCCGCACTCATGCTAGTATGTGCAATCCATTGAATGCGCAAGCAAACTGAGTGGTATTGGTGTTGACTATGTATGAATTGGTTTTATTTTTCAGTGATCATGGAGAAAGAACTTAAAGAAATGTTAGTGTTTATTTTTCTTTCGTTTCCATACTTTTCTCCAACAGGTTGGTTATGCGATTCTTTACACCACTTATGCCTGCGCATGCACACTACAATGACTGCGCAAACTGAGTGTGTATGATGACTTTTTTTTTAATAGGTTTTGTTGCTTGAGGAGGGGGTATCACTTTATTTAATGCTAACGCCGTATTGAGCAGAGTTGAAAGGGGGAATGCAGCGAAATTCAAAAATAAAGCAAACGCCGTAGAACCCTCTAACTTCGCATGCTCGCCTGGTAATAAGATTTTATTTCTTGGTAGCAAACGACGAAATAAAAATTTTAAATGCAAAATTAAGAAAAGAAAATAATTCTCAAAATGGTGTAACTAAGGGCATCTAGTGGTTGATGCTTGAACCCTCAAAAATTCAGTTAAAATTCAAATAATTTAAAAGTGAAACACCAGGCGAGCATGCAGAAGAAGTATAGGGATTCAATGATCGTGTATTCTTGCTTTTGAATATGACGATCTCTTGCTCCGCCTTTAACTCACCGCATGGTGAAATAAAAAACTTTGAAAATAACATGTGAAAGAAGGACAAAATGTACGACTCCTTCTTTTTCAACTACGTACATCGTTTTTTTGTTTCCTTTCCTTCCACACTCATGCTAGTATGCGTAATTCAGTGATTGCGCACGCGACCTGAGTGGTATTGGTGTTGACTGTGTACGAATTGGCTGATCGTGGAGAAAGAACCTTAAGAAATGTTAGTGTTCATTTCTCTTTCGTTTCCATACTATTCTCCAACAGGTTACGTGATTCTTTCCACCACTCATGCCTGCGCATGCACAATACAATGATTGCGCAAACTGAGTGTGTATGGTATTGATTTTTTCTGAATAAGTTTCGTTGCTTCAGAGGGAGACTCACTTTCTTTAATGTAGAATAAAGCCGTATTGAGCAGAGTAGGAAGGGGGAACATTGCGAAATTCAAAAATAAAACAAACACATAAGAACCCTGCTAGATTCGCATGCTCGCCTGGTAACTAATAAGATTTTATTTCAAGACGTCACCAGGCGAGCATGCGGAAGAAGTAGGCATTCAATAATCGAATATTCTTGCTTTTGCTCCGCCTTTAACTAATCGCATGGAGAAATAAAGCACTTTAAAGTGAACATGTGAAATAAGGACAAAATGTATGACCCTTTCTTTTCTATTGTTTTTCCACTCTAAAAACAAAACCATTAAGAGGTAGATCCCTGGCTAGCATGCGGTAGCAAAGGGGGTATACTAATCTTAGATAATTTTTGATTTGGCCTATTGAAGACGTTCGTTGTGAGCTCCACCTTTAACCGATCATGAGAAAGCAGTATGAAAAAAGAACAACAAAAACACTCACCCCATTCAACTGAAATGTCACTCTACCAAAAAAAAATAAATCCTAGCTACCAGGCTAGCATGCGGACGAAGTAGGTATACTTAATATTTTAGTCTCCCAAGCTTACTACTACACTCAAATTTAACACAGCTTATTCTCGCCCTCACAAAGTGAGGATCCGCCTTAAAAATTCAAGTTTTAAGCATGTGTGGGACGTAATCGTCTTTTATTTTCTCCTTCTCATCCAACTCTTGTAAAAATAAAATGCACGACGGGGTCGCACGAACTTGCTCAAAAATGAATTGTATTATAGAAAAATGCTCATAAGCATAAAATTCATTTTTTAAATGACAAAAACAACTCCTTTTGCATTTGGAGTTGAAACAGGATACCATATGTGATTCAAGCAAATAAGTCAAACTCGTTGTAGTGTTTTTTTAAAAAAAATGAGCTTTTATACAGGATGTTCCAGCCAAGGGGGACACTTTGAACTCCTGTTATAAATGGTTTACTACTCACATAAAATGAAAAATATCTAAACCCGCACCAAAAAGCCAAAAAAAAAAAAAAACAATTTTTTTTTTAATTTTACATATCTCAGGTCTTCCAAATTATCATAAAATCGATGGGTTTTTCCGCAAACTTATCGTCGACTTTTATTTTTATTATTGTTACGTTCATTCAAAAAATATAATAAAACGGAATATCTATTACCTATTTTCATGAGCATGAGCAGGAAAAATGGAACTTGCTAGAAATTGGTTATCTTAAAACCGAGACATGATAAAACATTTATTTAAACGCAATTAGAAAGACTGCTATATTTTCTAAATATTAAGGTCTAAATAAAGTTTCTATAATTAGTAGATACTTGCAGCGCAATAACCGTTAACATGGGTCAGGGTACACCAAAATGGGCTTTTTCTTAAATCCCCGATATTGGTATAAAAATTGAATATAGGCCCTTACTGTTCAACGCGATTTTTTTCTTAGAATATAACCAAGAACCACGCCCTAAAATACTATCCACGAATTAAGGGACACCCTGTATAAAAGCTTATGTTTTTAAAAAACCACTACAACGAGTTTGACTTATTTGCTTGAATCACATGGTATCCTGTTTCAACTCTAAATTCAAAAGGAGTTGTTTTAGTAATTTAAAAAATGAATTTTATGCTTATCAGCTTTTTTTCTATAATACAATTCATTTTTGAGCAAGTTCGTGCGACCCCGTCGTGCATTTTATTTTT
This sequence comes from Philhelius festivus, assembly GCA_963931855.1. Lineage (NCBI taxonomy): Eukaryota > Metazoa > Arthropoda > Insecta > Diptera > Syrphidae > Philhelius > Philhelius festivus. The sequence goes on from OZ007557.1 coordinate 8,403,736, forward strand.
ACAAGCCTTGGACGAGAAGGAGAAAATAAAAGACGATGACGACTAGGTCTAACACAAGCTTAATTTTTAAATTTTTGAAGGCGGTTCCTCACTTTGTCGAGTGCGAGAATAAGCTGTATTAATTTGAGTGTAGTAGTAAGCTTGGGAGACTAAAATATTAAGTATACCTACTTCGTCCGTATGCTAACCTGGTAGCTAGGATTTATTTTTTTTTGGTAGAGTGACAATTCAATTGAATGGGGTGAGTGTTGTTGTTGTTCTTTTTTCATACTGCTTTCTCATGATCGGTTAAAGGTGGAGCTCACAACGAACGTCTTCAATAGGCCAAATCAAAAATTATCTAAGATTAGTATACCTACCCCCTTTGCTTCCGCATGCTACCAGGGATCTACTTCTTAATGATTTTGTTTTTAGAGTGGAAAAACAATAGAAAAAAAAGGGTCATACGTATTGTCCTTATTTCGCATGTTCACTTTAAAGTGCTTTATTTCTCCATGAGGTGAGTTAAAGGCGGAGCAAAAGCAAGAATATTCGATTATTGAATGCCTACTTCTTCCGCATGCTCGCCTGGTGACGTCTTGAAATAAAATCTTATTAGTTACCAGGCGAGCATGCGAATCTAGCAGGGTTCTTATGTGTTTGTTTTATTTTTGAATTTCGCAATGTTCCCCCTTCCTACTCTGCTCAATACGGCTTTATTCTAACATTAAAGAAAGTGAGTCTCCCGCCGAAGCAACGAAACTTATTCAGAAAAAATCAATACCATACACACTCAGTTTGCGCAATCATTGTATTGTGCATGCGCAGGCATGAGTGGTGGAAAGAATCACGTAACCTGTTGGAGAAAAGTATGGAAACGAAAGAGAAATGAACACTAACATTTCTTAAGGTTCTTTCTCCACGATCAGCGAAAAATAAAACCAATTCGTACACAGTCAACACCAATACCACTCAGGTCGCGTGCGCAATCACTGAATTACGCATACTAGCATGAGTGTGGAAGGAAAGGAAACAAAAAAACGATGTACGTAGTTGAAAAAGAAGGGGTCGTACATTTTGTCCTTCTTTCACATGTTATTTTCAAAGTTTTTTATTTCACCATGCGGTGAGTTAAAGGCGGAGCAAGAGATCGTCATATTCAAAAGCAAGAATACACGATCATTGAATCCCTACTTCTTCTGCATGCTCGCCTGGTGTTTCACTTTTAAATTATTTGAATTTTAACTGAATTTTTGAGGGTTCAAGCGTCAACCACTAGATGCCCTTAGTTACACCATTTTGAGAATTATTTTCTTTTCTTAATTTTGCATTTAAAATTTTTATTTCGTCGTTTGCTACCAAGAAATAAAATCTTATTACCAGGCGAGCATGCGAAGTTAGAGGGTTCTACGGCGTTTGCTTTATTTTTGAATTTCGCTACATTCCCCCTTCCAACTCTGCTCAATACGGCTCTAGCATTAAAGAAAGTGATACTCCCTCTCAAGCAACAAAACCTATTAAAAAAAAGTCATCATACACACTCAGTTTGCGCAGTCATTGTATTGTGCATGCGCAGGCATAAGTGATGTAAAGAATCGCATAACCAACCTGTTGGAGAAAAGTATGGAAACGAAAGAAAAATAAACACTAACATTTCTTTAAGTTCTTTCTCCATGATCACTGAAAAATAAAACCAATTCATACATAGTCAACACCAATACCACTCAGTTTGCTTGCGCAATCAATGGATTGCGCATACTAGCATGAGTGCGGAGTAAAAGGAAACAAAAAAAAACGATGTATGTAGGTAGTTGAAAAAGAAAGGGTCATACATTTTGTCTTTCTTTCACATGTTTTCTTTAAAGTTCTTTATTTCTCCATGTGGAGAGGTTAAGGCGGAGCAAAAGAATATCAATATTCAAGAAAGAATATACGATAGTTGAATCCCTACTGCTGCCGCATGCTCGCCTGGTGTTTCACTTTTAAATTATTTGAATTTTAACTGAATTTTTGAGGGTTCACTGGTCAACCACTAGATGTCCTTACTTACACCATTTTGAGAATTATTTTTCTTTTGGCAATTTTGAATTTTGTCTGTTCGGTTTGTTCGTCTTCTACCAAGAAATAAAATCTAATTACCAGGCGAGCATGAGAAGTTAGAGGGTTCTCCTGCGTTTGCTTTAATTTTAAAATTTCGCAAGCTTCTTACATACACACTCAGACCAGACACCAAAGTAGCTCAAGTAATCAAGTAAGAAAGAGAACCAAAGATCACAATACACTTACATTTCTTTTTGAGTTTCTCCATGATCACTGAAAAATGAAACCGGTTTTTGCAGTTACTTAAAGGCGGAGCTTTTTGCAATTTGCCAAAACAAAAATGTATGGAAATTGAATGCATACTGTTTCCGCATGCTCGCCTGGTGATGGACTTTTTATTGGTACGTCATTTTGGTAAAAATTTCGATTGCGAATTTCCAGACTTTCTAGGACTCGCTTTTTCTTTTCTTTTTAGGAATCAAAAAGAATCTGAAAAGCCTATAAAATAATTTTCTCCATGTCAGCCAATAAAACAACTTAAAAAAAACACAATTCAATTTCTCATTTTTTGTTGTAAGAAAACATTTATTTATTTCAGTTAAATTAAATTAAATTTTTTTATTGTTAAACAACATACATAACTTAATTTATCTTTCTTATCAAATACAAAACTACTCGTATATAATATTAGGTACATATCTGTTTTATCACAAAAATTAATTTTATGAAATTTTGAGTTTAATTTATGAATATAAGTACATATTTTAATAAACATATTGGTTGAGGTTCTCGATGACAATCAACCTAGGTTGTTCGCAAAGAAAGTGAGTTTGCCACTTCACACTGTCATCCAATGCACTCGGAAGATGAACATAAACACTAGGATTCCAGTTAAGAGGTGTCGTAGGTATATTTTTATTAGATAAATGCGGTTATAGAATCTCGGACTTCAATATTTGACCACCTGGAGGCATAAAAAATAAATAAATTAGAGGCTAACTGTTCGAACAGAAATTAAACCTAGTGACTTACAACTTCCTGTGTGCATGTTGTCGCCAGAAGTAGAGGGTATCTGCAGTAAAAGCACACTGATATCTCAAATGTTCTGATCCCTTCGTGAAGATCTTTCTCAACTCATTTGACATCCATGGCCTCTTGTTGGGTCTATAAGATCTCTTCATTCTAGGCAGACAAGCATCTCTAATGCTTAAAGGTTTTTGCGGAACTGTTGGGTTTTCTAACTTGCAGAAAGAATACCTATGAGCAGTCTGGCAGGAACGCTCCAACTGGAAAAAATAAATATATTTAGAACTTTGGAGGAAAAATTGTAATAATTCAGTTAGTAAATTAGTAGTTAGAAGGTGGAACAGATGTCAATCCAGGTTTTATCTGGGCCCTTAGGGAGTCTTTGAAAGGTCTAGAACTTTAGACTAGTTCCACACTTATTCAATTCTGTTCTTTTCGGCAAAATCTAGTTGCGTTCGATTAGTGTGAACTGTCAGTCGGGTTGTCTATAAATACCAATTTTAATTACTCTCCACCACGCATTAGTTGCAAACAAAAAAGGAGTTCCACTGCCACAGCAACACCGCCCTCTTTCATCATCATAATCATCATCATCTAAGAATATTAAGCTGTAACTACATCACGTCCTTAACGTCTTCTTTTCGTCATTTCTTTCCGTTCGTCGCAGGATGCCACTCTATCGTCAGCATAATAATCATTGCTACATCCAACCTATCTGGGAGCGTCCGTTCTATTTTGCGGTTCCATATAGTTTAGTTCCTCAAAACACGAACTGATGACATTATAAATAATGAGGGACATGCACGTAAAATTAAAGACCGCTGCGCCGCACCACCAACACTGTTCGCCGAGATGCCCACAGACAGCCCCATCAACAGACAGACGTTACCAATAGAGAGATCCACAACATACAGCAGCAGCACATCATCATGTATCATGTTTTCGCTGTAGCTGGAGCTGAATCTTTGCCATGTTTCATTTGGTCTCTCTGCCTTAAGGTGCAACATTACCCACCCTTATTCTTCATTTGACCAATTCATCCCAACACCAATAATTCTACTCGACAGACAGAAAACCGAAACAGATAAACCCACAGATGGACACATGACCGATGGCATCAGGGCCAAAGCTCAGAGTGGATGTGCCACAATATCATCATCTTCTTCGTACATAGTCTGAGCAGAGAGGGGCAAGGGCAGGGTGATAGAGAGAAAAATGTGCCATCATCATTATGGGGCATCTAATTATAACTTAAAGAAACGAATAGCTACCAATTATTTACTGCAGACACACAACCAAGGAGCGCTGATGAAGGTGTATGAGAGCAGTGAATACGGAGCATCTACCACCACCCGGGTCTCTGTGATGAGCTATAATTCCGATCCAATCTGCGACCCTGAACTGACTGCTTAATTAAACGCTGACCAAAGAGAATAGAAAATCGTGAAGAAGAACGAAAGTTTTTCGGTCACAATTTTTCTATTCCAAGTCGAAGTTGAGGTTCGTGGAAGAAAGACAGAGGGAGAGGTAGACAGAGTAGCAAGGGATGCTTGCCCCGTTCAACTTTACACAGACGTGATTAAGGACAACACAATCTTCAATTGAATGACTTGTCTCGTCTCTCGGTTCGAGTTATAATGATGTTCAAAAGCTCATAGTTAGGACTATAGGAGACGACACAGGTATATGGTATGGGGAATTGATAGGAAGACAAAGGAATTTTCATTAGTTCTTTTCGAAGCTTGCAAAGTGATTTTTGTTTGTTTTTATATTTTAAAAAACTATCTGGATGAGGTAATGAGCCACGCCTTAATTTGACCAGATGAACGAATAAAGCTCTAAAAATTGGACTTTATTTATAATCATTTAATTGAATTATTGATCCTTCGAAAAGGCTTGGGGTCAGTCGATAAGAGCTATTTCTCAAGCCTCTGTGAGCTGTATGAGACGCTAAAAATTAAAAGACAAATGTGCCTAAAAATGATATTAGATTAATCCATAAGATCAGTCATAAATTTGAAATAACTTCTTGAAAATAAAACTTGGCGAGGCCTTTGAGAGTATATCTATGCTCACCCATAGATGTTAGGTCCAACCAATTTATGTATATCTGCCAAGAAGGAAATAATACTTGAATATCACTTTTGTAGACTTTCCAGTTTATGATGCAATTAAGCCCTGAGTTCAAATCAATTATTCAAAGTGCTCCAATATACATTATATACAATAGAATGACAAGAATTTGGCACTATTTTCCGACCAATTCACAATACCAAAAATAAAAATTACTTAAAACAAAGAAAAATTATATGCCAAAAAATAAAACAAAAAAAATATACTTTAATCCACTGAAACTATTTATCACCGTGTCGCCGCATTTCGGATATAAATAACGAGACACAAATTGAATCTCGTCCTGTGACAGCAATAAATTCGATTCTGCATTCTGATTCTTTTTTTTTTTTGAGTCATAATTTTTTTTGCCAAAAACGGATACAGAACCGGCAATAAACACAACTCACTCAATAAAAAAAGTGAAACAAAACAACATCACAACATTGGAGAAATACTAGCTTAAATGCATTTATTTAATAAATTTATTTGCCTTCAGAAATGATTCACGCGTGGTGTTGTGTTGTAAGAGAGAGCCTTGCGTATGGGGAGAATTTTTCACGAAAACCTGGCAATCACCTTTAGGATCAGCATCAAAAAAAAAAACAAGACCGTCGTCATACACTCATTCAACTATACACCAAACTCCCTCTGATTGACAAAATACGGATGAGAAAAGATGCAACAAATGTTCGTTTGCCAGAGATACATTTGTATCTTTCACAAGGATCCGTCAATTTTCGCTAATAAATTGCCATAAGTTCGGGATATATGCGGCCGTTTTATGATTTAACGATTTGGAAAAACCTTGATATCAGATTTCAGTTTGATGTTGGACTTTAATATTTATTTGAACAACATGAGGTGTATGGGCAGTGCGCGACAGAGCCATATTCACACAGTGGGTTCTTATGGTGAACAAAAGGATTTTTCCGAAATTTTTTAAGAAGAAGAATGAGTTTGGGATGTAGCCTTCTAGAATCAGGGACCTCAGATTTCCCCCATTAGGTAATTTTTCTCCAGATATTCTTTTTTGAACAATCTAAAGAAAACAATTGAAAGCTCAAATGACCTCAACTCCAAAGTGCGTTTCATCCAACAGTGGGCTCTCATGCTGTCGTACTCTTCTAAGACGGATATATTGGTCGATGTTTACCGACTCTTATAAAGATTCTTATTAAGAGTCGGTAAACATCGACCAATACTTGCGTCTTAGAAGGGTTCGACAGCCACTAACCTATCCCAATATGAAATTGCGGTCACAGTCGGAGTTTTGAGAATGACCTTAAGTCCCCGAAGAAAAGGTTGCTGTGGTCGACCACGCCACACATTTCAAAAAACAGATCGCAAAATCAGGGTTGTTTGCCTTAAAAACAGAAAATTTACAGTGCGATTGCTCACGAAAATAACCAAAGATAGAGGAATCAAAATACCGCAACGCAAAGTTCAAAGGCGCGGCAGAAATGAAGTTTATCGCAATGAAACCTGCTCGAAAGCCAAGACTAACGCCTGCAATAAGTTAGAAGCTGCTGGAATGTGCTCATAAGTACAATTGTTCAACTGTAGAAGATTTGAATAAGGTATTGTTATTAACCTTTTGTTTTGCTTCAAATAATAAAACCAAAAAAATCAATCAAAATGCATTCTTCCCAGGTTTGCTTTCGGATGAATCCAAGTTTTGACTGAAAAGATAAAATTTGTGCGTAGAAGACCTGGCGAGCAGAACAAACCAGAGCACATTATTCCAACAATTAAGCACCCTCTATCCATAGTTGTTTGGTCTGTATTATAAGGGAAAGGAGTAGGTCTTCTTTAAGTTGTGGAAAATACCATGAGGCAGGACCAGTACAAGAAAGTGCTTGAAACCGTTTTGTTGCCACAAACTCGGTAGTGGTCTTTGAGCCATTAAGGTCCAATATTCATGCACGACGGTGCTTCTTGCCATAAAGCAAAGAGTGTTACGGCTTTTCTCAATTAAAAAAAAAATAAATATTGGACTGGCCTAGATATTCTCCGGATATGAATCCCATAGAAAACGCTTGGGAGCTTCTTAAGTTCAAAGTTGCAAAAACCCTTATAACAAACAACACTAAGCTTGTGGAAAAGCTTAATTCCAAGCAATAATAACAATATGCCCCGAAGAATAAAGGCGCTTGTTTCAGCAAAAGGTCAACACACAAAATATTATAATAAAGATGGTTTTTCTTAATCTATGTTTTTGTATCAAAAATTGTGTTGATTTTTATTTTTATTTTATTTCAGCAATAATTACATTTGCTAATAATATAAATAAACAAATATGAGCAAAAAATTTAAGCTATTTAAAAAAAAACATTAAAAATAAAACAAAGTAACAAAAATGTTGCATTTTTTCGCTTGGGCCTAATAATATGGCAAGGTATTGTAAATTTAAGGTCAAAACCCACTTTTGGACACCTTATAAAGTAAAATCACTTGAAAACCTTTTTTTTGTAGAAGCGTTTCTCAAAACCCGATAGTTTTAAGGAAATGTCTTGGATAACATGGTTTTTTTTTTTTACTGTAGTACTCGTTGGCATAATGGTTAGGGCGTTACACTGTGACACAAAGGGTCTTCGGGGGTTCGAATCTCAGCCGCCGCAAAAATATTTTTCAGGGGTAAATTCTTCCAGAGTATCACTTGTCATGAAAAGATCTGCTCATCTTAGCCGTTCGGACTGCCCTTCATTCCTGCTAACACGCACACAAGAAAGTTTGAAAGTTGTAAATCACTAAATTTAGGCTTTCTCCGACCCGTAATGGCCTCTAATTTCTTCAGTGGACACCACACTAGCGTTGTACAGTAATCTATCATTATATTTATTCATTTCAATAAGAATAAAGGGGTCTTCAAGCTGAATCCGAACGGCTTAGATAAGAAGCACTTTTTCACTTACAGAGATATAATTTGATGATTTATAACTTCATGGCACAGAGACCGTACCGTTTGGCTCAATATGACAGCGGCTGGGTATCGATCCCTGTTCCAAATAATTGTGATAACAACTTTGCCAAAATGTAGACTTAAGCCCCCTGATCGAAAATATCGAGGTCCAAGACGTTTTACAGACAGCCTTCTCCCCTGCCAGACGCGATAAGAATAGGTTACTTCTTCCACTAAGAAGGCCACCCTCAAAACGTCTTGGACCTCGATATTTGCAATCAGGGCACTTAGCTGTTTATTTTGAAGTTATGGCAAATTTTGTATTTCCATTTTTTAGAATTTGGAAAGAACTGCATACTTGATACACTATAATGCACTATTGCTCCCACTAGAGTATGCAAGACGTCCACATTCATAAACAACTATAAAAGGCCTATCTAATTATGCTAATTATTTTTTTTTATCAATCACACCCAAAAATTGCTGTGGGCTCTCGGTCTATTACAACTTGGTGCTTAATGTACTGCTAAAAAAATGGCTGAAAAGGATACTTAAATAACTCGAAAAAAAAAGCAATCTCGTAAATGAACAACTAGCACTAAATGCCGATTACAGCAACAAGTTGGGCGCGTTAAAGTCTTTTCAAACCTATATTTCTGATCTGATTCTAGGAATTTCTTGTAGGACCATATCTGATGGAAGTCGATTTAATATGTGACTATTACTCGTATATGTATGTGCAGTTGTGAAAACTTTCCTCTACTCCTTTCACTGCAAATTTGCACTAGTTGTTATGTTGCGTCTAATATTCTCGTCCTAGTTTATATATCCCAGTATATATAAACTGATATTTGACTTAAAAGCTCTTCACAGTGGAATAATCATGAGATCGTCGAATGATTCCCTTATTCTGAACTCACTCGTTTTGTAAATGGAATTGATTCATTTTCTAATCACAAACGAATCGATGGTTTGAATTACTTTTCATGCCAGCCTGTTTGAAAAACTCGGTTTTAAGAGACATTAATATCATAAATGATATGAGAACTATGGTTATATATTTAAGAAAAAAGGAATAAAATTCCGATGGAAGACTAAAAATTAGCAATAAAATTATAAGGCATTGATGGAACTTATTCTTAACACTACACGTAAGCCCATGATAAAAAAAGATAAAGACAGAATAAACGTTGACTGGATAGAACTTGCTTAGCGAAAAAACAGATCTGAACTGCGTGATGTTCACAGGCTTTTGAAACGATCTAAAATCTAAGATGCATTTAAAGTCTTCAAATCGAAGCCTTACGATTGAAAGCAAACAAAAATTTCTAACAAAAAATTTCGTAAGTTAATTTTAAATACTTCACCTTGTCGAAATCTTCTTCGATCTATGCAGAAAAATCTGTCAATATTTTAATTCCCTACGAAATTGTAATTTTCGAGATTAGTTTGCAATATTACAAGACATAGCAATTGCGAGATTTTGATATTTTAGAAATGCTGTTAAAACATTTTTCAAAATTTTATGTAACTGGTTAGCAAACAGCGAGACTTGGCGTGATTCAAACGAATTTTTACAGAAATTGGTAGAAAAAACTATTCGCCACCTTCTCTGTAAATGTGACTTTCGAGAAAAATAAGACCGATAGAGAAAATTGATTAACTAAAATGTTTTCCATTGAGCTTATTGAGCTTGTCTAATCTTAAAATTTTAATAAAACATTACCAATGGTCAATGGTATTGTTTGTATGCGGAGTGTGTGTGGCACGAAGAGCCATCCTGTTGAAACGACACGTCGGTCGTGTTGGCGTCCATATAATCCGAATCGGGCCAAAAGAAAAGGGTTATCATCGGCCAATAGCTATCGCCTTTGACAGTGATGACCTGGCTAACGTGTTGTCGTTCCAAAATTCACATCAAACAGTGAGTTTCTTTGAAATGCTTTTTGTTGGATCTTGTGTGAATTGTGACGTCTGAAATTCTACAATATTAGTCCAGTCAAATTAAATTAATTAATTCGAAATATCTACAAAAAATATTGCGTCGAATTTTTTGTTTGTTTCTTAAAGAGTACCTATTGGAGAGTGTAAATCCAAAAAGTTCGAACAAAAAACGCCCTTGCGTTGTCCGCCATTTTGAAAAAGGCTTTGGAAAGCTTGAACTCGATTTTCTCGGCTCCTATCATATATAGAGCTGTATTTTTTTTTAGGTTTGTACGTTTAAACATCTTCTTTAACTTTTGTTCAGAAAAAAATTTGAAACCTCTTTCCAAAAAGAAGTTATCGACGAAAAACTGTCGAGATTTTGAAGTAAAAAATGGTTTTTAACGTTTATCTCGCCTCATGTTCATCTGATCAAAAAAATAATTAAGTTGTTTTTTATAGATCACTTTATTGCCTACATTTTGGTATCTTTAAATTTTATGTGCGACAAAAACTGTAGGAAATATAACCTGTCAAAATGGCCAGTATCCAGCGAAAATTAAAAAAAAAAAAAATTACTCACGTTTGAAAATTTTCAAATTTGATTATGTTCATTATGAAATTTAAAAAAAACAGTTCAAACTCTTTTCCACACTACCACCGAGGTAGAGTTACGGCGCATTTTTTTGAATGTGGTGTCCACAGGAGGTATAATCCACGATTCAATCGTTTTCCTTTCTATTTCAGCCTATCGATAGCTCAATGTGGCATAGTTTTTTCATGTCGTTCTTATCTCCTTTTTTTTTTTGGGGCTAGGCGTGCGGATATCAATGATCATATGGAGGGCTAACAGCTGTACCGAACCAAGTCATTTTAAAAAAATCCAAAACCAACGTCAAAATTTCCGCAAAATTGACCTCTATTTAGAGCTGTAATGAACTATAGTTCAGAACTATGTAGCTCTAAATGAACTATGTAGTTCATTACAGCTCTAAATAAAGGTCAATTTTGCGGAAATCTTTAAAATGACTTGGTTCGGTACAGCTGTGAGCCCTCCATATTAACTTTGTTTGTGCTGGGATCGTCAATGGTAGTTTCTTCAATGTTTTCAGGTGAGGAAAAGTCTTCACATGCGTCTTCATCTTCCAGTAAATTAAATTAAACTTAGTTTTTTTTGACGTTTTAACAAAGTCGCTATATCGCAAAGAATCCAGTGACCCATTTTCCTTCCCATTGAACAACGCAATAAAAACTTTTTCTCCGGCGGCTCCCAAAACGTTGCTATCAACATCGTTGGATCTGCATTATACCTCCTGGAGACCCCATATTAAAAAAAATGCGCCGTAACTCTATCTCGGTGGTGTTGTGGAAAAGAGTTTGAACTGTTTCTTTAAATTTCATAATGAACATAATCAAATTTGAAAATTTTCAAACGTGAGTAAATTTCTTTTTTTTTTAATTTTCGCAGGATATTGGCCATTTTGACAGGTTATATTTCCTACAGTTTTTGTCGCACATAAAATTTAAAGATACCAAAATGTAGGCAATAAAGTGATCTATAAAAAACAACTTAATTATTTTTTTGATCAGATGAACATGAGGCGAGATAAACGTTAAAAACCATTTTTTACTTCAAAATCTCGACAGTTTTTCGTCGATAACTTCTTTTTGGAAAGAGGTTTCAAATTTTTTTCTGAACAAAAGTTAAAGAAGATGTTTTAACGTACAAACCTAAAAAAATACAGCTCTATATATGATAGGAGCCGAGAAAATCGAGTTCAAGCTTTCCAAAGCCTTTTTCAAAATGGCGGACAACGCAAGGGCGTTTTTTGTTCGAACTTTTTGGATTTATACTCTCCAATAGGTACTCTTTAAGAAACAAAAAAAAAAATTCGACGCAGTATTTTTTGTAGATATAAAATACTAATTTGATTGGACTATATTATTTTTTGACGAACCCTGAAGTGGTTCTTGTCGCTGAATAATGATTTTTCAATCGAAATAGGGGACAACTTCCACCTGCTCGAGAGCCCACACACACGTCATTGTCTAAGGACGTTAACTCTGTGTTCTTGGGTTAAAAATGAAGCTTGTACCGGTGTAGATCCAATACGCAAAGTTGTTGTTTTGCGAAAGTCCCAATTCTTGCGGGCAACGCGGGGTTGACTGTCTCAGATTCTCCTGCATATTCTCACGGACAGCAACTATACTTTCGCTTGGCCTTGAATTTTTCTGACGTACTGTACACTGAACTAGTCTACTCGAATCTAAAAAATTAAAAAAAAAAAAAAATAGGAAAATCGCGCGAAAAGTTTCTTAAACAGAAGCTCCACTTTCGTAAAATTATTACTCTTTATGTTGATTTGGCAAGACAGTGTAAATAATTGACAGTCATCGCATTCATCTGTCAAGTTTCAAAAATTTTTATTGAAAAACCCTTTAGTAATTGGTTGTTAGTCCAAAAAAATGCGCATCTTGAGAATCGCTGAAAAAATCCGCCAAGTAGACAAATTTTATGAAAAATCCAGTCGCTTAAACTAGACTATAGCCGAACAGGCTGATAAACTCACTTTTATATTAAAGTATAAGCTTTTCTTCGAAGAATGAAGCCATAAAGCTAAAGTTGTTAGCAAATTAATTCAACCTAACCGCAAATATAGATTTAACATAATTGCAAACTGATTTAAATTAAACTATTGGCAAAGCAATTTAAATTGCTTTGCTAATAGTTTAAATGTCTGTATTTGCGTGGGGGTTAAAAATAAGCAGCCTTATATTCATCAATAGTTATGAAAAAAACAAGTTTTACTAATGTTTTTATAAATTTTAGTCCATCTCTCTATACAACTGGAACCACTGTGCAATGATGGAAGAACCCGATCGGGACAAGTTTCATCATAAATTGGGTATAAATCAATTGTGGAAGTTTGGTTGGTTAAAAGGATCTACAAAAATTATTATATCTCTCTCCATCTTTTGATGACAGAAGAACTTTCAGAAAAGTGATATGTGTGTCAATTTGCGTGTGTCTTTAATAGGTCTTTAAATCAAATTGAATTCTGCCAGATTAAGTTAATCTTCCACTTTTCGAGATAGTTTTAATCTTCTTCGATTTTATGTACCCCCTGTTTTCTGATCCCAAAAAGCAACAACCATTAAATTTATATGCCAAGGCTTTTAATATTTATTTGTTCATTAATTTGATGTTCTTTGTGATAAAATATAAAAATAAATAATTCACATTTTCACGCCTATTTTATTTTTTGATATTTCAAAACTATTCACAGACCACAATTTCATCCACCCCCTACCGATCTCACTCTAAATCACTTCATAATTCAAAAAAAATCCAAAATCGTTCATAATTCACAAACAAAAAAAAAATAAAAAAAAACAATTCCTTTCATAACAATCAACTTACACGTTAGTTAAATTGAAATATATTATAATTTTCGAAAATCCCCAACTGTTTCAAATCATCCAGCAGCATCTTGCACTTTTCTGATTTCAAAAACAAAAACACTCTACGGTCCTAGGCATCATCATAATCATCATCATACATCCGAAAAACTATTCTTCAAAAAAAAAAAAAAAAAAAAAAAAAAAAGCACACGGAAATTATTGTTAATTTTTCGAAATTTATTTTCTACCCCCTCGTGATAGTTTTGGTATTTCCACAACACACACTCCGGGTTGGTAAAGTGAAAATAAACAAATCATCCATCAACCACCACCAACCGATAGACATGTTGCAATAGAAATCCAAACATGATCGTCAAAACGATGATGCTCCCTGGTGGCAAGATCGGCAGTTCTAGCGATGTTTTTTTTTTGTTTTTCGTTTTGGTTAATTGATTTTGGAGAAATTATTATTCTAAGGCAAACTGCAACAACTTTCCTCATCCATTGGCACCTGCTGGATGATGGCAAATCTTGAGTGGAGTAACCCATCATCATCATCATGGATCGTATGAGAGGGAAGTTTAGAGATCTTCTTAATTGAATGATCATAATGCTGATTGAGATATCAAGACTTGGTATTTTGTTGGGAAGTTTTTTTTCAGGTCCGTCACGGGAGGGGGTGGATAAAGTTCCCGCCTTAGCAAGAAATACAAAAAAATTCATTGTTGACAGAAATTTCAAACGAATTTCAATAGATTTTGAAATTTTAGTAAAATTTTTAAAGAATTTACTCGTTTGCAAAATATTTCTAATCTTTGCAAAACATTGCGAATAAACTAAAATCAAAGATACAAATTGCGAAATAATAAATGCAAACTGAAAATCATAGAATAATATTCTATAAAATAAAACTGAAAGCAAAGCAAAGCAAAGCAAAGCGAAATCATCAAAACAAAACCAAACGTTGCGAAACACAAGAAAATGCAGATAATAATATGCATTTTATATTGCGAAACAAAAATTGTGAAAAATTGAGCTGCAAAGCTTCGAGTGCGAAATCATACTTTACTAACACTTCGAAATAATTACGAAACTATCATGGCAAATGGATGACGCAAGATTGAAAATGCGAAATATTGTCGTTTGCGAAACATATATTGAAAAAAAATTAAGAAGTATATAGGCTTCAAAAAAAAAAAAATAAGTATAACATCCAAAATCTTAAATGCGAATCAGCTTTAAAGCAATATGAAAAATGCGAGATAAAATATGCGAACGAATTCCTTGCAAAACAATATGACGGTGAAATAATTATTAGAAAAGAAGAAGAAAGAACCAAAATACAATGGGACTATCTCTCAATCAATAGTACCCCTTCGCAAAATGGTTAGTGCCTAAGACTGGGCCTTGTGAATAAAAAAAAAGCTAAAGCTGAAACTTGGATTTTTAAGTAAAAGCTTGATTTTTAGTGAATAAAAATAAGCTTAAGCTAGCTAGTTAAAGATGTTTTCTAGTAATAGCTATTTTAAAATAGCCAAAGCTAAATTCATTTAGTTTTAGCTTGTTTTCCTAGCTTAAGCTTCAATTTGTGTGAATAAAAATAGCTTAAACTAGAATATTATAGTTAAAGCTACAAAAATTTCAAGATTTTTTCGACCTGTCTAGAAAGCTTTGACTAGTTCTTATTTTCAGTATTAACTTGTGCGAGTTGTTAATTAAACATAAGGGAATATTTCAAAAAATAGGACTGTGAACGTATAGACCCAGAAACTGACATACGAAATGTTAAAAACATTTTTTAGCCTAAACCAATAGTTGCCCTGTAAAACAGATAACAAATTGAGGCAAAAACACCTTCCTTTCGGTCATACATGTACCAGCATTAGCTAAAGCTAACTAGCCGAAACATGTGAATAAAAAAACGAACACCTTAAATTACGAAGCTTAAGCTAGAATTTTCCAGCATAAGCTATTTAGCGTTATCATTTTTTTATTCACATAAAACAAAGCTTAAGCTAGTACTGTCTAGCTTTAGCTGCTAGTAAAAGCTATGACTAGTTGGCTTTAGCTTCCTCCAAAAAAAGCTTTAACTTTTTTTTATTCACAAGACCCACTGTCATGCAGAAAGTCTGGGCTCGATTGCCAGTTGCAGAAAATATGTTTTTCCAGGAGTGAACTACCTTTTGCGCAAAAAAAATTGATTCTCATTAGCCGTTCGAAAACGTCCGAAAAGTGTATTACCCTTAAATTCCGGCCGACAACAACCACTAGACCCTGGTTCTCGCAGAGCTGTAGCACCACCAAATGAATCTATTTTTGAGAGGTTTATAAGTGTCCACATGCAAATCTACTTCAATAAAATTCTCTTTAAGTATAATTATAAGTTTTTCTAATAATTTCACTAAATGGCGCCCGGGGATGGATACGAAAAATCACCACATTTTCTTCATTTCTTAGATTTTCTTTATAGAAGATGAATTATTTTTCTTTGACTACGGCCCTGTTTAATGGAATTCAAACAGACCATAGACACAAATGGCCCATAAAAAACAAAAACCACCCAATTGAGATGATGGCCCAATGAAGTGTTGTGTTTTGCTCGAACACACACATTTTTCGAAAAAGCAATTCTGTGCACGCAAATCGAATATTGAGTCGTAAATGTGTTGCAGATCACGGCAGGCATATGTAAACATTGGAAAATAATAGATTTTCAAATAAACATCGATCTGCAGAAATCCACAATGTCTGGCGATAAACCTATTCATAGCAGAATAGAACAACGCCA
Organism: Philhelius festivus; assembly: GCA_963931855.1. Taxonomy (NCBI): domain Eukaryota; kingdom Metazoa; phylum Arthropoda; class Insecta; order Diptera; family Syrphidae; genus Philhelius; species Philhelius festivus. The sequence continues at coordinate 8,419,908 of OZ007557.1, forward strand.
GACTGAAAAGAAACTTTACAATACTTTCCTACATGTTGCTGAATAATTGCTGCTGGCAACATTCCTTTTTCCTTGATGACTTGTTTTCTAAAGAATAGAAAGAATGTTAGTCATGGTAGATTGGTAGTTTTGACGAAGTTCTTCACTTGGAAATTGTTCTTGATGATATCAAAATTCGAAAATTAGTTTTTTCGTTAGTTTTAATTTTTTTTTTTGAAATTTCTGTTCGAAAACATTTTCCAAAATTAAATGCATGGGAGTTGATTGATAGATGATTATGTGGGGAGCTATAACCCCAAAGAAAGCATGATGGTGATGGATTTATATATTTTGTAGCAGACTGAGTGATAAATTGATTTAAATAGCAATTGCTATGCACAGTTGGAGTTTGGCTAAATTTGTTTACTATGTTGGTCAATTAATTTGGGATGGTGTGCTAGTGTATTGGAAAATTTATAGTTGATTTTCTTAAAAAGAATTAAGGTACTTAAGGAATTTGCCCAAATTTTTGCTTCTAATTTCCAAAAACATTTTTCTTAATGGTTTTACCTTGAAACACACAACTTTGCGAGGTCTGTAAAAGTCCATCAATTTTTCATGAAAACTGTGGGACTCGAAAAACAGGATCCATAGAGAGCAATGCACTATTGGTAGTTCTATAATCGACATAGTTATTTTATAAATTTTATTAAAACAATTAAATTAATAAAATTGGCAAGTAAATAACTTAACTTTCACTTCCGCCACTAGGGGGCACTCCTTTTCCTTAATAATAAACCATCAACTGCCACTCTCTGATTAGTCAATACGGAGCTCTTCGTTTCACTGCTCGTTTATTTATCGACGAAAATCTCATGTCATTCATATATCACTCTCGCATAACAATTTATTAGATAAACAATCATCATTCAAATTGTCGAGACATTTGAGTGAACAAGTGTGGTGGACTGGTTGGTTGGTGGTGGAGCGTCTGTCGTTGTCGTCGTCATCACAATCGCAATAGCATTCGCGCCTAAAAATCGCAAGTAGTACGCTGCGCATCAGCTTATGAGATGTCTATCTCTCTACCCCCAGAGAAACTTTTTTTCCAGCGTTCTTCGTGTCCACCGGGATGGATGATCAGATAGTCAAAAGAGTTTGATGCCTGGTTACAACAAGATTTATTTCCAGGCAAAGTCAACTTTTTGTCGATTAGCTAAAATTATTAGATAATTTGTATTGAAATCAAAACTACATTAAATGGCGCCCGGGTGTGGTTATGGTAAACAAACATTTTTCTAAAGATTTTTCGGTGTGGAGAAACTTTCGCAAATATTAAAAATGAATTCGAAGACAAGAGTAAGTAATTCTAGATATGTTGGAGACTTTTTTTGGAAAAAAATTATTTCAATATTTTAAATATGGTGAAAAAGGGCGTTTTGGTACATTAAGATTCAAATACCTCGAAAACCTGAGAAGATGAAGAAATTTGAAGAAGAAAACCAAATTCAGGAGAGCAAAACTCTTCCGAAAAGATAGTTTGGTTAACAGGAAAAACATTTTTATAACCAGTTTAATTAGTATTGAGTTAAATGGCGCCCAAGCAAGGACACACAAAATTGATATTGTTTCTTGGTTAGAGTCACTTTGCAATTACAAAATAAAAAAAGGTACGTAATTCAAAATGTATTTTTGCAAGAATTAAAAAACATTAGAATAATCCCCTTTTCGCAAGTTTTTTAGTGCCCTATAGTGTGAAGTGCAAATGTTGAGACCATGCAGTTGGGACTAATTTGATAATTGAAGTTTAAAACATTGTCAAACTTATCATGTCGATTACAGAATCCGCAGAACCTGATCCGCAGTGATTCACAGTGCAGTTGTCTCCTTCTTTTTCATGATAAATGAGTAGATGGGAAAGATGGTACTGCACTGCGGATGAAGTTCTCCGGATTCTGTAATCGACATGTATATCATTTGTCGAGTTAATATTTCTTGAAAACGTATCTGCAAAACAATAACAAACTTGCGAAATTCTTAGTTGCGATTTTCCCAACAATATTTGCGAAGGTTCGTGTTACAAAAAGGAAATAAGAACAAAAATTAAATTTAAAAAACTTCGCGGTAAACCAGGCATTAGAATAAGTAGTTTTTGTGCCCAAATCATCATCTAGCTAACATGACCGACCCCAACAGACAGACTTCGTGAAGATAGAGAGTGATCGTTTGAATATGTTTTCACTAATCCCACAGATACTTTTTGCGCGCGGCGCGTATAAATGAAGTTGATAGATGTGATAAATACATCAAAGTGTCAAATTATGTATGTGCTGTTGTGTGGCTTGGACGCAGCAAAGAGCTGAGTCCAATTGATGCCAATTACTGGCAAGATATTATGCACAATGTTTTCTTAAAAATATGCAAGAAAAAAAAAAAGAAAACTAAAAGCGAGGGAAAATATTTTTTTTTAAAGGTCACAGGATGACATGATCCATGATGTTGGTTAGGAAAGCAGCAGATTTTCTGATGACGGATCATCGAAAAAATACATTTTGTATTAAAGTTATATTAATTATCCCATTATAGATACAATATGATTTTCCGATATTTAAATAAAAATCATACAATGATGGAGAGCAGTGCTGTCGAAATGTGTTTTGTTTTTATAGTTTGTACGCCACAACAAATAATTTATGTTTTTCTAAGGTAGAATTTTAAACGAATTTAACCAAGATAGTCACAGCTTAGGCGAGTTGCAAATGCTCAAATGAAACTGGTCAAACAATTAAAGTTCTATCATAATTTCGTTTAAGAACCAAATAGTAAGATGAGATTGATACTCCAGTTTGGCTGAGATCAAAACTAGCTTTAGGATTCGAACACTCCGAGTACCGAAAGACAGCGGATAAAGCCACACAACAACATCAGACTCAGAGACTTCTAGAAATTGATACAGCATTATTGATATTTTTGCAGTTTTTCCTACAAGAATTCGAGTCTATGATTATATCACATCAGTCAAAATTTTAACTTGGAGATTCGGCTTAATTAAGACACTAGATAATTCTTGAGTTAGAATTAAATTAAGACCTTAACATAAAATGGTCAAAGTACATTTATCTACGATGCTTAGAACCCAATACAGTATAGTAAGGCTATCATAAAAAAGCTCCCACAAATACTAAAACTTTCTGTCTTCTCCATTACTGCAACGACATCCCAGATGGCAAATTCAAGTTCGGTAAGGATGAATGCAATAATTTTGAGATATAGGTACATTTTTATTTTGAAAACATTCCGAATCGACTTGGAATTCGTGACTTGAGTGGGTGAGTTTTTATATTTGTTTTGTGTTTGATTTTATTTCGATTTGATGGTACTTATACTCAATCAGCCATTAATCAGATTTCTTCTTCACATGCTGATGGATTTATTAGGCATGTTTAATGTTTTGTATACGCATACGCAAACAGTCATCCACACAAACACAGTTAATAATTTTGTTTTGAGTTTGATATTACTAGATATTAGGAAACAATTTTTGAGGTGAAAACTTGTCTTTGTTTTCTTCTATTTTTTTTTTTTTGCAAATTAATTGCGAAACACTTGTTTGCACTGGTTGATAAAGAATATGCAATTTTTCCCTAGTACTTTTATGATTTATTTAAATTGCTTAGATCGATGATTTTTTTTTTGAAAAGACTTAGTAAAAAAATCAATTTTATTATATTATTGTGTGTGATGCATTTGACAGTATATTTGACACAAAAATTATTGCGCTGTGAATGTCATATGAAATATTCAAAAGCACATTCAATTGTCGAATTTTTTTGTTAACATTGAATCAAGGACATAGGACTCACTCAGTTGATTTATTTTGACTTAGATTCACCCAGTTTTGTTCAGGAATAAAATAGTGCAAACAAAGCAGACTCACGATCCTTAATGTTTATGAACTATTTCTTAAAGCTATACTTAATTCATCAAATTTGTGAATATTCTTAAAATATCGAAATAAATTTTGAGATTTTTAAGAAATCCCTAAAAATGTAGGGAAAATAATGTTTCTATATTCATAATTTCGAAACAGTATATTTCCATTTTCACTTGCGATACTCTACGGTACTATTGAGTAAGTTATATCGTTATATGCATTATTAAAAAAATCGAACTCGAAATATTGATCAAACTTGACATTTCGATGCTAGGAATGATGAAAAACATGGTCCCACAACTCTGTCTATCTGTCTAACTACAACCTACAAGAGTCGGATGAGTTTCTTCGAATTTTGTAGACAGCATTTTCAAACTTTACTCCTGACATGTTTTTTTTTTTTTGATTTTTTCTAAGACCAAATACAACCTGACATAATGCTTTTCATTTGAGCTAGAATCATGAGGTCTGAAATTAATTCTAAATTATAAAATTATAACCTGCCATACAATTTTGTTCCCGAAATTAAAAAAAAAACTATTTTTTTTTTCAAAAATAGTTCCACAGATTTAAAAATAAAATGCACGACTAAGTCGCACGAACTTGCTCCTATGTAATAGACTAGGAATTTAAAAAAAAAAAACAATGTTATTAGAGAAAATTGTTCATAAGGATAAAATGAATTTTTTAAATTTTTTTAGTAGTAAGAGATAAAAACAGAATGCTATACAAATATGAATTTATGCAAGAACAAAATTATAATTCGTTGTAGTGGTTCCTTAAAAAATATAAAAAAATGTACAAAATTTTTAAAACATTTTTAAGAAAAAAATTTGGTACGCTAACTTTAAGTTTTTATTACTGTACGAATGAAAATTAAAATTCCAAAAAAAATTATTGAGCCGTTTTTGAAATATCGAATTTTCAAAAAAAAAAAAGAGTTCTTTTTCCAAAAATTCAAAAAATATTTTTTTTTTAAGTTTTGAAATGCAATATTTTTAACCATCTCTATAAAAAAATTCATTAAAATCCGTTGGATAGATAGTGAGAAATTCAAAATTAGACAAAATGGTTCTATGGCAGGTACAAGCTGTAATATCTTAATTTCAATTTTTTTTATTAAATTAAAGATCATAAAAATGTATCGAAAGAAAAAAAATTTTATCAACATTTTAGGCTCGAGAAAAATACAGTTTTCGAAAACTATTTTTTAACATTTGTATGGTGGGTACCTTTATTTTTAGGGAAAATAAAGTTTGGTTTGGAAATCCTGTAGATTATGTTGAGAAACTTTTATTTTTCAAGCTTAAAAGAATTATAGCATGGAGTTTTCGAAATATTGAGTTTTGAAAAAAAAAATTTAATTTTTTTTAAAAATCCAAATTTTTTTTTTTAAATTTGTATTTAAGTTTTTGGGGGTCTAGCAAAAGAAAGTGATGAAAATCTTTTGTACTGTTTTTGAGAAAATCAAAAACAAAAAATATGGTTCCATGGGGGGTATACTCCCAATAACCATTTTTCGGAAAATTTTGTTCAACCATTACCATTATCGTATGGCAGGTACCGTTATTTTTGGTCTTCAAAAAAAATAAAAAAACCGTTGGGGGGGGAAAAAATATAAATTTTCTTCCAAGTTTGAAGAAAATCGGCTGAGCCGTTTAGGCTGTAGTCGAACAGACAGACAGACAAAATTGCAAGACCCATTTTTCTAATCTTCGCTATCATCGTAACGTCAACTTTGATCAAAATCTCGAGTTCGATTTTTTTACGAATGCATAACTTGCTTTATACTCGTAGTACCTATAAGTCGCAAGTAAAAATTGCATATCAAAAGTAAAAGTACAAAATATTTTTCGCATTAGATAAATAGATATTTTTTTTGAAAATTGAATATCTCAAAAAAACGGGATGATAATTTTTTCTTTTAAACTAAGTTTTTTTTATTAACAATACCAACTTATCAAAGATGGCGTTCTAAAATTTGTTCTTAAAAATTGTATGTACAAAAACTTATTTTTAAGAAAAACCACCATAACAACGATTTTTTAATTTTTATTTTTGTATAGAGCTTGAGAAATCACAAGACGTTCTATTTTTAGTTAGTCGAAACTAATGGGATTGTTTAAGCCATTAAAAAATTCAAATTATACTTATGAACATTTTTGTCTAATAACATTAAACTTTAAGAACTTTAAGTCTCTTAAACATAAGTTGTTGGAATTTTCGGAATATAAATATTTCGAGTACAGATTTATGGATTTATAAAATTTTGGAATAAAAAATTTTACATAATTTTTTGAATTTGGAATTTCAGAACAAAGAATTTCGGAGTCACAGAATATTGAAACATAGAGTTTTCGAAAACAGAATTTTGAAAACCGAATTACTATATGGCAAATTTTGGTTTCGTAAGAAATCGAATTAGAGATTTTAGCAAATTTACGATAGCAAAATATGTTACATAATTCTGTGTGTTTGTATGTCTGAATGTCTGTCCTTCGTTTAAAAGTTATTGAAAGAATTTTCTTGGGCTGTTCGAGAGGGGAAATTGGCATTATTTTTCAGGTTCAAGGATACCTTTCACAGACCGTTTACTATGAAGTTCACTCAGCTCAAAAACGTATCTCACATCTTAATAAAAAATAAAACTGTAGTTATGGGGTAGGTACCATACCAAAAACTATTATTAAATTAGAACCTTTTTTTGCATTTTAATATCTCCATCGATTAGGACCAAATTTTTTGTATTGTAATATTGCACAATACTGCGTATAAAAATGTTCTACAAAATATTTGATGGAAATAAAAAAAACATAAACATTTTCTTGTAAAATTGTAGTCTCGAAAACGATTGGATGATTTTTTTGGAATTAATTACTGAAACTGTTGAAAGTTAAGAAATATAAGGAAGTTCTGTTTATAAATATTAATTTTTAAGAAAACCTCTCTTAAAGATTTTTTTGGCATATACATAAATTCAAAAAATCGGACTGAGTTTTCTTCTGTTTGAATTCAAAACTATCAAAACTGTTTTTTTGTTTTTTTTTTGAATTTGAAGAAGGAATTCAATGCTTCTTTACAGTTTTCCAATAAAAACGGGTCTATGTTGACAGTCCGTGGCGGCCACGTTGCTTTGACCACACGTCGGCGGCGACTGTCTAGTCCGTGTTTATGTGGAGTCACTGATATCAAATCACTATGGAAGGTAAGACGATTGAGTACTACATTGATTAAGATCTATGGCCCTTATTGCGAGTGTCGTTTGTTAATCTATCGACGACTTTTGTCGAAAATCGATAATCGAAAAATTTAGATATCTGAAATTATTCTTGTATAAGATACCATAAGCTGTGTTTTTATGCGTGTTTACAACAACATTAAGTGATCTAAATAGTTTTGGAAACAAATTTTAACGCATCAAACGTTTTGGCACTATCGACTTTTATCGAATTTAACGTTAACGACACAATAAGGCCCTATATTTTCAAAATGTATGTTCGTTAATGCAAACGTGTTTGGGCCTACACCGTCAACGGCGAGCGGTACGGACCAATGATAACCAATTGAACGATATGGACTTCAACGAAATAGGACTCCAGCAGGACAGTGCTATGTGCCACACACCGACTTTGTATGAACGATTCGGGGGTTAAGTTATTCCATTCTCGAGAAGTGGCCGTGAATTAGGCACAAAGATCATGCGATTTGATCTGGCAAACTGCCAGAAATCTAGTACACCCCAACTCATCTTGCTCCGAAAAAGTTTGGAAAATAGGAAAACTTGATATTATTTTGCAACGATACGAGTATCTCGAGTTTCCGATACAAACTCCTGATATCTTTTTTATCTTCCAACTTGAAAAAATATTTAAAAAAAGAAACTTTATTATAACTTATCTCTGCTTACGAAAAAAATGCCTGTCTTGCTATAGCCATTGATTAAGGGAACACAAATCAACTCCAACCACACTTTCTTCATTCAAATATTAAATCACTTCCTCTGACGAACCCACATAAATCCGCACATTCCTGGACGGACATCGCGAATGCAGCAAACAAGGACATAATTTGCGTTCGTATTTTGTCATTTGAAAGGTAAATAATTCCCAAACCTTGAAAGATGTCCCAGCACATCAGACACAAGCACAATCATAAGCGAGAAGCGAACAAGGACCATTGAATTCCTTGAGCCAAAAGAATTCCATTTCAGATATTGTTACCATTTGAATTCGATTGCCGGTAAAGTTCTTGACTCTGTGCAGCTCAAGCTGGCTGAGCACAAGCTCAAGAAACACACAAATCGTCGGTTGAGGAATTTCAATAGTTGACTCCAGGCTTCATCGACGTTCGGTTTTTTTTGTTTTGTTTTATTTATTTTTATTTCTTTTTGTTTTCTCGAGGCAGACATCTTTGAGATGGAGCACTTTGCTGATTTATCGCTCCATTGTCTTTCATTTTGGCATATATCTCCGATTTCGAGCTGCAATGTGAGATGCGACCTAAAGCAGGAGGAGCTGGCTGCCCAAAAGACAATCATGCAACCGACAAAATCGAATCCGATTGAAGAGCTGCTGTTGTGGAAGCACAAAACAACAAAAAACCGAACATTGGTCTTCTTGTATACCTTATAATACCAACCTAGTCGTAGTCCAGTGGCTGATGGCGCACAGCGACTAAGGTTTAAGGTGGATATTGGAATTGCTTATGCTCCTCCTGGTTTTGTCGTACCTTCATACCTATCGTCAAAAGAGTGCATAATGCGGGCCATGTTTGTTTTAAGCGGAGCCTAAACAGATAATGTGATGTGCGGTATTAAAGTGCGCGCGCACGATCTTTTTGTACTGCCAATATTGTCTAAGCGCAGCGCGGCGCGGTCTTCGAAACGAATTACATTATTCGATTTAAGAAAATGATGATGACAAAAGGGGATTTTGCGGAAAAATTATTGTGATATTTGCAAACTACAACTAGATATCAGTAAACTTACTTTACTTTAGGGCTTCAGTTGGTTTTTTGATTTTTTTTGACGTTTACAACCTTGCGAATACATTTACAGAAAATTACAGAAGTATTTCAAGCAGAATGGATGCCTATAAAATGCGCTTTGTTCAGGTCTTAGTGCGTCGATGTTTTTTTTTTGTCACTATTAATTGAAACCACGGATTTTGAAGAAGATTAATATTTTAACGAAACAATAGCAACTTGTGTAGGTTGGGTTCTTATGTTTCTATTAAAAGATCTCGGAAACTAAAATACTCAGGGACATGTAATGCAATTGAAGTTTAGAGATATTGCAATCGACTACACCATTTTATTTTATCAAACTACCATGTTACGAGTATTAGAGACATTCTACTCGTATTAGAAGAAGAAAATGATGGTCTACATGTGGATGATTATGGTGGCAACAGAAGTTCCAAGTGGACCCATTACGTGGGTAGACACAAAGTGTTCGAGTTCGTTGGGAAAAAAGGCCTTCAAGCCGAAATCTCGAATCAAGTCCCACCAAATAACATCTACTCACTAATTATTGACAAAGGGCTAGAATACCATTTATTGTGGACGAAACCAAGCGCTTTGTTAAACAACCAACCTCAGCCAAACAGAGGTCAAAACATGATCGGATGAACCATAGGCTTCAAACAGATTCCGAAGAAATGAAAAAGTTCCTTGGATTGATGATGTGCATGGGACTGATATCACGTGAACAAATGGAAGATTACTGGGAAACCAAAGCAGTTTGTAACATGACGCCATCTAGGTCAGTAATGCCCAGAAACCGTTTACAGGCCTTGCTTCCTATGTTACATTTTGAAAACACCGAAACAAGTAACCAAAGCAATCGGCTTCGGAAAATTGATTAATATTCTGCAGACTAATTTCAAAGCTCTTTTTTACCCAGGCAAAGATTTTGTTACTGACGAAACTCTTGTTTCATGGAGAGACCATCTTTTATATAGGCAGTGTATACCAAATAAAACCCACCGATATGGAGTGAAGCTATTTAAGCTCTGCTCCACGGGTTGAGTACGAAATCCCGCATCACAAAATCACGATTCACAAAATCCCGAATCACGAAATCCCGCCGTTTCAATACTAAATTGACAGCACAGTATGGATTTTCATTTTCATAGTAATGGTGACTCGAATCAATGAGAAGCAACGAGAACGAAGTACTGGAATATTCAATACGAAGAAGACCGCTCTGATTTCGTTAATTTTTAACGATTGGATTAAAGCTGAAGACAAGTCCAAAAAAAAATAATAAGTATGAAGTCTTGAAAGTATTTTGAGTTAAAAAAATTACAAAAATAAAAAAAATATAAAAAAAATGTCCAAAAAAGTTTAAAAAAAAATCATGTGATACGAGTACATCACTCCCTACATCACGAATATGCAATTTTTAAATCGCTAAGATGCCTAGTTTAGCCAGAAATCACGTTTGAAAATGACAACTTTGGGGGGTTTACGAAGCTCCGTTTAGCCGCAAATCGCGTTTAAGATCAAAATTTGTTTTTCGTTTCATGAGATATGTGGATTGAAAGGTGGCACTCTCTAGAGCACGAATATGTATTTTTAAATTCTCTAAGATGCTTGGTTTAGCCACAAATCTCATTAAAAAAAAGGTGTCAACTTTGATAGATCTACGGCACTTAGCTTGCCAGAAAATTGACTTTAGAGATATACAAATTTGTTTTATATGATGTCAATAATTGGTGTGCTTGCAGTTTATGTTATATAAACATACCTACAGTACATTGGGTGGCCCGCTCAGCGGGACTTAAGGATTTTAACTTCCTTTTTCGGGGACACACCCGCTCACGTGACTCCGTCGCTCCGTTTAGGGTATGTTAAGTCGCCTGGCAGGCGCCAATGTAAACAGTTTTTTGATTAAAAGTACCTTGGGTGGCAAATTTTTGTCAAGAAATATTTTTGAAAAAAAATGTCAAGAAAAAAATGTATGACAAATCAAAATTTCTTCAAAAAAAAATTGTTGAAAAAAAAAGTTTGTTGAAAAAAAGTTTGTTAAAAAAACATTTTTAACAAAATGTCCAAAAATATTTTTGGCAAAAGTCCAAAAATATTTTGGTCAAATGTCCAAAAATAATTGGCCAAACCATTGAATATCATCTTATCTCTCTAAAGATGGAAGAGGTTTACCTCCTCGGAGTTCTATAACAAGAACTGATTTTTTCCCGAACCAATAGTTCCTTAAATACTTTCCATTTGTTTAAAAATAAATCAAAATTAAATATTTAATTAATAGTACTAAAATAGTATTGAAAAATCCCGCAAAATATTTCCAAAAATATCTTTCGGCGGGATTTTTAACTTCCCATAGGGAGTTATTGTAATCGGTCCGATTTGTCAAATTAGAATTTTTAACATTTCTCGAAGTTTCAAGGTCCCTAGAGGCTATATCAATCATTTCTAGAGAGATGTCTGTGTGTGTGTGTGTACGTACGTTCGTACGTTCGTACGTCCGTACGTTCTTGTACCATTTTTCGTCGTCGATATCTCAAGAACGAGTAAAGATATCGACTACAAATAAATTTTGTTTAATAGATAATAACTTCGAAAGAGGCTGAAAAGGCGTTTATTAAAATTCAGTGAGTAGTTTTTTCACTATAACGGTTAAAAAAAAAAGTAAAAATTTTGGTTAGTTTCAAATATCTCACGAAAAAATAACGCTATTGATTTCAAATAAAATTCAATGTACTCATTATAAGATCATACAGATTTGGTATGAATTTGGAAAAAAATGAACATACCGTTATTTTTTTAAATAAAAAAAACTGAAAAAAAAATTTCATAACCCAGATATTCTAAGAACGGAAAACAATTTGAAACTCAAAATAATTTTATTTTACGAAAAATAATGTGTTTGACAACTGGTGAAAATTTCAAAAAAAATCAGTTTACAGTTTTTTCACAAAAAATAAAAAACTATATAAAATTCTATTGAAAATTGGTAAAAATTGTTTTTCGACTCAAATTTCTCGAGAACTAGTAGTGATATTGACTTCTAATTTAGTTTATTTTATACATAGTATAATTTTGTACAATTGGTAAAATGTTGACAAATATTGAATTAATAGTTTTTTTTTTTTAAATAAAAAACTATTAAAAATTCTAGTGAAAACTAGTTAAAATTGTATTTCAAGTCAAATTTCTTGGGAATGAACACCGATAGTGCCTTCTAAAGTATGTTGTTTTTTACATCGATACCTTCCCGTAAGAATGTATACTAAGCGACATTTCTAAAATTGTTCAGGAAACGAAAAAAACGAAGAAAGTTCTAGTTGAATCATAGTGTGCTAAAAGACAATGTTGGTTAAACTAAGTGACTTCTAACAAAATTTTTTTTTGCTCACGACTATGAGATCTTTATTAATGTCGGTTAGCATAATTTTTTGGCGGATAATACAAATTTCAGGGGGCAACATTATTTTAATGAGAAAACATGGCAGTTGATAAATTTTTTTATTTGTACTCTAGTTTCCTTTTCATGCATAATAGGTTGGCGAAACCCAGGCCAAACGTGACCCTTAACATATATTATGTAGTATATTTCCTCATCAAAAAGTCATTTTCGAAAAAAGTGTCGCTTAGTACATTCTTACGGGAAGGTATCGACATAATACAATTTTTAACATATGGTTAAATTTTGACAAGTATCGAATTGACAGTTTTAACAAAAATATAAAAAAAATCGACTAAAAAGTGGTAATATTTGTTTTTCGACTAGAATATCTTGAGAACGAGCAATGATGTTGACTTTGCCATTATTTAATTTTATACATAATACAATTTCTAACAAATGGTTTATATTTGACATATATCTAGTTTTAGAGCGGATATATTTTGTAAGTACCCTTCCATCAATAACCAAACCATATCTTTTATATTTGAATACTTCGTTTTTAAATTTTTTTCAATTAGAATGTTTGGAACCGAAATAATAAAGACCACAAATGGGAAGTTATCAGTGTGGGTCGCACCAAGCCTCTTTTTATTTTTATTTTCGGCGGGATTTCGTGATTCGGGATTTTGTGCGGCGAGATTTCGTTACTCTCCCCTGCTCCACGGATGAATATACTTAAGTAATACGGGTTTACACTGGAAAACCGGCGACGGGTGAAAGAGAAATCGAGCTCGTCAAAAATGTGTACAACAATCTTTGTCAAGGGCTTTTCAATGAAGTAATATGTATTTATATTGACTACTGTTATACCAGCTATGAGTTGGCTCAGTCCTTTTTGCAACAAAAAACTCATGTTGCAGGCACACTAACAGCCAATGGAGAGATTTCCCAAAAGAAGTTCTTCTAACTAAGTTCCCTTAAAAGCTAATGACGGAATTGTCGTTTTGAAGTTAAAAGATGCCAGAGATGTTCGAATATTGTCAACCAAACGCGCTCCAGTTTTGTTGCCTTTGTTGAACAGACACATTCCAGTACATAGCTCTCAGCTTTCGGAACCTCTAAACATTCAGAAACTTCAAGACGAAGAAGAAATACTCAACGATTAAAAACTAAGCTCTAACCGATTATAACCTACAATAAAGGCAAATCTGGAATTGATTTGTCAGACCAGATGAATTCCTATGCAGCAACCCTTAGAAAAGGTGTCAAGTGGTAGCGCGAATGCGGAATTGAAATGTTGCTAGGAACGTTTGTCGTTAATGCTTGGGTAGTGTATACAAGTCTAGGGATCTAAGACCGAGTCTTCGGTTTAAAGATCAAGCCATCGCCTCAACCTTAGCACTAGACCTAGATGACTGGAAGCATCATTGTCGGAATCGCAGAGGAAGATAATCAGCTATGTCTCAGGCAGAGACCCTTTATGGATCGGGAGACGGTTAAGGAAGTAAGTAGAAAAGTAGAGGATTTAATAGGAGATTTAGATGCACATTGTTCTTGAAAGCTTGTGCATCACAATGCGGATGTGAAAAATGTAGACGACAAAGTATTCCACATTCTAATAGTGCAGCTTAAGAACCTCTATATCTTACAATACGTCCGAAGTAATGCTCAAGGGCAAGCTGATGAGTATTTCTGGACGAGTATTACAAAGGAATGCAACTGGCTTAAGGTTTATGACCATAAAGACATCATTGCTGTTTGTTCGCTCATTGGGTTTCGGAGAATTCGGAAGAGGACCCAGATTTTGACCGAAAAAGCACCTGTAACTACTAGGCTGATGAATGATTATGACGTTAAACAAAATAGCCATATATGGGACGATGACCCTATAGCTAATCCTACTCCAATAAAATGTTTCCTTCAAATGTCACTAACTTGGCGAGTTCAATAAGAAAAAAACCAAACCTTTACTGACAGGCGAATAGCACACATTTCATACATTCAATGGATACTCCTTCATAGCACACAAGTTGTGTATATGTATATTGAGTGGAATACCCTTGTGACTTTTTGCGTTTTATGGGTCGATTGTTAAGAAGATGAACCAAGTCCTTACAACAATGCCAAAGGCTCAACCACACATATCTGTCGTGAATAGAAGAGATCAAGGAATGCGTGCATTATCCTTAAGCAATTCGCTTTAAACTTTTTTTTTTTTTTTTTTTTAAGAAGTCACATATATACATGTATTATAATGAAGCATTTTATTAAAATGAAACAAACACGCGACATTCATATGTGTTACCCATGTCCGCACTATACAACATTTTATAACAAATAAACTGACAGACAGACAGACATTTTGCTCGATTATAATATGTTGTATATGGACCTACTGCCTACTCGCTTCTCAAAGTTCATGTAAAATAATAATGTGGACATGGACAGCCAGATGGGACTTGTGAAAGGACACACTGACATCCTTTTCTGCTTTTTAATTCAAACATCTTTCATGAGATATGTATGGATGTAGGTTGGGAAAAAATCTTTCACTTGATGAAATTTGAGTCAAAGGGATGAAAATGAAGTATCTTAGCCGAGCCATTGGATCAAATCTTTTATAGAAGCAATGTTAAAAAAAATTCTTTAACGAGTGGTGGATATCCGAAAAATCTCTAAAGATGTCTAGCAATGCTATCAGAACAAGACATATGCTTGAAGGACTATTGGGTAAGAGGGATTATACATTGTCAAATTAAGTGAGGTTTGAGGCAAACGACTTCTCGACATTTGAAAACTTTTCTATGATAAAAGATGATGAAGATTTAGGTATTTATCTGCCGATTTTGGAATAATAGACGTAGCCAAAAGTTGACACTCACCACTCTTAAAATTTAAATCTACCTCAGTTATGGTGAAGAAACTATATTATCCAGTTAGCAGAACTTTAAAATTACACTTATAAACACATATATATAGTGTTTTCCAATAGGGTGATTTCCGCCATATTATTGAAGCTACGTCTGCCAAATTAATTGGCTGTCATTTATAAAGTCTGACTTTCCAAATCAACGTGAAGATTTATAGCGTTAAACAACATGTGCAAATGATAAAATGGTTTCAACGAATGTGGGACTTTTGTTCGAGCTTCATTTTTTACGCTTCGCCCATTTTACGGTCGCCAAATCATATTCAACAAGGAGGCCCGTTTCTCGATAAATGGGTTAGTCAACAAGTAAAATTGGCAAATCTGGGTAGAAAATATGGTCACTCTGATTATCTTTGAAATTAATTATGAATAATAAAAAAAAGGTTTAAGAAAAAATTGTATTGCTACAAATATAGATTTCTAGAATATGGTCACCAATTTAAATACGGTCACTCTGATTTTCTCATTTTTTTTTTGAGACTTCTTATTCTTAATTTTTTTAAAAATTAAATGTAAATCAGTTTTAATGTAACAATGTATACCAGGTAAGTTAAAAAAAACATCATCAGACGAGGTATGGTCACTTTTATTTTTAAAGTCTATTTCAAATAATTGTCTTTCTGTCTTATTTTTAGTTAAAAATATTTTAATTAGACTAGCGAAGCAAAAACATAAATTGATTTTTTTAATTTTCATTTATTTCTATGGATCTTTAACATTTTTTTCTGATTGAATTTTTTTTTTGAGTATGGTCATCGGATGCAATATTATCATTCTGATAACCTCAAACCTTTTCATAAAATTTGGCTGACTTATTTTTACCAATATTATTTGATAAATATTAAATTTTAAAAGCGTCTATTCATAAAAGTTAAAAAAAAAGTTTTTTTTTTAAATTTATATTGGAAGAAATATGGTCACTCTTTTTCTTCTCAATTCGTTATTTCAAAAATTTCTGAGATAAGTTTTTAATGATGCTTTTTATATTTCACCCGCAACACTTGTACTTACAAGAAAGTTAAAAATATTTTTCTAAAATATGGTCACCAGAAAAAAATTAGTCGCCCTGATTCTAATGAATTCTAAATATTTATTAATTTTGTCGAATGTTTGTTTGTTTTAAATTTTATTTCGAACGAATTTATTGTTCAAACGCACTGAAGGATCAATCAACAAAATCCTCAGGAATAGTAACAATCTGATATTGGAAACCAAGAATAATTTTAAGATATATTTGTTTTACTTGTCTTATATTCCATTCAAAAAATTTCTTTTCACAAAAAAGCTGAGAAAATATCTCTAAAATATGGTCACCAGATTGAATATGGTCACTCTAAATCACTGTGTTGATTATTAAAAAAATATATATACGTATGTGTTTTGTGCCTTTTCAAAACTTTTGTTCGCTTACTAAATAAATTCAACCGTCAAAATATTCAAAATAGATTGGGCCTTAGAATATGGTCACTCTGTTTTTTTTAATCTTTCTTCAACATATTTTTTTTTTTGACATATTTTATTGTTTTATATTTATTTTTTTCGTATTTAAAAACAAAGTACATACCTACAGAAATAATTTGGAAGATCTGTTCCCCAGAAAAAACAGCATGGTCACTCTGATTCCCTCAACTCTTTGCCTATGACTCCCACACTCTACCACGACTTTCACTATCTGCGCTTATTTTAATTAATACTGTCGATTAATCGTTGATTTATTACGAGTAGCTGATGCTGACCATCGATCCGCATACATTCACTCGAATGTAGAAAGAAGCTTCTGCGATGATCCCAACACGCTCTCAACAATTTTATTTAAGAAAAGAAACATGTTTTCGATGAAAAATCTTCCGTCCATCTCTCTGTCATAGGGTGGGTGGGTGTGTTTGTGTGTGAAGTGTGATGTGTTCTTCTGCTTAATAAATTGGCCTTATGATTCCCTGATGTGTTTTAGTTTAGATACAAATACAAAAATATCTAATTTCTTTACTAATTGAGGCCATCAGTTGGCACAGCTATTAATATGATGACAGCCAATGCCAAGTGATGCATGGATAACACGTTTCTCTCACTCGAGAGTTTCTAGGTTTTTGATTGCTTCAAACTACGGAAAGTTTTCCTTCTCATTCAAAAAAAAAACAAGAAGGAAACTTTCGTCCTCTAAATGATGGCGTGGATGATTTTGATGAGTGGGTGTTCCACATCGCACGGGAAAAGTTTTCCCCTTTTCATTTAAGATGGACAGCTAGAGTTCACTCTTGATGTATCTAAATGAGCACATCATTTTCAGAGTCTGAGTTCCATCAGAAAAAGTGTTGCCACTGGGTTGAAATGTCACTTAAACTGCCACTGCAATTTTAACGAAACTTTTTTTTTTTTTGAGTAAATTCCCATTTCACTATTGAGGTAGCTATTTTAGAGAAGACACAGGGGTGGAAAATTCCTTGGAGGACTGACTTTTTTAAAGGATCCCGAAATATAAAATTTCTACAAAAATTTAGGAAACGTTTTTAGACTTTGATTTTTGAACAAAGCTTTCTTCCTTATACAAATTCCTTCACTTCAACCCCATTTGTATAAATATATCTCAAATTGAAAATCGACTCCATTATGTCAGCCAAAAGGTCATGTTCATATTCTAGCTGCCGCGTGCGCTTCAATGAATTTTTATTTCCAGGAAGTTTTGTTCGAAGATAAATACAAGACACAATTTTGTTGCACCTCTCTGACTAAAAAAAAAACAACCTAAAATAAGTTAAGACTCCACAACAGTATTGTACCCACGTCAACTATAAATCACTCCATCGTCGACCACAAATCACTCTACGACAAGTTTCCAACAGGAATACGAAGCAAGGCAAAAAAAAAATCGAATAAAAACGTCCATCGGTTTCCAAGAGGAGCACAAACTTGAGGAAGGGACACTTCTTCTTTATATCTCTTGGTGAAATACCTGAAGGCGAGCAAATCGAATGCTTCAAATTTTAGGGACATTTTTTTTTGTTTGCGTTTTGTCCTGGAGCTCTTCTTCGTAATGTATCTCAACTTTAACAAACCCCATGGGAAGAATAGATGGGCGGTGGTGGGGGGAGGTATAGTAAGCATTCAAAATAATATAGAATGCAGCAAAAGTTTGTTCTTCATCAACAACTCTGCACAATACAAGAACACCAGGAGACCAAGATGCCCAACATCAGCATTAAGACGAAGCACCAAGATTCATGGACCATAAAATCGCATTTAAAAAAAGGGATACAAATATGTATGTATATACCAATAGAAAAAAAATAACAAAGATACAAGAAATCTTAAGCCGCCGCCGCCGCCGCCGCCGCTGCCGTGCCGATTTGGGAGAATACGTGCTTTTGTGTGTTGGGTTTAAAAGAAAAAAATATCTAGCTAAGATGTGCCCTCTCTGATTTAAGGAAGTTCCAAAAAAATATTCCGTGAGGAATGTAGTCCTTACGGACTATTCTATACTCAATTGAAAAGCATCGAGAGGGTAGTTTTTTGGTCCATGAAAACCCTATAGTTGCACTGGAAAACCTATCTATGTGTGTACAAAGATTCAAAGGGAAGAAGTGATGAACTCGGCCTTCAGAGGTTACTTAGATCTGAGTGAGAAATTAATTTTTGCACTTTCTTATCGAATTTGCTGGATTAGGCCGTGTATCGAATTCTTTTTGACCCCCTTCAGCTATAAGGTTTATAGTTTTGTTGAGTTCATAACTTAATGTTATGGGCTTGAATTGCTGAAAGTCACTATTACTTTTAGCAGTCAATTATCTATGTTGGGAATTGTGTGCTATTTATCTCGAACTCACTGAGAATTTTGAGCACAAAATGTTCTTTCTCTTGTTGAGGCTGGGTGCTTTTCTCAACCGAATTTTAAGATTTTCTTTTAGGCAGAATCACTAGCTATTAAAACCGATTATTAGAATCCCTCATTTTCTAACGTCACTCAAGATATGCTGCAAAGCTTGTATCTTAACTCCATGATATCTCTTACGAGTATATGACTTCCATGGCATTGAAAAACAATTAAAACTACCCAACTACAATACGGACAGTCAGACGAACTGATCTAGTCATGCAAGAAAACCCTTCAATACTCACTTGGGAAACAAGTCAACTCCCAACTTTGAAATATACCTAAACGGAAATACAGATTTTCTCAAAAAACCTATCCAAATTTAAAAGCTGGGGAAAAAGTTTGACGAACTGAATATATCTAGGAAAAAATTGGACCGCCTGAAAATCCATTTTCTAGCTAGCCATTGTGATTCAAAAACCTGAAACGTGTTTTTATTAAAATTAGTCACTGGTCGAAATTCTTGCACACATTTCCAGAATAATTTTTGCCCAAAACCTTTCGAAAAATTTATTATAATTTATGTAGATTCGATTTTAATATACTTCAAAAAAAATGTTGAAAGTTTTTTCTTCACAAACATTTTCAAAAGATAAGACAATGTCGAACGTTCAACACCGATCGTTTTCGATCTGTGTTTGATCTACCTTCGATCCGTCTCTGACCGATCTTCGATTCATTTTCAGTTCGTCTTTCATTCATTTTCGGTCCATCGTCAATCCATTTTCGATCCGTTTTTAATCCCTCCACCGATCCTCGATCTATCTTCAATACACACTTGATCACTTTTTGATCTATCTTCGATCCATTTACAATGCGTCTTTGATCTGTATTCGGGCAGTCTTCGAATTATTTTATTTTCATTCCATTGTTCATTATCGATTCATTTTTGATCTGTCTTTAATCCGTCCATCGATCCTCGATACACATTTGATTACTTTTCAGTCTTTTTGCAATTCGCATTCTAAATGATTTCCGGCAGTCTTCTATGCATTTTCAGACCTTTGCCGATCTGTTTCCGGACCATTATCGATCCATCTCTGATCCGTTTTTAACCCGTCCTTCGATCCTCGATATACACATTTGATTACTTTTCGGTCTATCTTCGATCGGTTTCCAGTTCATCCTCGTTCCGATTTCGGACCGTCTTCAATCCTTTTTCGATCCATTTTCCCAAATACCAATCGCACTTACGTCTCTTTTGTCTAAGGTCATGAAAACACTGAAGAAGATAATCTTTTTAATGACCGTCAATATGGTTTTCGTCTTAATAATTATATCCACTGTTGATTTGATGGCATATCCCACTGAAAAGTGGAACCAATCCTTACATCATTTTCGGGAAAGTAGGATAATTGCACTTGATATTTCCAAGGCATTCGATCGAGTCTGGTATCTTGCTCTTTTATCAAAAATGGGTGCGTTTGGTATTGATGTATATCTTATTCGTTTCTGACCGTTCAATTCAAGTCGTTTTGGATGATTTCAAAGTTCGTAAAATAATGCTGGTGTTCCCCAAGGCTCTGTTTTGTCTCCGATTCTTTTTCCCAATTTTTATAAATGATCATTTGTCCGAAACTATGTATCCACTTAACTGTTTTGCTGATGACATCATCCTCAGCTTTTCATATTCATTTCCTGATTCAATTCCTTATTCTTCGAATGTGGAATTGCAAGGGCAATATATGTTGAGCTGATTAGATTCCGATCTAAATAGCATCGTTAAATGAGGTATTAAAAATCGTGTTGAATTAAATGCTTCTAAAACTCAGAGCTGTGTTTTGTCATTAAAGCGGAATATTGCCCATATGCCATTGTTAATGGATGGCGCATGCATCGTGAAAACTGTCAAGCTGTCAATTCTTGGAATGTGTATTACAGACGACCTTTTGTGGAATGACCACATATTGGATATTGCTAAAAATTCGGTCAAATGTTTAGGTTTCCTAAGACGATGTAAAAACTTTTTTTCCCCACTGATCTGGGCACAATTTATAAGGCCTACGTACTAGAATACAATTCTCATATCTGGTCTGGTGCATCAGAAACATCTTTGCATTTACTAGACAGAATCCAGAATAGAGCTTTTAGGCTGATAGGTTACAGAACAATTTCCGAAATATGTAATTGTTTCGTTGGAACATCATCGAAACGTCTCTTGCCTATCACTGTTTGATCGTTACTTCTTTAAACAATGTTCTAGTGAAATAGCGAGTTGCATTCCCCCCCTAAAAAAACTTCACCGTTATACCCGGGCCGCTGGGAATGCTCATCAGTATACCCCTAAGCCAAACTTCGGACATACAATTACTTTCTTTTGACGTACTACACGAATGTGGAATTCCGTAATCGACTCTATTTTTCCTGAACCTTACAAGTTACTTGTAGACCTGAATTTACTACAAAATATAGAAGTTTGAAAATTTGAACAATAATTGTTACACGGCTGTTATGGTACAGAAAGATAGTTACTTGCTATGGTCTCCATTGTCAAAATTTAGACCATTATTCACAATTTGTTTATCTGCTCTGATTGGTATAGTTGGATGATATAGGTGAATGGTGTATAGGCAAAGGTCTGGTCAATCAATGACCGCAAAGTAAATATTCGTTTTGACAAATAAAAGCCTACGCAATTTTTCGTACACTAAACATACCTATTTGATTTGGATCGAAAAGTCTTCTACATGGCTGATATATTTCAGTAGATATTAAAGAGAATTTGTCTTATAGAAAAAAGCCTAAGAGGATTTTTTCTTAAATTTAGTATTTTGTAGTGTTTTGTTTTTAAGTCTCCGCTAAGGTCGTCTTTTAAAAAAAAAATTGTGTCGTATATTTTGCGCTGTCTATAATGGGACTTACAACTTTCTGTTGGGTTTCCAATTTTTATCAGACACAGTTAAACTTTTATTATTACCTTATTGAGGTGTAATAATTTTTGATTGTAATTGATCACCATTCAATCAAGTTTCATTGAAGACCTAAAAAAAATTATCTTTTTCAGAAAGTCACTGCCCAAAGAAATTTTTTCATTCAATCTCTAAGAAGTGTCATATTCATAATTTAATTCGGATCATTTATTGGTTTCACTGAAGGCCGTACGTATGGGAGGTTCCATTGGGTCTTATGTTCTCAAATTATTTTATATCAATTTTTTAAGTTCATTTGACTATATTGAGTACTCGTATTTATGTATATTTTTAAAGGTGGAAAGATATCAGTGACTTTTTGAACTATCATCGATCCGTTTTTGATTAGTAGCCTTCGATTCGTTTTTGGCAACTAAGTGAGCCAAGGACTTCTTTACCTACAAAAGTTTAACATACTTCAATAGAATAAACCAAATGTTAGAGTACAAAATTTTAGGAACCTGATCTTTGAGTTTGATCCTTCATAGAAGGAAATATTGAATCTATATGTCCCTTCCGAAATATTTTCTTTGATACGCCCTTGGTTTTCCTTACACTCCGAGCGATGAAAGAAACACAAACCACACACCAGACAAAATTGAAAAAAAAAAAATATATAAACCCTGAAAGAAGTGTCAGAGTGGCAACTTGATTATGACGGTTCACCAGTGCGGTACAAATCCCAACAACACTCTTGAGTGTCTTGAGTGTGATATTTTTTTTTTTTGAAAAGTCATTCGAGATCATAAGAAATCATTTCTTCAATCAATCAAAATCCATCTCTTGAAATATATTTTTGATTTAATTCCAGAAAAAAAAAACACATTTAAAGCAACAAAAATAAAATATCATTGACAGATCAATCGATCACACTCGAGGCCATGTGTGATCAAATCCAGGCGCACTTCTCATGGGATTTTCCTTGCGGCAAGATTGAGAGCGAGAGAGTGCCTAAATAAATATCAACCGCAGACAAGTGGTCTCTATATAGAAATGACCGTAGATACACAACAGCAACAGAAAAAATAAACACAAGACCTTATAATACTTTGAAGAGTAACACAGCCAGCGCCCACAGATCAAATGTGTTATGTTTAGGTGTCAATCAATCAAATGTCCACAATAAGTCCAAATCGAATCTGCGGCCTCATTTGAGACTTGAGAACTTTTGGTATATACACCATACCTACCTAAGTGTATATATAGTATATCGATTTTGATTAAAAATAATTTTTGAATGTGTCTTTTGATATCCGCTGCATTGTTGTGGACAACCAGAGAGCGGGCGGCTGTGTGGTGTAGACTTTATTTTGAATCTAGAAACTATTTCATCATTATGAGAGCTGGAGTGTGTTGACTTGATGGTTGTGGACTTTTGTCTGGAGAAGTGGATTTATTGTGAAGTGATATTTTTGATTGGATCTCGTTATGAGATGTCAAGTGAAGAAATTGTATCAAGACCTATTTTTAATAGAAAACTACTTAACGGAAGAAAAATAAAGTGTAAAAACAGAAATATCAACAAATAATATCAATTCTTCCGCCTAAAAGTCTTAAAATAAGGCTTCAATTGTTAATGTTTGTGCTGACAATATTGTTAAGAAATTTTTGTCAGACAATTCAAGACTTAAAAACTAAACAATGTCAGCTGTCTAAGGACTTCAAGTTTCTGCCAGATGCGTTCATTGTTTTGGTTGATCATGGACTTCTTCTAAGGAACTTTTTTGATTTGCTTTCAGGAATTTCGCGATGATGTCAACTTTAAACCGAATGATGGGACTTCCATGTGCTCAAAACTGTAAGGATTTGAAGACTCTAATGGCTGAAGCTTGTTTTGAATTTCCGAACGACTTCGACATCTTGGAACCGATCATAGGGATCATACCCTCCCTACGAATACTTCAAAATATGCGTCAGATAAATTTTCATTCAAAACACTAAGTTCCAGCTATCCTTTTCTAATTATCGGCTAAAAATTAGAGCCGGAAAGAAGGCCTGACGGAATAAGAGTATTGCAGACTGTGACCTATATGTTTTAAACCCAGTTATTTCCCCCTGCCGAAGGGCCAGCAGTTTTGTAGGCTTATTATTCACCGTGAAGGACTCTTTTGGCCCACGTTTGGAATGGCCGATGATGTCGCTATCAACCAAATAGCCACGAAGTTTATCAGATCTGTTGAAAATAGTGCCCTACGTCCCCCCCTGCTTACTATCAGATCTAGAACTCAATTGTTGAAATAACATGGTAGAACACCTTTTTTCCGAAACCGTCTGTATTTTGGAAAACCTTCTCCCGAATTGCACATTCCAATGCGTTCTTTACAATGTCCATATAGATCTTATCATATCAGGCTTTGAAGTCACTGTAAGGCTGCTCACTCTCAACTTGAACTTCGTTGGTCTTTTCTAGGAGCTTCCTCAAAAAAATGAGCAACGATAAATCTACCAAGCCGGAAGCCAAAGTAGGACTAAAATATGCGGACCCGCTTGGCTCTCAAGAAGCACATTTGATAGGATCTTATTTGCGACATTTTGCAGGGTTGTACCTCGATAAGTCGTGCATGAAATAGAATCACCGGTTTTGCTGATGGTGTATATGGAACTGATACTCCAGTCCTCTCCGACCCATACTTGCTTGACGATTTGATGCATGAAACCTTCTGAAACATCACACCCGCATTTGAAGAACTTTCCTATCAAGTCATGAAATCCTGCGGCCTTGGTTTTCTTAAGTTTTCTTAAAGGTAAGCCTACCTTTTCTTTATTGGGTGCAGTTACTGGTTTAAAAGAAGAAGAAGTAAAAATATGGAAAAGAAAAGAAAGAGAATATTATTGTCAGAAGTGAAATTTCAATCTGGCCTGTAACCTCCCTGTGGCGTACCTCGTTCTAACTTTAAGCTTACTTTCATCAATTTCTGCATTAACAATAATTCTAGTTTAAGGCATGCAGTCAATCCAGTTTGACAGCATCGGATGGATGATAATAGAGTCTAGTGCTTGTCGTATCGTCCCTTCTATGTCCAGTAATGCTGCTAAGGCAAATTTTTTAAAGTGGACTAGTTTCTCAATCGTGCTTTTAGCTTGAGGCGCTTGTAAATTTTATAGGCATCTAAGGAAATATGCCCCAAAAATCATGAAAATAGGTTTTTAAATTGCTAAAAGAGGTTCACTTTTGGACCACCATTAAAACCAAGCTTAAAATGAAATAAGAGAAGTAACTTGATTGATTTATTAATTGCTATCTCACTAGCTCTCATTTAATAGTAAAGTTCGACAAAATCAATTTACCTTTGAAATATGTATCTAATCATTTAATTCTGTTTCCAAAGGATAAGGTCAACACACATTTTACATTTTAAATAATACAAATGGCAATATTCCATGAAAATCACTTGATCTGGAATATTTAATTATTTGTGAAATGTCTACCTTTCACCCCTAGGCGCGTTCTTAGCAAAAATATTAGCATTTATCTCAGAATATAGCAAAGGATTAGAATTTTGTTTCGTCTCGAGATTTGACTCCTCCACCTAGTAACGTTACTTTTCTCAAAATCTTAAGAGCAGTGTGACCAATCACAATTTAGGCTTTCGTCGAAGAATTCGATGCAAAATAATGTGGTGGTATACCTACTTCAGCAGCATGATCGCCTGATGCCTCGCGTGGAATTTTCAATGTTTCTCGGTTTTAAGCTCCTCCGCCAAGTAACGTTACTTTGCTTAAAATATTAAGAGCAGTGTGACCAATCACAATTTAGGTTCTCGACGAAGAATTCGATGCGAAATATTGTAGAGGGTTTACCTACTTCAGCAGCATGATCGCCTGATGCCTCGCTGAGAATTTTCAATGTTTCTCTCGGTTTTATGCTCCTCCGTCTAGTAACGTTACTTTGCTTAAAATATTAACAGCAGAGTGACCAATCACAACTTAGGTTCTCGACGAAGAATTCGATGCGAAATATTGTAGAGGGTTTACCTACTTCAGCAGCATGATCGCCTGATGCCTCGCTGAGAATTTTCAATGTTCCTCGGTTTTAAGCTCCTCCGCCAAGTAACGTTGCTTTGCTTAAAATATTAAGAGCAGAGTGACCAATCACAATTTAGGTTCTCGACGAAGAATTCGATGCGAAATATTGTAGAGGGTATACCTACTTCAGCCGCATGATCGCCTGATAGCTGGCTGAGAATTGTTTGTGTTTCTCGGTTTTAAACTCCTCCGCCTAGTAACGTTACTTTTCTTTAAATCTTAAGAGCAGTGTGACCAATCACAATTCAGGTTCTCGACGAAGAATTCGATGGGAAATATTGTACGGGGTATATCTACTTCAGCAGCATGATCGCCTGATGCCTCGTTGGGAATTTGGAATTTTTCTCGGTACAATTTGTTGCCAAAGAAGGTCTGTGAAGTGAGTTTGAGTGTGCGGGGAGGTGAAAGACGGGCACAGAGTATAGAGAAAGCATTTGCTGCATGGTAAAAGATTAGAAGTTTTTTTTCTTCTCGATTTTTGACTCCTCCGCCCAAGTAACGTTACCTTTCTGAAAATCTTAAGAGTAGTGTGACCAATCACAATTTATGTTCTCGACGAAGAACTCGATGTAAAATATTGTAGTAGTATACCTACTTTAGCAATATGATCGCCTGATGCCTCGCTGGGAGGAATGTTTCTCGGTACAATTTGTTGCCAAAGAAGTGGGAGAAGTGGGTTTGAGTGTTAGGGGAAGTGAAAGACGGGCACTAAAGAGTAGTAAAGCATTAGAATTTTTTTTTTTCTCGATTTTTGACTCCTCCGCCTAGTAACGTTACTTTTCTTTAAATCTTAAGAGCAGTGTGACCAATCACAATTTAGGCTCTCGACGAAGAATTCGATGCAAAATATTGTAGGGGGTATACCTACTTCAGCAGCATGATCGCCTGATAGGTGGCTGAGAATTTTTTGTGTTTCTCGGTTTTAAACTCCTCCGCCTAGTAACGTTACTTTTCTCAAAATCTTAAGAGTAGTGTGACCAATCACAATCTAGGTTCTCGACGAAGATGTCGATGCAAAATATTGTAGGGGGTATACTTTTTCTCAAAATCTAAGGAGCAGTGTGACCAATCACAATTTAGATGCCCTTTTACCCACTCTGTATGGTAGTTATTTAGCAGCTGTTGAATACATCTTGTATTCCCTGTAGTTTGTCGACTTGCTTTCATTACGTAACCGATTACGATTTTTATTGCGTCTGACTTAATCATTTTCTTGAAGAAAATATCTGCAATCTAGATTTTCCTTCGGATTCGGATAGCTCCTTTGTCTAAGAAAACATTTGAAATGACATTATTCTTGTCATCAGAAATACCAAAAGTTTGAATATTTTCAATTGCAGTTTTTGACACCCTTGCAAATGCTGTGTTACATTGCTCTATAAGAAATATATTCAGCCCTCTGGAAAACATCTGGAACTGAACAACCAGGATGTGTGTATTCTAATTTAAATGACACTTCTTTTTTTAACGAAAGTAAAAAACAAACAAATAGCAAAGACCTTTCCTATATTTCTCTATTTCCATCGGATGCCTACCCAAACATCTGCCAAATGTCAATCCATCTCCTCCCATTGCAAAAACTATTCTGGTCTTCAAAATAATCCTATCACGGATTATAAAAGTATTAAAAACTCTTTCGAGAAGGCGCCTTGCCTTATCCACACACAAACCCAGATAATCCTTGGCGCAGGCATTTTGTTCAGTTGTGATGGGTCTCCTTAAAAAAAAAACCTGGATTTTGCTTTAACTGAAAAACACACACGCATTCTTTCAAACGCGAAGTTGCATTCATGACACACCAACTGACAGCTACCACTTCAACTGCCCCATTGAAATCTCAATCAATCCCAAATTGTGTTCGGACATTGTTCTCGGCAGTTTCGTTGTTGCCGATGTCTGATCTCGGTGATCCCGATCCAATTCCGCTTTTGTGTATGTAGGTACCTGGAGCTGGAATTTAAATCCATGACCATTATGCCTATTGATGCGATCACAATAATTCTTCGTCTTGCCGTTGCGTTGTTGACATTGCGATTTTGCAGAAGGGTTTTTCGCATCGAAAGAATAGAGAGAGACTCAACGGATGATAAGATCTCCAACAGATCAGATCATCATACTTGATAAGTACTATACCTCTGCGTCTAACCACTTGACGAGTTGACGAGATCGAATCGATTCGAATGGGGTGCTCTGTACACGAGTGGAATCATCACGAAGCAGCTGCGACTGACGAAGACGACGACGAGCGACGTAGCGCACGCAACGCGCCGAGATCCACAATTGATGTTTTGACAGGCAGGTTCGAGCATCAACAAAGAAGAGTTGATTTGCTGTGCGATCTGATCTGGGGCCTCTTCAAATATGACAACATTTTGGGAGGGGTGTCAATCAAACTGTAATGGGATTGATATAGATGTTGTTCTTGTGGAGAACAAAAAAAAAGAAATAATACATTCAAGTTGATGTGATTGAGTGTTTCGTGGTAGGAACTATGGAAAAGGATCAAAGTGGGGATTAAGGTTTATATTGGGAAGGAATATTGCTCGAAGAATTGAAGCCGATCCATGACGAAACAATGACTTAAGGCAATCTGAAGATTTCCAAGGAAGTCACGTAAAGGAAAATTCTTTAATTTGAACGTTTCCAGAACGGTGACATTTATAGTCACAGGTTTAGTGATAAATACAGATCCAAAAAACACATGAGGTCAAACAAAAACGCACTAATGACTTGGAAAACTTTTTTTACAATATGTATGGCGCAACTCAATGGTTAAAATTCATAGAAGAAATAATTCTAAAAGTTTCTTTGGAGAAAATTGGATCAAAATAGTTTAAGTCGTTTTTAAGCAAATACGAAAAAAAAACAAAATTGATGTATGGTGGCAACACTTTCTAGAGGAGTTAAAACTCGAATTTCTTCTTGTGTGAAATTATTCTGTACCAAATTTGAAACAAATCGAAACGATGCAAAATAGACCGAATCAACGAATGTTATGACGAAATGGACTTCCACACGAAGCACGAATGCACCAATACTTGAAATACACCCCAAGTGAAAACAATGACAGCGAATAAATCATAAAACTTTTATGTTTGACATTTTTTCTGGACATGAGAGCACAAAAAAACAGTTAATTTTTGTTCATTATTTCACGTGAAATCATTAAAGAATCAGTGGAATTAAACGACTTTTATCTTCACTTAAATTGATTATTTTCACGCGAAAAATATAAAAAGAATGATGTAGCGTGGAATTCCACGAGAGTGCCGAAGTTCACGACAAAAATCAATTAATTAGTGTCATCGATACGACCATATGGAGTAACATATATGTATAAATCTACTTTCAGAGAATGAAATTTGCAGTTCGATCTAATTTTTTGATTTCACTTCAAGAATTATTCATTGAAAAGCGACAACGAATGAACTGTTACCTTATGTTTTCTATCTCATAACCAAAAGCAAATAAAATG
Source organism: Philhelius festivus (assembly GCA_963931855.1). Classification (NCBI taxonomy): domain Eukaryota; kingdom Metazoa; phylum Arthropoda; class Insecta; order Diptera; family Syrphidae; genus Philhelius; species Philhelius festivus. The sequence continues at coordinate 8,449,393 of OZ007557.1, forward strand.
AGGACTATGATTATCGTCAAGATAAGGGAAGAGGAGTTCCTAGCCTTAAATATTTTTTTAGCAAGAAATTTTAATTTTTTAATTTAAACTTATATATTTCACAGGGAAAAAACATCTCAATCTATTGTGAATAAAATCGTTTTCAATAGGAACGATTAAAGGAATTTTAAAGTCATCGATTTCGACGAAACAGTAGAAATCAAGGGAAATTTGTGTTTAGCAGAATTTTGTTCTATTTCACGTGAAAAAAAAATATATATTTTTTTTTGTATAAGGCAGGCATACGTGACCTTTAGCTAAGGCTTACTCATATTACTATTCTCGGAGTCAATTTTTTGTAAATTTTTCGGCCGAGTTCCTTGATTCACGTGAACAAATTTCGTGTGAATTTTACCTGAAAAAATTCAATTTAATTGGCTCAAAATATTTACTTTTGACGCTATCAAAACTAAGCTTTTTTAAACACTCTTAGTGTCTTTTATTGATTTTATAAAAGAAATCAGGTGAAATTTTTAATTCGCAAGACATTTTGAATTTACTCAAAACTCGATATGAAAATATATTCCCATAGTGAAAAATCCCAAATCTCATTTATTATAATATTGCAGGATATTATAGGCAGGAGCATTTATTTATTCTTTTTTAAGCTCGAAGTTTTAATATTTCACGTGGAAAAAATACATAATTGAATTAAATTTTTCACTTCACGTGAACTTAATTTCCAAGGGAATAATCCCCAAGCTCACGCTTTATAGCATTTGACTCATACCTGAAGTTTTTTCACTGGAATTTCTAAAGTTCACGTGAAAATAATAAATTGAATTCATTATTTCACGTGAACAAAAATTGACTGCACTTAATGAATTCAAATAAACGTGAAATTTCTAATTTATTTAAAAATTTAAGTAACTAAAATAAACCATACATCAAGTGTACCTAAAACAATGTATCATTCATTTCACGTGAAAAAATGTATCAAAAATTAGGAAAATACCCAATCAAAGGAGCTTCCAATTTTTTCACTACAATACCAAACAAATACGATGTTTATGCATCAAAAGTTAAATCAGTTCATTCAATTTTATGGTCTTGAAGTATTTTCCCATAAGCTAGGGTTCACAAAAGCTCAGTAGCCAAGTCAAGCTTCCGGCCGCTCCCCTTTCACATCGAACAACACATTTTTATGTGATACGTACTTGCATTTTTGATTCGGGCATCATTAATTTCTTTCTAAAACTATTGACAGTTGATAGGAAAATTAATGTCAGCATTCGGGCAGAAAAATCCCCAAAGACTATTATGTCGATAAATGGTGACCATCCGAATTTTTGTTTTCATTTTTATAATTTGCATACACTCAAGGGGATGTGACTACCCTTATAATGAAAAGGTGTAGCACAGTGCTGGCGCTTAGATGGCCATTGGTCTGAGGGGGAAAAACCAATCTTCTATGTTTGCCTTGTCATGAGAGACAAATTTTAAACTTTTTCCTCCATGTTAATTTTTTTTTTCAATTTGGGTAAAATTTTTTTAATAAAATTGAAAACTTTTTCGCACGAAAAAAAAATTATAATTCGTGAACCATTAGTTTTTTATTGAAAAATCTTTTTTTTTAGAAAATTAAATTCTTCACTTACCGAAATGAATATGGTCACCTTAATTATAGACCAGCAGTAGCAGCAGTTGCAAAGAAAAAAACAACCACCACCTTATAATATACTCCGCCTTGTGAGATTGAATTTTTCGAAAGTTTCTCTATGGGAATCGAATATCTTCCATACAGCTGCCACCTGCTCCCACAGCCAGTTATTTATCCGCCTGCAAAAAAAAACGCTGTGTACCCAAACCAATCACCAAATGAATTATGATCGCGACACAAATATAAATCATACTTCGAAATCGCACCACGGAACTTATCCACTAATATAGGTAGGTAGTACCTAACTATCTATCTATACTATTGCCTCCTCTTGCGCGCTTATGGCGCGGTGCGACTGGCACGTTCAGTCAAAAAGTCGCTTAGCCTCCTCAAATTGCTTGGCGATAAGTTTGACATAAATATGGAAAGTCAATAATCGAGACTGATCAAAAAGAAAAAAAAAACCAAAAGCAATCGGAAGAGTGGCGTGGATTTGGTGGAACTTTTATACTATACCCACCACCACGCCATCCACGATCACAATGGAACTCTTCGTTTGGCTAGGTATATAAGCTGGTTTAAGCTAGTGATGGTGCAGCGATGTCTGCCAAATTGAAAGTCCATGTTCGATTTGGTGGTAATTCGATCGCAGTTGTCCAAAGGGGCGGGGGTTACTCTCTGCGCCAGCACTCACTATCTACAGGTGTCCGCAATAGTTACTCTCTGTCATGCTATTAAAATGCGCTAGCAAATCGTGTTTGCTTCGTGATCGAATCAATTCGTTGCCCCGTGAACTTTGCTCTATAATATTCTACTATAGGATAATGGTTGTTGCTCTGATGTGGCGTTTCAGGGTCTCACTTTTAGGATAAATCTTGAAATAGTACTCGTAAGTCTCCCGCATGGATCATTCAAAATGTTAATTCTATAATTTGCAATTGAATGATTAAGGTGAAGGAATGTTCGTAGCACAGTCAATCAATGGCCTAGAAATGGGATTGGTAGGCAACACAAAGTTGAGGAATTCTTTTTAATTGAATTATCTTATCTGATTCCCTTTTGAACCATGAGAAAAAAAAAATAGTGGAAATATTCTTCTGATAGAAATTTAACATGTAAATTTTAAGTTTCAAAGCTTTTTAAGTTCTAAATTAGTTCTTAGGGTCATGAAAACAGATCAACGAAGCCAAACTTTAGAATCTACTTTTTTGTATGTCCCACTCTGTACAACTGCCTGATTACTCAAAGAACGACTTCTTCATATTCCTAAGCTACATCAGTCTATTTAAATAATTTTTCGAACCAGTTTTTCTATCAGTTTCAGTCCAGACCAACTTAAAATTCACTCGCGAACCCCTACAACATGTCACCTAATTTCTAATCCTCAAAAAAAAACAACCTCCATCGACCAAACAAAACCATACTTATCCTCAAAGTTGAACTTTCTATCGGGTGACGAGGACATCCCCATCAGAACGCGACCAACTGACCCTAAACCAAACATCCTGTACCTACAACTTCATGTCCTCATGTGCCAACAAAACCCAGCCCTGATGTCATCACAATGTCAGATGGGGGGCGAATCGCATCAGAGAGAGTGTAAACGTCTTCCATAGTTAATGTCTCGTTCAAGCCTTAATTCGGTTGTTGTGCGGTCCTTGAGCGATGATGATGCGTTCCCCGGATGTAACAAAGATGCCTGCGAGAAAAAGCTCACCTAAACTAAATGACATCCTCACCAAAACATCAACATCAACACAAACACAAACAACACACCACCACCATCCAGGATATGGTAGTGATGATGCATTTTGCGGTCTGTCAGTTAGAATAAGATTTGATGGCCGTGTCGTCGCCGCCATCTGCCCCCAAAAAATATTGCTCTCGAGCTAGAAAAGTCAGCCAGCAGCGTGTCATGTCAGTTTTAGTTCGCGCTAGACTACAACGAGACCGAGGTTTGGGTCGCATCAGTTGGTTGTTTAAAAGGACGACTAAATATTTGGGGATATTTGTGTCCCTTCACATGCAACACTCACGCACATGCAACAACATCATGCTAACCGCTCGTCGGCGTCGTCGTCGTCGTTCCACACTGACCTGACACTCTCAGCCAAGGACACGCCATAACGACGAACGATTTATGCACTAAATGCGAAGCGGATGCTCGCTCAGGCTCACACACTGTTCCTTTCCGGTCGTCGCCGTCGCTCGCTGCAATGTATCTCTAGGTGATGTGGATAGATTTTGACACTTTTGTGGCCGAATGGCGTTGGTTTTGAATACGTGATTGCTCCATAAGGTAACAGATGCAGCTTTATGTGTGGCATTATGATGATGCTGATGCTGATGATGATGGGCCACTTTGATATCCAAATGATGGGTTTTTGCTTGGTGCAACACCACATTCATGATAAAAGAAGACAAAAAAAAAATACATATGGAATTTGAGATGCGATACCGTCACCATCGTCACCGGACCTCCTCGAGACTCAAACTCTTTGTTTGCAATTTCACTTATTCATCCATTCATCTGTCATAAATCACTCAAGAGTTACACGGTCGACCACCATGATGGTTGGTTTAATGGCCCAACTGGCAAACAATGCTTTATAGTCCTGGTTGATGGGGTCCTGTGTGCCATGGTCGCAGCTTGATGGTGCGGCCGGTGTACAGCTGGTTAAGTGGCAGACAAATCATCTGCTGTCATCGCATTGACGTTTTCTGAAATTTCACATCTTTTTGCCGGTCATGCTTGTAAGGCTTGAGCAAGAGGATCATCACACAGATCAGATGCGATGGGCCTGGTCAATTGTCTCTCAATGGCTTCGTCACGATTTCGATGGTTTATATGCTGGTACACACAGCTCGCAATGCATACCTATGCATAACCTACAAACAACAAAGTCGCCCGTCTCAATTTCTCAAGAGTGCGAAAGAAATTGAACTCGAGTGATTGGATCTTATGGAAGTTGTGATGGAATCAAAAGGTTCTTGGGTTTGCATTAGGTTCTTACATTACATAACAGTCAATCATCTTAGGCTGAGGAGAGATAAATAGATGAGTATCAGAATATCATGCAAACAGCTAAATTTGTCGGTATAAAGTCGATCGGTTATAAATATGATGTTTTCTTAAGTCAGCCATTGACTAGTCGAAAATTATTTAAATTTCACAAACGACTAATGGACGATTTCAGAAATTGATCTGGACCTCTAGAAAAATTAAAACTAAATTTGGTGTTGCAACAGCTCGAAGTGAACCAGAACCTAGTCACTTACAACTCTCAACCATTCCTGTGTGCGTGTTAACAGGAATCTCTAGATAGATAGATTTTCGATTTATTATTTCAAAAGTGTATATAACATTGTTTACAAGCAAATTTTGTATTTACATTAAATCGTTTGAGCTTGGCTTTGCCGTCTGCTCGATTGACATCAATTTAAAGTATAGTAAACTACATACATATATACAATTGAAGTTTGTTTTTAAAAAAGCAAGTAATAATATTTTGAATTGATTTGAATGAAAACTGTTTACTTTAAAAAGCTTCGTTTATAATTTGGTTGCGATAAGTCATCGCTGTTTGAAAATAATTAAAGAGTTGGTTTATGTTTCCTTCGCAGTTGAGAAGGGCGAGTACTTCATCTTCTGATTTAAAATTGCTGCCTAATGAATTTCTTCGTATTTCGCATAAAATTGGACACTTTCCTATGAAATGGATGACGTCTTCTCTTTTCCTCAAGTTACATAAGCTGCAGTAGATAGGCAGATCCTCTCGATGTGGTATGTAGTGAAGACTAATCAGCTCCCCTCTCATTTTGAATATCGACGAGATAAGTTCCTGTTTATTTTCGTTGTGGAAGTAGTTACGTTCGCATAAATTGTGATTAAGATGGTTGTATATGGATCTATGCACCGAAGATTCAGCCTTATTTACCGAGTCAATTCTAAGTTGTTCATCTACTTTGGAAACAAGATCAAATAGGTCATCTTTACAATATCTTCCATCGTCTTCCAGTATTCGTATGTTGGTTCGACAGTACGTTGCTTGTTCCTCGAGCTTTCTATACCACAGGTTTTTCTTTCCAATCGTTTGCAATGCTAGAATTTTAGGAAGTCTTTCGTTGTGCATATTCAGTACTTTTGTGATATACTCAACATGACACTTAAGTGTTTTTATAAAAAGTGGTGACAGTCCTGTCTCGATTGTGACCATATAGTTCGGTGTGTTTTTTGGTAAACGAAAACATTTTTTGATGAAGAACCTCTGGAGTTTTTCGACCGTTTCATACATTTCACCTCCCCAAACCTGTGCCGCGTACATCATAATAGATTCTACCACCGCTACAAAGACCTTATACTTCACACTATGAGTTATCAATTTGTTTGAAAATAATCTTTTCCATGTTGCCGATATTGCACTTTTGGCTTTGACTAGCTTCTCCTTGAGGTGGGTTTCCATATTAAGGTTACTAGTTACGGTTACTCCCAGGTATTTGTAAGCTTTAACGATCTCAATTGGCTCTCTGTCAAAGTGCCATTTTTCATTCCTGGCGGTTCTACCCGAACCTTTGCGGAATATCATAACTTTCGATTTGCTCAGATTCACCCTCAGATTCCATAATCGGCAGTACACTTGGAGTCGATTAATCATCAGCTGTAGGGTCTCGGGTGATTGAGCAAAAAGAATTACGTCATCAGCAAATAGAAGGGCTTTAATGTGAATCCCTGATATTTCAATGCCACCAGGTAAAAAATCAATTAGGTCGTCAATGAACAAAGCAAAAAGATTTGGACTTAGAGTGCATCCTTGTTTGACTCCCATCTTTGATTCAAACCACTCCGACTTTTCAGAACCATTCCAAACAGCTGCCATATTGCCATCATACATATTTTCAAGTACCTTTCCAAATTTTTGTGACATCCCAATGTTGTATAGCTTGAAGAATAATGCTCTTCGTTCAACCGTATCAAATGCTGCTTGAAAATCGACAAAAAATACGTACAACTTCTTTTTTTGTTCCATAAACGTTGAAGCTATGGTTTGCAGTACAAAAAGATTATCAATAGTTGAGTATCCACTTCGAAATCCAGATTGGAACTCACCAATCAACTTGTTGTTATTTATCCAATTTGTCAATCGCTCATTCAATAATTTTGTAAATATCTTATAGGATGCGTTTAGGAAGGAAATCCCTCGATAATTACCTGGATCTTCAATGTTACCCTTTTTATGTATGGGGAAAATGACAGATTGCTTAAACTGTTCAGGTATTACTCCCGTATCCAAGATAATATTGAAAGCCGCAGTTAATTTTGAAGTAAGCATTTCTGTTCCATATTTTAGAAATTCCAGTGGTATTCTATCAGCACCAGGTGCCTTTCCGTCTTTCAGTTTCTTCAATACGTCATTTACTTCATCCTGTGTAATCACTCTGTCTAATATATCATTATAGTAAGCAGGTTTTGCGTATTGTATGGGATCTGTAAGACTTTCCGGATTCAATAGTAATTTGAAGTGATTGTGTAATACATCTACATTTAATTTGGTACTTATTTTTAGCTTTGTACCATTTAATTTTTTAACTGCCATCCAAAATTCTTTAGAGTCTTTGCAGTGTGCTAATTTTAAAGCCTCGTTTTCAAAAAAAATTGATTTTTTTGCCTTGCATGTTTTCTTGAATGCGGCGTTAGCCTGTAAGTAAATTTTTTTGAAGTAGTTGGTGCTGTATTTTCTGAATACTTTCAGCCATCCAAATGATTTTTGACGTGCTTTTTCGCACTCCGCATCGTACCATTGTTCTTTTTGCTTAAATATTTTTCCATGGTTTTTTCTCGTTTCAGTGTATGATTGTTTAATAACGTCTTCAATGTCTTCTATCGTAAGTTGACCATCGGATGGAACATTTCGCTGAAGGTTGCATCTATATGTCTCTGCTTTATCTTCTTTCCATGTAAGTTTGGGAGGGAGCTTTAAAACTGTTGTATCCTTTTGGGGTGTACAGTTAATTCCAAATTCAACTATTATTGGCATGTGGTCAGAATATGGGACACTTATGACCTTAAAATCTGTTACTAAAGTAATCCAATTTCCACTTATTAGACAGTAGTCGACGACTGAACACCCTTGTTGACCTACGAAAGTGTACTCTCCACATTTATCTGAGTCAGAAACTCCATTTAGTATTCGGAATCCAAAAGCATCGCAAAGGTTCATCATTTTGGTTCCTCTTGCATTGACTGTAGCATCTTTTGAATTTCTTATTTTTCCCGCAAATCTGTTTTCTCTACATTCATTATTACCTATTCTCGCATTTAGATCTCCAATTATCATAACTTCATCGCAATTATAGTGTTCAATAAAACTACTGAGAGCATTGAAATCGCGCTCCCAGTGATTACAATTAATATATGAGGGAATTATAGTTAATTTCCTTGCTCCTACTTTTATTTTGAGAAAGTGGATTTCGTCATCAAATTTGAATTCGCATGCTATATTTGTAAGCGATTTATTGTACCCGAAATAGCATCCTCCACTGGCTCTTCCTCTCGTATTTTGTTTTGTTGCCGGAATCCATATAAACTCGAAGTTTTTAAAATTATTTTTATAAAGATAACATTCTTCTTCTACTATAAATGTTTCGTATAAAAACACGAAATCATATTCATTGATTAAATTAAAAAAATTACTAAATAAAGATTTATTGCTTAGGCCTGATACATTATAACTAATTATTTTAAATTTTTTAAATTCATTTGTTTTCGTAGTAATTTTGCAGACGGCACCTTTACCCTATGCTCTAGAAGGATGGCTGCTGGTTGGTGGATCTGCTAGACTCCTTTTATCCTCCTGACCGCTAGGGGGCGCATTAAGATTTTTTTTCTTTGAGTTGGCAAAACTTGAACTTGAAGTCGCATCTGTCACAACAAGAGAACCCAGCTGTTTAGTTAAATCTGCATTGTAGATTTCATTTAGAATTTTAACTCCATCGGTAGCATTGTTATGTAGAAAACCCTGCGTAGGGCTCCAGCGAAATACATTTTTATTCACAAACATTTTATCATCTCTTACTAGCACTTTAACTTGGGGATTACATTCGTTTAGTCGTCTCTTTATACACATCAATTTGTATCGCTTTTGGAATCTCTAGATATATCATACAAATTGGAAGCGCCTGAGAAGAGACAATCTCATTTTATAATAAGAGATGACAAATAAAAGATTTTTGTTCTTAGGCGACAGGGACTGGGAACTGAACCCAGGGGCCAAATTACCGCTTGAGTGACCGAGTGAGTGAGACCCATCAGTGATCAAATGAAAATGTCAAATTAGGGTAATCGATTGCTAGATGCTGTTCTGCATAGTATTCCAATGCCCTTGCATAGTATTCCAATACATTTCAACCTTTGTTTACTAATATGTTAATTGGAAATATGACTTGAATTTCCTACAGTTGGAACCCATAGCCTTTTTATTTCACAATGGTTAAACCTAGTTGATCTCCTTTGAAAAATTTATCAGCGTGTTAGACTGAGGCAAAAATTTTAAAAATTGTTCTTGTTGATATTGACAGCATACTCGGTCAAATTTCGTACTTGGGATACCCAAGTTGACCGTCTCTGCCCATTTGATGGTGCTAACAGTTTGTAGAAAACCACACAATTGCCTCTAGATTTCCCAGTTCTCAGATTGTCTGACTACACCTACTCACATCAAGTTGAATGAGTTCTCACACTCTCGCCTTCTTCGGACCACATATAGAATCCAACCAAGTTGTGTTCAGATACCAGCAAGGTGCATGCTTTCAATACAATGGGACCGGGATGATCTAGGTCTTCCTTCGGGTCTCTATGGTTCTTTGAGAAAAGTTCATATCTTTATACTCAAATGGCTTCTTAGCCTAATTTCAGCGATTGAGATAAAACAGATTCACGTTTGATCTCTGCACAACTGTTTAATAGATACTTAATAGACCTTTCTATTGATAAGCAATCTGTCACAAAACTTGATAAAAAAACCAAGAGCGATCTTTAAAAAATGTCAACACTTCTTCCAAAGCCAATCGCCATATATGTAGATAAAAAGAAAGACCTATTCAAATTCTATCGGGATCCGAAAAGCAACAGCTTCTTTGAGGTCTGGTTTTCAAAATATTTCTATCAAAGCAAATTTTACTTAAGTTGGATCGATCTCTAAACATATCTTTGAAAGATGATTTTGCGCAACCAAACTTCACAACTTGTGTTCACACAGGCAATGAGGCGATCGCAGTTACTTCCAAAGTAGACTTCATAGCGAATTAACCTGCAGATCCAGTGTTTCTGGACGAAGATAAGGCATCCTTTCAGTAGATTCTTCAGTCGAATATGGAAGAAGTGAAATTCAGTGACAGTTATTGAATAATACGTGACCCACTAGATCGCCAAATACTATAAATGCTGATAGCGGAGATCTTTTGGAATTCCAAAACGAAAAAAGTAAGCAGCACCAGAAGGAGTTTCTAAAAATACTTCCACAGACAGTGTTCATCCTTTCTCCAATCATCTTAAAGAACTGCATCAGAAACTGCTACTTCGTTCAGAAGTGGAAAACAGCTAAGATAGTAGCAATTCCGGGCCTACGAACTTGGTTTCCAACTAAAGACCTACATCTCTTTTTAACAACATCAGCAAAATATCGGAAAAAACTGATATCGAAGACGTTCAAGAGGCTCAGCATAAATAAAAGTCGGTGGTGGAATAGCTCGTATCGAAGCAAACAAAGTGGCTTACAACTCTTAGCCATTCCTGTGAGTGTGTTAACATCAGGACTGATGGCGAGGTACTAAAATTTTCTGCCACTTCTGAAAGGCTAGTGAGCAGCACTTTTTATGAAAAGAGATATACTCTTGGAGGATGATTTGTCACTTCCTCACGAGATGCAATAGAACCCTGAAAAACTTCTTTGCTGGGGACGAGAATTGAACACAAAACCCTGTGTATGACAGCCCAATGCACTTTCCTTAATGCCAAGAGGTTGAGTAGCAAAAACGTATCATCACAGTCATGCATTAGGAAGTTCGGGAGAAACACACTTTGAATCCGCTTCTGACATTTTAACACGACGATGTCACGATATCTCTCAACAAATGAACGTGCCACCGTTGGATGCTTTGTAAATCTTGCGAACTCTATAAACTCCATCTTCTATGATAACCTTCGTGACGAATTAAAATTCTTTCTTTCTTTTTTCTCTTTTACAGCAACTTGTTCATACAGCTTGACAACTGCAAATCGCCAAAGAAGAATATCAAAATGTCTGAGTCGCCCAAGGCTTGAAACTAGGCCCTTTTCTCAATGTCTATATAATAACATCAAACTAACCTGTCAAGATTCTCAATGCACTAACGCTACGTTCGTCGGTCGTTGTCAAAACTTGTTGCTCTGCCACAAGTCAAGGGCAATATCCACAGATTTTTCCAGTTCTACCAGAAATGATATAAGATGCAATACCTCCAAATCGCAACTTGTCTGCTTCAGTAAACTCTGCAACGAATTGAAGAAACCTGATTTTGAAACTTCCTGATGGATTTTAAGTAGCTTTAGGGCAACGTTTATAAAATGAACCACATTAACAAGTTGCCACAATTCAATCTTCTGTTAAGGCTATGTTCAAAAAAACCAGCCGGGAAAATGAAGTCTTTCTACGAGTAGATATATGAATTTTTTATTTTCACTTTAAGACTAGTGAGATATTAGTTCCTGCGAGATAAATTTGACAACTAAAAATGAATACGTTCCAAAATTTCTTAAAAGGCTTACTTATAATTTTTAAGTATGCAACATCAATGGAAACAGCAGAGGGGTAGGGTAAAAATGTTTGACGTTTGTCAATAAATGTGATTGTGGAATGTAAAATTGAGAATTTCACGTGGCATAAGCTTTATACTTCTCGTGAAATAAAAAAAATTAATGTATTCCACAATTTTGTATGGCCATGTTTTTAAGTTCTGAATATGGAATAGTAAGGGAGACTTCGTGAAAAAGTTTTGCTTTTGACAATCTATTAGCTTTGGTTTGAAGTAGAAGATATGACCTTTTAATTTTCCCTCGAACTTTGCCATAGGAAGTTCCACAAAAGTAGCGAATGAAAACAAATTTTGAACAAATTATTCGTGAATATAAAAAATCCCCTTAAAAATAAATAATTCAGTTCAAACTAAGTACGCAAAAAAAAAAAACCATTACGTGTTCTTTCATATACGTCAGCCACAATTATTAATTTGCTTCGACTTCCTTTTTTCTTTTTAACTATCCTTCCTTTATTTTTTTTTTGCTGCTGCCGCTGATCCCTCTCTCTCAATGTGCATCTGTGTGTTTGATTTGTTTTCTTTTTGCCGTTATTTATTTTTTGACGAAGATTGACTGACGTTTCAGGAGCCTGACATTGACAAGTTCATTGTGGTTATGTTTTTGTGTTTGTATATTGTTCACCCCTTTCCGTCACCCACCATCATCATCAGTCCGTATAGTAAATGTTACCAACAATGACACACACATACACAAACTATAATAATAAATATATTCATTATAATCACTGATGACATAATCAAAAAGGACACAAGGAAATCACCGACAATAACAACAATAACAAGAGAGAAAAAAAATCATAACCTCTCAAACACACACACATACTCGTACACAAATGTATGTAGGTATGTAGGACCATATCATCTGAACGCAACTGACATTGCATTTGACTGTGACTGACATCTCTCCGGGAATCGATTATCCTGTCAACTTTCGCCCCATTACCCTTTTTCTGCGTATCCGTTTCCGTGTGCACAATTCGCCCCTCAAATCCCCTTCAATTGACTCTGACTCACACCCTTCAGGTTCTTTATTTTCACTTCTTCTTTTCTGTGCAAGAGGACATGTTTTGTGTGACATGATTACGCTACTGGGTGATGTTATGTAGGTACTATGTGTGATGGTGCGGTGGTGCTGTTCGTTGGGCGATATAGTGGGTGTAAGGAAGACCGTAATTGAATTTGTCCAATGTCAAGATAATGACGAAAAAATCACACACAATGTACGAAAATAATTTGCAAAAATACGAACACAAAATCAGTGTGTCCTGTCCACATGTCATTCAGTGTGTCATTTATAAAAGCCACGATTTCTTTTATCCATTCGCATCATCCAACAGGAGGACAGTGGACGGTCGTGGGGGTATTCTGGTGATGAGGGGCAAGAAAAATTATAATTTAGACATGAAAATGTCATGTACTATACACTACTGCGAAGATTCGAAAAATAGTAAAGATAGGTACTTTACCTATCAAAATATTTTGTGAGGGTGTGTGTGAGTTTTCTTTTTGGTGGAAAAGACCAGAGGCTCCTCCAAAGCACTAAAAGCATCTTGATATTTATGGTGACCATTTGTGTTTTTTTTTTAAACTTTGACTAAATTTCGACAAAGCTGGATTTTCTAGTAGACGTCTTGGGCATATCAAAAAAGGTCCCTAAGTTTTCAAACACTATTTTTGATCTTGTGAATGGTTATAGGGATGGGCTGGCGGCCCATCTTGCCACGCTTCTACATTTTTGTAGAATAAATCTAATCTACGGGTGGGCCATCTAGTGGTTTCTTTTTAAATCATAGGCTACTTTGACACTGACAGCTGTTTTCCGCTCAAAATCTTGAAGCAAAGTCAGTATCATACCTCCGATGAACGAAATGCGTCACTTTACGCTTGAACAACGTTGGGAAATACTGAAAACTTATTTCCAAAGTGAGTGCTGTGTAGACCAAATAGTGAGTTTTTTCAAAAGATGTTTTGGTCGAAATGAAGCACCCACCGTGCCTGCTGTACGCGCAAGTTTGTGCAAAAAGTTTGTAAGACTGGTGGACTAGTGGACAACACTCGTTGTACCGTGCGCACAGACGAGAATATGGCTGTTGTGGCTGTTGTGGCCGAGAGTGTGAGACTTCAACTCACGAACTCGATATCGATCTCAACAGCTCAACATTTCACGCATTAGCTTGAGGAGAATTCAGCACAAAGATTTCGGGTTATTCGCTTACAAGGTCCAATTGACTCAGCAATTGAAGGCGTACGACCATCCGCTTTGTTATAGCTTCGCAGTTTCGGCCTTAGAGCAGCTTGAATTGGGCAACGATTTTGGGCGGATAAACATTTTTCTGGCGAGGCGCTAAGTTAAAAAAACAAAATTGTATCTGGGGCTCAAAAACCACGCACGTTATATTCCAGAAGACAATCGATTCACAGATAGTGACAATTTGATGCGGATTTCGGAGTGGTGTCATCATTGGACCATTTTTCCTTGAAAATGAGGCTGGGAAAAACGTTTCGGTCAACGCTGGGCGTTACAGAGCTATGTTAACCGACTTGAAATTGAAGACAAGGATTTGGACGACCTCTGCTTCATGCAGGATGGCGCGCCATGCCATACAGCCCATGCCAAAATCAATCTTTTGTGCTCCAAATTCCCAAATCGTGTTATCAGCCGTCTTAGGGATGTCAATTGGCCGTCTCGGAATTGCGGTTTGACCCTTTTGAATTTTTTTTTGTGGGAAAACGCAAAAGACCGATGTTATCCCAACAATCCGGAAACGATTCAAGCACTTGAGCGGCCAATATTATCCGAGCAATCCATGAGTTACAGCCCGAAACCATCAACAAGGTTTTGGAAAATTGGAGTGACAGAATGCGCCCCTGCGAAGCCAGCGGAGGCAGCTACTCGAACAAAATTGTATTCTATAGTTAATGGGATTGTTTGCTCTTAATAATAAAGCTATAATACAACGACTAAATTTAATTTTATTCATTTGATTACATTTTTAAAAACAAACTTGTATTTGGCCCACTCGTTGTGTAGTTACTTTGAAAAATTGTAGTTACTTTAAAAGTGTCTTTAAAAATAAAAAAAACTTATATGGTCACCTTGGTCATATTCATATGCGAATGATTGATAGGCTGATTGTGAACTTATGAAGGTGGTGGATGTTTTTTGGAAGCTGTTAGAAGATGATGGCTCTTATGCCAATGAATCGCATATCAAGAGTGTAAGGCATTGAGTGGAAGGAATATTATTCTCCATATGTCCTTATTTTCGGTTGTTGTTTTTTTTTTCCTTCGTCTTCACTATTAATATTATTTTCATGTAGGTATGTCGTGGAGACTTTGAAGGAGAGCGACAGAAAGTTGACAAAAACAGATCTTTTACCCGCGCCATATCTGAACTTTATTTAGGCGAGCAGAGTGTGTCCTTCCTCAAACATTCTGATGGGTATGTATATATGTATGTAGGTAACGTAATTCGGGATTTCTGGGTGCTGTTTGCTCTCAATTACGCCAAAGGACAAAAGAACTTCTCTGATGTTGGCGACACGATGCTGCTGATGTTGATGATGTCTACATTCATATCGTTGACGAAGAGCGCTCACCTTGCGTTATTCCATCCATATAACAAACAAACAAAAACACCTTCAAGGAGCTCATCGGTTTTTGGGGGTACAAAACGAACAACAACAACAAAAAAAAGTACAGATTTCATTTCAGGGACTAGGACTTGCCTGTCTGTCTGTCAGTCATTATCATTCCAAAGCACGCACAATGCGTGGAAGTCCTTAATGGCTGGCAGAAGCATTCATGCGGCCGTGTTCGGGAGACGGGAAGGTGAGCGAAACACTACAAAGCCGATAGAACCAAACAGCGCAGTATTCATCGTTGTCGTTGTCGTTATGTTGATTTCGTCCTCTATGTTTGTTTGTCCTTTGCGTAATGTTCGTATAGAAAGTCCTTTGTATGACAAGAGTAAAACGTCAACTTTTGATGACATTGTCAACTCAAATGTCATACACACATCAGCGGCAGGCCTTAGAGATGAGAGACAAGCCACAGGACATTGTGAAGATGAGTGTGTGCTCTGTACCTTCCTTTGGAGGGTAATGATGGGGTATTTTCTTTTCTTACCATATCTACAGGTTTATGTGGGGAGTTTAAATGGTTGAGATTATGTCAAAAAAGAAATTAGGTCAGGATCAATAGAGTGTGTTTTGCATCTTAACTCACTTGGTTGAGTAAGCAATCTTAAAAAAAAAAAAACTTTTTCACAACCTTTAGATAAGTAAGGTGTCAACATTTAATTTGGGTGAGTATTTTTTGTTTTTTGTTGGTTGTAAATGTCGAAATAATTCACTTTTATTCATTAACATTATCATGATTGGCATCCTTTTAAAAACTCTTTTTATACAACCACAGACTGGAATGACAGTTTTTTTTTTTTTTGTTTTTCAATCAATTATTTATTAACAACCATTTTGTATAGAGTTATTTTTGTTTCGAACGTTTTTTGTTTTTTTTTTTGTGTTGGTTCTACATCTCGATTGACATTAACCTGTCTATCGGTTTAATGAATTTATTGTCAGTCATTGAAATCAATAAACACCAGGATATCGTTTTTGTTGTTCGCTCTTGTTCTGCTGTTCACTTTTATCCTTCAATCAAAAACATAAAAGACTTTAATCGTAGGTGTATAGTTAGTGGCAAGCAGAGAACAAAAACACCAAAAGTTCCCGAACCTGCAACTCGAACCCGACAAATTAATGAATAAACAAACAGAGCGACATTGGGAGTGCGTGGTTGGCAAAAAAAAAAAATTAATAACTCTTGTAGTTTACGCTGTTATCAGGTTAATACCTCCTACTGTCTCTTTGTACGGAAGTTGGCAGCACACAGGGTCTATGCTGGGTGTAGGGTCATTGAGGGCTAATGGGGCTCTAGCGCGAAAACTTTTATCTAAACCTACTGTAGGTCCTTAAAAAATAACAGGTACACCATACAATTTTTGGGATATTCAACTTTGGCTAAGGCTAACTTTCTCATACCTATCCTCGTAAACTGGTAAACAGCATTCATCCAGCCTCTTCGCCTTTCTTTCCAGCCTCTTATTATGGATCACGAAGGACAAAGTTTTGTCAATTACTTGCAGTATAGTTTTTCATCATCTTTCTACCCAAAAATTCAAGCCAGGTTTTCCCTTAATCTTCTTGAATAAGGTAAGCTTAAAGAGTTTGGTGTAAGCGTCTCATATTTAAGATCCAAGTATTTATTATCTTCTTCATTGGATTCAAACGTTTGTTCTTCTAAGAACGCTCATTACAAGCTGTATTGTATGAAATCAATATCTGACCAAAATAAATGCTGGTGTGCCTCAGGGTTCCCTTCTAACACTTTAATTATTCCCAATTTCTTTCACATATTTATCAACCCTATCTTGTTCAAAAATTTCTACTGAATGGTTAAGCTGATGACGTACCTTCGTGAAGATCTTGACATCTTGGGGAATGAAGACCAGTAGATCAGTCGGTGCAGAGGACTCACCCCCCCCCCCACCCCTTTAGTCAATATCCTCGTCAATGAGTTATAATAGTATCGACAAAATTCGATGAGTTGACGAATCTGTAATACGGACAACTTTTGCCTTCGATGAATAGTACCTAAGCGTGCCACAGAGTGTCGTAAGGACCACGGTCGAATATAAGCTACCTCCGCCACTGGACCATTCATCCCTCAGGAACTGTCCTGCCTTTATATTTATTTATGCTCGTCCTGATGCGATGCTCACGTGTGTGAATATGCCTCTTCAGTGTCGAGGTGTGTGCATAAAAATTTTGATTGACTAATTGAATTACCAATTCGCCGATCAATCTGTCAATTATCCACCCTGACAGTGAGGCTGAAAATTTTTGCGGGCAGCCCTTAACGAAATATTATCATCAACACACAAAAAAAAAAATTAAATTAAACACACAGAATGACGGACAAAACATGAAACAATAACATTCGAGGCTTACAGGGTGAACCAGAATTACAACAACAACAAAATTAATTGTGTTTTATTCTTATATCATGGTTTTGTCTCATTATGGAAGGGGAGAGGGGGCTGTGTCAATTGGGAAAACATCACCGTGCGATGCTTCAACCAAAGACTGTCAGACATAATTTTTCACTAATTAATTGGTATGGCAGTTTGGTCACTTGTTTCTTTTTTTTTTTTGTTGGTTTCTGTTTTTTCTTTTTTTTTTTTTTTGCAATTTAAAGCCCTCGATGGACTTGGACATAAAGCTGTTATTTAATTAAGGTTTACTTCAAAGTGGAATTTTCACCTGCCACAACCTCTACATCACCATTATTTTTCAATCATCCCTTAGATAATAGGTTTTGAAATGAACCCCCATTTCAGCATTACGCGATGGTACTTTACATTCCAAGTTCGCATTTGCATCTTAATCCATCTTGAGACTCTATTAAATAAGAGTATACCTACGGACATATGTATACGCACGAATGACAGTTCGCATCTAATTAGCATCGTGATGCGTTTATTATGGCACTTGGCGAGGAATTCCCAATGGAACGCCACCAAATTTCTGATATCACGTATTAGTTATTTCACAGATCACACATTTACTTACACTATATGTTAATCCAATTGCAAAGGGAATGCGGTGCAGTATACAGTGGGACAGGTTAAGTGGCATAATTGGATAAAATTTAAAATAAAATTGTATTGAAAATGTATCTGCAGTCAGAAGGTAGGTTTTTCTATTGAAAAACAAAATAATTTAAAATTTTGACAAAACTATAGAATGAAAGTCATTTTTCAATGATTTCATAGTGGGATTTTTGATAATTTTGTCATTATAAAATATGAAAAACTTCAGATTAGTACTTTCTTTCCTATGGTTGCGTCGATTTTTAAGAATTCTTCTGGGGTAAGTCTGAAGTATTGAAATTTTGTATGGAACTTTTGTTTTTATATTTGGAAAATAATGTATTACTTTTTAGACCACTTTAAATTCTTACATTATAAAATCTTGGGCCATTTTTTTAAATTAAGCTTTTAAAAATATGTAAACCTTTCTTATAATGTTTAAGAGACAAATCGACAGTTTAGAGCTCTTTTTACATAAGAAGTTGTGACAATTCATTGAAATAAGTAAAGTTATTCTTGAGAATCTTCTTTTTAAAAGTTAAAAATTTCAAAAAAAAAAAGTCACTTTATTAGCTCTGAAATCTTCTAAAAGACTGATGCCTTAAAAAGTTATATCAGACGTTGCCTTATTTGTTAAACGAATCTTTGGATAACTGTCTTCAGAAAAATAACTCAATAATAAAGCTATCCTGCCCCACTGTCCGATGGCCATATTTGAATGCAGTGTGGTATAGTTAAGAAGATGGCGTTGATGATATTAACTTGATGGGAATTTACGTCGCCGAAATGTCCAAACGGGCGTTGAAATTGTCGATGACAAGGTGAAATGTGTGTGTCTAATTAGAAGTAGTCCTTGAGGATAATAAGTTGACGTTGAAAGTCTTTATTAATTTGCTAAGTTCTATATGTGTACCATGTTTTCGTCCTCAAGACTGATTAAATTCTGTAAAACTAAACTGGACTTGAGTCAAAATAAATAAATAATCTTTGCATTTTCAGAAGATACAAACATAAATTTTATATTGACAAGTTTTGTCTAAATTTTCCATGAAACCAGTCAATCTTTTATTCATTTGTGAATAACGTGACAATAAACTGGATGATGTTTATACGAATAGAAGGAATCCCAAAACCATATGGTTCAATTAATAAGGAAATTTCAAATGAATTTTCAATTATGTATTATTATTTTGAGTGTTGTGTACAGTACATAGAAGGAAATAGATTATTTTATCCCAAGGCTCTTTTGGGTACATGTGTGCTGAGGTCTAAAAACAAATATATACAAACAGGTTTTTTTTCGTCAATCGTTGACAAAAGATATTAATTTTTAATTTTTCTTGTTATTTTTTAGAAGATACACAGGTGCCCTAAGTAAATGTGAGTTATAGAAGTTTTGAATACACCTCTCAATTAAAAGGTATTCATTAAAACCTAGTAAGGAAATTTGTCTGCAGTTTCCAACAAAACAAGGAAATTTTTACATAAAATTTTGTGTCAAATAAAAGCCATACAAAATACAAAAAGCCTTTGCTGTAATGAAAGAAACAACAGAAGCAACCACTTTAAAGGAATCATAACACCTTTTCCCCCAGCGACTTCATCAAAAGTGGAGAGCAGTCAAATCAGGTAAATTGTTAACCATTTTTTTGTTGAAAAAAAAAAAGATTTGAACTTTTAGTATTTAAATAAACTGCTAGCGTTGGCATCACAGGGGCTCTAAGATCTTGCCCAACTGATGCCTTATGGGGCTTTCATTGCCTTTTATCACTTGATTTACAGATTAAGTATTGAGTATCTTCCATTGAAATAATACTAAAAGAATCGAACTATTGGATTGCCAGACCTTATGACCACAGCGATATTAAAGAGGGATACAATAGATCTTCAAGTCACATTGCAAACTTCCTCTCAATATTCATATTACGGAGTTGATTGCAATAGAACATTTTTTCGATTTCCACTGACTACTGACCCCCAAAAATGGACATCAGTAAAGATCATCTTAAAGTTATGTTCCCATCAAGAAAGAACTGGAATGATGACGTCGGTCGTGGCAAAAGACTTCCGACACAACTATCTTTATTGATGTCTCAAAGATGGACTGTGTTGTTGGTTCAGGAATCTTTTCTGTGACTTTGAATATATCTAGGTTGTTTAGGCTACCCGAATTTGCTTGTGTATTTCAAGCTGATTAATTGGCTATTAAGGAAGCATGCAAGGTTCTCAAATAAGATCTAAGCCAGAACCGGAATACGGCTATTACTACAGACAGTCAGACGGCTGTTAATGCCATTAATTCTAGTACACCATCCTCCAAATTGGTCCAGCAATGCCGAAATGAACTTGCCTCAATATTATATCACAATGTCACTTTAATCTGGGTTCGGGGTCATTGTGGCATTGATGGGAATGAATGGGCGGATGAGCTGGCCAGGCAAGGATTGGCCATTCATAACTCACTTGCGGAAAGAGTGAACATTCAGCTCGGAGTTATCAAGGGCGATATTCTCTCAATTTTCGTTAGCAAATCCAATTGTAGGTGAAGCAGTTTAACTTACTGCATTATATCTGGAAAGATTTGTTTCACCTTTAATTAAAACCGAGCACAGGATCATTGCGGACACTAGCCAATAGGAGAGCAGGTAGCGAAGCTAGGCAATCCTCACAACACTCACTGTTATAGCTGTGTGAAGCAGCGGAAAAAGGAAACAGTCCTCCAATTCTTGTGGAAATGCCCTGCTCTGGCTAAATTTAGAGAACAATCATTAGGAAGACCATTTTTTGACTACATTGAGGAACTTTCGGAAATGAAGTTCAAAAACTTGATCTCTTTTTGCAACGTGACGAGATAGTTCTAAGACGAACTTCGATTACTTCTGTGACGTGCATTCTGTTTGATTCCTTAGGTCTATCGGACTAAGGGCTTTGAAGAAAGTTGATGATCACTCAATGAGTTTGGACACTGTTTCAGCACCAGTCAACAACTGCCTAGCTTGGCACAGTATAGATAGTGTCAGATGAGTGTGGTGATCCGATTGCGTGAGTGAACAAATTTGAGGATGATTGTGAAAAAACAAACACACTATAACAGACATCAAAACCTACTAGATGCTTTCTAATTTTTGACCTTAATCCAAACTGGACGACTCTGGTAAGAATGTCCACATTTTCCCATATCAATTTCGTCCACAGGTTCCTACGGCTTATGTTATCAAAATGGCGCACTTCAGCAGTAATTTAGCCACAAGGTTACATTTCCAGTGGTAACCATTTCTACCTACCTACCATTGACGCAAAATGTATACAGGGTGATTGGCATAAGGTGTGACAAAAAGCTAGGGCGTGTAAGTTGGGCTTAGACAAGAAAAAAATCGTATGGGAGGGGGGGGTCTATTCCCCCCCGTTTAGGCGGGAGGGGCAATTTAAGAAAAAAATCACTTAAAACAGAAAAAAAATTATTAAAAAATAACGGTGATACCTACAGAGTAATGCTATAGCATTTTGAAAAGCCAGAAATACATTCTTTAATTTTGTTTTTAAATAAAGTTGTTCGAGTGAATAGTTTTTGAAATATTAATTTTCAAAATCAAAATTTTGAAAAAAAAAAATGAATTTTTTTTTTTAAACAATTTTTTTCAAAATTTTACGTAATTAAGTATTATTTTTTTATGCAATATTCAATGCTCTTTTTAATTTTTGATCAAACACAAAAAACCGGATGTCAAAATGTTTTGTAGTTTTTGAGAAAATCAAAAATAACAAAAACTACTTTTGTTCTAAGAAAAGCCTTTTATTTTAGTTTTTACGTTTTTGGATTCTTATGTAGGTGAATTTACGATTGAAAGGATTAACTTTCTTTTTACTATTCTTTTAATTATTGTCTTATAAGCATACAATAATGTGACAAAGTCCTGGATTAACCATATTTCACACATTTTTGCATTGAGAACACCTGCGTGAGAGCATTGGTTTAAAATTGACCTGCCACTTTTTTATTATGGTGGGGTCGGCTTGGCTTAGGTGCATTTACGAAAGAAAGGATTAACTTTAAATAAACAGTAATTATGTATTTTATCTAAATATGCATGTATTTATTATTTAAATTGATTTCAAGATTCAGGAACATTTTTGTTCTTATTTCGCAATTGCATTTTTCTGTCACTAGTTAGCGCGTGTAACGCTGCATTATTTAAAAAACATTCGCAGATCAATATTAATCCAATGCTCTCACGCAGGTGTTCTTAATGAAAAAATGTGTTATTGTATGCTTATAAGACTGATAATAAAAAAATTTTACAAAAAAAGTTAATCCTTTCTTTAGTAAATGCACCTAAGCCAAGCCGACCCCACCATAATAAAAAAGTGGCAGGTCAATTTTAAACCAATGCTCTCACGCAGGTGTTCTCAATGAAAAAATTGTGTGAAATATGGTTAATCCAGTACTTTGTCACATTATTGTATGCTTATAAGACGATAATTAAAAGAATAGTAAAAAGAAAGTTAATCCTTTCAATCGTAAATTCACCTACATAAGAATCCAAAAACGTAAAAACTAAAATAAAAGGCTTTTCTTAGAACAAAAGTAGTTTTTGTTATTTTTGATTTTCTCAAAAACTACAAAACATTTTGACATCCGGTTTTTTGTGTTTGATCAAAAATTAAAAAGAGCATTGAATATTGAATAAAAAAGTAATACTTAATTACGTAAAATTTTGAAAAAAAATTGTTTAAAAAAAAAAAATTCATTTTTTTTTCAAAATTTTGATTTTGAAAATTAATATTTCAAAAACTATTCACTCGAACAACTTTATTTAAAAACAAAATTAAAGAATGTATTTCTGGCTTTTCAAAATGCTATAGCATTACTCTGTAGGTATCACCGTTATTTTTTAATAATTTTTTTTCTGTTTTAAGTGATTTTTTTCTTAAATTGCCCCTCCCGCCTAAACGGGGGGAAATAGACCCCCCCTCCCATACGATTTTTTTCTTGTCTAAGTCCAACCTACACGCCCTAGCTTTTTGTCACACCTTATGCCAATCACCCTGTATAGAATGGAAAAGTTCCTAAAGGCAGCTTTTTATGTCTAGTTTGGCAGTCATTGTATTGTGCATGCGCAGGCATAAGTGATGTAAAGAATCGCATAACCAACCTGTTGGAGAAAAGTATGGAAACGAAAGAAAAATAAACACTAACATTTCTTTAAGTTCTTTCTCCATGATCACTGAAAAATAAAACCAATTCATACATAGTCAACACCAATACCACTCAGTTTGCTTGCGCAATCAATGGATTGCGCATACTAGCATGAGTGCGGAGTAAAAGGAAACAAAAAAAAACGATGTATGTAGGTAGTTGAAAAAGAAAGGGTCATACATTTTGTCTTTCTTTCACATGTTTTCTTTAAAGTTCTTTATTTCTCCATGTGGAGAGGTTAAGGCGGAGCAAAAGAATATCAATATTCAAGAAAGAATATACGATAGTTGAATCCCTACTGCTGCCGCATGCTCGCCTGGTGTTTCACTTTTAAATTATTTGAATTTTAACTGAATTTTTGAGGGTTCACTGGTCAACCACTAGATGTCCTTACTTACACCATTTTGAGAATTATTTTTCTTTTGGCAATTTTGAATTTTGTCTGTTCGGTTTGTTCGTCTTCTACCAAGAAATAAAATCTAATTACCAGGCGAGCATGAGAAGTTAGAGGGTTCTCCTGCGTTTGCTTTAATTTTAAAATTTCGCAAGCTTCTTACATACACACTCAGACCAGACACCAAAGTTTAGTTTTAGTTTTAGATTTAATTCTTTATTAGTTTTTTAAAAAAACTCTTTTTAACAATT
The DNA here is from genome assembly GCA_963931855.1 of Philhelius festivus. Classification (NCBI taxonomy): domain Eukaryota; kingdom Metazoa; phylum Arthropoda; class Insecta; order Diptera; family Syrphidae; genus Philhelius; species Philhelius festivus. Next base: position 8,473,378 of record OZ007557.1, read on the forward strand.
TTTTACTTATGTATATACAAAATCACAATATGCAACGCATATCACAATACACTTACATTTCTTTTTGAGTTTCTCCATGATCACTGAAAAATGAAACCGGTTTTTGCAGTTACTTAAAGGCGGAGCTTTTTGCAATTTGCAAAACAAAAATATATAAAAATTGAATGCATACTGCTTCCGCATGCTCGCCTGGTGGTGGACTTTTTATTGGTAGATACGTCATTTTGCTAAAAATTTCGATTTCAAATTTCCTTCTTTTTCTTTTTACAATCGAAAGGAATCTGAAAAGCCCTTCATAATTTTCTCGATATCAGCCAAATAAACATCTTAAAAAAAGCGCACAATATTAAATTTCTCATTTTTTGTTGTAAGAAAATATTTATTTACCTAAGGTAGGGGGGCCAAATAAGGCCCACCTAACGGATTTTTCGAAATATCTGCTAGATTTTTGAGAGTATCCGAGTAAACTAAAAAGGTTATGATTCTTTGTCATTTTATCTACATGAAAACATAGATTTTATTGTTTTCGTTAAATTGAAAAGTTTATTTTTTTGACATTTAAAAAAAGCTTACGTTGTTCCTAATAAGGCCCATGGGGTCTTAATAAGGCCCACTCAGTTTTCTTAAGATTTTCGCAAGTAAAAACACAAAAAAATCAATATCTTTTAACAAACATTTTGTTTTAAATTTATTTCAAAGAAAATAGTCTCTTCAGTTTAACAAAAAACACAAATTAAAAAAAAAAAACTTAATTTAAGCAAAAAACTTAAACAAAAAAATTTAAACTTCACTTCTTCGTAAAAAAATAAAACTAAAATATTCTTTAACCTGCAACGCGTTTTTTATGTTGGTTACTGTTCTATTAGAAGCTCTTTTTTGGGAAAAGTTGGCATTTGGTCTGAAACACATTAAAAATATAATATAAAACCCAATAAATTAAAAAGCAAATTTGTGTGTGCCCAATAAGGCCCATCCCTTATTTTTGTGGGCCTTATTAGGAACATGCAAGACTTAAAAAAAAAATTATTTAAAACTAACGATCAAACATTTTTTACAAACAAATAATGTTGTAATTTACTCAAAATATTATATATTATACAGGAAAAATCAAAAAATAGGTACTTACTTGGTTTAAATTTGTTAAAAAAGAACACAAAACACACTACTTTTTTATAATTTGCTAGTTTTTCCCCCCAGACGAACTTCATTGAGCTGTAGGTCAAGACATGAATCGCGCAGCTGGCTTTTTTTCCTTTGTATGTGTTCTCGTAGACATGGTTTAAATATGCAAAGCAAAAAAAGTCCCGTTATTTGTTCGTTTCTGTGTTTTCTGACAAGTGGGCCTTATTGGGAACAGGGCCTTATTTGGCCCCCCTACCTTATTTCAATTAAATTAAATTAAATTTTTTCTTGGTGATAAAACAACATAGCTAACTTAATTTATTAACTTCAAATTGGAATTTTTGACATTTCTCGACGTTTCAAGGTCCCTAGAGGCTATATCAATCATTTTTAGAGAGATGTCTGTGTGTGTGTGTGTACGTACGTTCGTACGTTCGTACGTTCGTACGTTCGTACGTCCGTACGTTCTCGTACCATTTTTCGTCGTCGATATCTCAAGAACGAGTAAAGATATCGACTTCAAATAAATTTTGTTTAATAGATAATAACTTCGAAAGAGGCTGAAAGGGCGTTTATTAAAATTCAGTGAGTAGTTTTTTCACTATAACGGTTTAAAAAAAAAGTAAAAATTTTGGTTAGTTTCAAATATCTCACGAAAAAATAATGCTATTGATTTCAAATAAAATTCAATGTACTCATTATAAGGTCATACAGATTTGGTATTAATTTGGCAAAAAATGAGCATACCGTTATTTTTTTAAATTAAAAAAACTGAAAAAAAAAATTTCATAACCCAGATATTCTAAGAACGGAAAACAATTTGAAACTCAAAATAATTTTAGTTTACGAAAAATAATGTGTTTGACAACTGGTGAAAATTTCAAAAAAAATCAGTTTACAGTTTTTTTACAAAAAATAAAAAACTATATAAAATTCTATTGAAAATTGGTAAAAATTGTTTTTCGACTCAAATTTCTCAAGAACTAGTAGTGATATTGGCTTCTAATTTAGTTTATTTTATACATAGTATAATTTTGTACAATTGGTAAAATGTTGACAAATATTGAATTAATAGTTTTTTTTTTTTTAATAAAAAAAAACTATTAAAAATTCTAGTGAAAACTAGTTAAAATTGTATTTCAAGTCGAATTTCTTGGGAATAAACACCGATAGTGCCTTCTAAAGTATGTTGTTTTATACATCGATACCTTCCCGTAAGAATTTATACTAAGCGACATTTCTAAAATTGTTCAGGAAACGAAAAAAACGAAGAAAGTTCTAGTTGAATCATAGTGTTCTAAGAGACAATTTTGGTTAAACTAAGTAAAATCTAACAAAATTTTTTGTTGCTCACGACAATGAGATCTTTATTAATGTCGCTTAGCATAATTTTTTTTGGCGGATAATACAAATTTCAGGGGATAACATTATTTTAATGAGAAAACATGGCAGTTGATATTTTTTTTTATTTGTACTCTAGTTTCCTTTTCATGCATAATAGGTTGGCAAAACACAGGCCAAAACGAGGCCCTTAACATATAGTATATTTCCTCATCAAAAAGTAATTTTCGAAAAAAGTGTCGCTTAGTACATTCTTACGGGAAGGTATCGACATAATACAATTATTAACATATGGTTAAATTTTGACAAGTATCGAATTGACAGTTTTAACAAAAATATAAAAAAAATCTACTAAAAAGTGGTAATATTTGTTTTTCGACTAGAATATCTTGAGAACGAGCAATGATATTGACTTTGCCATTATTTAATTTTATACATAATACAATTTCTAACAAATGGTTTATATTTGACATATATTTAGTTTTAGAGCGGATATATTTTGTAAGTACCCTTCCATCAATAACCAAACCATATCTTTTATATTTGAATATTTCGTTTTTAATTTTTTTTTCAATTAAAATGTTTGGAACCGAAATAATAAAGTAATTTCTATAATATAATACATAATTTTATAATTTTATTATCAACTTAGTTTTTAGAAGAATGTATGTACTGTACATACGTATATGAATAAGGTTGTTCAGTTGTACCCAAGTCCCACATATTCAAATTCCATTAATAGCTATGGTAAAATTGAAGAAAACGTAACAATATGTTTTTATCTTTTTGTCCATGAAAAAGATGTAAAATTCTACTCAAGGTTTTCTTAGGTGTAGGAACACAGATATATTAAAAACACAGAAAACTATAATTCAGTATATAATATGTACCTACCAACCTTCGTAATTATTACAAGAAATTTAACATTTTAAATAGAAAAGTTTAAAATTAGTTAAACACATTTTCTGTAAAAAAAAACATAAAATGAGCGACTAAGTATCCTCATCATAAACAAAACAAAGCAAATTTCCTAATATCATAGTATGCTACAAGCATCATCGATTTTTAAAACAGGAGTCATTGTATATCCAGTGCAGATCACAGCCTTTCAATCCGGAAAAACTGCAACAACAATTACACTATGAAACCATCTACTTCGATCTTCCATCTACTGCTCTATGATCGAAGTATGTATACAAAATATCAAACCAATTACCACAACAGATACAGTACAGAAAATTTGGTTATTTAAAAAATAAAGACTAAATATAAAGTTTCCAAGACAATGGGAAGTTATCAGTGTGGGTCGCACCCAGCCTCTTTTCTTACTTATCAAATACAAAACTACATGATCCAGCTAAATATCTTGAAGTGAAGATCTAGATATTCAAGTTTTATCTACAAGAATCCATAGCTAACTTAGTCAAATGGCTTTGAAAACCTCTATAAATGACATCAGCTTGGCTTCTTTCTACATGGTGCGGTACTTCCTTTTATTTAGAAAAGTCTTAAAGATGCCAGGTAGGCGTTTGTCACGACATTTATCAGCATAACAACGGGTGTGTTGGCAATTTTTGCGCAGGATATTGGGCTTCAGGTCATTAAGGGTACCTTGAATGGTTGACTTAAACAAGAAATCGTAATGAGCTAAATGGCTGAGAATTCGGGTTAAACACTCTAAATAGGCCTTTAATGATGTGCACTGGGAAGTTTTCAATCAAATCAGCCATCCATGCTTTTGTGAGTCTTTGTTCCGTCCTGTTGAAACCAAATTTTTCTAAAACCTAATTCTTCAAGTCGTGAGTCCGAAGTGAGATAATTGCATACCACACTGAGACTTTAGGTGAATACAAAGGTCATTGATGCAATTCTCGAGATTTGGTGTAAGGTCAGTAGCTCATGCTCTGCTTGTTGAATTAAGATGGGCTTTATTCCTTAAAAAGAAAAAAATATTTGTGTTAGGTATTTGGAACATTTTCCAGAAGAGCTTCATAAGTGTTCCTCGCAGAACTGAAGTCGCGTTGGGTGAATTCCCGCAAAGTTAGCGAACTTGAAGGGATAGTAGGTAATGAAGGTCTTCGTGAAGATGTTACCTTACTTCTTAATTGGAAAGTCAGTGGAGAGGTATGATTACAATGGACTAACTGAAATTGGCGATCAAATGCTTCGAACCATATACAAGTAAGTCAGTTGGATCAGGTGCTATCGAAATCATTCAACAAATCTTCAATAGTTGTTTAAGTGAAATCCCCAAACCTAAAACATGGAGAGAAGTTAAAGTTGTTCTTATACTCAAAGCTGGTAAATGCTTCCATGTACATAAGCCCCAAAGATTGCAGACTTTTTAGTCTATCATAATTCCACCTTCGAAAGATTGATTGAAATCCATTTAGGAACAAGCGATAGGAGACTAATGGCATACTGCAATGGGAAATCGGTGGACACATCTTTGAACACATCGAATAGTCCGTTCCCATTATAAAGAATATTGTGTATGGTTACTTTCCTAAATTAAGAAGACGCGATCTAGCAGTACTACAGTGAATTTTATCGGACATGTTCAACTTAACAGTCTTACCAGATACTAGCTCACTTGAAAAATAAAATTCTATTTTACCTCCACCAACTATGTAGATAGGGTAAACATAGCTCACTGATGAAAACGTAACTCACCGGAAAAAACATTCGGATTCTGACTACCATTTTATCGTAAAGATGGAAGTCTATTTTTATAAATTGTGACTAATAGTATTCTTTAAAGAAAATTACAGGATCGTTGTAATAGATCAAAAGTAATATTACATGTTAGAAAAAAGATTCTTTTTTCCAGATCAGGAGTTCCACAGGAGAGTCACCTAGAGCTTATTTATTTTTGTAATTAAACTTTCAACCGTTTTATGTAGGTTGGATCGTTTCAGCATTTATTTTAACTTCACATAAAATCATAAACGGTGCAAAAAGTTGCACCTAAACTCGTACTGCATCTCCGAATTGCACTAAAACCAACTTCAAATTTAATTTGTCTCCTATTGAAATACAATTTCCCTTCAAGAACTTTTGTTGAAAATCCTTTAAATTTATCAAGACACCATAAATAATATAATCAAAAGTAGATCCTCTCAGAACTCCATGTGTATACAACCAAACCACATTAAATAGAAATCTCTTCATTCTAAATGCCACTTCTTAGTGTGTTCTTTTATTTTAAACTTAACTTACAATATGCAAGACACTTAAACTAGCCTATTCTATTTGGTCATGCGAGGACAAATACCTAGGCAGTTAGTTGCATCCATTGTTCCGTTCATATTCAAATATACTCATTTTAAGCCATTCTGGACACATTCTCAGAATATCAACACAAATTATGTTAATCCTTTTTGCCCCATTACACACACCCACATACGGGGATATCCTATCCGTTTTGTGTCTCACTCTCTTTCCATCATCATCATAAGCATCTCAACCGGATAACAATGCAAATTATGAGTAATAATAGCGGTAATAATAAACAGTAATAATAGTCCTTCTAATAATAATGTCATACAATTGGCAATTGTTGGTGGTAGTTATGGCCATATGGATTGAAGGCAGTTTCTTGGGCCGACTTGGGCTTGTATGGAAAGGTGAATTTCCGTTCAAACTTAAAATTGGAAACTTTTATCAGAAGTTGGTAAAAAGTTTAATTTTTTGGTTTCGGAACAGTTTTCCAAGGCCATTTCAATTTAAAATGATATTCCACAAGGATACGTTCTAGGGCCATTTATGTTTTCTGCTTTTCGCTTGTTCTCTATCGTCTTATAAAAATAAACCTAGTAGTCCAGAATAGAACAGAGTAGAGTAGATGAGAGTTGACCAGAGTGGAGCAGAGCAGAGTAGAGTAGAGCTGAACAGAGTACAACGTACAACCCAATAGAGCCAAGTAAAGCAGAGTAGGGCAGAGCTAAGAAGGCTTAAATAATTTAGAAGAACTAAGAAGATATCAAAACAGTAGAATAATAAACCGGAAAAAGTTCAAGCATCTATTTAAATTCGAATCCTTCCACCAAACAACCAGCTGGTGAAATACATCTTTCTTAAGATATTTCTGCAGGATGCACAATGCACACAACAAAACAAAGCAGCCTCATCCTCGCACATCCTCTCTCTCTCACTTCAGCTTCTCTCACAGGTGCAATTATTACTTAGTTTAGATAGTTAAGTGTTGAACAATTGGATGATTTATTGAGTCATCGTCAGCCTACACAAACTCCAGTGTCAGTGTGGTCGTGTTAAACGTAAATGAATTTACGATCTTGAGATAATGGCTTGAGTGAGAGAGAGCAGCTTGAGGAAGAGACTCTATAACAAACCTGTGCCAAATGTGATTGTAGTTTCCATTACCATCCAACAACAACAGAAACAACGATTCTACAACAATATGGTCGTGTGTCCTAAGGATACCCCGCTCTCCAGAGCCCATATCTATATAAATATCTATCTGAATCCGAATATGTGGGTGGATTATCTCGAAGTCAGTGACTTACTAGGTACGGATTGTAGGTAATCATCATCTTGCAGCTAGGAACCGACACAGCAGTCAGTTAGGTCGGTGGTGGTGGTGGGTGAACGACGATGAAACACAGAAATCACGCGCTACAAAATCACCGTGTGATGATGATGCTGCTGCAGCCACAGTCACCACAGCAGGGGTCGTGCAGCAAGCTATATCCCAAGCCATGATCTTAACGCTGCTGATTGAGCAATCAATCTGACAGAATTACGTCTCATAAAAGTTGAATTATTATGGCCAAATTGAGAGGAAAATGCCTTAAAGGTCGTGAACGGAACAACGCGACTGTTTGACTGATTGTGTGTGTGGTTGGCATCAATCAAAATGAACACCATCAACCAGGCAATTTTCTGGTGGTGGGCCAAAGCATTACCGACAGATACTCTTATTAGGTCGAGGCACAGATCAAACGAGGTTTTTTGTTCTGTTTAATATTTCGAGTGTAAAAAATACAAAAATGGTGAGTTGAGTTCAAAATTCGCCTAAGGAGATGGAGATTGATCGAACAGATTGGAGAGAAATGATGGATTATGGATGAGTTATGAGATGACCCTTTTTTGTTAAATTTTATTGACTTGGAGTGTGAACTAAATGCTAAGCCTGGGAATTTATGGTTTTCAAACTCGTATAAAACGGATAGGACTTGATTTGACCTTTGACAATGAGAAGAGTTTTGGAGGACACAGTCGAACCTCTATGATGTTTGACCTTGATGGTTTGATGGGATGATTCTTAAAATAAAATAAAGGTACTACATATTTTTATTTAAAGCCATTATAGGTACGGTGTGCGGGCGTGTAGTAGAAACGAGGATTTCTCACATTGCGAGAATAAGTGTTGAAAGAAATGCAGTTGTAAGGAGTTGTATTGTCATCAGATCCTGAAAGTAGTCTACGAATGAAGAAAATATAGCGTATTTCTGTCTGTTCTTCGAGCGTATTCAAGTTAATTAATTGAAGTCGGTTTTGATATAGAAGAATCTACAAGTTATTCCAAGAAAGATCACGGTTTGCCATACATAGGAACCAACGTTGAATACTCTCGGTTCTAGATGTAAGGATCTATTAATAAGGAGACCACCAGAAGCGAACAAAAGTTATTTTAAGGGATCGGGTCACATAGGGGTTAGAAAATTCTTTGAACCATCGTTTCACAAAACCAAAAGTTGAGTTTGCTTTAAAAATAATTTCGTCAAACCTGTGTGAGATAGTTGAACTCTTCATAGGTTCGGCGCGGTGGATATGGTTCGATAATGGAGAAGGTAGAGACAGGGAGGAGATTGGATGAATTTTTGTGAAAAATTGATTGATTGACATTTGACAATATTAAGCTCGAAGCAAGTTTTCAGTCACAAGTGGGAGAAATCTTCGTGATGTAGTTAAAGAGTAGTGAATCATATGTCGAACAAATGGCCTTGCAAAATTAGGGTAAGGGTAGAGTGAGATATGGGTATATTTGATGATAATTTCAATATCGTTAATAGAAAGAATAAAATAAAAAAGAGATGACCTATGTGGCCGCCTTGTGGCACGCCGAAATTAGAAATTATTTGGGCCAAATTAAGAGTTTTGTAGTTAGATTTTTTGTGGTCAAATGAATCCATCTCAAGAAGATTGGTTAAACTCAAGGGTAGACAGTTTGAAAAGAATAAATCTTTGGTATATTTTGATCAAGCCTTTATTGAAATCGGTTGAGACATCATCGACTTCCAGACCATTCATTGCTTGCAGAAAAATGCCATTTTATTTTTATTACTAAGAGATGCTTTTTTTCGATTCTGAGCTCGTAGTCCAGAAGAAAAAAAAATAAGACATCAAATAATAAATGTAGGTAGGTAGAAATGCAACCACTGACAGTCTAATCCTGCCGCCCAAGTAGCGCTGAAGTGCGTGATACCATAACTTGTATGAACCTGTGGATTTAATTGATGTGGGAAATTGTAAGACATTCTCACGGAGTCATCTAGTTTAGATAAAGTTCAAAAATAAGAAAAGATCTTGTAGGTTTTCATGTCTCCAACTGGTGTGTTTGCTTTTGCACAATCATCCGGAAATTGTATCACTTACACAACAGGACCACCACACTCATATGACACCATCTACACTGTACAAAGCTCAGCAGCTTGTTGACTGAAAGAGATCAAGTCTCTGATCTTCATTACCGAAAGGTCGTCAATGTCGTTAAAAAATCCCCTTCCTAATGATTCTGCTCAAAATTTGGTTAGAGCAGAACATTTGCAGAGGAAAGGGAGGACTGTTTCCTTTCCCAGCTGGTCCCCATAGCAATGACAGTGAGTTTAATGAGGAATGCCTAACTTCGCTGCATGCCTATTGGTCGGGGACAGGAAGCAATGAGTCTGGCTATCAGTTAACGTGTTCGGAGTTTGTTGTAGGTGTCCCAATTCTTCCTAGACATAATACAGTTAGTCAAATTTAACAGAAATTGGGAGGATATTGCCCGTGCAAAGTCCCAATGGAATGTTGATTCTTTCCGCAAGTAAGCCATGATGAGCTGATCCTTGCCTGGAAAGCTCGACTGCTCGTTCATTGCAATCAATGCCACTTTGACCAAGAGCACAGATAAGATAGATACTGATTTTAATATTTAGCCTCGCAAGTTCAATCCGGGTTTGAATGACAACTTTGGAGGATTATGTACTAGAAATAATGGATTTAACAGGTACCTGACTGTCTGTGATAATAACTGTTCTGGCTTGTATCTTGAAGAAAGTATGACCAACGTATTGTATTGTATTGTGCGTTCCTTTTTTACTTGCGGCTTATAGGTAGATACTATAAGGCAAGTTATGCATTCCTTAAAAAAAATCAAACTCGACATTTTGTTCAAAGTTGACATAACGATGATAGCGAAGACCAAAAAAGTGGTTCTCGCTATTCCGACTTTCTGTCTGTTCAACTACAGCATAAACGGCTCGGCCGATTTTCTTTAAACTTGGTAGATATCATTTTCAATTTTTCCCCCCCAAAGCGTTTTTTTCTTTTTTTTAAGACCAAAAATAACGGTACCTGCCGTACGCTTTTTTTTGGAAATTTTATAAATATTTTTTTTTTCAAAAACTGTCCCACAGAATTAAAAAAAAAAATCATATAATTTCATTTCGTTAAAGATAGGTAATGGTTGAAAAAAAAAAAACAAAAATGGTAGCCCCCTTGGAACCACTTTTTTGTTTTTGATTTGCTCGAAAACGGTACATCCGATTTTAATCATTTTTTTTTGCTAAAGTTCCTTCAAAGTTTGATATTATTGCATACTCAAATTTTCATTTTTTTTTTGGTCTTAGATTTAAAAAAAAAATGCTCAAAATTTTTGTTTGCAAACTCAATATTTCGAAAACCCCATGCTCGATTTTTTTCAAAGTTGATATATAAATGTTTTATAATATAATCTACAAGATTTGAAGAAAAAAATTTGTTTTACCTAAGAATAACGGTACCCACCATACAAATGTTAAAAAATGGTTTTCGAAAATCGTATTTTTCTCGAAAACGGTTCCGAGAATTTTGATGACTCTTACTTCCTTAGCCTAAAATATGGCTGCGAGGGAGTCCTCGGTCATGGTCGAAACTAAGGCACAGATTCGATTTCTGTGTCTATCGCTGACTATAGGTGAGATAGAGACAGTAATTGCCAAAACGTAACCAAATATTTGAGAACCAATAATCGTCTCAACTGTTTCCACTGCAGTCATTTTGAATTTTTTTAAATTTCTTTCTGTCTTCTAAATCATCTTAGGAACGTGTCGATATTCAATACAGAATCTCACAAGTTAAACTATAAAAATTTCATGCAAAATGTTCCTTCTTTGATACCCAAACCAGTCATATCACTTCAAGGTTTGGGAGAACCCCTATATAAATTGAAGGAATTACCCACCTTTGTATGCTCATCAACAATTTCTGAATCCCACTTGAGTGAGTTATGATAAAATATAATGCGATGATCATTCAAAGCTGCCAGAGAACTTCTCAAGGACGAAGTATAGCTATAAGAGTTTACCATTCGGCCAATTCTTGCTTGGACATTCATCCCACTCTCAATCATCTTTCACTAAATAGTAATTACACCACATAAGTCAAAATCTTCTTAACAAAAATATGCCAAATGTGCTAACTACTCATTATACCTATATTTCTGCCACTACCCACGCTAATTAAGTGCTCATTATCATTCACAATCCAGGTGATTTCCGCCCCAACACTTTGCCCTACAAAAAATCACGAATTTCCTTCTTCAAGGATATTTCGAAAATAAATTTTCCTAATCAATATTACTGCCAAAACCTCTTATACTCTTATACTCCAGATGGTTTTTCTTTTTGTTTGTGTTCTCCACTCCAATCAATTATATTTCTTCGATTGCCCTCCCTGATTAAAACCTTCACAAGTACGACGAATATCTCCGGATAATTATGCATTCGACTTAAGTTTTTTGACACAAGAAATCCCTGTCCAGGGATCAGATTTATATTTACATATAACTCCATTGGGAGTGAGTGTAGAGTTTTTTTTTTACTTCAAGTTTAGTTCCCCATCAGCGCATTGCAATCGATCACGGAGGATATCCTACCTACCTACCTACTTGCATATACAAGAATATGGCAATATAAAATTATTATACATTTGCACCATGGACAGAGGAATCTAATCAATTCCAATTAGGACATCTCACTGCGATGCTGTGTATCCCGAATGAATTATTATTATTAATCATTTACTTATTATTAGTATTCCTCTCTCATCAGCAGATAGAAAACAGGACCATCCTCAGCCTCATACCCTCTTTTATACTACATACTCTAGATACCGTTATCTTTTGCAGTGAACTATGATGAGTGAGCGACCAGGACCAGACATCCATAAACGTGGTGAAAACTTCCATAATTCATAATAACTCAACATCCACCCTCTCTACGTCTATACATACATATACATATAAGATTTTCGACGTGAATGTGTGTGCAAGTTGCTCGTATTAATTAGTCAACATTAAGAAATCTGAGTGCGGACACTTCGTCTCAAGGGAATCGTTTTTTTTTTTGTTGCTGACTTTCCTGTGTCGGTGGTCGGCAATGTCCTGAGGAAAAAGTCCTGGCCAGCGCAATATGACTGATGAGAAAGGACAAGCACTGCAGGATGATTTTTCGCATAGGTCTGATTGAAAATCCTTCTAACGCCCGCCAATATCTGCAATTATAATCCTACATTAAAGGACCTCTGTCATTGTATATAACCTAAAAGTCATCTCACCATCCCCCTAAAGAACGACCCCATCAGCAAGAAGACCAAACGAATCCTGGCAAGTTTCCTTAATTTGACGTCGCCAACCAAAGAAGTTTTAATCCTGCAGATCTCCTTCTTGAGTTGATATTTACATGTCAAATAACTTTCAATCACTGTCGACAGGATTCCTTAAAATCATCTAAGATGAAGAGCGCAAGAGGTGTTAGCTCTTAGGCGGCTACGACTACGGCTACCTTATGCAGACACCCATCACCGCCTTGGTCTAAATAGACGCCTCCAAGTCGATAAAGTTTTTATCCTGTGATGGAAAATCACAAAAAAAAAAAAAACAAAAAGAAAAAAAAACAAGGAAAATTGAGAAAAGTGCAGAGTTTTCCCTATTTTTATGCTTTTAACAATTTTTCTTTTTATCACCCGCTGCCCTCTCGCCTAAGTATTGATGTTAATTAATTCTTGTCTTGTAGCGGTAAAAATGACTGCTAGTGATGGTAGTGCTTTTCGAAGAGAGAGAGGTGAAATGATGATAAAAAAAAATTATAGAAAAAAATTAGTGAACCTTTCCATCCATCGGGATCGGGTGGTAATATGTCAGGACGACTTCGCAGAAGGAAGACATCAATATTTCCGATTGTATGTGTGACGCGGTACACTGTTTAAAATCTGAAGGAATTTTAAAAATTTTGCCTGAGTAATAGTTTCAAATAGTTTGAGCATGGCAGCTTTACAAATTTACATTCCACAGATGATATTCTAAGCCCAGCACAAAATTAGAGTGTGAAATCAATAATTTTTCATTCCACAGATTTTGTGTTGAAACAATATTTTTTTTATTCTTCAAAAATAAGTCGTCAAAAAGATTGTGGAACCTATTCATTTAGTATTTCACAATCTGTATAACTCCTATTAACACTATTTTAAATGGATTCGAAATACGATAAATTTTAAAGAAAGCTCGGAAACGTTTATGGAACCTATTCACTGTAAATTTCACGAGTGGAACTCACTCTCAACCGTCATAATACTCTCATAATCTTTGAATGACTAAAGAATACATTTTTCACTATGGAATTAAAATGGAAAAAGCAGTGTGAAAAGTTTTAAATTGGACGTTGGTGTAAAATAGAAACTGTGGAATCTAAAGTCGAAAATTCCACGCTGATGATGAATTTTCGGATAATTCACTGTGACTTAAAGATATATTGTACCCCCGTTGATGATATTCTGTGAACTTTTCACTCAAACTGTACACAAGTTTACAATTACTTAATTACTTTTTATTAATTGAGAAGAAAGTTCTAGTTTTGGAATTGCAAATGAATACGTTCCACAACTTTTTAAATGCAACTCTTCCAATTTCTGGTAATTTGATCAAACTGAAAATGTTTAAAGTATCACTAACCTCTCGTGAAGTGAAAAATTAATACGTTCCACAACCATATATCGAAGGAATTTTTAATTTATGAACACTGGCCACATAGCAAACACTTGGAAAGTAAGGGAAATGAATATAGCTTTGCTTTCAGACCACAGAGATCAATAAAAATGTTTGTTTTAAAGTGAAATATTCTTATCAAATCTTCATTACCTTCCACAAATTATGTTCGAAAAGATAAAAAAATACCTAATTGGTTCGAAATTGTCAAAGTTATCCATGCTTCTACGTTCTATGTAAGTCTCATAATATGCATATATATATTTGAGGTTATTGAGCTTGTGGAACCTATTCGATTTTCATTTCAACTAATCAAAAGTCTTCCCTAAATATATTTGGACTTCAAATTATTAAGAATTTTTACATTTTTTTTCTTAGCTTATCAACAACATTTTCTACAGTGTTTTGGAACATTCAACGAGAAAACCGCTGACAGACCAACACAAACGAAAACGATGGATATTGATGAAATAAGAATAAGAATGACTGACTGACTGACCATCATCATTTAAAGAAGGGAGTTTCGAGCAAAGTTCATCGATCTGAAAAAAAAGTTTTTCTTTTATATATTTATCCTGTTTTCTCTTAGTCTGCCCCTTTACCTTTCAATCATTGTCCGTTTATCCTTGTCTGCGACCGACGAGAGGGTGAAGTAGAAAAGTAGTAGTAGGTTAGTCTGTGTATTTCTTAGATGAAAGACATTGATTGACTTTCTTAATTGACTTTACTTCGTGTCAATCAAATGGACTTACAGTTTGTGAGTTTGAGGGAATAGCAAAAAAAAAAAAAAAGTTATACAGCTGGATGTTGGTAATGATAGAAGAAAATATTCACATAGAAATAAAGGAGCAAAGGATTCTTTTTTTTTTTTTTGAAATATGTCAGTTTTTCAAATTGAATATCTTTATTCTTTTGGAGGATTAAGTTTATGGCACTAAACTCGAGTGAAAATAAATTTTTCACACAAAGTGAAATTTGTGGAATGTTGAACTGTATACACTTTGCCGGGTTTTCTCATTTTGTTCACGCATAATGAAATGGAAGCGATTAGGTGTGGAAAATTGTAGAACTTGTTATTCGTTTACATATGGCAATATTTCTTTATCTAAGCCAGGCACACAGTTTTTATGAACAATACAAAAGAAGCAGTAAAAATTTGAAACCTCACATTTCACAGCTTCCACTTTGATGAAAATTTTTCAAGTTTGTTCAGCTTTTTCGAATATCAGATACAGCGTTACTTATAATAAAATTCAAGCAAGATTGTGGAACGTATTCAAATTTTTCGTGGGGAGTGAATATACATTTAATATATTTAAGTAGAGTGAAAATTAACAAGCCATAGACAAAGTTTATATTTCGAAATGAACTTTTCACATAACGTAGAACTTATCCACTTCAAGTGACAAGTTTTTCTTCGAGTATAAGCTATTGTGTGGCTTGGAAATAAGTTAAGTATAAGAAAAGGCCTGAGCTTAGTTTTTCTTCTTCCTTTTAGCTTCTTCATCATCAGTGGGAAGAGCAAAGTTTTCATTTCAAAACACTGTTCAGCGAAAAAATTCATAATAGGGCTTATGGGAGATCTTGGAATGATCATAACCTCCATTACCATTCCCAGTTAGCCACACAGCCGAGGGCAGAATGATCATGTTTATACTGAATATAAATATACACAACCAAACAGAGTTACCACCCCAAATTAAATGGAAATCCTAATCGAGAAATATCATGCGAGAAAACTGTGAGAAAACTATAATGCGAGAAAACAGTTATGCTTTAAGGTTCAAGGCGAAATGTGGGTCCCAACCACAAGTTTAAGGAGTATGTTTAAGGGCCTTGAGTGTGGCTTGGTCTGGAGACTAGAACACTGTTGATTGATAAGGATAAAGAGGATGGAAAACTTGAAAGGCACTAGATGGTAGTCATTTTAGAATATAAGACAGAAAAATCAATCCGATTTTGAATCAAAATTTAATGACCTCTTAAACTTTTTCACGACTTTTTTCTACTCACAAGAACTTCAAATATAAAAATGCGTTTAACGCAAGAGATGACACAAGTCTAGAATTTATATTTTTTCTCGGTGCCGTAACCAATTGTTGGTGGTAATGGTTAGTACGATGGACTATCATGCAGAAGGTCTTGGTAAGGCGCTGAAATTTTTTTTTTCGGGGATGTACTGCCTTTTGCAAGAAATTGACAATCCTCTAAAAGAATCTCTTTTCGTGCGAAGTCCTGTTCATTAGCCGTTCGGGATCGGCAGAAAATTGTAGGTCACCTCCATTTTTGGTTACACGTACACAGGAATGGTTGAGAGTTGTAAGTCACTTGGTTTAAGCTCTCTCCGAGCCGTTATTTATTTTTGAATTCAAATACAACCTCAGAACTTCTAAACTTTGTAAATTTTCACAAGATTTATCTATCCAATCCAAGAGCATCAATATTGAAGTTATGATAGATCAAAAAGTAATTAATTTTTCATTCAATTACGTTTCAAAAATCTTCGGAGAAGTGAAAATTTGGTTTTAAAACCAAACACTTTGTCGACCTGTATCGATCGATGGTTTTTACTTATTTGGTCTTAATCAAAAACCAGCCAAAAAAACCAATATCAGAAAATGCATTTTACAAGTTTCATCTCAGACCCTATACTCTACACAACGTATAAATAAATTTGCATGCCTTTCTGAGTGACATGTCCACTAAATCTTCAAGTACCTACCTAATTTTATGCCCAAAAACCAGTTTGTTTGCTTTCAATGGCCAATTTGCATCTTTTCTCACGATGACACCTCATCACATCACACCTTTAAAAATACTCGTATATTCCTCCCGGCAACAACAACAACAACAACGAAAAATTGTTCTCCACTTCATCAGGAATTAATCACATTCCGATGTCACACAATTTTGAGATACATTTGCCAGGCTGGCCAGTGCCAGTGCCAGCTACATAGTGCCAGTCAGTCAAACACAAACAAATGACATATCACATTCAAACAAGAAGAACAGAGTGACAGTTTCATGAGTGTGTGATGTGTCCGTCCACCCCGAAAATAAATCCCGAATGATGGACACAGCAACTGGCTGCGGTTGGGCTTTCGGAGAGTACTTATACATGAAAAGGGGGCAAAGAAGCATCGTTCTTATGTACGAGTAGTGAAGAAAAAAACTTTTCTTATATAAATTTTATTCTTTGAAACGTGAAATTGAAATCAATTCCTGTCACCGGGCGATGTGACCAAGTGACAGTCATGTCGGGGAACACCATGCCCCCGGCAAGGCAGGCAGGGCAGCAAAACAGGACACACTTCATCGGGGACGACACAGAGGGATGGATGGAGTGCATTTGGAAGAGAAGAACTCAAAACTCTTTGATGTATTTAATGGATGATTGGTTGCGAAATGCAAACATGGAATTGTCTTTAGGACACTGCTCAGTGCTGCTGCTGCGAATCAGGCAACTGACAACAATCCATTCTTCATCGGATTTCTGTTCCTGACGATGACGATGACGACACCAACAACAACTTTCCGACCATGATGCGGATGGCCCAAAGATCATTGTGCCGTGCGATGATCGATGGATTGAGGTGGAATTGGACATGATCCGCAAAACCGAGGAGCTGCAGCTGGTTTTACACTGATGATGAATGCTGAGCTGCCTCTTGCCGATGATGATGATGATGATGATGATGCTGCACTTAGAGGCCTCGGCATCTGAATGCAATTTGTCTGCCGATTGCCCGCTGCTGTGACATCGACAACTCATCATCGTCATAAGCTGCAGGCCAAAAGTTTTGAAAGTTCCTCTTCCAGCACTTCCAAGCTAACTAACTAACTATTCGAATCATTCCCAGAGAGAGAGAGAAAATTCCGATGGATTAAGAAAAATGACAAATTATTGGCATGAAGACAACTAACAAGATATAAACTTGGTATGGAATGTTGTTGAAAAACGTGTTGCAAGTTGCTGGTTGCGGACTCAATGTGACAGGGATTTTGAGATGATTAAAAGAAGTTCGCTCTGTTGAATTGATTGATATTTCTGCAGTGCAAGCAAGCCGAAGACTTTGACGCAAAATAAAAATTACAAATCACGATGACCTTGATCAAAGCTAGAGTGAGCTAGTTCCCTGACAGATGGAAGTCCAAATTTTTAGCTAAGAAAGTTTTATCGAGAAAAGTTTAAAATGCAAAGGGCGTTCTAGAAATATTTCGATTTAGGTTAGGTTAATGGGCTGACAGTTGATCTTGTCACCATCACACTTAGATGAATTTAGATCCTTTATGATACCCTAGGGATTGTGACACCCAATTGATGGAGCCTATCATGAATGCAATGTCACTCAGGCCCGTTAAGGGTGTTGAAGAGTTTCAGCAAATGTCGGAAGGTGCTTCTTAGTCATTGAAGAAATGTATGTAGTAACATAATCAGCTGGTTGAAGAGAGGTAGACTCTTTTGCAGGGCGAGATCCTTTCCTTATGAGTATGTGACTTCTTGCAATGTCCGGTAGATGAGCTAAATAGGTCAGTGGTTTATATATTTATCCGCTTGTTTGGTCAGAAATGCTAAATAAGTCGAAAGTGTTGGGTGTGTCTGAATTAGTTCAAGTATTGATCCTATTCTTGCCAGCTCGTCAGATCCTTAGACCTGAGCTTAAATGTCGAGGAAAAAGCTGATAGATTGTGAACGATATTTAATCAAGAAAGTCAATAGTCTTTAAATCCCATAATTGCGTATGCCAATGATTTGATAAGGCACAAAATATTTTCATAAGTCGAAGTCATCGGAATTCCTTTGCAACACTTGGAACTTGAAAATCTAATTTTAAAAATCAGAAACTAATATGTCTAGGACCTCTTTGTCTTAAGGCAAACGAAGAAAAATTTGGAGCAAGATAATGATGGAAGGGTCACATCGACAGTCAATGGGGAGTAAAAATGTACCAAAGCTCCTTCACATTTGGGTGGATCATTATTTGTATTTCGACAGATACATAAATTCTGGTCCAACCACGGCTTAAATAACTTTATCCCCGACAGAATGGTTTTTTTATAGAAGCCGGCTGACAGCTGGGTGAAGGTGATTTTAATTATTCAGCCAATGATTGCCTAAAGGTATCCGATATGTTATTTAATGTTCCCTAACCTCAAATGGAAAAGATTATGATATTTCAGGGGAAGCTTCTTAGAAACTGCATTGGTGCCAAACTAAACAGATTATATAGTTTTGATAAAGCTGATGCGGAGTCACATTGAGCAAGCAATGGCTTCGACAAAAAGCTTTGGGTTGGAGCTTACTACTTAACACTTACTTACGAACACTATTTGAGAGCGCATCAAACCGGCTTTATACCGCCTGATGCATTCATCTACTAAGACCGTTGAAGACTGGTACAGGATAGAATTTGTGGTTCCGCTTATTAAACAACTCGGCCGTAAGAGAACTTTGAATAGTTGGCAACTCTATGAGCAAGAGGAACAGTTGGTCAAACAATCAAGGTAGCGGAGCACGAATTTGAAGTTGTGCAATCCTTTAAATACCTTGGGTCAATAGTAGCAGCCGACAACAATATAGAAGAATAAATACGCGGGCGGCTTCTCAAATCCAACAGAGCCTACTATAGTTTGTCAAAGCTCTTCAAATCCAGAAATCTCACCATAACTTCAAAACTGCTGCTGTACAGGACCATGGTCCTGCCAGTACTCACATATGGATCCGAGACCTGGGTGCTTAGCAAAAGGCACTCTGACCTCTTAGCTGCGTTCGAGAGAAAAGTCTTAAGGAGAATTGGTGGCCCCACATGTGAGGAAGGACGATTCCGGAGACGGTACAATCATGAATTGTACGCAATCTACCTTGAAGCAGATAGCGTGACAAAAATTAAGCTCGGTAGGCTCCGGTGGGCAGGGCACCTAGCTCGCATGAGCGAAGAGGAACCTGCTCGGAAAGTTCTTTGTGGTACATTCTATGGTAGACGACAGCGTGGTAGACCATGCTTGAGCTGGAGAGATGGCGTAGACCAGGACGCCCGAAGCCTTGGGGTGCGCACCTAGATGGCGTCGGCCGATGATGATGATGATGATGATAGATTTGAAGATCTCTTTAGTAGAAACAGTCAAAGTAGTCCCAAAAAAAATTCTGCCAGTGGATGTTCTCAAAGAACTGTCGCTCTTTATCAAGGCTTGAACATCGAGGAACAATATTTTTAGTTTGATAGTCAAATCATCAGCAAAGAGGTATTCCTTACAGTGAACTTCATTGGCTGATCCTTTAGGAACTCCGGAAGAAATTCGTAAAAACTCAGATATATGGTTTCTGAAAACTGTTAAAAAAAATTCAAGTTTAATTATGTACAGAAGTGGGGGGACCCACAATTTTCTGCCAAGTTCGAACTGCTCTGAAGACTTGAATGAGAAACACTTTTAAGAAGAAGAGATTTTCTTTCAGGCTGTGATACTTCCTCGCAAGAGGAAGTGCCTTTGAAAATATGTTTTTGTTGGGTTTTAGGTGGCAATGAAACCTAGACCTGCGGCAAAACAGTCCAATGTACTATTACCATCACTTTAATGATCTACCTATGTATTTGGTTTTAACTTTATGCCGTTATATCTACTTGCTCCGATTACTTAAGAAGTATCATTTTGCTATGAAAAACTGAACAATTGAAATAACTTTCACCCCCCCCCATAACTCGTATGAACAAATCCTTCACATCTTCAACCTCAATCCACTGCCAAAATAGATTTATCCATCCACACATTTATGGTAAGATTGGAATATACTCTTACTTTATAGCCACCATAGACATTCTCAGGCTATAATCATCTGTCATCTTATGCACTTTCTCACTGCATCTGTCAACCGAGTGCCAATTCGCTCTGCGCTAATGTCAGTTGCATCTCAAAGCCATCAATCATAATAAAATGCGATTTCCTTTCACAAGTTTTGCACATTCATACAGGCACCACCACTGCACCGTTAGTAAAATGTGATGCATTTATATATATATGTATAAGTATATGGTATAGATACGATTGTGGTTTTGTATCACAATCATCAAGCTATCCAGATTTCTATAGTGCGATGGAATTGTGGACCGTTGTTGGTTGCCTGGCTCAGATGTGTTTCTTTAGGAATTAGTTCCTTGTCCGTGTGGAAATTGGCAATTTGACGATGTGTAGAGAGATTAAGTTAACGATTATTTATCTTTGCCACATCAATTTTGGGAAATTCCTAATTATATAGGCGCTTGAAGGGAGTGGGGCTGCCCAGAAGAAGTCTAAAAAATTACATTTGAAATCGCTTTTGGAAGGCTGCTTTGATACAGGGAAATCCACTTCATCTTGGATTGAGTCCACTTCTACTTTTGTAATTGTCTCACTAAATTAATAAGAATCGAATAATATAGCTGGAGCACTTTTATGAGCTTCAGATTCGAGCTGACTTCGAGCGATTGACTACAATTCTAAATTTATAATCTAGCTCTAGAATCATCGTTATAACAAGGCCTGTTGTGGCTATTCATATATCTCTAGCAGCAAGTGGATATAGGCTCATAAAATTCACTGCTATGAGCGTTTTCCTATTAGCCCCTTTCCTTAAAAAACCATAGCATTGGCCCACAAGATGCTTTCACTATTTATCTTAACTTTTGAATGCTGAATTTGAATGCTTTATCAATCTCAAAATGTTTGAAAAAAAGCCCTAATCATAAGGCTGATGGTCAACTCATTCCTGACTCCCTCATATTTGATTGTATATTATGTTTTCTGTTGAAATTTTATCCCCTGGCAAAGTATCTTCTATACACAGCACCTACATACAAACATACATATCTATCTAACACTTTTGTGAATCTGAATTTCCAGGAACTCCACAAGTTACTGCTCGGATTTTGTAGATGCAGATGAGTACACATCACTGGCCATAGCAGCAGCAGCAGCAGCAGGTAGAAAAAAGTTCATACCCAGCAAGGCTGCACAATAAATTCTCGAATCGATGAATATTTCATGCGAATGATTTGCTGGATAATTTTATATCCGTTTCAACCCCAAGTTTTTTTTTTTTTTTTTTTTTTGTTTGTTTGGAAAGAGTAACATGGCATCGTTTCCACAAGAGTTTCATCATTGAATAAAAAAAAATATAAACACCCAGAAAAATTTTTGGAAAAACTAGGAAGGTAGTTGTACACGTAAAGAATTTCAAGCTTTTTCTCATACAAATGTAAGACATGGTCCTTTGAGCAGAAATTTGAAGGTATTCTGGAACTCATTCTTCATTCCATGGCAAATGAAAGGGAACATATGTCAACATAGAGCACACACAAACAGTTACTGTCAAAAAAATAGCACTGATGTGTAACTTAGTATATTTTGTATGTGATACATAGAATATTCTGTCAGCTAGAATTTTTTTTAATTTTCAATTTTCAAAAAAAAAAAACTGAAATTTTAATTTTTTTTTCTCTGAATTGAAGCAGTCAAAATAATAGCACCGATTATATTTGTCTCGTTAATTGGGAAATATTGCTTGTAATAAAGGTTTTCCCTTTCTAAGGTTATTCTACAACCTTACCCTACAGTAATGCTTATTCTTTATGAAATTTAATAAAACTTAAACAACTTTAGCACCAATGGGGTGTGGAAAACATTGTACGGCTGAACCTATTCAGAAATCCAACAAATCTTTGGCTGTTCCAATAAAAAGATTAGAAATGCTGTAACATTTACAGAGAAACGCGAAAAACGTGGGCGGAAGCGAGCAATATCCCCTCTTATGGTCAGACGTCTAATCCGACAGAGAAAAAAGGAGCCAGCTGAAAGCAGCGCTCAATGTGACAGCAAGCATGGAAACTGTGTGGATGAGATTGAGGGACAACGGTTTGTATGCCCAAGTTAGAAAGCCTCTAGTTTTTCATATTATAGTATAGGAACCATATACTGGATCAAAAGTATTATGGATATGTCAAAATATTGGAGAATAAAATGTTGCCTTATACCTCTGCCGTTGAAATGGGTCTTTCAATAGGACAATGGCCCGAAGCATACAAACTAGCGAACAAGCCAAAAAATGGTTTCTGGATACCAAAGTAGATGTCATTGAAAAGCCTGCACAGTCGCCAGTCTTAAGCCCGATTGAAAATCTTTGGGCTGACGTTAAGGCGGAAGTGTCTCGGTGCAGGCCAAGTAACGATATAGAACTTTGGTCCACCGTTAAGAGCTGCTGGCATGTTGAAAGATGTCAACGACTTGTAAGCTCTGTAGAAAATAAAGGACATGGTACCAAATATTGATTTGAACCACAAATTCAACAAATTAAAAAACAAATACCCAATATTAATTAAATAAAATGCACGACTGGGTCGCACGAACTTGCTCCTATGTAATATACTAGGAATTTTAAAAACGAATGTTATTAGAGAAAACTGTTCATAAGGATAACATTCATTTTTATAAATGACTAAAACAACTCCTTTTAGCAGTTGGACCTAAGAACAGGATTCCATGTGCTTTAAGCAAAAATTAGTTTATGTAAAAACAAAATTATAATTCGTTCTAGTGGTTTCTTAAAAAAATAAGCTTTTTTATACAAAATTTTTAAAACATTTTTACGAATAATTTTGGTACGCCAATTTAAGGTTTTTATTATTTTTCGAATAAAAATTAAATTTAAAAAAAAAAAATATTGAGCGGTTTCTGAGATAACAAATTTTCAAAACAAAAAAAAATAGATATTTTTTTTTTCAAAAATTCAAAAATATTTATTTTAAAGTCTTGAAATGCAATATTTTTTAGAATTTTTAGAAGCTTTCCTATAAAAAATTTCATTAAGATCCGTTATGTCGACAATAAGAGATTCAAAATTCGATAAAAAAAACGTTCTATGGTAGGTACAAGCTGTAATATCTTAATTTCAATTTTTTTTATTAAATTAAAGATTATAAAAATTAATTGAAAGAAAAAAAAATTAATCAAAATTCTAGGGGCCGTTTTCGAGAAAAATACGATTATTAAAAACCATTTTCTTTAATTTTTTAGCATTTGTATGGTAGGTACCTTTATTTTTAGGTAAAATACAATTTTTTCTCACATCTTGTAGATTATATTGAGAAACTTTTATTTATCAAGTTTAAAAAAAATCTAGCATAGGGTTATCGAAATATTGAGTTTTGAAAAAAAAAATTTGAATTTGAAAATTTGAGTACACAATTCTATTTATGTTTTAAGAGAGCTTTAGCAAAAAATGATCAAAATCGGTAGTACCGTTTTTGAGAAAATCAAAAACAAAAAAAAAAATGGTTCCATGGTTCAGGAACCATTTTTCGGAAATTTTTTTTTTAACCATTATACCTAGCTTTTACTAAATAAAATTTTTTTGTATTTCTATTTTTAAAATCTGTTGAAGTTTTCGAGAAAAAAAAATATTTATAAAATTTCGGAAAAAAAATCGTATGGCAGGTACCGTTATTTTTGGTCTTAAAAAAAAAAGAAAAAAAACGTGTGAGGTGAAAAAATTAAAAATGATATCTACCAAGTTTCAAGAAAATCGGCTCAGCCGTTTGGGCTGTATTCGAACAGATAGACAGACAGACATAATTGCCAGACCCACTTTTTTCGTCTTCCCTATCATCGTAATGTTAACTTTGATCAAAATCTCGAGTTCCATTTTTTTTTACGAATGCATAACTTGCCTTATAGTACCTATAAGTCGCAAGTAAAGAGGATGCAAATTGGGATGAGTGACTCCTAAAATTAATATAATGGTTGTCCAGCGTGAATTTCTCAAAATTAAATTGTTATTGGTTAAGGGCTTACAGGGTGAAAAATGTGTCCTGAAACGCTTGAAAACATATACTTTTTACGAAATATGCACATTTACATATCGATACCAAATACAAAATAAATAAATCAGATGTCATCACGGCTCGTAGAGAGCTTTCACCAAGTGACTTACTATTCCTACAAAATTCTGTCGATTCCTAACAGCTAATGACTAGCAGAAAGAAGGAAGACATACTCTAGACACTTCAGTCACCGAACTTACACTCTCCGATTTTTTTTTATAAAAACCTTTAGTTGAGGGATTTAAGCAACGATCGCCGAACACTTTAGGCGCTTGAAGAAAATATCCTCCCTAAAGTTGTGTTCAATGACTTCGTTGGAAGTATGTACCAGTTCATCTGCAATAAATGGTCGGAAGAAAGCATGTCCGATGAATAGAACCTCAACATTGTTTGCCCGATTCCCAAGAAAGAAGACACTCCGAATTTCGCCAACTACAGAGGAATCAGTCTCCTGAACATCGTATACAATTTCCTTTCTGCCGAATAATGTGAACAACTGAAGCCTTGCGTCAACAACCTGATAGATCCATTATATCACCGTAGACTTAGACCTGGAAAGTCCACCAATGACAAAATATTCACATTATGTCTGATCTTTAAAAAAATCCCAGGAACTTCAAATCGACACCTACCACCTTTTTATCGATTTCAGAACACCGTATGATAGCATGTGTAGGGAAGAACTATATAGTGCAATGTCTAGTTTTTAGCATCAATGGGAAACTTGTCCGATTTTGGAGGATAACGATGGAGAACGCACTCTGATCCAACAAGGTCGGTATAGATCTCACCGATGCAATTGATGTTAAAAAAGGTTTCAGACAAGTCGAAGCTCTGTCATGCGACTTATTCAGCATCGTTCTGGAAAGAATAGTGTGAAATTCCCGCGTCAACACTAGAGGAAAAATCTTTCAAAAGTCCATCCAATTAGTCGCATACGCTGACGACATTGACATATTGGAAAGAACAAAGCAAGATGTAGGTGGCGCGTTTGTGAGTATTGAAATGGACGAGAAGAAGATGCGTCTAGCCGTCAATGAGGACAAGACTAAGTCCTCATCTAGAATGACACCCAACACCGACGTCTTGGACAGAGCGTCATCATAGACAGCTTCATATAACTTTGAGGTGAATAAGAACTTTGGCTAACAAGGCCCTGTTCTTCATTCAGACAATTACACAAGCGCTGAAATCGATCGGAAAATAATTCTTGCCGATCGTTGCTTCCTTAGACTTAGAAGGCCATTGAGTAGCAAAGTGCTTTCTCGACCAAATAAAGTGTCCCTTTAGAAAACTCTCATCATCCCGGTGCTTGTATATGGTGCAGAGACATGTACCTTGTCAATAGTGAATGAGAATGGGCTGTACAGTGAAACCGACCTAGTCAACCGAATTGAAGTCAACGATTTAGATGGCTGGGTCATGTACAGCGAATGGAACCAAATGCTCCGGTCCTGAAATTCTTCAAATTTAATTCCGAGGGACGGCACAGTAGAGGAAGACCGCGACTCGGGTGGCGCACACAGCATGAAGAGGTATTCAACCAACATGACGTGTGAAACTGGCGAAAACTAGCTAGGAACCTACCTCGCTGCAGAAGTTTTGTTGGTTGAGGACCTGGTCCAACTCGGACTGTAGAGCAACCTCAAGTAAGAAAGTAAGTAAGTATAAAGTCGTCTGGTAAAACAATTTTTTGCAAGCGAGATTGAATTGATTAGTTTTTACGGTTAAAATTTCGGGCCGAAATCATCACTTTCTCAAGTTTTTTGAGGACCACAAATTTGAAAAAAAAAAAATTTCTGAGTGTATTTTACAGTTTTCTCTGAAAAGTGCAATGCAAAATAAAGCAAATCTGATTCCAATTGATAACGGGTAAAGCCAGCCTCCATACCTTTTTGGTGCTGCTGTGCAACTTTGTAAAATTCCAACAATCCCAAATCCAACAAATGATTTTTGACGATGCCGATGATGATGATGTGGATGGCAATGATGATGATGACTACTAGGCTTACGTTTGCCTTCTATCAAACTAGCAAACTATGAAAAGATTTAACTTGTTCTGGCTCTATAGTGATGGTTCGGGTTATTTATAAGGGTGATGACGATAATGATACCTAAGCCTTTTATGCACCATCGAATCATCAAAGCCTTAAAAACAAAATGCAACTCTATACTATAGTTGAGTTGTTGTTAAGGCCCTCCTCTGCCATCACATAGTTGATTCCACTTGACTGAATGAAGACTTTATAAATCTATAGACTGGACTCACTCACTCAATATAAATTTCTGTGTGTGTTGTAGACGGTAGATGGACTGTTTATGAATGAAATATTGAAATTTTTGTATTTATATCCTTTGATGCAACTACCTATAGGTGCCTGATCCTTTGAGCATAAAATGCACACAATTTTGTTTGAATCGCAGCAGCCGTTGTTTTGTCTGGATTTTGTCGATTGTTTTTGACACTTTTGAAAAGTTTAAATAAATTTGAGAACAGATAAGGCCAGAGAAGAGCGAAGTCTTTTATGTAACGTTAAGTTTTAGAAGAGTCAATTGATGTTTTGAAATTTCAAATACAAGCGTTTTTAACGTCTGAAAGGTAACTTTCCCTCTTGGTCTACAATCACAGGCTCTGTATACTGTTTCACCCACATCATCTTCTTTACATCCCCCACAACAGGTATGAACCAACTCCAGATAAATTGAATTACGAAAAAAAATGTATAATTCAAATCACGTCCCAAACAGCCCCACATAGTCTGTCAAGGGACACGATTTTTGACATACGTCAGTCAAAAACAAAAAAAGCTCCCAAAGAATAATTCCCAACGAGCTCGTCGAAACCAGACAGGATTCTATTAATATCCGCTTGCGTAATTACCACTCATTCGCAACCAGGAAAAAAATATTATATACATCAGCGTCCAGGACACGACATTATTTCCGCCTTTTTTTGCTTGCATCCTCCTCTTGGCCCTCCAACAACGTCTATTCGTCAATTTGACATGAATGACAACTTTGACTTATTCATTTATTCCCTTCTTCGTCATTTGGTATTTTCGGTTGCTCCTTCGGCTACAGGATTCTGTTCATGTAGAAAATGTTTGTACCCGCCACAACCCTGTCAATCATTTCACAGAAAATCTTGAAAAAATCACTCACGTAATAATACACCCTTCGCGGAATGTCTCGTCTAGAGGGAGGGATGGATGGATGAAGGTAATTCTGCACTCGCACAGAATGAAGGATAAGCCGTGTATTTGAGCAGAAACAGTGTTGTTGTTTGGCACAGCAAGACGTTTTCAAAGTTCGCGTTGGTTCAGGACCAGAACGTCACAAGAAATCACTGAACGTTCTGTTTACCCAAGAAAATGTGTCATCACAAATCAAAACCAAAATTGTGTGCATCTTTTTCGCTCGGTCAATTTTGATTAAACATTTCCATCATTTAACGCCGACATTCTATCAACTGGAAAAATAATACCGAAAACCCCAAAAAACAGTAGCCGAAGTTAGAGGCATCTCCGTGTTCGATGATCAAGTCCGGTAGCGGTGTCGTTTGACGCCTTCACTCTTAATTCGCCCTATGGGCAAACTTGTGGGCTCCAATTAATTTTTGTGCGGGAATATTTATGTATGATTTTGGGTTTTGGCCAAGGCAATAGATTTTGTGTGTGTTTTTTTCTTTGTCCCAACTCAAAGAAATAACTTCATAACATTTGACAAACGGGTATCATGTTACGGCTGCCGAGTGGAGTGCCGGTGGCGGTTGAAGGACTACTGCCGATAGGTTTCCTACCTAAAACATGTCTCATTCGGGGGCCTACCTGTGCTGGTGATGTGGTGATGCTGATGCAAATGGTGATGGTGATGATAATGATTGTGGTGGCTTATTCGTTGCTCATAATTTGTGGCAAGTTGAATACGTGTGTGCTACTAACCGCAAATCTAATCGTTAAGGACAGATTTTCGACTGAGACAAGAAGAGATCAGCTTTCAAACAAAACAACTTTGCTAATGTGTCAGTTGAAATTTTGGTTTGAATCGAATTCAAGATGACAGGATCAAAGGTGAAATAGTTTTTTTTTTTCTTTTTTTTGGAGTTAGTGTATGATTTTAGTTTGGTGACAAATTTTACATTTTTTTAATAAATCGTGACGACACTTTGCCTTGACAATTGCAGGAAGTTGTAAGGTTAAGCTAACGATAAGATTAATGGAGCAACCAACTTCTGTACATCAGATAGAAGGAATTGTAAGTCCAGGAGAACTCAGAGGTAATAGAACAATGCCAACAATAAGTAAGGGTCACATTTTTCATGACCTTTCAGCTGATTTGACCTTTTATTCTTCCTCAAAAATCCAATCGGTTGATCGAACTTCTCATGGGTGATGTGGGCTGGTGTTTGTGTGTGAATATTAATCTTTTTATTACATCATATTTAGTATAAGTAGGTTAAGTCAGGTTGAAGTGGCTGCCGGCTGAGAAATCCGACACACTTGGACCAACTATTGGTCCTTCAGTATTTGCAAGAGCACTTGGATCTTTGTTTGAGCAAACCATGTACATAGAAGGCGAGGAACTGTTTCTTTCTTCTCTTAGTCCCTGCATTTTCAGCAAAAATCGTTTGATTAAACACCAAGTGGCACAGTGAGCTTTAAAAACGGTGTCCGATTATGAGACCTGTTATGGAGCTAACGTGAATTCTGCTTATGGACATCAGATACTTAGACTGTCTGAGATCTAGCGTTGGCCAGATCTGTTAAGTTGAAAAAAAGGTGGTGTTTTTGTTCCTCCTGAGGTTTGTAATCTTTTTGGCAGCTTGCTTAAGATTAAACTTACAAGTAGTGATGGGTATACAATCTTCTGTTTTATCTGTTAGGCAATGTTGTTCTAACACTTTAAGCAAATTTGTTAGCTTTACAGTTTTCTGAAATGTCCCGCATCGAGCAAAAGTTAATGCTGAACAGTCGCGCCATCTCCACGAAAGATGATCGGTATTTTGGGACTGTTTTAGGGTATGTAGAAACAGATTTCAGAGAGTTTATAGAAACTGTCTGAGAAGGTACGGATATCTTGTATAGATATAAGGTTGCCTCTAAGCCATGTTAAAATTTCCTTAATCGCTAAAGGTTCGGCTTGGAATACAACAATTTTTAGGAAAGCGAAATGAGAGACCTGAGTTTAGTCTGCCAGAAAAGACTCCTACAGCAACCCCGTCATCGGTTTACGATCCGATCCATCAGTATTGAAATGAGCTGAATAATTTTTCAAGAATGATGCATCCTCCCAAGTAGATCTGGATGGGTGGTAACTAGGGAAGTTTTTGGTGTTGAAAAGGATATGAACGAGTCCAGAATAACGGAGTGGCCAATCTCATTGTTGGTTCACTGTGAAGCGGCTTTAGACGAATGGCTTTGCTCGCTGCCGTTTGTTTGCTAAAAAAAGAGTGTCCAATGGAGGAGCTTAGGGAGTAGAGCGAAGAACTCCGCTTATTCAGAGACAGGTTGATCGTTGGACCTTACATACTTAGCTTATCGCAATTTATAGCTTTATTTAGAGCGGTCCACCATATAATGATACACCATAAGTTAGAATAGGTCTTATTACCAAAGTGTATAGCTACTTAGCAATGGGTGTTCGAAGACCCTATTTATTCGCAATGGCTTTTTTGTAAAAAAAAAAGCATTTATGGCCTTTTTGAATCTTTCTTGCATGTTGGGTTTGCAGCTTAACTTGTCATTCTTTTTTTTATATACATATAGACTTTAGCGCACACTAAATGGATTATGACTAAACCCTTAAAATGTTTGAACATTGTGCGAGCGTTTAGGAAAAATGGAGATGATTTAAGAGGATGCACATTGGTTTTGACTGTATAAATATCAAAATGGGAGTGAAATATTGACTCCATTAAAGCGTTCCACATTCGTTAAGTGCGGCTAAAGAAAGAACCTCTAAATTTAACAGTATGTTATGTTAGTAAACGTAATTCACAGAAATTTGATGAAATTGGGACATACTATTGCGTAGCACTATTGAACGGTGAACTCACCACGATTGATGAACTATAATATGATTCTAGCTTAAGAGTTTAAATAGAAGACAAGGGAATTAGAAAGGGCAGTGGCTAAATTGTGAGTGCTTCAACTGACACGCGGGAGGTTTTGCCATCGATTCCCAGACGCTATCACCTTAAACTTTCAGAGGTATTGTGTTTCGGAAGGAAAGAAGTGACAAATGATCATCCAAGAGTATCTCTTGTCACTGAAAAGTGATTCGCATGTAAGCCGTTCGGACTCGACTGAAAATACCTGCCAAAATAACGCAAGTCGCAATAATTGAAAGTTTCAAGTCACTGGGCGCTGGTTCTATCGACTAAGCAACAGATCCTCACAACGCTTAATGTGAATAAAAATTAAAGAATTTGACCTGATCGTCAGGAATAAATAGTGAGTATCAGTGACATTGAAGTGATTGTTTCCGAAGATTGTAATAAAGAAACAAAAGTAAACAGAAATACCAGAATAACTTAGATAACACCTACTAGACAATTGATTAGAGTTAGAAGATTAAAGCCATTCGAAGATCCCCGAAAGAAGTGTATGAAAAAATAAAAGAGGACCAATAAAATATTTTTAAAGTGTTGGGCACTTGAAAAATGTCATCTACCACACGATTTCATGTTCCAATGGCAGTTGAAGGACCAAACAAAATGGAAAAAATCCAACAATAACAAATTTTTCAAGATAAATATTTCTCCATTTACCATACCGAAATAAAAATATTTCACAAAGATTTCTGAAATATTTTTTGAACAAATGAAAAACATTGCGGAAACGCATTTTAAACAATG
This sequence comes from Philhelius festivus, assembly GCA_963931855.1. NCBI lineage: Eukaryota > Metazoa > Arthropoda > Insecta > Diptera > Syrphidae > Philhelius > Philhelius festivus. The sequence continues at coordinate 8,504,792 of OZ007557.1, forward strand.
TTTCTGAAATGTTTCCTTAGAGTGGCCACATCTAAAAGTCTAGGCGAAAAGTACCAAAATGTTTCCGTTTAATTTTCTCCGAAACGAAACAATTTATTAAAAATTCACTAGAAAAAATCTGACTTCAAACGGAACAAGAACATAAACAGACCAACAAGGAAGTGAACTATCAAACAAGATGGAAGTTGCAATACTCGTAGAATAATGTCCAAGATCATATGAGTATTGAAAGTTTTCTAACATACTAGTCACACTATAATCGAAGGGAGACTGCCTGGGCTTTCTTCCATAGCTAGCCGACACTTTGATCTACATATGTTTAATTTATATTTTCAAAAATGAAAATCAGTGGCTTTCAAGTTCTACGATATCTGAAAATATTCAATATTCAATGCTAACTTTAAATGAAAAAAAAAAAAAACATTAATAAAAAGTTAAACTCGATACTTGCGAGATATTAAGAACTTAAATATATAGAAATGAAAGGTCGTCATAAGGCAAGGGATTCTAGAGATAGTAATTCAATAGAGCATTTCGACATCATTCCTAAAAACCAAACTTCCATTCCATAAGAGACAACTATGCGCAATGAATCAACAGTAAACCGTGGAGGTATTAAAATTGCTTCTTGGGCTTTCTACTACCTTAAAACATTTCCCGACCCTCTAAAATATAAAATTCTATACAAGATTGTACTAAGGTTCAGTGTTTGAAATTTGTATCAATGATGCACACATTGATTGTACGAGTATTGACCACAAATTTGTAAGGCCTGGTGGTCAGTGCGTAGCTCAGAGGAAAAAAAAGGCTGTAGGAAATACATAACTCCCCAAAATTTTGTATAAAGTGGCGATTTTTTTTAATATCTAATAAACCCCCAAAATTGGGGATTTAGGTCATAAGTTTTTAAGAATTTATTTTATTTTTAAAATAAGGGGTTATTTCTGCTGTGCTGTTGCCTAAGAGGACTGACTGTTAATATAGGCGTCTGGGTCTGCCCAACGACTAAACATACCGCAAGCGGAGCAACTTAGTTACATGATATCGGTATAGTTGTGCGTTTTGGGAGTTATTTCTTATTTTTTTGGAAACTTACTTCAAAATCGATTTTAGATGATTTTATCATAGAGCTGAAAATAAAGCGTCAGATGTAAGGATTCATTAAAGGGATTGGTACCAGTTGGTAAGATCTATTGAGAAATAAGCATTTATTATTCACGAAATGCACGGTCTTTCTTGACTGTGCTTATAAAATCTAAAAAAGAATAACTTGTTTATTGAAAAAAAAATATTCAGAAATAAGCAAATTTATTTGGTAAAATACAAAATCGAAAAAATTAAGCGGAAGAGTACATTTTTTGAACGTGCCGTTTTCGAGAAGAATACTATTTTTAAAAACCATTTTTTTAATATTTGTATAAACGTACCGTTATCCTATAGATACCATTATCTTAATTTTTATAAATTTATATAAATTTAGTTCACAATTTACTGTTGAAATTATTATAGGGAGCTTTAACATACAAAAATTGTTCAAAAGCAGTTGTACCGTTTTTGAGAAAACGAAAGAAATAGTTCTATAGAGTTATCATCAGTAGCCATTTTTCGGAAATTTTGTATTCAATTGTATACTGTATTTTATTTTACTAAATGAAATGTGAAATTGCTTAAAAAAACACTGTGGCACAACTTTTGAGAAAAAAAAATATTTTCTAAGACTTTGACAAGATTGGAATAGCAGGTGCCATTATTTTTGGTCTTAAAAATAAGAAAGCCTTATGGGTAGAAATTTAAAAATTCTGTGTACCAAATTTAAAGAAAATTGGTCGAGCCGTTTAAAATTTAGATTGCGAGAACACCTTTTTTTTGTCTTTCCCATCGCCGTAATTTCAAGTCTAATCAAAATCTCGAGATCGATTTGTTTTATGAATGCATAACTTGCCATATTGAACCTAAAAGCCAGTAAAAATGTTATATTAGCTGTGTTTTTTGAAAGAGTGAGTAGTCAAGTTAGCAAAATTTTACATGCAAAACAATAAAAACATCAAGAGTGAATATAATTTGGTCAGCAATCAGATTGAATATAGAATGAATAAAAATTGTTGATATATTGAAATGTAGATGGCGCTTAAGTCGAGTGCAGAAAAACATTTGCTTGGTACTGGAATGTGTTCTGGAATGCATCTTTTTTTCTCAGAGATTTTTATTATGTCAAGACATTTGGAAATAAAGCTTCATGTCTATTTTGTAAAAGACGTACAAAAACTCTCAAATGTCAATTGATTGAAAAACTTCTGAAAAATCTTAATTTTTTCACCGAAAAATCGAAATTTTTTGTTTTTTTTTTGTTTAGGAAAATTGCGATATTAGGGCTTTTGGAAAGCATCTAGAAAGAAATACTCTAAGTAGGTCAAAATATAGTATATTACCCATCAACCAAGCCATAAACTGTCAAATTCCATTGGAGGATGGCTGAGGTCTCGATGGATTAAAAAAACATCTACAAAATCTGATTTTTTTAAACGAAAAATTGATTTTTTGCTCAATTAAATAGTAATTTAGGGGCTGGCAGGAATATTGGAAGAAATATTCTAAATACGTCAAAATAAATTTGAAATTACTCTAAAACTCGTGTCAAACTTTGAGATTAAAAGAGATTGAATATAAAAGTGGCTATAATCGTTTTCTTCGATTTTCTTTACTGAGTGGCTATGAATTTTCCATAAAACACGGCTATTATAATTTCATTACCAGCAAAAAAATATCAAAATTCTAACATCATAATTAACAACATTAGAAAATAACCTTAAGAGAAAACTTGCCCTTGCATCTCCTATAATAGACTAGACATTGATTTATCAATAAATCCAACCTTACCTACCAATTTTTACTCCCACTCTACTTTCCACCTCACCTTAACTCTATTATAATGTAAACGTTTTGTTTTTCCGTTTCGCAAAAAATCGATCTTGAAAATTTTGATCAACAATTCCAAGAAGTCTTAGTCCTACTTCAAAAGGTCCGCCAGCAAACCATCGCAATCAAGGCATTTCGTTTTGTGATTTGATGAAAAGTGCTCCACTATTGGGAACATATAAATCAAATCAATGTGCTTCCGGTATATTTCTAAAAATCACATTTTTGAAGCAAGAGAATGTTTTGTAGGGAATTTTCTGAAAGGCGTGAACATATCAGAACTTTGAGTTGTAGACCGGGATATTTGGAAACATTATTTTCCTAAATAAATGGCATGGTTCTGTCACCGAATTATGTGGACATACTTCTCATCTCTTGTAAGACTCTCTCTATCTCTAGTAAAACTCAATTGGTTTTGGAAAAATTCTAACAGGTTCATATTAATATCATTTATTTTAATTTAATATGACTTAGTATAATTATTAAATCTCACTAGAAGAAAAAATAGGAAAAAACCAAAATCACACTCAAATCCTGAACCACATGTTCGAATTTATTCCACTTTAAGCACGAACTTCCATAGGCCTATTCCAATGATTTCCCTATTAATTCCTTGCAAACCAAATCAAAAAAAAAAAAAAAACAACAAAAATCTAATCCACCCAGGTATCAGCACCTGAAAACCTAAATCCCCAAAACACCTAACACTTTAAGTGGAATCAGTTAAAAAAAAGAAATCTCCGTAATTCGATACATATCCCGAACCACCAGACACGAAAAAAAAAAATAAAATACCATTTCACTCTAAACCTATTAACCTCGTTGCCACCATCGCACTCGGGTATAACATCGAAATGTGACCTTCAAAAATGCGCTCTACACGGTTCTACACAGCCAAAGCCACCCCTCGTGTCCCGTCCCGAGGTGTCTGAAAGCGCAGAGGCATATTTAATTCAAACACTATGAACGTTTCCTCGTTTTAAACCACCCTATCTATACCCATACCCCGAGTATTTTGCCTCCAATTCGATTTGTATGCTTTATTGTCCTCTCCCTAACGGTACATATACCCTATAAGCAATTTCGCATGTTTACATCTATTCTCGTGCAGCACAAGTGTTCCTCCTGGAAAAAAAAAGAAGAAAAACGAGGGAAAATCAAGTTTGAAAAACGGAAAAGAGGGCTTTTCCAGAATTCAGGAGTTTTTTTTTTTTTTTTTTTTTTTGTTGCCATTGCTGCTCGCCCAGTGTGCTAGACAGTGTCGAGAGCTTGTAGTTAAGAGAGGTAGGTTAGAGTGAGGGTGGCAAATCCTAAAATCAACAAGTTGTTATCATTTGTAAGCGGTGAACTCTCCACAATCCGGGCGTTTGGTTTTTTTTTTTGTAAATCGTGAAAAAAGTGGTTTGTATTTTTTTTTTTTTTTCTATCAAGCTGCTCCTGCTACTCTTCCTTGATCCCCATTTAGGTGGGGTCGCCCACTACCGCCCATTGTTTGGGTATACGACCAGATGAGGGGGTGTTTAAGGTTTTGGTGTTTTTTTTTAAGAACTTTTTCATGTCCTTGTTTTTTCCCGATATCAATTTGTATGGAAGTGAGGTTTTTTTTTATCCAAACACAGCATTATTAGGTTATTCAAGGTTCTTTTCAAAGAAGGCTCGAGGAGACTTTTGCCTCGGTCTTAAAGGCTGCATGATATATCAATATCATAAGTCATCATAAGGCAACAACTGTTAGATGAAGATGATTTATTGTATGGACTGGTTTAAATATTGACTTAGTAATAGGCTCAATTTGTCAGTTTTTATTGTTTAGAAATTTAGGTATTCTAAGAGCTAGAAGGCGCATAAGAAGAAGAAGCGAAAATGTTCAAAGGGACCATTCCATACTACGGAATTCGGTGATGGAAATCATGTGGACATAGAGTTTCAAAATCTCAGAGAGGGACGTAATAGATAGGTCGAATTGGGAGCCAAAAGCCAAGAAGGTCGATGACCTATTCAGCAATGGATAGTAAGTAACCTTTGAATAAGCTATACAAAATTTGGTGGTGCAACAGTTCGAAGATAACCAGGATAAGTAACTTACTACTCTCAACCTTTCCTGTGTGCACGTTACCAGGGATGAAGTGGACCTACAATATTCTCCCGAGTCCGAACAGCTAAAATGTGCAGAGTTTTTCATGACAAGAGATACTCTTGGGAGATTGGTCACTTTTTCACAAGAGGCAGTACAACCCTAAAAACATTTCTGCAGCGGCTTAGAATCGAACATAAGATCCTTTGCATGACATGACAACTCACTAACCTTTATGCTGGTACAAAGGTTCAGTTATACAAGGTTGAATTTACAACATTCTGCAGATGGCATATAATATGAAAGGCCGCCAGTGACGAAAGTCCTTTTGAGCTGAAGACTTTCCTTGGATCAATTCAACAAATATTACCTGTAAAGCCAAAGCTTAATGCTTTGTGCAAGGAAGTTAGGGTTTGACAATCATCGGGAGGTGGATCTGTTAACACAGAGTCAAGCTCACTTACATATTTATTTATTTGTGTGGCGCTACAACACGGTATGCTCTTGGGCCTTAACTTACATGTTTCCGCTTGATGTCTAACTCTAATTTTGGCTACCTAGTACATAAAGATCTCCTTCCACTTCGTCACGACACATCAAAAATGAGGACTGACTGTGACATTGAATACTTTAGATGCTAAAGAGTCTATGTCCACAAACTGAATCATAAATCGTACTTAAAACTTTAAGCTCAAACATATCAAGAGATCTTTCATGCGACGCGGTAAAGATCCATGCGTCCGAGCCATAGAGCAGAACCGGTATGATGGATGTTTTCGCAGTGTCCCGTTTTTTCCTTATGCGTCCTTATTACTCAATTACTTTCGAAGCCCTAGAAAGAGTGATTTCAAGTTAAATTTTCAAAGTGATGGTCGTTGTCCAAATTAAAAACTTCCATGAAGAACTATAAGTTATAGGTATCTGCAGCATGTCCCTTAATTCGTGCATAATATTTTAGGACGTGATTCTTTGGTAGGTATATTCCAAGAGAAAAATTGTTCTTAAGTAAGGGACTATCTCCAATTTTTTTTATCATGTGTCGGGGATTTAAGAAAGGGCCTGTTTTGGTGTACCTGACCCATGTTAAATGTAATTAAGCTGTTAATACTAATGTTAGAAACTTCGTTTAGGCATTTTTTTTTCAGAAGAAATACCAGTGTTTAAACAAATATGATATCCTATCTCGGTCTTGAGATATCCAGTTTCTAGCATGTACCGTCACATTCTAGAAAAGTCTAGAATCTGTTTTCCAAGCTTGTGAAAGCACCAGTAACTGCTTGCTTCCTTCTTATCACCTTAGCCCGGTCAGCAAACCCAAGGTAATGCTTAGATTTATTAAAGATAGTGTCTGATATTTTAGCTTGGGCTTTTGCGAACTAACTTGTCAAGCACAATACATACATAAGTAGCTGCATGTCAGTGCGTCAATTTTTTCGTTTTGAAGGTTTGAGTAGAATTCCTTTCAATTTTGACGGATCAGTGAGCCTTCCCAAAAGTCATCCTCATAGGTCTTACCAGGTATATTAAAGCTTAAGAAGGCTTGATATAATCTTATTCTTATTATAATAAATAGCTGGTCGTCTGTAGTAGACATCACAGGTCTAATGCCGCATTGGGGTGGACAAATGAAATCATCAGCAAATGGCTTCATAAGACAAGCTGGTTAGGACTTTGAAAGGGATGGCTAAAAGACTAACGCTGTATTTGGTACAGAGTAGGCAATTATCTTTTTTGTGGATCGGATAGATGAAAAAAAGGTTCAAATTATCGGCAGCACTTTCTCCTGACAATATTGAAACGATGAACTGGTGGATGTTCCAGACCAGGAAAACTCTCCACATTGATTGGTACCGGTTGCTCGTTAACTTGATTTTTACGATCATCAATTGCTTGAAGTAATCATTCCAGATCTTAAGCATTGGTGAACCTCGAAGAAAAAGAAAATCTCAGTGAAGATTTTTAGACCCAATTATAATACATTTGGCATCAGAAATACTGTCTAAAAAGTCCATTCCCAAATCTTGTGAAAGTCAAATCGTCAAAAGTTATTCAACGGTAAATTCTATCGAAAAGGAGCTCATACACAAGTTGAAGATCATGGTTCAACGACTGCGACTGATGGTTTGGAAGATATCGCCATTTTAAAATTTGTATTTAAAAAAAATTGGTAAAAATAAGAAATACTGTTTTTTTGGTCTTAACTCCGAAATTTTGAAAAATTCTTAAAACTCTCTTTGAAGTCTTAAATATTTTTTAGGAATAATGTTGTGGCACTTTTTTCCGCACGAGAAATAAATTATAAGATATTGCTGTTCCTTTTTGTAAATTTTACCTGAGCTTAAAATTCAAAATTTTGTTAGAAAAAATGTACAACATTTTGGAAAACAGAACTAGGAATGAAATTGTTCGCGATCAGAATTCAAAAAATTTCGAAAGTGTGGCAACACTTCCAGAAGAAAGAATGAAGAAAAATAATGAATAAATGAATGTTCAGAAAGAAGATAAAATGAAAGAAAGATATAATGATTGTATTTAACAGAAAGAGAGCGCCGCCGGTTAGGTAGAACAATATACTGAGAGAATAATGATATGATCAGTTGTTGTGGATCTGTTAACGAGGAAAGACCTTTTATTTATTTAACCGAATATTGTTTTAGTTTTGTATTGAGCAAAGTTTTAAACTGCTTACAAAAGGAAGCTTATTATAATACGAGTTTTAAAAAATGTGTACATTTTCTGTTTTATAGAATTGAAAAATAAATAATATGTAAATACCTTAACTACCAAATTTCGTAAACTGAATTTTTCAGCTTTATTGTTCCGAGGAAGTTCGAAAACATGCGAAATCTAAAATACGTATTATTTAGAAATAATTTTTAAAAACTAGCATTTTCTCCTTAAATCTAAAATTTTCATTAATTTACAAAAAGAGTTTTTGATCAAATTGATGAAAATTCTTAGAAAAAAATGGTATGAAATTTTTGAATATGCATCTTTAGAAAGTCAGTGATTATTTTGACACTTCTTAAGTCTTACAACATCACTCTCAAATCAATTGTCACTTGCTTCTTTATTTTTCAAAAACTTCCAACAAATGTATGTACATATATCCAATCCCTCACTCTCAAACTATATCGTTGCCAAAAATTTGTTCAAAAGAAATTTCAAAAGTACCTACCTACCTGCCTGTCTGCGACACCTGCCGTCAAGTCAATCACAACCAACTAACTGTAACTGTAACTGTATGTATACCAGACGACGAAAAATTGTCACGAATTGAAAGATGGATTCTTGAAGGACCTGCAGTTAGTTTTACTTATACCTTGTTCCGACTTATCAAAGACAAAAAGAAACCTTAAAATCCTAACTCCATCATCACTCCAAAAACGAACGAAACAAAGACTTATATTGCAACTTTTCAATTTTGCTCAACTATAGCCCTTTTACACGTCAAACAGTAGGTTTACTTGAGCAAGGAAGCCAACAGAGATGAAGAGTTTTTTTTTTTTTTGTCAAAAATAAAAAAAAAATAAAAAACTTAACGAATCCTTGCTGTCGTCTCTATATCCTTTGTAGCCCAAAGAATTACCGGAATTTGTCATTATAAATTATGGCGTCTATACACAGTTGGTTTCCTTTTTGTCCCAAAAAAAAAAAATAAAACAAGTTAATTTTTGTTGGTGTGTGTATGAGTATATGGTTGTGTGCAAGTATTCCTTTTCAGATCCTGACCAGGAACACCAACAAATTTCTTTACCACACCAATTCCCAAGACCATAAGTATCCCACAACAACCCACCCAATACAACAGCACTCCCTTTCTCGCATTCTCTGACGGACAGACAGACACTTCAGTATAAATAATAATTGAGTCGAACTTTTTGACAGGCTGGACCCAAAAACCAAGAAGGTACCAAACCAAACTATATGGACAACGACACCCTTCCTTCACAGAGGATAGAGAATGGACAAATACTTAGGGTAGAAAAAAAATTTAAAGTTTTCCATCTGCAAAATTTCACCGGAAGTCCTTTTTCGAGAGGTGGCTAGATGTGTCTTGGTGTCTCCAAACGTCAAGTCAAACGTCTTTTGTCACCCTCACCGCTGCCGCCGCTGCCACCGCTGCCACCGGCCGACAGGCCGATGTCCCCTTATTATATTGAGAGAAGATTGAGTACGTAAGCAGGACCAAAGGATGTCATTTCTGTAGGTTACAGATATGTATATTTTTTCCAGGGGCGCATCAGCAACCAATTTGGAGCCTACTTGTCTTTTTTTTAGATTTTAATGCAAATATTAAAAATAAAATACCAAAACTTTGAAACAGGATTTTCATAGACTCTTCGCAGTAAATACAAAATTTTGCACAGTAAAAATGCGGCCCACATTTCAACTGATGATTCAAAGTATGCTTTTCGAAATCTTCACTTGTCATTGAGCTAACCAAATTTTTTTGAACCAATGCAAAGTTAGTTTATTTTTAGTTTATAATTATTTACATTTTTAAAGTTTTTTTTAAACCCCCCAACAAACTTAACCAATTTTCCAAAATCAAAACTCAAAATTTGTTCCTAGTAAAAATTCAGAAAAATTTCATTCTTTTAAAGCTTCAATGTAAGTTAAAGATTGTTTTCTATAATAAATCACTTAAAATAGAAATAATCTGTTACCTATAATTTAAGCCTCTTACTGTTTTTATACGAAAAATTCAAAAGCTGGTGAAATATCTAGTTTTATTCAAAAAAGTCTTAATTTGTTCATTTTCCAAAAATGTAATTTTTTGAGTAAATACTCTCAACTTTTTTATTATTTGAAAAAAACTGTTCTCGTTTGTACTAGGGTTCTTCTAAATTCTTCCAACATAACGAGTGTTTTCAAAATCTGATTCAAAGTCCACATTTTTCAAAAATCCAAATTCCGATTTTTTAAAACATCTTTTAATTTTTTTAAAAAAAGGTATTTGGTGGAAAAATTTAAGAAATCTCAAAATTGTTCCGTGTTGTTCTAGAACTCATTTCAATTGTTTAAACAAAAAAGTGTTTTGGGGTTAAAATTCACCATACTTCGAGAAATGCCAAAAAATGTTCATTTTTCAAAAATCCGAAGATTGTTTCCGTTTCTTCTAGAACTCTTCAAAATAAATCCAACAAAAAGTGTTTTTAGGACGAAGGTCTCAAATCATTCATTTTGACATTAAAATACTCCTGAGAGATTATAATGCCGAAATTGGCAAAGAAAACATCTTTGGTAGGACAGTCGGAAAACAAAGCCTGCACGACATCACTTCCGGAAACGGACTCATGCTTATCGACTTCGTAGCGGAAAAGAACATGGTGTTGAGTAGCACTAGATTTCCCCGACTTGATATTCACAAAGGTACTTGGCGGTCCCCCGATGATCTAACGTGCAACCAAATTGATCATGTTGCTATCGACGGAAGGCACTCCTCTAGCATACTGGGCGTACAACATCAATCCTGAGGAGGAAATTCAACGTTGGTAGACTGCAATCGGAAGAGACCGCGAAAGCCTATGCTGATCAAATATCCCTAGAGCTTGCGAGGGATCATAGTACAGACGAGATGAGCCCAGAAGACCATTGGCACCAATGCCAACATGCCATCAAGGCCGCTGCGGATGAGGTCCTAGGATTCTCATAGCCGCCGCCAAAGAATCCCTGGTTTGACTTCGGTTGTGGCAGCAAAAGAAGACAAGGGCCTCCCATCAGCTCTACGTTGAAAAGGGAAGGGATGAAAACCGCTTGCTTAGTAAAAAGAAAAGAAGCCATGAGCAGCGTGAAGTGCCGAGTTTCTACAAAAGAGTCAAAAAGAAAACAACAGGATTCACTAGTCGCCCTGGTGCTTGCAAGGATGAGGAAAGAAACACCATAGTGGAAACGCAGTCGATGTTGAAAATATGGAGAGATCATTTTAACCAGCTGCTTACTGGAGATGATGACCAAAATTCCGCCAGCAAACAGCCACGTCAAGCAAATTTGGTTGATGATCTGGAGTTCCACCCACCCGATCTAAGTGAGATCAAGTTAGCCATCGCCAGGTTAAAATCGAACAAAGCAGCCGGTTCTGATGGTCTACAGGCGGAACTTTTTAAGTACGCTGGAGATGATTAGGAACATACACCAACTTTTCAATAAAATATGGTCGGATGAAAGTATGCCCGACGAGTGGAACCTAAGTACCATCTGCCCGATCCACAAAAAAGGCGACCGCCTTCTCTGCAGCAACTATAGAGGCATTAGCATTTTAAACAACTCTTATAAGATCCTTTCTAGCGTATTATGTGAACGCCTGAAGCCATTTACTCATGAACTGATTGGCTCCTATCAGTGTGGTTTCAGGCCTGGAAAGTCTACCATCGACTAGATCTTCACACTACGCCAAATCCCCAAGAATTTAATATCGATACACACCACCTATTCATCGATTTTAAAGGGAAGAGCTGTATCGTGCCATGTCGACAAACTGATACGCCTTATCAGGATGACGTTGGAAAATGCCTTCGAAACCACCAGAGGACTTCGACAAGGTGACGCGCTTTTATGTAGCTGTTTTAATATTGTCCTCGAGAGAGTATTGCGCAATACCCGGGCCGACAACAATGGTACTAACTTTCAAGGGTTGGGGGATTAGTAGCTTTTTTTTAATTTTTACACTCTAAAACCGATTTTTAGAAACGAAGGTTAGAGCACTTTAGAGGAGGTCTCGAACAAACAAATTTTTTTTTGAATTTTTGGAGAAAGGTTTTTTCTTTAGTTTTATTCAATTCAGATTTAGATATATATAATTATATAAGAACCCGTACTTTTTTTTCCAATTTTTAAAAATTTAGTTTTTTGATGCGTTAAGCACTTAAAAATTAAAAAATTGAAAAAATGTTGACAAATTTCTTCTAAAGTTGAACATAAATTCTTAAAATTGAAGTAAAAAAACGTGCGAAAAAATGTTAATTTTCGAAGGGCGTGACTTAGTCGAAAACGGTTTGGTTGCTTCAAAAACTCGCAATGTGTACTAATTTAAAAAAATTCAAAAATTTGGAGCAATCAAATAATAGTAAATATAAAAATATCATGTTGAAATATATATTTGGGGGTAGAGCATGAGTCACAATTTACTCAAAGCCTTAGGTAATAATTTTTTAATAAACCCAATCTCCCACTTTTATTATTCATTCAAGTCGTAATTTAGTGGGCGGATAGATGGAGATAAAAATTTATGAAGCTAACGAAATATGAAATCACTTGCTAACGTCCAAGACAATAATTTGAACTTGAAGATTTCGTTCCAAGGCCGTTAGAACCCTAAGATACTGACCCGTTTTAGTTTTCAAATTTCGTTGTTCCTTGTTGATGTCATCTGTCGAAAATTTTACTTCCATTTCGTATTTTAATACCTAAACATACATACATTGTATATTAACTGCATTTCTATGTAGGGATACATAAAGTACAGAATCGAATTGTTCATGTCATTGTCATCTTGGTGCTTTCATCCTTCTCAAGCTCATCGTCGTCGTCGTCTTCGCAGTGTAGTTGCTGTCGATGTCGATGTCAGAAGTAACTGTGAGTGATGTACTAAGAATTTTCGATCCATATACCAAGAGACAGAGAAAGAGATAGAAGACATAAGACAGAAGATATGCCTTCCCAGGACATACGTTCGATTGAAAGGATAAGAAAAAGATGGTCGAAATATAAGTTTAACAAAACCTTAAAAAAAAAACACACACAGCTGATAGAAGAACATGGCGATTTTCGTATTGTTCGTTGTTGGGGTTTTTACTGCAGCTTAAGATTAGAAATTCACAACTTCCTTTGATCCTGAGCCTTATATACAGCTTCGTATGTATTGTAAGAGAGTAATGTATTGTGTCAATGCACAGGACGACAATGTGCCATAAAAGTTTATCTTCTTTCTTCGTTGTCGTCTTCAAACTGTTCTTTTGGCCTCCATAAAAGGAAGATAGTTGTAGTGGTAGTGATGGTGGTGGCTGAGTTGTCCAAGGGATACATGGTAACAGACAAACTTGTCTGTCTGTCTGTCCGTTGTTTCTCCGAATGAATGAATGGCATCAAGCAATCGGTACATATACCTATCTGTATAGAATGCTCAATGAATAGTATTTGCAGTGGATTATATCGAATATTCTTCACACATAGCCACCAAAAGAAACCCAGAAAGGAGCTGTGCATTGCATTGCCGTATATCTTGGCTCCAAAAATTTGATGACGCTGCACTTTGGGGGATATTTTTTTTTTGTTTGGTGTATTCCCCCGATGCAACTGGAATTGAAAATCCAAGAGAGAAAAGTTGAAAACTGTTAAAGAAGCCATCAATCTCGAAGTTGTCCTTGTCATTTCTTTGAAAGAAAAGATGATAGTGTGGTATTTTTTTTTCTTTTCTTTTTTGTTCTGGATTGTACTTACTGTCATCCGCGGGATTACAATTAAATATTTTGAAATTTGTCCTCAGAATTAATTAAAAATTTTCGTAAATACAACAATAAGCACCCACTGGAAGGCAGCAACCGTGTTAACAAATTTCAACCAGAAAAAGTTGCCGGCAACGTAAATACTAAACTATTTGATAGAGACATAATGGGATCCAGTTTTCAATACTCCATCCACCGGAAGTTAACTAAACTTATCCAGGTGGGCGCCCAACTCAAAACCCTTTCAATTAATTCTCTCGATTCATCAGAATTGTGACAAAACATCCCACCACCACACCAAGTAGGTAATTTATTAAATTTCTACCATGACACACATACATCAACTCCAACCGAAAATGTCCAACTCACGATTCACCGATTCAAACGAACTTTAAGTACCAAATCATCCAAGTGAAATACGATGTCAAAAGTCACACTTATCCTGCACCATATACAAGTGTCAAAACCAAAGAATGGCACACTAATAGGAGTCGATCTCTGTGTGACTATAATATCTTCCTTGTGCTTGGAAAGCATTGTGGCTTCGGCGGTGGCGGCGCGCGACGCTCGGCCTCCATAGCCATAGGTACCGCAACAAAGTACAGGCCGACATAAAAAAGACACCCTCAACTACCAGTAAATTATTTGTCCACCCACACGTCGCGTCGTCTTAATCCCGACCTCATAGTGTCTCATATCGCTCTTCATCCATCTGCGCAACAAGTTGCCTCTAGTTAAACTTATTCGATGGTGCGCCACATAGTGGGTTATTTAATCCAAGAAATAGGAAAAAGAATGGTTCAACCAAAATATTTGACCAAATGCACGTAAGTATACGGTCTTTTCAATTCAATCGGGATTGAAAACTTCAATTTTCTTTGACCAAAAAAAAATTACAAGCCAAAAGAAAACTATTTAGTCTAAAATTTGACGTTATTTTCTGAATATTTAGATTGCGATGTATCACATCTTTCTGTGACCAAAATTCTTTGATTTGTTTGTACCAAATTTTGCAAGAATTTATTCTATGACAAAATTCTACGAATGAAACGAAAATTTGTCCGTCCAAAATGATATGGTATCTTCTAAATATTTCCAAGAAACCGAATTTGATTTGCGGAATTTAGAACTTTATTCTGTTCCAAATTGTTCAAAAGAATTTGAGCGATTGGAAAGAAAACTATTCAGTCTGAAGTTCTGAATATTTCAAAAAACTGAATTTTGTACTGTACTAAATTGTTTAAATTGACCAAAAAAGACAGTTAAATTTTCTTCGAACAAGAAAACTGCAAGCCTATTGAAAAATATTTAGTCTAAAATTTTACGTTATTTTCTGAATATATAGATTGTGATGTACCAAATTTTTCTGTGACCAAAATTCTCGAATTTTGTACTCCAAAAATTTATCTTATCTCTTAAATATTTCAATGACACTGAATTTTATTTGTGGAACTCTGAATATTGTCTTGTACCAAATTTTGAAAGAATTTGTTATATACAAAATTTCTAAAAGTGAAACGAAAACTCCTTAGTCTAAAATTATACGGTATTTTCTAAATATTTAAAAAAAATCGGATTTGAATAACGGAATTAAGAACTTTGTTCTGTTACTAATTTCAAAAGACCATGAACAATTTCCAATTGCAACGAAAACTATTTGGCCTTAAATTATGTGTTGATATTTAAAAGACACCAAATTTGGATAAACATTTCAATGAAATCAAATTGGAGTTACGAAATTCCGGAAATCATTCTGCACCAAAACTTTGAGCGATTATTTATTTTAAAACAAAAATAATATTTAGTTAAAAATTTTATGTTTTCTTCTCAATATTTCAAAGAAATCAAATTTGATTTTTGAATTCATAAACAAAAATTGTGTACCAAATTTTGAAAAACATTTTGGAACTGAAAGTAATGAATTGAATAACAGTAAATTATTTTACCTTCCTACATTTTGTGTCCAAAATTTAATTTTTGAAAATTTGTACAAAATTTGATGGAAACATTTTATTTTTAAAGTATTTCATAATACTGCTGAACAAATTTTTAAAATTTGTAACTTCAGGATTATTTGTTCCAAAAATGTTTGGTTCCAAAATTCTAAATGGTGGAATTTTGTCTTCTGAATGTTTTAATTTTCGAATCATACAAAAACCTTCGGAATTTTTGGCCTAGTGCCATGGTTCAAAATTCTTTTTCTTTTTATTTCTATACCATATTTCTTCATGAAAGCATTTGTACAGAAAGTCTATTTAGTTGATTCCTTTTCTTTGTAGTCAAACACCCCACTGTATCCTGACTCGTGCAAAGTGGCTCAGATATTTTAACATTATTACACCATAGTGTGATGCAGCGCACAGTAAATGACGGTTATTTATCGCGTGCAACTGCAAAACCCGTCTGTTGCGTCGCGTCGCATCGGTGCTCGTGTCGTTGTCGGTCGTCGCTCGTCGGCCAAAATTGCAAGTTATCCTGTTTTGTCTTGCTGTCTCTTTTCTACTGCGCTTCAGAATTGACCGATGCGTGACTTTTGTGGCAGACAATAAAAACGCTTTGAATCATCTGACAGTGCAAATTAGCAGCGCGCACCAAAACCCCAACACAAAAAAGTCTCTATAACCCTATACTTGTTGGTCTGTAACTCCATGTATCTATCTATCTATACAAGAGGTCTTGAGATTTTATTTATGATTGGCCATTTGGAGTCTGAGAAGCTGTCTATTAATTTAAACCACCGAATGACGACCAAACAACTCTTGGCCAATAAAGCTTTTAGACAACCAAGACACACGATATAGACCTACGGTTGTGGTATGGTGCGGAATTATTGTGCAACATTCGTGGAACTTTGACAACATCAATTCGTCTTGTTTTCAACTTGATTGCTGCAATTTTGATAGAGTATAAATAAACGTGAGGAAGGAACCGGCCATTTTGCAGATAAATTAACAGATATAATGTCAGATTTTAATTGGAAGCTGGCAAACGATCAAGTAGTGTTGATTGTAATTTATATATAAATTGTCTGGGAACTCCATTAGCACTGTGAACACCTGATAAAAATTGTAGTTTTTACCTAGTTTTTAGAGAATAAAAAAAATAATGTTCCGGGTTTCTAATTTGCGGATTTTGTTCAAATACAAGCTCCCCGCTTTTTCAAACAGCAACTGACAAAACAAATAGACTTTGGAGAAGTTAGAAAAACGGTGTTAAGTAGCACTTGGTTCCCAAGGCTAAAGTTCACAAAGCAACCTTGAGCTCTCCACAAGGTCGAACCATCAGCCAACTCGATGTGCTAATCGAGGACGCAAGGGATAACCAAAACAATTTTTGACAGCAAAAGTCGACTCTGATTATTGCCCAACTGCTGAAAAAATTAGAGCTTGACTGTCGAACGAACGGAAAAAGCGAAGTACCCAGGAAAAGAAATTTGACGTGGAAGGCTTTAGCGCACCTGGAATTTCTACACAGAGTATCAGTAGCATGTTTCACCTCTCACACACGTCCAAAAGTTAGTTGTCCAAGTACGGCGATATTATCAAAAAGACAACCCCGAAATCACCACAGGAAAGAACCCGATGTATGACCAAGCAATCGTTCATGCTATCAATGCGTTAACCTACAAAAAATGACAGAAGATACAGATGCTGGCATCTAGCAAGAAGAAGATAGGAGAAGAAGATCCTAGGTAGAAAGAAGTGGGAGAACGCAGCCTTCCAGCTCAAGGAGGCCGAAAAGTTTCGTGGTCTAAACCATACCCGGACGTTTGATTAGAAAGGCAAGTTACTTGCTCTTAGTTTTGCGACCGTAATAGAAGTTCTTCAAAACAGTGAAGTTAATTAGGAATAGTTAATTCCGTTCAAGCAACTTATTAATGTGCATCATGTGGAAGAAGGAATGCAGGAAAATATATCACCGTAAACTCCCTACGAGCTGTACCAACATATCAAGGAAGTCAAAGCACTTCGATTACATTGGCTTAGCCACATCGAGCAAACAGAAGAGCTACACCCAAGATCGCTTCGAATATAAGACCCTTATGTTTGAGGCGATAAGGAAGGTATACGGCTTATGGACTAAGACATCACAGTTGCCTGAGCACTTGCTCAAGATGACTAGAAAACAGCCTGTTCGTGATCGTAGAGAATGTAAATCCACCTTGCCTCATGTAGCGACCTTTCCTAGATGGAGATCTAGTCAAGTTAAGACAATGTTTTAAATTTAGAAGATTGTGGCCCGGCGGACAATCTAGCTACTTAATTCATGCCCCTTAGTATCTAGCTACTACAATCCATCCGTGTCGAATCTAGCAACTAGAATCAAACCACCACAGATTTTTTGACGTGTGATCTATCTGCATGAAGGATTCTCGTGGGTAGACTTTTTTTTGGAAGATGTAGTCGACGTTTTTTGCTCAAGTACTTTTCTGACAAGACCGCCTAACAATAATCCTTTCTGTTGACATTCCAGAGCTCTGCAAAGTTTTCTGCAATACCAGGTGAACTAGGTAGCAGAACAAACCATTCCCTCTTCGGATTAGACCCATCAAAAATGTTGAATGACATGCTGGATTGATACGTTCGTTATAACAATTTATTTAACTGTCTCATGGGACGTTAAAAAAAGTCTATCTATGATCAAAGAAATTCGAATTAAAGAGTCATTTCTATCCCCTAAAAATTCTTTGCAAAAGTGTATTTACCTCATCTCCTAGGTGTCAGTTTAGTAATTTGAATTTCATCGTCATTGAATTCCTAAGATGACAGTCTCAAATTCCAGACCTATTTTAAACTTTATTTCTATCATTTTCAAAAGAATATCCTGTCTCTCCAGATACGATAATGCCTACTCACCCGCCTTTTCCCACCACAGCCCTTACCTTAAAAAAGTTGCAACAAAAGAATTCGCTCAAACAGAGACGAACATAATCACCCACTGACGAAATCTTCTTCTTAATAATTAATTAGTCCTTAAACCAGCAGATGAACAAGCAAAAAAAGAGAATGAGAAGAACTAAGAAGAAAGAATCCCAATTGTCCGAAGTGAAAAATTTTCATTCCTCAAGTCATATTCGATATGTGTGTGTGTGTGTATGGGAAAAGTGCTACAACTTCCTTATAAAATTCTGCCAAAAATAGTCCTAAAGGATCTCTCATACTCTGTGCTAGCTAGCTTGTTCTTCCTACGCATCGTCCTACCAATTGTGCAGAAGACGTCGTCGTCGTCTTCAAGGATATTTTCTTGTTATATTTTCTCTTCTTGTCGCCCTCACTCACAAGAGTAAAAACAGCAGAGAATTTGCATGTCACTCGATGGTTAGGTCCTAAGGACATATCAACTAGCACGCCGCATTGCGAGCGATGAAATGAGCACGTTAGAAGGTATAGCGTGTAGAAAAATAAAGTTTGGGTAAATGCCTGCGAGTCTGAACGTTTTCGCTGCGCGTTTTCTCAAAGATGAATATTTCTTCGTATAAATGCGGATGAAAAAGAGATCAAAGCAAGCAAAGATGGATGCAGGATGCTGAATGAATTTCAAGAGGTTTAATTCTCCACCAAGGAAAAGAGAGTTGATTTGGATATGGAATTTGATGGGTGGTTAGAGTTGGGCTAGGGTGGAATTAGCAGAGACAAAAATTACACACTCAAGCTGAGTTTTATCATGTAATTGAATAAATAAATGGTTCATGTGACAAATTTACCAAAAGCAACAATTTACAATTAATTTTGGGAGCGCTAAAGGGACTATGACTACCCTTGAAACCTTGGAGCTCAGTGCGAGCATTAAGGAGAAAACGTCCAATAGTGCTTTTGATTGGTTAAATGTCGCTATGGGATGGAAATATGGAGTCAGGTTGAGCCTCCACATTCGTGTAGTGCGGCTAAAGAAACAATCTCTGAACCAAACAGTTCCTCGGAAATTAGGCACTGATGGGATTTCCAAGAAGCGCGATTATAAGAGCAAATTAGTTTAGCTGAGGAATACAACTGGCTATTTCACTTGAGTACTGTTAATGTTAACTTCTATCAACTATTATTTTTAAAGCTCATTTTGAAAAATTATCCGAGGGACTCAAGTGTGTTAATGGAGCACCTGTCCAAATATGAGCATTGTACTCGAGCTTTATAGACAGATCAGTAGGAGTAATACATTTCTTGTACCGTTTAAGAAAAGCTAAGCACTTAGCCGTATTTGGCAACATGGGTGCTGTCATTCCCCAAAAGGAACACACCACCTAGTATGAAAATGTGTTAAATTTCTTCTATCCAAGTGCCGCTCTTGGACAACGAAATAGAAGGTGGTTTTCGCTTCATCGACAAGAGATAGCATAGAGTTTTTGAGATATTAAATTCTATGAGATTTTTGATTTCCCATTGGACAATGCTGTCGAGATCATACACTGCCGTTCTTGATCTACATCTGAAGGACAAAGGTGTGGATCAGAAAACGAGTATGAAAAGAGTATGAAAAGCTAAGGGCACTATTGTCAGCAAAACAATTTAATTGATTAGAAATTTCACATGGTAGATCATTGATCATCGTGAAAAACAAACTAGGAGACAAAACGAAGCCCTGGGGTACACCAGTATTTATTTTTGTGAGTATCAGATTTGAAGTCATCCAATACTTGTTTTGAAGAAAAGATTCATCAATGCGCATTTTTGACAAGAGAGCTTGATGCCAAGCTCTTTCGAAAGCTTTTGAAATATCAAATGCCTTAATCTTCTTTTATTCAAAAATATGTGAAGACTTGTGCCACTTTTCGGTGGGATATACCATCAGATTAACAGTGAACTTAGCTTCGAAGAACGTACTGCCGGAAGAATTCGTTATCCAAATAATTTCTTGAGCTGATAATAAGTCAGAATTTCCATGACTTTATATAAATAAGGATTCTAGAAACAATTGTAGGATAATTAGAGGAGGAGGCAGGTTGGACAAGCCCGTATCGGGTAAGATTGAAGCGATCGTTCGAATAATTGATTGTCGGTCAGACTATAAGCTTCTCTATCTTTCCCTATGGATATTGTTGCATTTATTTTAAGACAAAAGGGATGCGGTTTAACCTAAATTCAATATGGTATATTACTAAAATGAAACAAAGAAACTAATTTCCGTTTTCGCAGTTTAATTCGCTTCTTGTTTTTTAGCTTTTGGTTAAATTGCAAATAAAAGACGACGAGTTAAAATCATTTAAGTCAGAAGGCTTTCTTGGCTAGCCATGAATTTGCACACAAAGAAATAAGATACGAATGTCACAGCTTAAGGAAGAAGTGGAATAAAGCTGGGCTTATATTTTCCAACCACTCGAAAGGAGACCAATAGAATAAGATAGATGGAAAAACTTACCACTTAATGGCAATTTCTTTGCGTGAGAAGTCCGTCATTTGGTCTACACGCTCTTTCTTCACTTTGATCGGTTTTTTTGTACTAAGAAATTTTACCTTAAGTAAAGATGAATAGTTGGTACACATTTCCAACGAATGTTTTTGTGTTTATTGTTTAAAAACGAGTTTCTTAAATTGAAAGAATTCGCAAAACTTTCTATTCGCATATTTTTTTTCATTTCCTTGTGTTCAAAATTTTCAAAAACAATTTTTTTTAACTTTTTGAATGGCTTTAGAATACGAAAATTTCCAAAATAGTTTTATACAAATGTATTTTTGTATATTTTTCATTAGATCACCTAATTTTCAAAAATGATTTTTGAAAACAAGTTTTAAAAAAATTCAGATATTTCATAGCGATTGCGTTGTTACTGTAAAAACGTTGTATGCATGCACTTAAGAAAGAAAACCAAAATCTCGGTCTTCAAATAGAAATTAATTTTTTTTTCTTATATAAATAAACGGTTTTTTGTCGTTTTCAAAAACGAGTTTCTTTAATTTAATTTTTTTTTAATTATTTTAATATTTTATATTTATATTATAAAATACCGTTTGCGATATTTTTGAAAAACAAAAAAATAAATTAAATAGGTACGTATTTTCAAGAACGAGTTTTCGAAATTTACGGCTGAGCTAAAGTCAAAATTTTAAATCAGATATTTTTATTGCGAGTAAAGTAAACTCAAAGCCATTATCATATAGATTAAAAAGTATGACAATTGAAATGGAATATCAAAGAAAGTTCTACGGAAGTGTCAAATTTAGCGTTTTTAAGCAATTTTAGAAGCGAGTTTTGTTCAAACTTTTACACAATTACATAAATTTGATACTTTCGAAAGCTATCTGCAATATCTATCTACGTTTCTATTTTCAAATTAACTTTTTTTAAGATAACTATATTTTTAACGAGGATACAGAAAATTATAAAGTGGAGTGATTAAATGTAAGTAAATTAAAAATAAATTTCTAAAATTCTATGTGTTTGAATTTAATTAAATTTGCCAAGAAAAAATTAAACTCACAGTATATCTAATTAATGCGACTAATGTCGTACCTGGCAGAAACGTACTTCGGAGTTGAGATCATTTGAACTTTCAATTGAAATAAATCCCTATTTTCGAAGTCGTGTTTTTGAAAACCACACTTCTTAACTTATTTGTATTTATTTATAAATTTAACTTAAATTAAAAACTTCGTAAATACAAAATAAATTAAATTTCTTGTTTATTAATAGTCCTAAGCAAATGAAATCACCTTCAAGCTTCTAGAATTCCAGTAAGTTTCAATTGAGGATGATGAAACAGTTTTTTTTCAAAATTTTAAAATACATTTTTTTATCTAGAATTCTGAAAGTAAAGAGCAAGTAAAAACAGAATAACAAAACTTTAAAACGAATTGTAACCATCAGAAACTCATCACCTTTATCAAAAACCTTAACTACTCACAAATAAAACTGAAAAGTGAATACGTGTTTACATCCTTCACACCTCAAATTCTATTCTTATTCTTACAAAAAAAATTATTCTTCTAGGAGAAATTTTAGGAAAAATGAGTGAAAAAGGAAGTGATTCCTTCATTCATTTCGCTAACAATTAAGAAATCATCGCGAAAATTTCCTTTCTTTTCTGCTCAAACCTTTCTTCCCATCCATATACAATACATAGATAGGTATATCTATTATTATTATGTAGGAAGAGGAACTTCAAGCAGTATGCCTTCCTTTCAAAAACTGACTTATTCTGTATGCGTAAAAGATAGAAAATGTACCTTAGCGCTTCGCCAAAAGCTAACTTTTCTCGTAAGTAAGGAAAAAAAAACAAACGAAAACGATGAAAATTTTACTCAAGTCGCCCGCCAGCCAGAGACGTACGACTTGTTCTGCTCTAACTTATTCCAATATCCAAGTACCTATACCCTATATTTTATAGAACACATCTTTCGAACAAAAGAAGCCGAATGTAAAAACTTTAAGGATTTTTTAATTAGCCAAAGGGGATGATTTTAATTACGAGATTACAAGCAAATTTCCTTCATCTCGAATCAGTTTCTTCATGGTTGTACGACGACGATGACGACGACGTTTGGATGAAGAGAGTGTAGTGAGAGAGAAGAGCGAAAAGTTGTCGCCAACGGCAAACATACGCTATTTTAGCTCTTGGCGATATTTCAGCATCTTCACTTCCGCTGTTGTTGGGTTTTTTTTTTCTGCTTCTAATCCTTTTTGTTGGATAGGAAGAAGCACCTATACAAAGATGTTGGTTTGAAGATTTTTTCTTCTTCAATCTTTCGTCATAGATGAATTAAAATTTTGTTAAATTTAAATTTAAGATGAATTTATTTTTTGTAATCATTTTTGTGTTGACTTTAAAAATAATCGAAATATATTTAAGTTAATGTCAAGACCAAGGAGTCTAGAATTATCTTATTCAGGGTGTATCGAAGTTAATGACCAATACTTCGGGAAATCATTTATTTGGCTGTTGTAAGACAAAAAACTCGTATAACAGAAGAGTCAATTTGCAACATAGTAGTTTCTAAAAGATACAATGGACGTAAACGATATTTTCAGGGGTGTACTGCCCCTTATGAGAAAGTGAAAAATCTTCCCGAAGTGATTCTCATTGGAGCCATTCGGACTCGGCAAAAAATTGTAAGCATTCCTGCTGACACGGACACAGAAATTGTTGAGAAATGTTAGTCTCAAGATTTAGGCTCTCTGCGAGCTGGTGGTCTTTTATTGATTTATTTTAAGTTCATTGTGAGGATTAAAGAAGTTATATGACAGTCTTGTCTAAAACTTTTTTTAGCATCAAAAATATAGGTGATGTCTTTGCCAACGTTGATGGAGCAATCTGCATTATCCATTGTCATACTGCAAGAAATGGACGAGTTTTGTAGAAATTTAAAGCCCAATAAAATTCAATTGACACAACAATCGACATCCGGACCTGCGAACTTCCAGCAACATTTGAAAAATCATTTCAGAAATATTTGAAAATAGTTTTAGAAATGTTTGAATGCTTAGAAGGACTGAAACATCAAAAGCATTTTGGACACATTTCCATTTCAAATTCTAGCGGATTATTAGAAAAATATTTAAGAAATGTTTAAAAAACATTTTAAAAAAAATTTCTGCAACAATAATGAAGAACTATTTTAAATCTTTTTGAAAAATGTTTAAGCATTGTTTACGAAACATTTTAAAAATGTTTCTGCAAAAATTAATGAGGAAGTATTCACAATCTTCTTTAAACAAATCTCTTTTTTTTTTCCTTAAGTACCGAAACATCCTCGTACGAGTGTAGAAAGATTTCCTTAATTATTCCCCATTCGTTGAAGAGAACATTCAAATAAAGAAAAAAAAAAAAGAACCATAAACACACATTATAGAACGAAATAAAACACCCTCACTGACAAAACTCAAATAATCCTAACTCCTTATTTGCTATAGGGATATTCTATAAAGGTATATCGGACGGACATGGATGACCAGGATGAGAGACTTCACAATATCTCCTTATTTATATGTAGCTATCCTATACTTCCTATTTCCTTTTTGGACTCCTTCATCTTGCACAATCACATTTTATTTTATGGTTTCAACTGTAATCACTCGACGAAAATAACCGTTAAAAATAATGGTCGATGGTGCTATTTTCTATATAGCTAACCTGCTAAAGGTCTCTAACGAACGTTAAGGAAAGGTAAGGTATAACGGCTTTTTCGCACTTAAAACTCGAAAATGGCTTTCCTTTCGTTTCGAAATAAAATATTTTGATGTGATGTGTGCTTGTCTGTCTGTCTGCAAAATGGCGTCTCTACTGCTTTTTGGTTAGATGATGATGATGATGATGTTGATGATAACGATGATGGTCTGTGGTTGATGCATTTCGTTGTATTTAAAAGCAAAACTACCCTGTCTAGCTTGCCTTTTTTTCGTTGTTGTTGGGAAAACTGGCGAATTGTTCATTAGTTAAAAAGTGTTATATTTTCACCTTCATATGAGGTGATGTTACTTTAGTATGTAAGTTGGTACACGGTAACATTAGAAGGTATGAGACGTTAAATTTAAGAATTTAGAATAAAAGTTTTTTTTCGACAGAATGAAGATTTTATAGGAAGATTTTAAGCAGTTGAGATTGTAAGGGAAATTTAATTGTTAATAAATTATATACATACATTATATTCAAGAAAAAATTAAGATTAATTAAGGACTTACCGGCAGAGGTCGAGGAGAAGTAAAGATGTTATTCCTAATGGAAGAAATAGATAATTTTGTTTAATATTTTTAGTTTCAATAAATAAAGTTAAAGCCAAGATTTATTTACTCTCCAATAAATTTAAAGTTTCAAATAAATACGCGAAATTCACGAAATATCAATGAAGATTTTGTTGGAGAGTGAATAAATTGGGGCTTAAAAGGTTTACATTGTAATTGTGTTAATAACACAGCCTAAGGCTAAACAAAATGATTTTACTTAATGTATTATTAAGCTCTTAATTAGTTGGGTTTTTATTTCGCTTCCATTAAGAACAAGAAAAAAAACAGGATCTTAAGAAGAATTGAGAAAAAAAAACGAAAAACTCTCAATAAAGAAATTAGATAGAATCCAGAACAGAGCGTGAAAACTGATAGGTAAAAAAATCATTCCCATCTCTAGTTGGCATGTTTTCTCGAAATAGCCAATTGCATTTCTACCCAGAATCAGTTCACCCGTGATAATTTTGGAGGTCCGTTCAAATACGGAGATTCGTTTTTTAGTCGCACAACATGATAATTAAACAACCCGTCACGGTTTTCCCATGCCCTTTCAATTTTAAAACATTCAAGACCAATGTTCATGGACACCTCCTTTCTCTACATCCCTAATTTTCCCACCGATCGTGCAATGTGTATGTATCGAACATTATAAGGATCTGACAATAAACCGTCGAGCGCGTTTGAGTTATAAAAAAAAAGATACAGACTTTAGACTAAGACGTCGAATGAGCTCACTATTCAGGCTTGCCGTCTTGCAAACTTTCATTATTTGCTTAGCATCTTTAATGAAAAATGACTTTTTCCTCTCCCAGGTCACTAGGTTCTCTTCTTCATATAAGAACTTCCCTTATTCTTCTTTGCGAAACAACGTGATATTACATAACCGCAACACGAGGGATTTCGACACAACAAACCACCCCACAACTCACTATTCCACAACACACAAAAATTGATAAGAGTGGTTTCGGCTTAAGAACGAAAATTGAAGTTCGATTGAGTTCTCTTTCAACCAGTCTTTCCATCTATCCAAACGTGATTCAAGTTGGTCTTCCAAGACAATGATGCCATTTATCATAATAGCTTTCGGAGCCGGGTCCTCTTCACTCGTGTGGGACCAGTTCAAAAAGGACCAAAAGTCTGGTCAGCGCGAGATAAAAGACAATATACGAATTCACGTTTGGTAGATTTGAAGGTGATCCAACGCTAAAAGTTCATCTTTCTTATTTACTTAGCAGGCTCAGGAGACACAGCAGCGTTCCATCCTCTGCGATTACGAGCTCCCTGCTTCCAGTCATCTAGGCCAAGCGCTCTTTCGCGATGGCTTGGACTCTCTTAGCTGGAGCACTGTTGTACAAACGCTCAATGTGGCCGAGTCAACATAGTCAACATTGTTTGTTTTTTGATAGCATATACTTGGTCATATATACTTCAAGACCCACAAGCTTCGCCTGATCTTCGACAGCCATAAAGGAATCTATTAAAGAACCTTGAGAACGGTCGATGATGTCTATATTGTCCACATACCCCAACAATTGGACAGATATATGGAATATAGAGTCCTCCGTGTTATCGCCTGATCTGGAGCACCACCATCTGCTCTAGAACGAGATTGAAGAAATTACATGATAGCGCATCTCATTGCCGAAATCCTGTGCTTGTTTTGGATAGTTCTGAGGTGTTTCTCCTTTGTTGCACATTGCACTGCGTATTTTCCAATATCAAGCGACACAGTTAGATCAGTTCTGCCGTGAGCCCGAGTTCAGCCATTGCCATATAGAGCTGGCGATGAATGCTTTCATATGCGGATTTAAAGTATAAATAAATTGATGGGGAATTTCGACTTG
This sequence comes from Philhelius festivus, assembly GCA_963931855.1. Classification (NCBI taxonomy): domain Eukaryota; kingdom Metazoa; phylum Arthropoda; class Insecta; order Diptera; family Syrphidae; genus Philhelius; species Philhelius festivus. Next base: position 8,531,725 of record OZ007557.1, read on the forward strand.
AACTTCGTTGGTCCTTTATTGCCGATCTGTATTATTACAGAACGAATCACTTTTTTTTGCACATGCAGCTGATGGTCCAGTCATCGAGCATGCTACTTAGAAATGACAAAAAATAATTTCGAAACCAAACAAGCATCAACCCAGAAGGAAGAACAGAAGCATTCTAAATCAGAGTTCTCAGTAAAAAAAAAAAAACAAAAACAAAATTGCAACAAGGACACCCCCAAAAAAATCAGCCAGACAATCATCTAGGCCAACTATTACCCTCAGCACCGAAGTCTAGCGTATCTTCAGATCCAATCTCAAGATGTTCGTCATCGAGAAAGCATGATCAGCCATACCACTATCAACTTATAAGGGAAGAAGAAAAGTCCGTGGTATTGACCACCTTTACAACAACGTATACAACAATAACACCAATGACATGAAAAGAAGAACAAGGGTGAGGGCCGAATGAGGTCAGCATTCTATGTACGGAATAATCTCTCCTCCAAAATATAGCGATGCCATCATCACATGGCTTTAGAAGGCCAGCGAAGAAAGAAAATAACATCAGGAGTAGCGCGGGGATCAATATTAGGACCTCTGGAACATCTCCTATCATGGCATTTTCTGCATGGAGATGTCTGAAGACACCTTTCTGGTCAAGTACGCAGACGACATCGGCACGGTGATCACGGCAAGAGACACCGAAAACGCGCAAAGAAAGCTGAACAAGGTCATTCGACGAGCAAACTCATGGATGGATGAGCAAGGCTTCAGCGTCATTGAGCAGATTAATGGCAAATGCAACAATGCGACAACGCATCCTATTCTTCTATACGGAAATGAAATCTGGGTGGACATTACCAAGGAGTTCTACGTAAAGCCAGCTCCTACCGAATGGTGTCAGAACCAGTCGTCCTTGTAGACGAAGGAGTGGCTCCCATCGACCTCATAGCGGCAGAAAGGAAGTACGCCTTTTGTCTACGAAAAAAAGAGGAAATTGGATTGGAAGCAGCAACCGAAAGGGCCAAGCAGCTTACAATTCAGAAGTGGCAAGAGCGTTGGAGCTCAGAAAGCAAAGGAAGATGGACAGCGAGGCTGATCAGGAACGTTGCTGAGTGGAACGACCGAAAACATGGTGAAAGGTTAATTACTACGTCACACAGTTACTCACCGGACACGGCTATTTCAACGCCTTCCTCCACAAGATCGGAAAAACAAACAGTCGAGCCTGCCAGTAAGGGGATTCACGAGAAGACGATGTAAACCATTACTTTTTTGCGTGCAAAAGATGGGAGTCCCTCCGTCAAGATTTGCAGAAAGTACTGGCACCATCACCCAAAGAACATGGCCCATGCTACATAGCTATGAAAACTGGCAAAACATTTGTAGCTTCACAGAGTATATTCTCAGAAGAAAAAAAGAGAAGAATAAAATGATGAGGAAGCAGTTGAGCCCGCCAGTTGCTCCCACAAGAGAAACATGACAGCTCCCCTGAAGTAATTCTAAGAGCGGTCCAGGAGGAAAGGTCAGACGCCAATAAGGGTTTTAGAAGAGTTTTAGTCGATATTTACCGAGGTCGACACACGGGGATGGTTAACGGGTCAACTCCAGGATTTCCTTACGATGCATCATGCATTTCTTCTCGCTTTTCCTTAAGGTAAAAAAAAGTCAAAAAAAAAAAACATCACATGACTCCCGACAAAAGTACAATTTAGGGATGATTTAGGAACAGTCGATACTCAGGAAACTCGAACAAATTGTTGTTAAGTTTAAAGTAAAACATTTCATATACATCCGCTCTTGAAGCATCTTTATCATAGCCCTAAATTCTCTACGGTGTGTTTCGACAGCCTGTGGATCGAATGACTTATCCACAACTTTAGGCCTTTCCCAAAGACTTATCAAGTTAATTACTTAATTTATGGGAGAAAACTATCATGCGTGAAAAAGCGATATAATTTATGGTATCAACACACTGTTGATGGTGCTGGTCAAATTTAGAAATCAGACTTTTGTGTGTAAATATCAGTTTTAAAATTTTCTTTCAGTGTAGCCCAATTTTTTTTCGAGTTTTTTATTAAATAGCAGTTAAATGTCCAATTCAAGAGAAAGTCTTAAGGTCAACAAGAAAAATAAATAAAAAAGAAAATGCCAAGATGGTTCAATTAAACATTTTTATGAGAGATTCTTCAGCATCGGGGTTTTCGGCAAACCTTCATCCTTTCTTCCTGATTTTTCTTCTTTTTCAAACTATAATTGCGACAACCGCATACAACGACAATATGTCAACTAATCGTGAAGAAATTCCTCGATTCTGTTCAACCATTATCGAGACTTTGTTTGCACTGCTGGGGTTGTATGCGCTGAGACAAAATGTCGTGGAAGGAAACATCACATCTCAAACCAATAAAATCCTTTTGATAAAAAGACGACAAATTAAGGCCAAAACTATAGAAGAGAATTGACAAAAACGAAAAAAAAAACATTAAAGCATCACGTGTTTTGTTCGACAGAGTGCAACTGATTGTCCTTCGACAAGAGTTTTTTTCAAAAACCGAAAACTTCTGTGATTGCTTCTCGAGATCCTTGTGGTAGAATCGTTGGCTTCTAGGTGTGTGTGTGTGTGTTATGACTCAGCATGGAATTCTATCAAAAATTAACAAAAATCCTGGAGAATGGGTAAGATGGACATCATTTGATGTTCTCTTGCTCCGTTAATTTTAGATTTCTTTGACAAAGCATTCTTTTACGGATAAGGAATTTCGGAAGGACGATGGAGATGTAGAGGTGGTGGTGATGTGGTGGCAGTAGCGGTGACATTGCAGTGGTGACAAGTACCTGACCAAAGACTGAACCACTCATTCGTGATTCAATTTTCAATGACAATATGACAAAAAAAAAAAAAAAAAAAAAAAACCATAAAGTCGACACTAAGAACATTTCGAAAACTAGACGAGGGAACTATTAATTGCTGGGTTGTGGTTGAGTTCAACATTATTTTATTTTGTTTTTTTCGGCAATGCTAGACGTAATTATTGCTTTTAATGCAGTTTTATATGACTTTAGATTCTTTGAGAAAAATGAAGGAGTAGCAATTTTAGGGGGTATTGACCCCCTCAAGATATGTATTTTCCATCTCCAGTAATCTGAACATTTAGTAGAATGTTCTGGTTTAATTACCACACTGATATGAACCTGTCTAACTTGAAGATACGAGTACCTTATCAGCGACATACATCTTCGTTTCAATCTATCAATCCAGACAATAGTGAAATTAGTTAGATACTGATATTTTTGTTCGTACAAATATGTCCAGTCTTTTGTCGAAACATCCTTAAAAGACAAACACACACACATGCAACATATCCTTGTGCTTTATCCCTCGTTCGCTCCTTTTTATCGATAAACAACACAACGATAATGGTCACTGATGACTTAAAGAATGGAAATCAATTAGCCAATTGCATTGACATCCTATGGGAGGGCATCATCAAAAGAAACAAGGACATCAGCCCCCTCCATATCCTTAAATCCCAATTCCAAAATAAATACAAAATTACATATGATGGGATACCATAGTACTTCCTATTGTCTGTATGTATAAAACAGTGACAATGAGAACTCTCTTGTCTCTTTCGTCTATCTTCTTGTGCTTCTTCTTGTTCTTCTTCTTCTTGTTTAAATTTCCACTTCAATCCAGATTTTAACTGATTTCAAACAGAGGACAAGCGCCCAGTAAAAGGAGGAACAGGAGGATGATGGTTAGTGGTGGAAGGTGGTTTTTGAAGCGCCACATTTGGCACTCGTAATGTCATTGTTGAAATCGAATAGAGTTGCCATCAGATCAATATGGAAATAATTCAATCGAATACTTCCAAAGGAAGAAAAAATAAGTGGATTGACTCAACTCAACTCTTATTGATCCACACTCAAGGAAATATGAAAACCCTTTATGTAAGTTGGACAACAGAGTGCGAGCATTAGCGAAAGTGTAGAGGATTAGAAAGGAGAGTAAAACGGAGGTGAATAGTGCATTCCACATTCGTGTAGTACGGCTAAAGAAAGAATTTCTGTACTTAACGGTAAGTCCGAAATTGGGCTCGAGGGCAAATTTGTGAGTTTTTTTAAGGGGAAGAATGCAACATAGACAATAGCACTGTCTATTGAAGAAACGATAAAATAACGAGGGACAGAAAGCATTACGACGGTGTTTAAGGGACGTTAATGTTTCAACTATGTTAATATCTCCAATCATTTTAAATGTTTCTCTCTTAATGCTATCCAAAAGACCTACAAATACATTAAAAATTTTCCCCGTAAACTTTTAAGCTGCTTTTCTTTAGAAATTCCTAATTATTATTAATTATCGAATTGATAAAGCAGACCAAGGCAAGAAGTCCCCATCTAGCTTCATACATTTTCTATATTTAATAAAATCGAAGACAATTTATCACAAAAAACAGTTTAATTTTTGAACTTCATCATAAATAATGACGAACCACAAATATCTTTAAGTTCTTGGTTATTATGCCTTTTTTACTTGCGATATATGTATGTAGGTACTATAGGGCAAGTTCTGCATTTGGAAAAAAATTCGAACTCGAGATTTTGATCAAAGTTGACATTACGATGATAGCGAAGACGAAAAAAGTGGGTCCGACAATTCCGTCTGTCTGTCTGTATGTCTGTACCTCGAAATACAGCCTAAACTACCGGAGGTATTTTCTTCAAACTCGGTAGTTAAGGGTCTTCTGTGATTCCCTAGAGGAGAAATTGAAATTTTTTTTTAGCTCCAAAACTAACGGTACCCCCCATACACCCGTAATGCAAAATCTTATTTATCTCGAAAACGGCTCTAACGATTTTGATAAAAAAAATTAGGTGTGATATTATGAACATAGGCTACATTTTGGTCAAACAAATTTTGGGGCAAAATGTTATTAGGGGTACCTGCCATAGACCCGTTTTTTTTTATTTTCGACTTTCTCATTAACGGCTCTAAGGATTTTAACCCAAAATTTTTAGCAGGAGTCCCCTTAAGTTTAAAATAATATTGTATATAAAAATATTCGAAAAAATATTTATTGGGTTTTTTTTTTAATTTTTTTTACATCAATATCTTCAAAACCTATGAACGATTACTTTTGAAATTATTTCCTAAAACCAATATTATTAAATACTTAAAATTCGAATCCCACATTTTTTTCTTCAAAAATTTTACAGAAATTTCTTATATAAGAAATTTATTTAATAATAAAACGATTTTTTAAGGTTTATATGCATAAATTCATACTTTTCGGGAAACCAGACGGCAATTTTATGCATTTGAACATTATTCTCATTAAATCCATGTTTTATATTTATAAAATGTAAAAGTACTTTTACATAAGAGCAAGTTCGTTCGATCCAGTCGGGCATTTTATTCCCGTTGTCCTAATTACCCCCACTCTCCTATTTACCACAATACTTAAATTTAAAAAAATCTTGCCTAGGGCATTTTCTTAAAATAAAATGTAATATTATTTTTCAAAAAGCAAAGCGGCAACTCTATTTAATTTTTATTTCTCCATCTCACTCACTCGCTGATTTTTTTTTTTAAGAAATCAACTCCTACTTCTTTTGGTTGTCCTCTGTCCAAATGGGACAGACATGGACAAGACATTACCGCGAACTAAACAAGACTGGCGTATAAGAGGGTATAGTTTTAGGGGTTGGTTGGGGGAGCCCAAGCAGTATCCAGGATAAGGACCAAGAGATAACAGAAAATGAAACGAAACTCCCTTTGAGGCTAATTAGTGCGGTCACAGTTTTTTTTTCTATTTTTAAAATTTTTTTTTTTTATAATTAAAGACAAGAAATGTGAATGTCAAGAACAAAAGATTTTGCAAAAGACGAAAAGGAGATAGGCAAGGCCAGAACCAGAACCAGAGAACCAAGAAGGACATTTTGAAGATTCTATAAAGCGAATAAAACACTAAGGATAACACAATGGTCACCAAAGCGAGAATCGAAAATGTGATTTGACGTGGAAGGGGTGGGTTAACGGGTAAGAAGTGTACGTGAACGGGGTAGGTCTATCGGTATGCCTTGTTAGAACTCTATTATTATGTCAGTCGCCAAAAAACGAGAACAAAAAATATAAGGATTCTTCTCAACTTTTGGTTTGAGAAAGAGAACATAAGAATTAACGACGACAGGATTCAGTCAACGTAGGATATGTGGTTGGTGGTACTGGTGGTGGAAACTGGAGAGAGATTATAGACAAAAAGGGTTAATTCCCAAACCGATTGAGCGAAACGTAGGATTCCTGCCTCGAGGGAATCGTCATGCTCATGGACAATGATGATGATGATGGACAAAATAATAAGCCAGCTTTATTATACCCCTCACTCATTCTAAATCAACATGACTACTATCTATACCTCCATGCATGCAATCCTTTTGGGGGCATTGAAGGTGAATTAAGATTAATGCCAAAGGATTTCTTTTTTTGGTTTTTAGTGAAAAATTTCAAAAGAATGACACAACACTTATACCGTTACGTAAAAGGTTACGCAGTCGATGAGCTTTTTGATCAGAAATGACGATACACCTTCAAGTGATGTCCTACATACATACATTTATAAAGAAATGGACGAAGAATATCCATAAGGACGAAAAAAGGATTTGCCACATGAGGAGGTTGGAAAATCATATAGTGACTCTTCTTTATACCTTATCTAACCTTTTTTGATGGAATATCCATGTGAATTAAGAGCAAAGCATACCCCTGAGGGTGATTTTTATTCTTTTCCCTGAAAATGCATAAGTTTCAAGATGTTTGTTTTTTCGACAAAAAAAAACAAAAGCGGAAGGAAGCTTTTTTCTATGTATAATATTTACGTGATTGGTATGGGTAAAATCTTGAAGACTCATGATATTTGAACAAAAATTAAGGTTTAGCATTGGGATTTGAGGGTCTTCCATATGAGGAGATTTCTCCGGCACGAAAATTTAACCATAAAGTACACAAGTAGCACAGAATTACTTAACGAAGTCTTTAAGAATTCTAAATCGGTATCTGACATCTTCTTTAAGACGGATTTAAGTTCGTATTAAGTAGAGAAAAGGCGCAAGTGGGCGGTCCGATAGAAGGAAATAAGAAGATAAATAAAAAAATACCTAATAAAGATCATATTAAGATGGAATTAAGTAGGCATAAATTGACATACCTAATAAAGAAGGAATAAAGTATGAATTAAGAAATGTGATACCGAAATTATACCATTTTGTGCTACTTGTGTAAAACCCTAAGTTGATTTTTTTCCGGAAACCCTACATGGTACAAAGGAGGTGCCTGCGTTATGTTGAATCGAAATGCTTGTTTTGTATGGTTAGAATAACTATATTAGCTCGGTTTTGAGCTGAGGGTTGGGCACAGAAACTCCTAAATCTAGAATTCCCAAACCCCAAAATTCCAAAAACCCAAAATCTAAAAAAAATATTCAGAAAACCCAAATTTCAAAAAAAGACTCCAGAATTGAAGAAACCCCAAATTTCCAAGGACCCAAAATAAAAAAAACCATTTTCAGAAATCCCAAATACAAAAAATAGAAGGGCCGGTATAAAGAAAACCAAAATTTCGGAAAACTCATAATTTACAAAAACACAAAATTAAAATTAAAACTATATTCAGAAATCCCAAAACCAGAAACAAGAATTCCGATACTGAGAAAACCCAATATTCCGAAAAGCCCAAATTTCCAAAAATCAAAAATAAAAAAAACATCAATATTTAGAAATCTCAAATCAACAAAAAAAGAATTTCGATATGAAGAAAACCCATAACACCGAAACCCCAAATTTCCAAAAACCCAAAATGAATATTTAGAAATCGTAAATACCAGAAAAAGAAGGGCCGATATGAAGAGAACCCAAAATACCAAAATATAAAAAATAAATATTCAGAAATCCCAAATCCAGAAAAGGAAGGGCCGATATGAAGAAAACCCAAAATCCGAAAAAATAAAAAAATAAATATTCAGAAATCCCAAATACAGAAAAACTAATCCCGATATTAAGAATACCCAAAATTCCGAACAGCCCAAAAAAATAAAATTTGTAAGAAAATCTCTTTTACTATTTTGAATGTTAAACCCCGATTGGGTTTTATAGATTTTGGGATTTCATGGGTTTAAAATTTTTGGATTTTGGTTTTTATGGGTTTCGAGTTTTCCGGATTTGAATGATTTTGGATTTTCGGGTGGAGATTCGGATTTTGGATTTAAGGGATTTTGGATTTTCAGGATTTTTGCTTCGCAATTGTGCCTGACTGACTCAATATTCTCACTATAAAGAAATTTTCATAATGGGGGCTATCGTGAACAAAATTTTCCTCGGAATTTCTCCCATCTTCGAAAATTGGAAATTCTGCACTATTAGTTGTAAGCTGGCCACTGGCCTTTTTAAATGAGAGCCAAAGTCACTATGAAACTTAATTCCCAATATCAATAAATTCCAAGGGAAACTTTCGACTTTAGTCGAGATGACAATTTTGAAAGTTGGGAACAATTCCCAGGGAAATTTTATTCACGATAGACCCCAATATGTAAGAAATATAAATCATTTTGGATTTTTTCGAAGAAAGGTACCTTTTTGCAAGACTGACTGAAAAATTAAAAATTGACATAATTTATTACGTTTTTATGTCATATTCACTGTCAAAAAACTTATTAAAAAAATTACTTGAAAATATCAAATTGTCAGTGTGTTTAATGGCGGATTTCTACCCGATTGAAAAATGTCCGTATTCTCCCATATTTTGCCATAGAGCAGATCATGGGAACAAATGGCTTAAAAGCATTAAAAATAATGCAACTTTTCTAAACTAGATTGTGTCAAAAATTGTTGAGTTCGACAAAGTCGAAGATACAAATTCGCCAAATTTCGACAATGTTGCCATAGTCAAACTATAAGACCACAAACCGACCAGGTATGATACCCTTAACAAAAATAAAACAATTTTTTCTGAAATATTATAAATTGACAACAAAGTACCTAGGTACTACCTACCTGTTTTTTTTTTTTTGGTTTTATAGGTAAGGTATACAGAAACAAAAGACCTCCACCCTGCTGCCAAGATTTTCATTCTTACATCATTTTTGTGGCATAAAAATCGTGACATGTCCGCACAGCCTCGACCAAAAGTCGTTCATAAAATTTATTCAAACTTCAAGACTTGCAACTTTCAGGTGTCTCAAGAGTGCGAGAGTTTAGTTTCAAAACCGAAAAAAGACTCGTTATAGTAGAATGTAGTCGTACGTACCTATTCACTTGACCACAAAATGTACCAGTCAGTACAGGAGTTAGTATTATAGTCATAGCTTTTAAGGTAGCCTATGGTCTTGTCTGACTGCATGCATTTATGGAATATGTTACGATTTTCTTTGGCCTCTATTTATGGTCAAAGAGACAGTACTGTCCGATTTTTTTTTATTTTAGTGCACTTCATTGTTTGTTTTGTCTGCGTCTAGATAGTATTATAGATATAGATACATAGGTATATAGCCATGAACTCGGTAGCTGCAAGTAGGTAGGTATGTATATTCCATAGATGGGGTAAGATATATTTAAGGTACAGCAATTTATATTGAGTCCGGCCGGGTGCACTGCACCAATAAGTTCTTAGGTGATTTGTGGAAGAAATAAGTAAAGTGAAAAGATTAAGATCTCTTTCCCTATCTCCCTCTTTCTCTTCCTCAATTGTCGAATGAATCCATTTTAGATTTTATTAAATCGACTTTATTGGCTAATCGATCGGGTATACACTTGATATTTCAAATTTCAAATTATTATAAAGACCGCAAAAATGGAGAAGATTTAACGATATCGGGTAAGTTGTAATAATATATTTCAATATGTCAAAAAACCAGTTTTAGAGCAATACTTTGATTCTTATGGGGAATTGAGAATTGACAGCTTTGATGCTTTTCTTAGACAGTGTATTAATTTAGGGTTAGATTGAATAGATACTACGAATCTAGAACCTTACCGTTCTGGATAAAACAGGGATCGAAGGTGCATATAAATGTTACCCCCTCCTTGGTTGCAAATTGAAAAGGGTATAAAATGTCTCCTTTGCCGTAGTCAAAGAAAATTTGCTAGAGACTCTTCATTAAGCTTCGCAATCACACACAAAGTGTCTTAATTTAATATTAGACAAACTGGTTGGTGTGTCGGAAACATTGAAATTGTTCTTCCCTTATTCTTAGTAAAATTATACCTTCTATGATTAATGGAGAGAAATTTTTTGTGGCAAATAAACAATAAAACAAAATGATATTAGCGGCTCACCATAAGGGACAGTTTTAGAACCTTGTTTATTAAATACTTTTTTTTTGGCTAATAAAACAAGTTGTCATCAACAGCTTGGCACAAGAGACTGTTTATTGAAAACTTATTCTGCTGTAAAAGAGAGAAGAAGATAGCTCCATAAAATTTGCTGATGATGCCAAAGAATTGCAAAAATTTAGGATTATAAGCTTAATTAAAAAAAGTTTACAGGTAATCTGGATGGTTAGGAAATAAAATATACTACCAAGCAAAATGCAGAATCGTGTACTGCTACGCACCGTGGACTTGAAAAAATCTTAAGTCTTAAGTCGAAAACGGTTGTGGAATATATAAGTGTCGAATGCTGAAAACAAGAGCAACCTCCATTTTTTTGTCTAATTCTGACATATACCCAAGTTCATCAGTATGGTGAAATATATGTTCCCCACATATGGAAAAATATCGTTCTTTTAGGTGGCGTAAAAGTTGTCACCCGATGTTCTTTGGCAGTAGTTTTTTTTGTTTATGGTTGAAAAACTTTGGTTCTGCTTTTGGATTATGTTTAATTGATGTCTCCATTTTTTTTTTAAAGTCGAGCTAATGATATCGGCTAAATGCCCGCGCGCCGCCAGAACCAATGGCCATTCAGGCTTGATTTGTGTTATTTGTCATCACACTTGCCAGAATTTCCGGGGAAAATTCCTCGAATTTTTACCAGATATTCTCTGAGTCTGAGGCTTCTGTCATAACGAATTCTGAAACGGTTAAATCGGGCGATCTTGCCGGCTAGTGCAAATCGGCAAAACAGGAGATTAGGAGATTCGGAAATGCAGCAATCGGAATTTAAGTTGTGGCTCATGCTGTACGCACCGTTGTTCCATCCTGTTGAAACCGCATGTTCTCTAGTCCCAATTCATCAACGGAAGAAGGGGAAAGTCATGAAAAGCATGCCGTCCACAGCAGTCATTTGGCCCGCGGCTTTTCGAAGAAATAATGCTCGATGCCGCCTCCAACATAAACAGCACATCATGCAGTAACTTTGAATGGGTAAAATGGCTATTCGTGGGTTATACGCGGATGTTTGGTGCCCCAGAAGCGATACTTTTGTTTATCCACAGATATGAAAATGGGCCTCGTCGTTCATGATTATTTTCGATGAAAAGTTGTTTCCCTCGTTGTTGAGATTCAAGATGGATTGAGTGTATGATGATGAACATTCTGCACTTTGTAAGGGAACAACTTCAGTCTTTCACAAAATTTTCTGTAAAGACCACCGATTGATGCTCAATTGGATGACACGTCGTCTGGTCAATATTCCGGGGTTCTCTGCGACATCTTTAGTCACAGCTGCCATATTCTCACCAGAACGGCTACTCCCGGGCCGGATGGACCTGGAAGCATCTTATGTTGTTCCATATTCTTCTAGCCAAGAAGGTTGCAGTGATTTGTAGTGTTTGCCCAATTGGTGTCGGACGACCGGGAAACTCACATTGATCCAAAACCATTGACTAATTCTTCCGCAAGAAATCGAATAATTGTATTCTGCGTTCTTAAGAAGTCAAACTATTCATGTCATTCACAAATGTCAAAGTGGAATTGACATTTCTCCCATTTGAAAAAAATTATACCAAAATTCCGATAGGGTGACAACCTTTGCGGCACCTTGTACGATAAGAAAATGTAATTGATCGTGCAGGCAGATAAACAAGAGCCCACAACCGGACTTTCGACATTACGTCTCAAAAATAAGTGGACTAGATACACAGATATCCAACATACCAAGTTTACATGCTTTCAAATAACTAAAGCTGGTTCCTTTAATATTAAAGAAAAGGTAGATTATCACAAATGGTATCAATAGAGTGAATAATAGAGCCCTTAGAATGCATTCCTGTGGGACACCTAAATACATATCCAACCACTTTGCGCTTTGGCAGCTTTCAAGATTCTGCAAGGCCAATTCATATAACACAAAGTATTACCACAAATGTTAGAATTCCATAGAAATATAATTTTTTAAATCACTTAAGCTAGATTTGTTTTGAAAGGCAAGTTGACAGATAAATGTTTGACCTTCCATACAGCCAATTTAAAAATGTAAATGTTTCAAGACCTACTACAATCTCAAACGGATAGATTTTGTGCTAGCTTAGCTATTAAAATATATTGTATATACGTGCTTGTATGTATGCCTTAGATAACCAAAGATACTAACTACCAATAATGTCCTTCTTGGCCAACTAAAAAAAAGGTAAAAACCTTCAACTGCTTCTCGATTCGCATTATTATATATATATATGTATGTGTAGTGTATATACATCCTCCTCCATCTTTGTCTTTTGGTCTTGGCCAAGCGCATCAAGCGCGACTTCATTTTGTCCAAAAGAGCGTTTATAAAATCCGATATGGCATTGTCTCGACAGGGTCATAAATTGCATGCACTTGCGTCCTGCACTACTGATGCAGCCGGTTGGCACAACATGCAGATGTTGAATAAATTTGGTTCGCTTCCATCCATGAGAAGCATCATTGTCAGCAATGCACAGTATCATCCGACGAAAAGGCAGGAACAACAACCATCATCGAGTGATCTTTTCTAGAAACAGAGTAAGCCTATCCACCATGTCATTGTGTACACTATACACTGGATCCAAATGGCCATTGAACAATAAATCGGTTGGCCAGAGACCGCAAACAAAAAAACGCAGAAGCAATCCCAATCACGTTCCAAGACCAACAGTCGAGTTGTCGTTAGCTTTGATGACCCATGTCGCTCGAATCTTCTCTGCCAGACCCAAAGAACACCGAGAAGACATTGACAAACGATCGAAATCACGCCCTCGCAAGATGAGATTTTTAGCCATGGTTTGGTTATACCTCTCCCAATGTCCACGATGATGATGCCGGATGCCGGCTAGCATTGAAATGTTTGGACGCGTCATCGGTCAAAATGCAAAAAGCTATGCAGTGTGTTCCCACCTTTTTTCGCGCTTCGGTCGGCTGTCGCGCACTTAACCGAATCTGTGATTTAGTCGAAAGATTCCTTCGCCCAGATGAGATCGTCTTACAACAACATTTCGGATGATGATGATGAGTTGGGAGGCTTATCGGGTGGAAATTACAAAACACAATTGTTATATGGGCAATGAATCCTGTGCAGTGGGTATTTTTGATTAAAAATAGGGTGATGTATGATGAGTTTGGAGTTTTTAACAAAATTTGTGATGAAGCTATATATTGTAAAAAGCGTCAAAAATGATAAAAAATAAAGTCTTCATTGCAGTTAATAATATATGTAGGTAACTACTACAAAAATTATAATGCAAATAGTCACTTTTTTAAGTTTTTTGCTTGTAACTTCTTTTTAGTGAATTCAATCGAAACAACTGTCAAGACCCAATTTGAAGAGCACAGAATCTTCTCTAATTTGAATACAATAGATATCTAATGTGGAACCAACTCCCAAAACTAAAGAAACCAACACACATAAAGTCTAATGAATTGTAGCTTTAACAAAGGAAAATTAGAACAAAAAAATTTTGCAGTTTGCAAATTTGACAGTTTTTTGCTAAGAACTTCTTTTTGATGGATTTAATTAAAAAAAAAGCTTCAATTTAAAAAATTTAAAATTCTGTAAATTTAATACATTTATTAAGTGAGTACGATCAATACCAACGGAGATTTAAAGCTTCAAAATGGAACAAAATTATGACGTTTTATTTAAAAAAAAATTTCTTATATTTTTGTAAATTGTCCGTTTAAATAAAAGGATTAGAATTCTTTAACAGAACTCAAACTATGGTTACTTCGTGATTTTTGGCTCGCTACCTCGTAGTTAATTTCTATTAAAAAAAAAACATTTCCTTGTTTTTATGTCGAACAGAATTCACTCGCAATTTACCCTATACTCAATTTAAATTCAAAATCTCTTCCAGCAGTCTTTTAAATCTCCTTTCACTGCGGGTTAGTTGCTTTGCTTTGATAAATGCATCCGCTCACGCAAATATCTCCGCAGAAAGCCAAAACCGCACAAACAAAACGCTCCTCATGCCATCTGGTTGGTTACGCGGATGGATGTTAAGTCCATGAATTCCAGGCGTTTTTTAACCAAATGAATTACGCACATCTGTCACATGTTGAATTGACCATTAACGCTCCAAATGCGATCACATTAATAACTGACATCTTTCAATTTGATTCGTTAATATATTTTGTCCTTAGCAGGACTGACTGAGTTCGGTGAGAAAGGCCGAGAATACGCCTGCGCATTGGAGGCAGAGAGTACAGATTTTTTTTTTTTTTGAAATTTAACACTAAGCTAATCGAGCCATTACTCATTTTTGTTTCTTTTCTTTCGTTTTCAGATCCAGAAAATGCTGATGAAGCAGGACCACAGGATACAAATGCAAATGCATCATCATCAACATCCGCATCATCACCACGAAGCCCTCCGTCCACTGAGACGATGGCGTTGGGTGTAGTTGAGAACGATAAAAGGATTATCCATCCACCATCAGACAGGAGTTCATCACCAAATGAAGCAATCGCCGCCGGAACCATCACCCCATCACCATCATCTGATGCGTTGGATTCAGAAAAGAGCATCAGCATCAAAGGATCGCCCATTTCTCCCCAAGGACTAACGCGTCTGAGGCCGTTTTCATCAGCATCATTGTCAACATCACCATCAATGCCAGACGATGGATTACTCGGGGCAGAGGATAGTAGCCAACCACCTGTAACCAGCACAGAGCAATTGCAGTTGTTGTCGCAGCAGCCCTTAGGAGATGCCTCCTCCATCATCTATCCGAAGCAATTGAAATCATCAGATCTGGAAGCTTCAGCAAGGACGACAACGACGACTGCGACGGCTACGTCGACATCGGCGATGGTGGTGACTGCGGCAGTGGTGTCGGCGGCGGCGGCAGCGTCAACTATGACAATGAATTGTAGTCGAAATGACAACAACACCGAGAATGGTATCAACGTCAACATTACAAGTGCCACCTCCCGCTCCTCCATCATCAACTCCATCGGTGGTGGTGGTGTTGCTGCCGAAAATGATGGTTGCATCACCACCACCATCACAAACAGAACCACCCCAATTAACTTCAGTTCAAGGATGCCGTCCACGTTGATTGATTCGCATGATGGCGATGATGGTGATGTTGATGATGACGTTCCACCAACTATTCCTGGTGATGATGTGATGTTTAATCGTAGAGGCGTAGATGCTACATCACCGCCAACTACAAATATTAATGCTAACCAAAATAACTTCAACACCGAACATTGTCGCGGTGAAGGGTAAGTGGCATATAAGTATAATTGCATTGTTTGTTTGTGTTCGAATTGGGATGTTTTACGAAAGAAGGGTTGAAAAATTCAAAAGTACGTGTTTTGATGCCAGAAATCAATCTTCTAATTGTTTCTTTTGGAAGTTTGAGTTCAAATATAAGAAATCAGGAAAACTATTTGATTGACATCAATTTAAAAACCCTCCAAATCTGGGAATAGCAAAAATGCGTTAGTATTAAAAACCGTATTCTTAAATTTTTTTTTCGATTTTTTTTTGTATGTGCGACTTTTTTATTTCAGTTTTTTGCGTAATTTTGAGTTCGAAAAACTTCTATTTGAAATTCACAAAATTTAGCTTTTTCAAGGTCGATAATTAAGTTCAAAATTACATTTTGTGACAAATATTTGTTTATAAGAAATCTCTGATAAAATGTTTCAAAAACCGATTATTATTTTAGGACTCTCAAAAAACATGAAAGTCCAAAAATGAGGCAATTTTTATCTTCATTTTCTAGAATTCTGTATTCTAGTTTTTCGAAATTTTTAACTTTCAAAATTCTGACCCTCCATATGTACCTATGTATATATTCAGATTCAGGAAGATTTAAAATTCAGTAAACTTCTGAATATTCTGCTTAGGTTTTGGGCATGTAATTTTGAAAAATTCTTTGTCCCAAAAATATGTGCTTGATTTTTTTAAAACCCTTATTCGATCTAGGATTTGATTTAGGAAATCTAAGACCCAAAACTTATTTCCATATTTTCTTCATCCACAACTTAAAATTGAATTTCCAAAATTCTTTGTCCCAAAAACCTTTGGCTAAATTTCTTCAAAACACTGAATGTTCGTATGTCGAAAATTCTAAGTATTAAGAAAATATAATTCTGAGCACCAACAAATTTGAATGTCCAAAATTTAGTAAAAAATCTAAAAGTCTCCAAAATTCAAAAGTCTCTCAAATTCTATCAAATTCCAAAGCTCTGTTTACTTTAAGTCAGAAGGTATTTCATTAGTTATTCTTTCGAAATTCAAAATTTTGAACCCCACTTCCAAGTTTTTATGTTTTAAAAATTGTAAATAAAATTTTATCTTTTTTAAAATTCTGGTTTCTGGAAAAAAAAATTGTTGCAAAAATATCTGGTTAAAATTTTTCAAAAACTAGACTCTATGCTCTTCAAATCCAAGTTTATTGTTTTAGTGTTCAAATATATGTACATATTTCCAAAATTTTGTAGGTACTTAAAATTTTTTAACGCTGAAATCAAAATTTTTCAAATAAAAAATTCAATTTTTCAAAATTTTGGCAAAGTTCTGTTCTTTGATATCTAAGAATCCAAAATTCATTAGTATTTGAACATTTCGTGTGCAAACTTATATTTTAGAAATTCCTGAACTCTCTAACATTTAATCATTTTAATTTTCGAATTCAATAAACCGTATTTCCTGACATAAATTGCGACTATGCCAAAATTCTGAAACACTAAATTTTTATTTTATATTCGCAAAAATCAACTTAAACTCACAATTTCTCTATTTTCCTAATATTAAGTTCTTTAAAAATATTTTTTTTTTAAATATGGTGTAACTTACGTACTAAATTAATTATTTAGTTATATAACTTCTCCAAAAATGCAAATTTTTTTAGGTTTCCAAAGATAGTCTTCAGCAGATATTCTTTAAGCTTGAAAAATAATGCTTTCCAAAGATATTCTGTTCAAAAATTCTGTAGGTACTTTTAATTCTAGAAATTCAATCGACATTTCAAAACTTCATTCCAAAAATTTCGTATATCGAATTTTATACAAATTTGAACAAAATGTCAAATTATTTCAAATTTGCTATGTTTCGAAGCTCTCTTCGTAGAAATTGTATGTAAATTCAAAATAAAGAAATTCAAAATATTTAAATTCCAAAATTGAATTCTGAAGACCATTTAATATTTTAATCTTTGAGAAAAAATCCTAAATTCTCATTTCTAAAATATTTTTGTCTAAATTTTCAAAAACTCAATTTTATTTTATTACCCTTGCTTACCCTGAGCTTTTCAAAGCGATTTTTAGAAATTTGGATTCCAAAAAATTGACTATTTAATTTTTTAAACTTTTTCCAGTTCAAAAATTCTCTAAATTCAGGAAATTCCAAAATAAAATTTAAAAAATACTATGAACGCAATTAATTGTTCCAAATTCTGTATTTTAGTATTTAAAGTTCCGAAAGCAATTTTTTTTTTTAATTTTTGAGTTGCAAAAGTCTGTTTTAAATAATTTGGTTCTCCTTGGTTCACAATTCTTTAAATCCAAATTAATGTTTTTTTAATTTTTTCGTTCCAAAAAACTTTCGTTACATTTTCTGTTTTCTACCTAAAGATAAATAAAACCATTACCAGCAACAACCATAGCTTTTCGTTGAAAATTTTGTTTCCTATTTATTTTTTTTTTTGATTTTTTTTTGTTGAAAAATGACATCTGTCATTTTCGTTCGCATTTGTGTGTCCAAACTCTACCCAAAGATCTGACAGTTCTCAAATAAAATCACAAAAAAAAAAAAACTGACTACGTCTAGTAAAACCACCGATAGAGACAGTGGAAATGCATTTTAACATCAACCCTATTTCTGTTCTACCCCCATTTCTGTGTGTGCAACCGTTACGAAACGCCTGTCAAAGAAGTAGGATTTCAAATGACAATTGCATCGCAAGCATCGACGGGATATGTCACATTGAGCCTAAAGCGAAGCAAACAGCAAACAAAAAAAAAAAAGAAAACTTCAAAATCTCACCGCAACAAGCCCTGTGTTGCAAAAAACTGCTGAAAAAACAACAAACGCATCGCAGGACTTTAGGTACTTGCACCAGAAAGGATATTTCTTCTTTTTTTTGTTTGCTTTTTTTGGTTAACTGTCACTGATTCCAATGCTAACATCCTGACATGTATACTGTCAAACTGCATGTGATTCTTATCATATGCGGGGGCGCTGTCGCTGGTAGACGATTTGACAGCTTTTTTTGAGTGACAGGTATGGTGCTTCCGTTTAATTTTTGTTTCTTTTTGTTTCAATCGCCCGCAAAGGATATAGTGTGTGTGTTGGTGTGTGGGTGGGTGGGGGTGAGCGTGATATCTCTTTGGAATGCAAAAATGTGCATCGATTTTTGGGGCAAGTAAACCAAAAGTTTTAGACAGAAAGGTGTTTGAGGATTTAATCTGTCAAAGAAAAAAATAAGCTCATGAATTTTCATTACTCTATTAAGAAAAGAGGAGAGATTTTTAATTAAAGGGCTTCGAATGGATTGAATTTCTAAAGAGTCTGTATTTTTTTCAAATCATTGTTCAAAGCTAACCAAATCAAGGAATTGGTTTTCAAAAAATATTAAATTTTGTCCAATCACTCGATCCTAAGATCAAGGAGACTTAACAGGCCTTGAGATTTTGTTTGGAATTTGCTAAAGCCAAGTTTCCTTAAGTAGAAAACTCTCTAAAAAAAATACTAAGCAAATGGTTGTCAAAATATTGAAAGGCCCTTTTCCATCCGTTTGATTTTCCTATACTCCAACCCTGGTGATAAAACCTGTGTAACAGCTTTCGTTAGTACACATAATTAGTTTATTTTTGGATTTTAAAATTTCAAACGCCTCAAGGACATGACATAGAGGAAGTATGAACCTATCCTTTACTCAAAAACAAAAATGAGAAACACAATTTTACTTCGAATTATAAAACAAATGCGAATGTGAGTCTTATTTCGCGATTGAATTTTAAATTTGTGGAAATTATTTTGTTTGATTGTAAGTGAAAGTTCAAACTTTTCTCGACGATAGAGTTTTGTATCTTCTGCAGGTGAAAGGAGGTTATATTTTTTTTTGTGTTGAGTTGAATTTATTTCGAATGTAGTGACAGAGTAATTATATTTTTTTTTTCTCGAATTTCAAAAGCAAAAGGTTTATGAGAATAGATGGTTATTCATAATTGCCAACGAATACGAAATTAAAAAAAAACAAAAACGAAATTACAAACTTTAGTTTTCACACAAATATTTGTACCTTTTATACATGTGTACATATATTCGACGAGGTATGGTAAAGTTAGATACGGTTGACAGGTTTAAATTAAGCCTTAGGGTTCTTCAAAATAATTTATGTATACTTAAATACACAAATTGGATGTTTTTGTATAGAAACTGCCCCAACTCCTCCTCTATACATGACTCTCTCATATCTCATAGGAAAACCTGACGGAAAACCATCACAACGTACAAAACACATCAACATGCGTAATAGGTGAATGCGCAACAATGTGATGTGAATTGTGTTGGACACAAGCAAAACAAAGAAAAAAACGATCCCCATTCACCCTTAGGGAATTTTTAAAATTGAAAAAAAAATATTCTTTACTGTCGCGAACAAAGTTAGCATGCAGCGAAAATTCTAACAAATAATAATAAAAAACAAAAAAATAAAAAAACAAGTAAACCTCGACTACGATAAATTAATTATTAAAAAATATGTAAAGCGTGCCGCTTTTCCAAATCACAGTCACCTTTTTTCAGTCAAGCAAAAAAAAAAAAGGAGACTGCCAAAATTTTGTGGAATGGGATAAGTAGAGGTATCAGATCTCAAACGAATGCACAATGAAATGCTTCTTCACATGACATCAGTGATGTCGAAAGTACTCCTGACAGTTGGTAGTATTTTTTTGTTCTTTAGAAAAGTGAAGATACACCGCCCACAAATACAATTCCTTCTGAAACACAATTTGCTCCCCAAACTTAGGGTTCAGTCATTCTAGCTTAAAATAAAATGTAATAAGCCTGCAATTTGACATTTGATAAGTCATCACTTCATCAGAGGGCCTTCAAAAATTTTTTGATTTTGATTTTTATATGACATCGTAAGTCACGAAAATAAAAATCTAAAAATTCGAGGATTTAGGCTTGGTAAATTAAAAGCACGAATCCCTTAGGTAAGGTTAGGTTAGGTGGGATGATGATACGGCAATCCGTATAACCTCCATCGGATCTAAATGGATTAATTGTGGTCCCCAGGGCGCAGGCAATGTAAGATTGGATAGGGTAAGAGGAAGGATTTAACGGAAGGCTTAGATATGGGGTACCTCCCTAAACCATCTTGCTTTCTGAATAAAGTTAAGCATGCGTTTTTGTGGAAAAAATGAGACTTCACCCATTTCATCAAAAAAATATGCTCCGAGGACATCTTTTTTGGTTCTGGTCAAACTGGGGTATTCACAAAGGAAGTGTCATGAGACCTATTCCACCTCTTCGTCATGACACCCTATGCAATAAGTCAAATGTGCTGATGCTCATTCTGGTCATGTGGGTTCCCATTGAGTTGTGACCCGTTGAGTTTCCAACCAAGAAAGACCATTGAGGTCTGCTAAGCTTCAGTAGATACCTACTCTGCTTTTTTTTTTTCTTTGAAATATCTGGTTGCTGACCATCTGTCATCTGTCGTCTGTCTGCGGTCTTAAGGTAACTTTGGTGAATTCTATATTTTTCCTGCTCCAGTAGCATAAGTACCCAGGGTACAAATTTGGCTCGGTTCAAGTGATGAACCGGTTTTGGCCAATTCAAATTCCTAAATAAAACAAATTCCTATGAAAACTTAAAAAGTGTCTAATTGCATTTTCAAGTGGCACTTTTCTATAACATTTTAAGAAATAATAACATTATAATTATTGTTAAATTAAAAACGTTATAGTTGATTCAAGAAAATACCATGTTATTTCAAAATAAAATTCTAGTACCTTAATAAAAGGATTGGACACATTTTTAAATGACCATAGTTTTAATCGATTCAAAATAGCTTTTTTGGCCTTTAGTCCACAAAAATTGGCGTTTCGTCCGGGTGATCTCACATGGACTCATCAGTTGACTTAAAGATGAACTGAATTTAACAAAAATTGCGTATTGACAAGGTCCTCACAGTCAACTGATGAGTTGATGTGAGATCACCCGGACGAAATGCCAATTTTTGTGGACTAAAGGCCAAAAAAGCTATTTTGAATCAATAATTCAACAAGTCCATTAATAGTGCTAAGACTTCTACTTGGCTGATTTATTTCAGTAGTATATAGAATTTGTATTATAAAAACCTTCATATAGTTTTAATCGTTACCAAGACTACATAGGCCTTTGAATACGTATCCCTTTGAATTTACCTTTAATATAGTTATTTTTACAATTTTGTACAGTGTAAATATGACTTGCTATATTGACTTATTCATGATGGTCTCTGCCTGATACATGGCTGCATTCCATCTTCTGTGATACCAAGCACGCTATCTCCAGCAATCTAGGGCTATAGCGCTATAGCATCCTTAATGGCTTGGTCTCGCGCCTAATAGCTGGGATTCGAAGACTCTCTTGGCAGGAGCGTTTTTGTAAATTCGTTCGATGTGGTCAAGTCAATGTATTGGAAGTTTTTGTTTGCTTTCTGAACTACATCCACATTTTGGTGGATCAAACTGTTGCTGGTTGAATCTTGTCAACTACTTGCCCTCCTTGCATATGGGACCAAATATGTCAAAGAATTTTTCAAGCTAACCTAGCACAAATTATCTTTCTTTCTCTCCAACACTCGGCACTGTAAAACAGGACTGGTATCATAAGGACTTTGTGGAGTATGCACTTTCAAATTAAGCGCGAGAAACTTAAGACTTCTGAACTGTCGAGATTCGCTAAAGCGAACAATAAGCGGATTCCAAAGGTACGAGGGCGGGTCAATAAGTCCGTGACTTTTTGAATTTCTGACCTCTTTACTGAAACAGCAACACTGCTCCTGTCAACAGGCATCTGTCAGTTGACTCCTGTCAAAATTTAAACTTGCTGCTTCAGTTAGTTTGTGTTTGACAGCTATTTTTATCAGACTACTCACTAATTTGAGGAGAAAATGGAAAAAAGTGAATTTCATGTGCTTATTAAGCATTATTTCTTGCGAAAAAAAACCATTACCGAGACCAAGGCTAAGCTTGATAAATACTATGGGGACTCTGCACCATCGATTTCAATGGTAAAAAAGTGGTTAACTGAATTTCGTTGTGGCCGTACAAGCACTGAAGATGCCGAACGTCCTGGACGCCCAGTTGAGGTCTCTACACCCGAAACAATCGAAATAATTCACGATATGGTGTTGGCCGACCGAAGATTGAAAGTGCGAGAGATTGTGGAAGCCGTAGGGATCTCGCATGGCTCAGTGGTTTCAATTTTGAATGATCACTTGGGCATGAGAAAGCTTTCCGCAAGATGGGTGCCGCGTTTGCTCACAGTCGACCACAAACGCAATCGTGTAACAACTTCACAGGAAGGTTTGGCGTTGTGTAATCGCAATATGGAGGAGTTTTTGCGCCGTTTTGTAACCGTGGCCGAAACATGGATCCATCACAACACACCAGAGACCAAACAACAGTCAAAACAGTGGGTTTCTAAGGGTGAATCGGCGCCAACGAAGGCCAAGGTGGGTTTGTCAGCCAATAAAGTTATGGCGACTGTTTTTTGGGATGCACGCGGGATAATCCACATTGACTACCTTCAAAAGGGAAGAACAATCAATGGGGAATATTATGCCAACTTATTGGACCGATTCAATGACGATTTGAAAAAAAACCGACCTCATTTGGCCAAGAAAAAAGTTCTTTTCCACCAAGACAATGCTATGAATTGCTCCCTCATCCACCCTATTCTCCTATTCTTGGCTCCGAGCGACTACTTCTTGTTCCCAAACCTGAAGAAATGGCTTGGTGGAAAAAGAGTTGACTCCAATGATGAAGTCATCTCGCAAACAAAGGCCTATTTTGAGGACCTCGACGAATCATTTTTTTTTGGAAGGGATAAAAAAATTGGAGAAGCGTTGGACAAAGTGTATAGAGCTCAAGGGAGACTACGTTGAAAAATAAAATTATTTTTTTATCAAAAAATCTGTGTTTTATTCCAAAAGTCACGGACTTATTGACCCGCCCTCGTAGTTCTTTATCACGAGGAGTGAATTTTACAACGAGAAAAAATTTGCTTCAATATGAAGATTTGGTCTATGTTGTTGAACAGCTTAACAATTCGTTTGATATGATCTTAAATTCAACTTGCATAATGGATATGCCTATATATATTTCTAGCAGGATATAGCATCGCCTTTTTTGTACAGATAGTTCAGTCACCGGGCATGCTTCCGTCCATCCACAATGCGCCAAATCAGGACCTTCGTATCAATGGAGGTAAGCCATCAGATCTTCCAGCCTTGTACCTTTCTAAGCTAAACCTTCTACACTTGGTGGTGGACCTGTATTTCTTTGATTAAAAGTGCCCTTCTTGCCCTTTTACTCGCTCTACATGACTCTCATTTAGCATTTACAAATTTGAAACCAAATATACGACAGCACTGCATAGGAAGTATTAGTAAATACCTATTACACCACGTACAAAAAAAAACTCTCGTCAATATTTTGTGAAAACGACGTCTCTGTCAAAACCCAGCGACAATATACCCAACAACAAATATGCACCATATACACACACGCACAAAGCTCGTATATCTTGAACCAAGAACAATAACCACCCCCATTCATACCAATTCAACCATCCATTCCATATGGCAAATTCGAATTGGGGCCACCCAAACCTCATTCCCAGAAAGAATGAACAAAAAAAAAAAAAACTGACTCGTTTCGTATTCGAATCCTTAAATTAGAAAGGAGTATCAAAGGCTGAGGTTGGTTATATAGGTAGGTATACCTTTGCACAAGGACCGGGTGATGGAGGTAAACGAAAATGAAAACCTTCGGTGTACCGTTTCAACCATTTCATCAAAATTTACTACAATGCCTCGTTTACTGAATAATTTACACCCCGCACAAAATATAAAAAACAAAGACAGGCTAACTCAGGTCTGCCCAAACCCCCTCCCAATTCACAGGTTCAAGAAAGATGCTGTACGAGGCAACGATGATTCTGCTTCTGTTGGGAATGGGTGGCGATGGAGTTTAGAGGGAGCGGAATATGTGTTACCTCCATTACACACGTAGAAAATATGGAAAAACATAAAAACAAAACGGGACTAAAATGTGAGTGATACGTGTTGTCGAGGGAGCGATAAGGGCTGATTTAGATTTGAATGATCCAACCCTGTAACCATCACGTTGAAGACACAAACGAGTTGGGCTGCATAGCTTTAGAGGTACTTTTTGGTCGTATACAGTCTTGCTTTACGACCTACTCGTATACCCTGGGACCGAGAAGGGTGATGGGTATATTCTCGTTGGCGGGGTTCATTTGACTTAATTTGTTGGCGGAGAGTGTGAAATGGTAATGGGAAGCGTTTTGCCCTTTTGTTTGGAAATACTTTATGACGAATTGAAGGTGAACTGGAGGGTATAGGAACTATATATATATGTTTACAGGGGGGATAGCTTCTACAGCTGCATGTGTACGGGGGAAGGAATAGTAGATTTTTTTTTCTTTTTTATATTTCTCTTCATATTTATTGGACATTACTTTTGGGAATACTTAACGTAACACACGAATGGTGGGATGATTGTGGGTCGGTGTATGACGAGATTAAAGGATCATTGTATTTTTAATCTGCAGATATTCGATTTAAGAAATGTAAAACAAAACATGGATATCAATTTAACCTGTTGGAATCAATCACACAGGACTAAATATTAATATCAAACCATTTTATCGTTACTTTTCTTTTAACTTAAAAGCACTCACAAAAGACAACAAGTTTTTCTATATGTCTTGAACTTTCGTCTTCTCTAAAGGCTGAGGTGTAAATCTGAGGAGAAAAAGTTATGAATGAAAGTCAAGTCATAGGGCATTAGATTCCCTATTAAACGAGTATAATATTCGCTATGTTAGGCTAACGTCATCAAAAGTTATAACCATTTGAATAATTTAATGCAAAAATTTGTATGTATGATTTTATGTAGAAAAAATAAATATTTTGAATAATCCAAAGCTCTTTCCCGATTAAATTTAAAGAGAGTTTGATTTCACTTAAAAAGAAAAATGAAATCAAATGAATAAAAATTTGGTGGGTGCAAAGCACCCTTAATTTGGCTTATTACATAAAATTTAAGACAATGGCTCCCATGTTATTGAAAAATCACGAGGAAACCCAGACAATAGTATAACCCTTGCCATATTGGTTAGTGGATATTACTAGCATGCTTCTGCCTAAAAATCCGAGTAAACTGCCTGTTGCGAGGAGGTGACAAATCCTCGAACTCGGCAGGCTTGTATGTCACCTCAATTTCTGTCAACACACGCAGTTGGAGAATTCTTTGAACCATCATTTCACACCAAGTCCTAAATTGGCTTAAAGAATTATATCGTCGATCAGGTTTGATGTATGAGACGATTAAGCTACCGATCTAGTGGACTGTGGCTGACACTTGATTATAAAGCAAGTAGATAAGGGACAGGAAGCAGATTTGATAATTTTATTTTTTGAAGCGATTATTTGACATTTGTCATCGGACAATATCAGTGTGGTTTCATTCCAGGCAAATCAACAACTGATCAGATCTTTACCCTTAGGCAGGCGATGGAAAAATGTCTAGAATTTAACATCCCAACATACCATCTGTTTATAGACTTTAAGGCCGCCTATGATAGCATAGCCAGGGTAGAACTTTACAAAGCCATGAGAGAATTCGGCATCCCAAATAAATTGACACGACTATGTAGGTTGACCATGACCAACGTAACAAGCCAAGTAAAAATAGCCGGATTGCTATCCAGACCAATCAACATCTTTAATGGACTCCGACAAGGGACCGGTTTGGCCTGCCTGCTCTTCAACCTGGCGTTGGAGAAAGCAATCCGTGACTCTGGCACGGCAACAAGAGGGACCATCAGTTTTGTTTACGGTTCCTTTCGTAAATAAAAAATAATATATATTGTATTCTCTTGTGAGAATACCACCATTAAATAAAACACTAGCGATTGTTTTTTAATAATATAAATTTATTAAGAGCTTCAGATCCCTTACCACTGGTGGGGGGAAATCTTCAGCTATACGTTGTAATTACTAATTAGAACTGATCTTTTCAGTGATCGAAGAAACCCTTTTATACTTTATATTTGTCTACTCAGCAGTATGATTGAAGATCATATGCTGCTCTTTGTTTAATAAAATTGCTGATATGCAGTTTATGTTTATAATATCGGATTTCATCATTCGCTATGAGATGAAATCATAAATTATGAATTATTGTGTAAGCATTACATTTGGTAAGTTTATGTTTATAATATCGGGTTTCATCATTCGCTATGAGATGAAATCATAAATTATGAATTATTGTGTGAGCTACATTTGGTATATGGAAAGATACTTTGTATCTTTCTTCATTATCATAGGGTGTTTAATATTATTATAAAATTATGTGAGGGTGTTCTGATAATGTAACCCCTCCCTCCTTAAGTTTGATGCTCTCCTGAGTATCTATAATTCTATTTTCAATTTTAATTTTTTGGGTTTCTTTACGCTTACAATATAATAATAATATTGCAATTACAACAATTATGATTGTTATACTTGTATATGATATAATATGTTTTACATTGTTCTGATATTTTAATTCTTGTAATTCTTTTAAATTTTCAATTTGATTTATATGTATATTTTCTAAAGTAACATTTATTTTTGTAAAGTTTAGTGTATTATATAATGGAATTACAATATTTTGCTTGAAAGTTTCTTTTTGATTTGAATACAAAGTTGCATTTATTTTGATATTGCAATCTTTAAAATGTATTAGGTTATTTTTAGTAATTTTATATTCAATATTATTACAATAGTCATTTAGACTTGTTTCTACTAAATTTTTTGTTAATATAAGGCCATCTTCTATTTCTATTAATTCTTGATCTTTATTAGATCTAATCTTACAATTTTCGTATTTTGTTTCATATAAATTTTGTATACATATTGGACTTTTTCTTAAATGTTTAACATATTTAATTGCATTATTTTCATACAATGTTTTGTTATAAATTATATAATTATACTTTGATATTTCGATTTCTAGTCCTTGTTCATTTGGAACAGGTAAAATAATTATGGTTTCATATTTATATGTAAATACTGGTATTTTTAAAATAAAAACTAAATTGTTATTTCTAGTTACTAAACTACTTTCTATATGTTCTAGTTTTTGTACGGATATATTAAATCTTTTATTTTCTTCTTTTGTAAGAATATTTCTTCCTAGAATTCCTAATCTTGAAAAGACTATATTGTCTTGTAATTTCTCAACTTCATTGTTTAACAACATTATATCGGTATTTATTTGTAAAGATAATATACTTTTAGCTAAATTTTCTTGTTTTACTTCTGTTGAATTAATAAAATTTCTAAGCACGTATTGATGTTTGTTTATTCTGTCTGCCATAGTTTCTAACTCTGTTTGGAATTGTGTATTAATCCCTATCTGTTTGTTTAATTCTGTTATAGCATTTTTATTGTTTTCTTCTATTATTTTCAAATGATTCTCAATTTCTAATCTTTCATCATTATCCATAACTCCAAAAAGAAAATGGAGTGCACTACCTCCTATGTTTATTATTCCTCTCTTTTGTCTAGAATAAGGAAGTATACTATGTAATTTTGATTTTGTATCTCCTAATGCTTCTGTCATTAGTCTTTTTAATCTTAAGTCATTAAAATTATTATAGCCTGTTTCTATAGAAAATTCAATTTGTTTAATTATTTCGTTATAAGTTTCTAAATTAATAATGTGAAGTATTTTGTCATATCTTTCAATCAATTCAATTGGCTCTTGTTTGATTATAATATATCCTGCTTGGTTACGAATTTCTTGTAATAAGAACTCTGATTTCACCATGGTTATGATGAAGAATAAATAAATATTTATGGCTTTCATATTGCCTGTAAAGAGATTAAATTATTTATCGCTATTTTGATATTTATATTTTCTTTTGAAAAAGCTTTTATGTATTTTTTTCTGATTAGCATAATATTTGTTATTTATTTTTTCTACTTTTGTTTTCTTATATTTTGCAGCTATCTTCTTTGCTGTTCTAACTACGTCTGCTTTTACGTATAAATCTTTATTTAAATCTGGTTCAACAAAGTCTATTTTATTTTTATTTCTTTTATTAATATTATCTTCTTTAACTTTATGAATCTTTCGTCCTATTTCTTCTAACTCTTCTACCTTAATTTTGTTTTGAATAAAATCTATAGGCTTTCTTAATGTCGTTGAATGGATTGTACAGTTATATATACTAACTGCTTTTATTACTTTCTCTTTTAAATTTAATACGTTCTTTTTCTTTTCTTGTACATTATATATTCTTATATGTTCATTGAGTGTACCATGCACTCTTTCTACATCTGAGTTTCCTGTTTTATGATTTGGAGTTACAAGTTTTATCTTAATTCCTTCTTCGTTACAATATTCTTTAAATGCTAGGCTATTAAATTCATTGTCGCATACGATTTCTTCAGGTTTGCCTAGTATAGAGTTTCTAAGTTTAAGTTGCTCAATTATTTTGTGAGCGTTTCTACTAGCTATGGGAAAAGCTGTCAAATGTTTAGTAAATTTGTCAATAATTGTCAAAAAGTAAATATCTTTACTTGGAATATATATATCCATGTGTATAAGCTCATTTGGCTTAAGTGTAGTTTTACTTATTTCAAATTTTATTTTCTCTGGATTTCTATCATGTTTCGCTGTTTGACATACAGTACAATTGTTTATGTATCTTCTTATTAATTCCCTTAATTTTGGAAAATAGAATTCATTTTTAATTTCAAGATATGTTTCTTGTATTCCTCGGTGATTATATTGTTCATGAATCTTTTCAATGAGATTCAACGCATCATTTGTATTACTTAAATCTTTTAAAAGCGTAATGCATCTTAGTAATATCAGTTTACTTTGATTGCTATAAAGCTCAACATATTTTTCCTGAATTTTGCAAAATAAATTATCACTTGGACAATATAATGCCACTTTTCCGTGATCGGGTAAAAATTCCCTTAATGCTTCAGTAAAATAATCGCCTACATCTTTTGATTTAATAGTTAGTCTTCTTACACCTTGGTATATACATTTTATATTTTTATTTTCATCTTCTGACTCTATAACTTCTATTTGATGCTTAAACATATTTGTAGGTAATTCTGAAATTCCTATATGATCATTTCTTTCTTCTATACCACTATGATTTGTGGCTAACGATGTATCTTCATTTGCATTGATTGCATTGATTTCAAGTCGACTAAGGTAATCTGCTACACGATTTTCTTTTCCTTTTAAATATTCGATATCAAAGTCATATTCATTTAAACTTATTTTCCATCTCTGGAGTTTTGAATTTGGTTCTTTAAGGTTACTTAACCAAATTAAAGGTCTGTGATCGGTTCGTATTTTAAATTTGCGACCGTAGAGATATGATCGAAAATATTTTACTGACCATACAATACTTAATAATTCCTTCTCGATATTGCTATATCTACGTTCATGCTCGTTAAGGGTTCGAGATGCATAGCATAATGGATGATTTGATTGTGAAAGGACAGACCCAATTGCATAATTTGATGCATCTGTTGTTAACACGAATTCTTTAGTGTAATCGGGATATTTTAAAACAGGGTCACTAGATATGAGTAATTTCAGTTCTTCAAAAGCTGTAATATATTCTGGGTCCTTAATATTTATCTTTGTTCCTTTTTT
Organism: Philhelius festivus; assembly: GCA_963931855.1. Taxonomy (NCBI): domain Eukaryota; kingdom Metazoa; phylum Arthropoda; class Insecta; order Diptera; family Syrphidae; genus Philhelius; species Philhelius festivus. The sequence goes on from OZ007557.1 coordinate 8,562,034, forward strand.
CAGGTATTTTGTCATAGGCACTGCTACTTTTGAATAATCTCTTATAAATTTCCTATAATAACCTGTTAGTCCTAAAAACGATTTTATTTGTTTAGTTGTGCATGGAATGGGTATTTTTTCGATAGCTTTTATTTTATCTGGATTTGGCTTTATTCCATTTGTAGTAATAACATGACCTAAGTATTCTGTTTCTTTGCTAAAAAATTTGCATTTATCTATTTGTATTTTTAAATTATTTTCCTTGAGTTTCTGAAATACTTTATTTATTGAAGAAATATGTTCTTCTAATGATGTGCTAAATATAAGGATGTCGTCTAAATAGACAACACATATTTTTCCTACGAGTCCTTCTAATACGTGATTTATCATTCGCTGAAAAGTAGCGGGGGCATTTTTTAATCCGAATGGCATTCGATTAAATTCGTAATGATTATTAGCTGTTGAAAAAGCAGTTTTATGCCTGTCTTCAGGGTTCACCAATATCTGATGAAAGCCTTTCGCTAAGTCAAGAGTAGTAAAATATTGGGCTCTCCCCAATTTACTGAATATTTCGTCAATATTTGGAATAGGAAACTTGTCTTCCACGGTTATTTCGTTAAGTTTTCTATAATCTATGACAATACGCCATTTCTTGATTCCTGAACTATCTATCTTTTTGGGTACAACCCAGATAGGTGCATTATATGGGCTACTACTTTCTTTTATTATACCTTGATCTAACATTTCAATTATTTGGTTTTCTACTTCATTTTTGTGTATTTCTGGGTATCTATACAATCGTGTATATATTGGTTTATTATTTTTCGTTTCAATTTTATGAGTAACTTCTTTAACATTAGTTAAAATATCTCCTTCCTTATAAAATAATTTCTTATTATTCTTGAGTATTTGAATTAGTGCTTTCTTTTCTTCCGCGTTCATATAAGGTTTAATTAATTTATTTATTAAATTTTCATTTTCATCAATTCTACATAAGTTTATTTGTGTATTTGATAACTCTAGAATATAATTTTCTAGAGGATAATCATCCTTGGGTTTTGATAGTAATGGTATTTCTATATTATTAATTTTCACAGTATGAGTATAGTATGATAATTCGGCTTGTAATGGTATAAGTATATTGTTTCCTAAAATTCCGTCGAATGTACTATTCGTAATTGGAGTAATTAAAAATTCCATGGTCGATTCTTTTTTATTAAATTCACTTGGTAATGGCAAAATTATTTTTGTACGTATTAAATTATCTCTAAATAATGTTTTAATGGTATGTGGTTTATCTAGTTTAGTTTCAAAATGTTTTGGAAATATATTTTCTTTCAAAATAGAAGTTGCAGCTCCTGTGTCTACTAATAATTTAAGCTTTTTATTTAAAATATGGACATCTATGCAGGGTAATGGTCTGCTGAGGCATGTATTTGAAAATTTGATGTATTTTGGGTTAAATGATCCACTTCCATTGGTTCTGGAATATTTCTTTGCGTAACAAATGTATTATGATTTTGATTGGAAAAATTACCACTTCTGTTCGGTTGCCTATAATACTGTTCGTTTTGATTTTGGTTATTATTTCTATTAAAGTGTTTACTATTGTTGTTAAAATTTCTCTTGTTATTATTCCTATAATTAGAATTTTTGAAATCATTTTTGTAATTTCTATCGTTTCTATAGTTTGGATTAAAATTATTAGGTTTATAATTATTATTAAAATTGTTATTCAAATTATTTTTGTACTCATTATTTTTAATGTTTCTATCGTTCCTATTATGAATATCTTCTTTTGTCCAATGACAAGATTCTAATTTATAGAATGCTTCGCTAAGGGTTGTTATGTTATGATTGATTATTATTGAACTTGCGTTCGGGGGTATTCTTTCACAAAATTTAGATAATAATGACGCTTCATTATTGAAAGGATTGTATTCTTCCGGTTTATTTTCAGATAAATAATATTTATTATTTAGTCTACAGAGGATTTCTGAGAATGTATTATATAGTTGAGAAATGTTTTTTGAATAAACTTTATCTGCTAGTTCTTTTAATTTTAGAAAAGATTCTTTCTCACCAAAATTCTTTACTAGAATATTTTTTATGTCTTGCCAATTATTAGGGTCGCCACTCCTTAATACTACCTCTAGGGCGAAATCTGTTATTTTTGATTTTATTTCACTCACTATAAATTCTTGTGAACCTTCGTTATACAAACTACATGAATTTATTACAAATTCTGCTTTTTTAATAAATATAATTAAATTACAATTCTTCCCATTATAGGTTGGTAAATTTTTTAATAATTTTAGGGGGTCAAGGTTGATTGAAGCCATTTTTACCTGATTTTCTACTCTTAATACTGGTTCACTGTTTCGTTGATCTGCTGCTACTGGATCTGTTGATTTGATTTCCTTTTCGTCGGGTTTTAATGCTGGTGGAATCCTATATGGATTATATTTCCTCATTTAATTATTCGATCTCGTTGGGGCTTTCGACTTGGATTATTATTTTTGCCACGTAAAGTTGTTCTTCCTTCTTTTTACACGTTGGGGCTTTCGACTTGGATAGTTCTGCCTCGTAAAGTTGTTCTTCCTTCTTTCACTTTTTCAATTTAGGTTATATACATATATTTTTGTTTAAACTTTTTCTTCTGTCCCAGTTTTGTTTTTTAATTAATTCTCCATTTTAGTTGGAGTGAGCTACTAATTAGTATTTTTTCGATTTTAGTTCGAAATTCGATTTTCACTCGAATATATATTTTTTTTATTTCACTTTGTGTGTAGTATTTCTGCGGTGCTCTGCTCCCTTTTGAGTTTTAATTTCCTCTAGTTGCATTCAATATATTATATTATTTTTTTTTTTTTTTTCTTCCAGTCCAACATTCCCTCTATGAGATTTCGTGAAATTGTCCTTCGCGGATCTGTATTCACTATGTTTTTCACTGAATATTATTAATTTATTGTCCTATACCTTTTTTGTTATATCACTTAACCGGTATTTAACTATTTCAATTAGTACGGACGATTATTTTTTAAATCCCGAATAAAACTTTAATAAGTACGATTCATTGATCTTTCGAGATCCTACCGACTGCGCCAGTTTTGTTTACGGTTCCTTTCGTAAATAAAAAATAATATATATTGTATTCTCTTGTGAGAATACCACCATTAAATAAAACACTAGCGATTGTTTTTTAATAATATAAATTTATTAAGAGCTTCAGATCCCTTACCACTGGTGGGGGGAAATCTTCAGCTATACGTTGTAATTACTAATTAGAACTGATCTTTTCAGTGATCGAAGAAACCCTTTTATACTTTATATTTGTCTACTCAGCAGTATGATTGAAGATCATATGCTGCTCTTTGTTTAATAAAATTGCTGATATGCAGTTTATGTTTATAATATCGGATTTCATCATTCGCTATGAGATGAAATCATAAATTATGAATTATTGTGTAAGCATTACATTTGGTAAGTTTATGTTTATAATATCGGGTTTCATCATTCGCTATGAGATGAAATCATAAATTATGAATTATTGTGTGAGCTACATTTGGTATATGGAAAGATACTTTGTATCTTTCTTCATTATCATAGGGTGTTTAATATTATTATAAAATTATGTGAGGGTGTTCTGATAATGTAACCCATCGTCAACAGGTCCAGCCAGTTACTAGCTTACGCAGACGACATTGACATCATCGGAAGAACCGAACAAGCTGTACACGATTCCTTCATCCAGATCGAGCAGGCGGCACAAAATCTGGGGCTGCACATTAGTGAAGGTAAAACAAAGTACATGGTGGCGTCGAATGCGAGAGGAACAGTTGGTCAAACAATCAAGGTTGCGGAGCACGAATTTGAAGTGGTGCAATCCTTTAAATACCTTGGGTCAATAGTAGCAGCCGATAACAATATAGAAGAAGAAATACGCGGGCGGCTTCTCAAATCCAACAGAGCCTACTATAGTCTGTCAAAGCTTTTCAAATCCAGAAATCTCACCATAACTTCAAAACTGCTGCTGTACAGGACCATGGTCCTGCCAGTACTCACATATGGATCCGAGACTTGGGTGCTTAGCAAAAGGCACTCCGACCTCTTAGCTGCGTTCGAGAGAAAAGTCTTAAGGAGAATTGTTGGCCCCATATGTGAGGAAGGACGATTCCGGAGACGGTACAATCATGAATTGTACGCAATCTACCTAGAAGCAGATATCGTGACAAAAATTAAGCTCGGTAGACTCCGGTGGGCAGGGCACCTAGCTCGCATGAGCGAAGAGGAACCTGCTCGGAAAGTTCTTTGTGGTACATTCTATGGTAGACGACAGCGTGGTAGACCATGCTTGCGCTGGAGAGATGGCGTAGACCAGGACGCCCGAAGCCTTGGGGTGCGCAACTGGATGGCGTCAGCTAGAGACCGGGATAGGTGGAGAGACTTGTTGAAAGAGGCCAGGACCGGAACCCGGTTGTCGAGCCGATGATGATGATGATGATGAAGCTCCAAGAAGTTTTTGCAGCTGACATCTCTGCTTGTTTATTTATTTGATTAAGTAGCAAATACTAAAAAATACCCGTCACTTCTTACTTACTTACTTAACCGGCTCCCGATCCATGGAGGGTCTCTGCCTGAGTTATTGCGGTCTTCCATCGGTTGCGATCCCTTGCGAGCTCCCTCCAGTCGTTCTGACCAAGCGCTCTTGCGTCTGTAACCGCATGGTTTCTGTAGCGGAGGTTCGGTCTTCCTCGTCGTCTCAAACCTGGGGGCTGTAATTCGAAGATTTTCTTAGCTGGAGCGTTGTTGTCCATTCGCTCGATGTGACCGAGGCAGTGTAGTCGACGTGTTTTGGCTTTTTGGACTACATCCCCATCTTGGTACAGCTCATATAATTAACGATTGAACCTTCTCCTCCATTCGCCCTCTTCGCATATAGGACCAAATATCCGCCGAAGAATTTTTCTCTCGAAAGTGCCCAGTATCATTTCCCCTTTTTTACTTATCGTCCAACACTCGGCGCCGTAGAGGAGAACTGGTAAAATTAACGTTTTGTATAGCGTGCACTTTGTCTTTCGAGAAAGGAGTTTTGAACCCATTTGTTTGGCCAAACCGAAGTAGCAGCGGTTTGCTAGGGTAATTCTTCGTCGGATTTCCACTAAGGTGTCATTCGTGGGATTGATGTTCGTTCCGAGGTAGGTGAACTCCTTGACTACCTCGAAATTACTGCTACCAACAGTGACGTTTTGTCCTAGGCGATGAACAGATGAGGCCTTGTTTGTTGATAGCATATACTTTGTTTTGTCCTCATTAACTGCAAGACCAACGCGTTTCGCCTGTTCATCACGCTTCTAGCACAGCTCGCTTGGAGCGGCCGTTGATATCGATGTCGTCCGCATAGCAAAGCAGTTGGGAAGACCTGTTGAAGATAGTGCCTTCTAGGTTAACTCCACTCTTGCGCACTATCTGCTCCAGGACTAGGTTGAAGAAATCACATGATAGCGCATCTCCTTGTCTGAACCCTGTGCACGTCTGGAATAGCTCGGATCAGCTGTTAACCATGTGCACGTTGCACCGCGTATTTTGTAAAAAAATCTGAATTTAAAATTTTCGAATAGCCGTGTTTCAAAGTTTTTCAAAAACCAATCTTCCTCTATTAAGTTCCATAAAACGGAGGTTTTTTTGGTTAACTTTGTTGTAGGAGTTAGATACTTGTAGGCTCAACCTTAAATATGTTACTTCTTGTAGGCAGAGCCTTCTACTTTTGGAAATTATTAGCTGTTCCTTTTGGGGAATTGAATCTTGCGATTGTTATTCTGCATTCAAAAATTTTCGAATGATTAGTCTTGTGGTCTTTGTCTCAACGGTTTTTTCTTTAAAATATCAGGACACATCTTAAATGAAGTAGAGCATTTTCTAAGATGTTGGAAATTTCAAAAGACGTTAAACTTTTTTTTGTATTTAAAATTCACATCCTTCCCAATTTTCATTTTATAATAAAGCGCATCGAATGCCATTTCCACTGCAACAGAATTTCCTCTCTGATCTGACTTTTGATTGCATCCGCTACTCACATAATGAGTCCTTTTTTTTTTATTTTCTTGAGATGAAATAATAACCTCTCCTCCCTTTGTCCACTTCGAGCTGCCCACAAAACACCATTACTACTGTAGTATTGCAAAGTAAACTTCATCAGTGTGTTTTGTGACCATTTCCCTTCCGCCAGAACTTTACTACCATATACCTATAAAACTCTCTCAAGAGACAAAGAAAAAGAAGAAAAAAATAACTTGATGAGTAAAAAGTAACATTAAGAGGATACAGAACAATATATCGCTTGTGATGATGTGGAACTCATCTCAACAAATACACACTCTTCCCAACCGACCAATTCCATCATCACAAATGACTCCTCTATATACATATATAGTACATTTGCGGAACTTGAAATTTCTACAACCTCTATATGCCACCACAATACTCCATCTTGCCAAGTCCTTGCCACCACTATAGTAGTATAACCGTCACCATCAGAGCGCGCCCGCCACCACCTCACTGCATCGCACCACACTCACATCATACAGCAGCGATCCGTTTAAATGTCAAATCCTACACACATATGTCGGTCATAACAACAAGGCAAACAGACAATCGCTGTCACACGGAACAGGATGATAGTGGCTCCACCTATATCTGTGCTTTCTATATCGACTTCATCGTCGTAACCTCGTTTTGTGTTTGAGTCCTGTTTGTGAGTTCTTTTAGATATCCTTTTTTGTTTTTCATTTCTTCTTTTTTGTTTTACACTTTTTCTTAGTGTTTAACTCTGAGAGGGGTGACAGATGAAATGAGTGTTTTGTCAAGGATGGGATAGGGCGGTAGCAAGGGGAGTTTAATGGATGACTGGTGGTCCATCCAGATCCAGATCCACAGCCCCAAACATCAAATGACAATTTGTAATGGAAAAGATGAAAAGGACACTCTCCATCTCTAGTCCACTTCATTTACCACAAATTTATCTTCACTTCTCATTTGGATGTTTCTGTGTGAGTGTGTGTGTGAGTGCGTCCTTGGGGTCAGTGAAAAATGACAGACATCAAGTCCAAACTGTCAATCGAAACAATAATTAAGGTTTATTCCTGACAGTAATTCGCTTATGAACTTTTATCGATAAAGAAAGAAAGAGACATAACGGTGACTTTTATCTACAACCAACTTTCACAAGATAAGTAACCATTTCTGACACATGAAAAGATTTAAATTCGAACGTTGATTTCTAAACCCCAGTGTGTCGTCGCCACTATGCCTACGTTTGGCTAAGTCATATCTCCAAACACGAAAGGGTTGAAGTTCCCCCTTGAAAATGTAAACAAAAAACGGGTTGAGGGATCAGGGTTTTTAGAATGGCTGACAACCCAAATCGAATCATTTAATAAGCGAATTGAAGCATTTGATGGATACACCGAGGAGCTCTGATTGATGACAAGGACCTTCCTCGTTTTCGAAATTATTGTTTTTTTTTTTTTTTATTTGCTATTCGAGTCCTTAATCCTGTTTTATCCCCACATAGAACTGTTGGAGTCTTTGTTTTGTGCTTTTTCTTTGTTCTAATTCTGTTGAACCAGAATGTCGATGCTGCACACGAAGCTTGTGGTTCATGTCTAGGGATGTTTTTTTTTTTCAAATTCTATATGTCCTTTATGGTATAACATAGAAGATTTGTGGGTGGAAAATTGGGGTTAGAGAGGTTTTTTTTCCAAATCCAAGCCAGATGAATATTCGAAAAGGAGGTTGACAGTATGTATGTATGTGTGTGTGTGGTGTAATTCAATTACTCATTAGCGAGTCTTCTTCATTAAGAGTTTTATTCTTTGTCGCCTTTTGTTCTGTTTTTTTTTTATTTTTTTGTTTGCTTGTGCCAATTTCAAGGCAGAGTCAGTACGAGCAGATTGCCAGTTTTGATTGACACGTTTTGTGTTTTTTTTAAATATTTTCAACCCTTTTTCCCAACTCCAGACATCATCAGGATGATTTGCTGCCGACTTGGGTGTGGCATGAAACTTGATTCTTAGTTTCATGCGTGCCTCGAAGTCTCTGGATATTTATAAAATACTGACACGCTGACAGGAATAGACTCCTTGATTGATTGGTAAATAAGTTTGAAAGGTTGTTGTTATTGTTTTAGTTCAATATGCGTTCGACAAAGCATTTTATTATACTTGAATAATGTTTTGCTAGACATATTGATCACTATTATGGGTGTGTGTCGGATGGTGAAGGTGAGAAGCCTTTAAGACAATTTTGACTGACAACATGACTGACAAGCTTTTTCCATTGATTGATTGGGTGTATGTATAGGTTTCAATAGAACAGTCCAGGTCAGACGTTAATTTAGTAACATGATGGCTGATAGGGGAGAGAGTTCATATTCTAGAAATAGCTTGCTATAGTGGGTATGAGATATTGAAGGGGTTGATTGCGATGATGTCATGAAATTAGATTGAAGAACTTGTGGGGGTTTTGAAAAAATTAAAGTGATTTAACCTAGGTAGGTAGGTAGAAATAGCGATCACACTGCCAGTCTAACCCTGAAGCCCAATTTTATCGTTAACTTGGGGTGGTATCAGTTAAAAGCCTTTCCCGAGAACCTTGTTCACAGCTAATTGTAAATTTGTTAGAACTAAAAACGTTTTGTTTGGGATACGAATCGAAAGTCTTTGTCTCAGCAATTCATCGGCTGAAACCGTCTTTGACAGGATCTTTGTTCGAAATTCAAGGATATCCTCCAAACCCTGAAAAAGTCTTGTTAAATCGCCAAACTACTAGCTTTTCTCTGCACTAAGAAAACCTTTACTGAGTCAAATAAATCTTAAAGTAAATAGAACGAAAGATTTCATCAGTTCAATAATTTTATCGTTAAAAATCAACAGTTGCTGGACTTCGTTGGATCAATAAACAATTATTCATTCAAGTTAATGAAGCAGTCCAAGCCATGAATTTTTGTTCAGTCAATTAAGTTATTAAATTAGTCAATGTATAGAAGTCATTCGGCCACTAACGATTTTTTCGCTGAATCAATGAACTTGCTTCATTTGTTTTAAAATTATGATTTCTTCGTTCAGTTTTAAAATATATTTACTTAGTCAACTAATGAATTTTGTATGACAACAAATTTATGTCTTTATTTAATTGTCAAGACCTCCTCTGGCTTCCTTAGATGTTTCTAAATTATTTTTCCTTTTTTTTAAACTAATTTATTTCAATTCCTTCCTTAAAAGCGGGGAGAAAAAGTGTGTATGCAAAAGATGTTCAACTTAAAATAACGTACAAATTAATTCTTTTTTTATTAAATTATGAACGATTTCGTCAAATAAACAAATCGTTTCAGACAAAAGGGTTCATTGAGACAATGTTAGCTTCATCAAAAAAAAAATATTTTTAATGAAGTTTTTCACTGAGTCAATGAATTTTTCACTGAGTCAACGAAAGCTCAATTAATGTAAGGTAATGCATAACCTTTCGAAGATAAGATTGCTAGACCTTCTTCTGGACAGGTTAATGATGATTTGCTGGAATCTTCTAGGAATGCCCACTGTGGAATGCCGTACTAGGTACTACCCGAATGTAGAATGCATTACCAGGCTCTGTCTTTCCCTATCATTGCAATGTTCAAGAAATCAAAACCAATGTACACCGACACCTCCCTTTTAACCCCAAAAAAAACCTGTGGCGTGTTTTTATCAATTTTGCCTTCTCGTACAAGTTTGTTTGTAGTTCTTCACAAAGAGAAATTTCTTTCCGAACGGCTTGATTTTCGCTATTGGCGTATAGGTGAGACTTTTACCAGCTGCTTTAAAACATGAAAAGTCCTCCTAGAGTACCTCTTGTCATTTAAAATTTGCACCTTATGTGAGCCAATTGAACTTTGCAAAAAATTGTAGGTCCGAAACTGTTGAAAGTTGGAAGATACTAAGCCTAGGTTCTCCACGATCTGTTGCATCACCATATTTTTTAAATTTTATTTAGTCCTTTTTTAGTCCGATTTTTTTAAGTAGGGGATGAACTAAGCGCAGATAAAATTTGTTTTTTGTTTTAGAACAAGTCTATATGTTTTTGTTTAAATTTAAATTTATTGAAAAATTTGATTCGCAAGAACGTGGTGGATGAATTAACTATTGCTTGATCTTCATGATATGCTTATCTTAGTCGTAGCTATCAACTTATCTACTCCAGTCCTCAACACAGTTCTTGGAGAAAATTGTTCGCTCATATATTGTGTTATTGCATCCCTTGTCCGATACCGAATGTACCTGGTGGTTGATGGAAAATAATGATCTGCTGGTGCTTGAGGATATCTACAAAAAAGATTGGGTAGGAGAAGAAACTACCCCCTCTAAACAATTAGTAGTACAATGATGGATCGAGAACTAGTGAAGGGACTGGTGCAGGAATCTTGGAACTAGAACCGAACTTTCCATATAGATAAGCCAGTCCCCCAGAATCTTTCAAGCGAAGGTTTACGTCGCAAAAAAAACATTGCCATCATGTCAGATAGCCATGATACACTCAATGCACTGAACTCATATACCATCAGCTCTAAACTAGTGTGGGAGTGCATTAACAGACTAAACGAACTTGGCAAACAGAACAGGGTTACACTTCACTGGGTACCTGGTCACGTGGGTGCTCATGGAAACGAACAGGAAGACTCCTTAGCTAAAATAGGAGCACCAACCACTTTGGCAGGGTCTGAGCCCTGTTGCAGAGTAAATAAAATACATAAATTTGGTGGTGCAACAGCTCAAAGTGACCCAGGACCTAGTGACTTGTAACTCTCAACCATGTGTGCATCTTACCAGGAACAATGGGGACCTACAATTTTCTGCCGAGTCCGGATTAGAGGATTTGTCAATTCCCCGCAAGAGGCAGTACACCCATGAAAAACTTTTTGCAGTTACATGTAGATTCTTTAAACATGTATAAGGAAATACCGGACCACATACTAAGAAAATCTGGTCCACTCATGTATCGAAGGAAGAATCATCTGGGACGATACCGGGTGAATGAGAGCGACCTATCCTCTCTCAAGGTGTCTCAAATACTAAGATTCCTAAGAGCTATACATTTGGAGGAAGAACTAAACTATAAGGTGATAAAGCTCATCCATCCTCACGTCGGGGCTCAATAGAACTCCAGGTCGTAGTGCAATACCCCACATAATTCATTCATTCAAGATATACACATTGACAATTTTTCAAAAACTGAAACATATTTAACCCAATATTTGACTTATAACTGACAGAAGAAATTAGTTTGAAAACTTTTTTTAAATATTTTTTTCAAGAATTTTGAGTTTGAAATCAAGTTACCAAAAACTTTTCACTAAAAATAAGAAATGGCTTCAGAAAACTGGTCATTCTGTATAATCGGGGTTAGAGGGGACCCTTACTTCCATACGCACTTACATCTTAATGCAAAACACCCTCTATGTATCTATCTCTTGTGGAATTTCAGGCTTAACACAGCTCCTTGATTCAAATAAAAATTCTTTATTCATATCGAAATTTCAATTTGTGATGACCAAAATCACTGCACATTTTCCATCAAACACCAACAACAACTTAGTCCGTAGTCGATCATCAAGTATAAATCATTCGATAGTCCTTGATAGGTACTTTAACAATTTCTTACATTTCACCCTAAGTCACATAAATTAGCCTAGCACACCTCCAAAGCCAAAAGCGTTTTGCCTTATTTCTTTATGTAACTTTTCCTTAACTGCGTCGCGTCGTCGTTTGTCCATCTTAGAAAAGGAAAAAAAAAAACAAAGAAAACTCCTCATCACCCACCCACCCAACGACCGACGACCAATTCCAACATCTACTTATACCCACAACTCTTAAATTATATCCTTTTCTTTGTTTTCCTCATTTATATATTATTATTTTTTGTTGTTGTTGTTATATTCTTTTCCTTCATTCTTTTCATTAAAAGATAACGGCAGCAATGGAATGCAACTCTGAACCTTAGGTGTGTGTGGGGGAGGAAATAAATTTACACCAAACTGGGCACAACACCACCGCCATTGCACCCCCAGCCCCATATCGCCCGCCAGCCATACCACAAGACGTACACCTTCAAAATGCTATGCGGTGCTCTCTATATTGTCCAAAAAAAAAGTATATTTAATACTCAGAAGGAAAACCGTTTTGACAAAAATTGAAGGCGAAGTATTGGTTTTGAGAAATGTTTTGTCGTGTGAATAAGATCCTTTACAGATCGCAGACTTTTTTCTTTTAAGTCAGGCTTTAGCCTACAACTCAGTTATGAGAATACTTTAAGGCCAATGGTTACAATTCGTCAAAACGACTTAAAAACCTTAACGGTTGTAAAAAAAGACATTGACATGTCAATATTATCCTCTGCCTTATGCAACTTTGCAGGACTCTTAGCGCGAATTAATTTCTTTGTTTTCTTGTTCGGGGGATAAAGTATGACTATATGACGATGAAGACGAAGACGACTACGACTGGAACGACGACGACGTCGACTCTGCCAAGGACTACTACAACAATTACCCGTTACTACTTCAGCTTGAAATTTATCTATGCCGTGGCACATAAACCAAACACGGCAACGAGTAATAACAATAATCGTAATAATAATAATAATATATACACACACACACACACAGCCAAACAAACACATTCGCACACACAATTGGCAGAAGAATAGTAAGAGGTCTCTTCTCGTTCTCGTCCTGACTGAAGTCCTGATTTATGTCAGTCATATCGTCAATAAACTTTAGTAGTCTCCTTTTCGCCTTCGGGGCGTCTTTTTATTGCGCTCTTATTCTACTTGAATATTTTAGAAGCTTTTAAAGTTTATTGTAGGCTAAGGTGGGGGGGGGCGAAATCTATGAATGTGCTCTAAATGAATCCTTGGTCCTTTGAGATTCAGTCAGTATTATAAGAAGTAATTATTAGAAAGAAGAAAACAGAAATTATGAGAATGCAATTATAAATACCCACAAAACTGAGATGTCATGTCCTGAGTATTTGCCAGCTATACTACATTCTTATATCAACTTCATCAATGTCAGAGTTTCTTCATATAGGAGTGTATGAGTGTATCTATCTGTATTTCGATGTTGACTAAATATATAAACTTAAGGCGATTGTCAACTACTTATTCAACTGTAGAACTGACCCATCGGCTTTTGTTTCACATCACAAGTTGTTGTAAGTATGTAGGTATTGGAAGGAGCACAGACATTGCAAAAAAAAAAAAAACAAGGACATGTGCAACGATAAGGGTTAAATGACATTTTTGTGGGTGGCATTATATAGAGTTTCTCTGGGTTCTGGCGTTCTTATAAAAAGCTTATACAAGTCAACATGAAGACTCACAAGAAAACAAAACATTGGTAATGGAGGTGGTGCCCCGTAAAGGAAGGACAGTTGAAGACTTTGAATCTGCTTCAAGGATTTGTGTACTCAGGAACAATTCTGGTGCAATTTTTGTATTTTTGCTTCAATTCCATAAACAAAAAATGGTTTCAGAAATAAAAAAAAAATTGATGAATGTTTGGCCGATCCATCTCCATCAGAAACGATCGGCCAATTAAGGGCTGTTATTGAACTTACAGAGACAGAATCAAGAGATTTAATGTATGCGAATATTTCTGATTGATATCACGTTTTCCTTGAGCCAAAACAGGACTTCTTTAATCTCCAAAAGTTCCGCCTGGAACACGCTATACAGTGATTGGGAAGAGGAAAAGAGGGATTTAAATTTAGTCTGCCCGAGTATACACCTCCACTAAACTCGTCATTAGTTTTTGATCCATTGGTGTAAAATGGATTGAATTAACTTCCAGGAATGCCATGTCCTGCCATGTCTCTAGAAGGGATGGGTACCTTTTTTTTATTTTTATAATTAACGCGTACACAAGGGATTATGACTACCCTTTAAATACGAGTTTCACACAGTGCGAACATTAAGGAAACAGTGGGAGGATTGAGTATGAGAAACCGATGTACATTCGTCTTAAATGTCTGGACATTGAAATGGGGAGGAAATACAGAGTCGGTTAATGAATTCCACATTCGAATTGTACGGCAAAAGAAAGAATCTCTGAAAGTTTTTATCAAATTGAATCTGAGGAATGGGGTAATCGATGCTACTTCGAAGTGAACCGAATGTGTTCAGGATGATGGAGTAGTCAATTGCATTATTGATCCACAGCGAGGAGGTTTTTAGAAGAATTTCTGTGTTTGCAGGCGTTTGATTGCCGAATACAACGAGGGATGTTAGATGGAACAGAATGGCCAGTCCAGCGTAGGGAGTCGTTCAAAGTGATTCGCCCATGCATAGACAAGCTGACCGTTTCACCTTGAAATAGGAGGCCATAACGGCTAGTAAAGAGCCTTAACCTAGTGACTTAAGCTCTCAATCAATCCTGTGCCAGGAATGGAGGGAATCTAGATATTTCTGCCGATTCCGAACTCTAAAAGAATTTATCAATTTCTCGCAAGGAGCAGTACACCCTTGACAAATCATTTTTTTTCAGCGACTGAGAATCAAACTGAAGACCTACTGCTCGACAGTCCAACGCACTAACTATTATGTCAAGGGATACTTCTCATTGAACCTTGTATCAGCGTATTTAGGTAGAGGTGTCCACAATCGGTCTGACTACCGAGGTGTATTGCCGGTAAGTAATACGGGGTTTGAACCTCCATTTATTCCCAATGGCATTTTTGAATGAGAAGTGTGGAACTGTAGCCTTCGTAATTCTTTCTTGAATGTTAGGTTTCCAACTTAACTTCTTATCTAGAATAAGACCCAAGTATTTTTTTTTTTCATCAGAGAATGGTATACCATTAATGAAAGGGGAATATTATATTTCCTAGCGAAAATGACAAGATATATTTTGTGAGGGTTAAAACCCAGTCCACACACCGATCGACCCAGTCTGTTGGCTTGTTTAAAGCATATTGTAAGAGATCTTTTAGGGTATTAGGATGCTTTGCTGATACGGCAATAGCAATGTCATCCACAAAGCCAATCCACATAAGTATCTCAACAGCTCATTTACTGCCAAGTTCCAAAACAGGGGAGATAGGATACCGCCTTGCGGGGCCGCTTTAATGACAGATCTTCTTGCGGACAACCCACCCTACTTTGAATTAATAATCTTGCTAGTTAGCATTTGATTAAGCTTCACATAAGGCCATGGGCAACTCGGGATTTCGGGACATCTGCCACGCGGTGACGGTGAAACTATAGGGAATAACTACTACAATCTATTGCAATCTGCACAGTATTTCGGCAAGGAGGTGCGCTAGGATGTGACTACAAAAATCTCCTTCAGGATCAGACAGTGCAGGTGTTAACAAAAAGGGAAAAATATTTAATAAATGTTTCCAACCATCAACTATCTATCAAAACATCTATCCACTGTCACTATTGATAGCAAGAACTTCGAAATAGTTAAGGAGTTCATCTGCCTCGTGAAGATCTAATGAAGAATTGCTCTAGGAAATCGTTGCTTCTTCGGTTTGGGGAAACAAAGGCGTTCAAAACTTTTCACGAGAAAGAGGAGATTTTACTGGGCTGCTTTGAAAGAAAAATTCTTCCACAAATAAAGGCAAGTGGATAAAAAAATATAACAGCCAACTCTGTGAGCCATTTTTTTTTTTTTTTTTTTTTTTTTTTATAATCTACACCCGCTCAAGGGATTATGATTACCCTTTCAATGTTTCAACACAGCGAGGGCGTAAAGTTAATGAACAGAAAGAAGGATAGGAAAGATGTGTGGCACGATGTTCTGATACTGAAGGTGGTTGTCTCAGATTTTTATCTCCAGGGATGGCGGCTGAATTAATGCGGAGAAATGCCGTGTCTTATTTTTACGTCCCTTATAATTCGCATTATTTTATTTGTATTCATATTTGATGGACACACTAGTCTTAACTCAATCACATGTTGTTAGTGTTATGCCTGAACAACATGTAATGAGTAAACCAGCAACCCATAGATGACAATTTTTAGAAGTTTTTTAATGGAATTAAGACGGACATAGACGACAGCAGGGATCGAAACTATGATCTTGAGGTTGATAGGCGAGCACAGAACCATCGTGCCACGGCCATGCCAAGATGTGGATGTAGTCACTATAGCAAAAAACACCAACCTTCACTATATTGGCTCAGTCACATCGAGCGAATGGATAACTATGCTCCTGCAAAGGGAGTCTTCGAACCCCAGGTCCCAAGTTCGAGGTGTCATTGGAAATGAAAAGGCAGGCTCCTTTATCTAAAATAGGAGTAACGACCAGGTCTGAGACCTATTGTGGAATATGAGAGAATGTGATTTTAAATGGAATCAAAACGGAAGAGGAGGCCTATAAGGTTAAAAATATGGACAGATCTTTCAAAACTGAGGCAGGTCAAAATTCTTCTTGGGAGGTACAACCAAGAACATTTTACATCTTGCATCGAACTAATCATGTCCACAATGGTCACTGCAAAATGAGGGTGACTAGTGCCACATGCAGATTCTGTAATGCTCACGAAGAAACACCGGACCATAATGTAAATCTGATGCACTCGTGAATCAAAAACATTAGTATCTGGGATAGAGGAGAGCCCATTACAATCCCTGAAAATCCTCCATATATTTAAGTTTCTCAAGGAAGGAAGTCTGGGGGAAGAGTTGTAGTATGAGCTATCTTAATCACCTCTCGTCGGGGGTGCAATAGATCTAAGTGTCGCCTCTTAAGCCCCAAAATTGTATAGTGACAATGAAAACCGAACCTACGGTTTGAGGATCAACCCATCGTGGATGACAGAGTGCTTGGACTAGACCACTGGCAGCAGCTTGATTGAGAGCGCAGACGATATAAAACTGCAGTCTCCCTGGCAGAGACCCTTCATAGATAGGGAACGGTTGAGTACCTAAGTAAGTAGGGCATTCTGTGTTTTTTTTTTTTTTTTTTGATTGTCGAATTTTCCAAAAGACTCTAAAGCAAAAAGTGAATAGAATACAAATTAGATCAGACGGCAAATTCACACAAAAAGGCTTACACAACGCTTTTGTTTCGCTAACTGGGCTTCGGAGCGTCTGGAAGAGAACCCCAATTTTGGCAGACAGATCATCTTTATGAATGGCAAACCAAATTGCCGTAAATGGGACGATACCAACACACACAAGGATCACCAGTTGACAAGGCATCCTCAAAAAATTATCAACTGGTGAGAATTTTGCGTTGGCGGTGGCATCATTGGTCCTTACTTTTTCGAAAACGACCTTGGTGAAGCGGTCCCCGTCATTAGCGAGCGCTACAGAACGTTGATAACCAACTTTTTATGGCACATGTGGTTCCAGCTAGACGGCGCACTGTGGTCCAAAATGACTTTTTTCGTTGCAAAAATCATAACTTTTGAACACGTGAAGCTATCGCAATAATTTTTTTTTTGCCTTAAAGGTAATTTCCAAGGCTATACAAATTGTGAATTTTAAGAAAATTACTTTACAGGGTGTTTCAGAATAATTGGTTGATGTAAGATTTTCTTAGAAAAAGGAGTTAACAGAATAAAGTCTGAAAGTAAACCTTTTAAAAACAGTCCTAAATTTTTAAAACTTTGTAAAAAAAAAGTTTTTGACTATTCAAGTGAATTCATAACAACAGTGGATGCTTAGAGTTAACACACCAATTTCAGAAATATTTTTTAAGGAGTATTATAAAACAGTATTTTTTCATGTTGTGGGGCATCAGTTTAGTCTATAAACTGTTTGACTGATATATTTTATATGAAACAGTGTAGGAAAAAAGTAAACGGACGAAAAAAAATAAAAAAAAAATCAAATAGAATATAAAATTTATATTAACAAAATAAAATAGAATACATTATAAATATTTGTTTACAATTAACTACTATAGATCTAATTTTCAGAAAAAAATTCATCGGCATCGTTATCATTTTCAACAATTAATAGACCTATTAGTTCTGGGCAGCAACTCTTTTTCAGCTCTTTTTTTGATCTAACGTGTCTTAAAGATGAAACAAGTGGATCTGATGATATAGCTAGCATATTAAATAAATCTTCATTTTGTCGTTTCCGTGAGACTTTGCATGTACGAGTATTTGAGTATCGATATCGCTTGTAGTCTTTATTCCTTGATTCCTGTGCTTCTTCTGAAAGCTCCCCGATTGGCAAAATTTGATGTCTTATAAGTTCCCCTCCATGGTCCAAAATTTTGTGCAGAGTTGGTGTCAGGAGTTTGTAGCTGTATTTGGCTTTTAAAAGATCCAAAGTGGTTTTGGTATACTCGTTGAATTTATCTACATTAAAAGATTCTTTAGATGACAGCGCATTTAAAATAACTTGCAGTTTCTTTTTAAGATCCTTGTCTACTCGGGTTATAGCTGACGTAACTTCTGGATTTTCAAAAAATCTATATATATCCATTGTCATAGTTTATATATATCTCCATAATGTATATGCACAAGGATTATTTTACCTGTGAAATTTAAGCTTAACAATATGGGGTATCGGAAGAAAATTATTATTCCTACCTGTTTTATTAGATCATAAAATAATAATCCAAAATTAAATAATTCTTTCAACTTTGTATATGGAGTAGGCAATAAAGCTATTAATCCTTTTCTTTTGGCAAGTTAATCTATGTTTAGGTACTATTAGAATAAGATCAATAAATATTTACAATAATTTAAGTTAAGGGGAATTTATTCAAAGAGGGTCGTCAAAGTGGGCGGATTAAAGAAATTTAATGTTCAATAAAGTAATCAATAGTTTGTGTACAATATTTTATATTTTTTTTTAATAATAATTGGCATTTGTATAAAAAGGGGCGTAGAAGTGGGCGGTTTTTTTTTGTCAGAATCAAGATAGTAATAAAACAATTTTTAATTAAAAAGAAAATTTCACGTCCTCGACTATTTTAATAATTAAAATAATTGAAATTTTCCATAAGGGAATTTGCTTTTAAGACCAAAAGGTCAGCACTGGGAACACGACTTTTTTTAAACAAATTACAATTTCTCTGAAGGTTGCAAATAGTTGCAGCTACAATTTTGCATATGGTTAAAGAAATAGTTAGGGTAAAGTATCATGGTCAATTTTCCGCGCGAACTCGCGAGTATTTTTTTGTAGCTCTATTCAAACCGAAAAAATCTGCTAAAAAAGGGTGTTTTTTGTTTAATTTATTAAAAATATTAAATATTTTTTTATTTTTTTTTTAATTCAAATTTTGATTTACGCATAAATAATACAACTAGAATAAACTATAGAAAATTAATATTTTACATTTAATATGCCAAAATTTCAAATACGAAAACAAAGAAGTTAGTTTTTTCTGCTTTTTTTTAACTCTAGAACGAAATTGACCAACTTTGAAAAGCTCTATAAGTCAAACTAGTTAGCGGAAAATTTTTTTGTTTGCTGTTTTTGAAGCTCTGTTTATATTTCTATTAGAAATAAAAAACAAAACTTTAAAAATAAAACATCGAAAATAGTATTTTTGCCACGAAATTTTCCTTTTCGGACCACAGTGCGGCGCCACGTTCTACACAGAATACCCCACGAATGACATTCTGCATGAAGGATTTGAGGACAAGGTTATCTCTTGCAGTGGTGACGTGAATTGTCCACCAAGATCATGCGATTTGAACCCGCTAGACTTTTTCTTGTGGGGTTGCCTGAAGACTTTTTGAATAAACCACAATCGACCGATGACCTTAGGGTGAACATAACACAGGCCATCAATCAAATTCTGTAGGATCTATGCGGAAGAGTCATTGAAAATTGGACTACTAGGACCAATGCCACCGTAAGAAGATGAGGTTATATTCCATACACAATGGCATACATTACCCTTTAAAATGATACAAAGAATTGTGTTTCCATTTCAACATCTACTCGCCCTTATTGAAAACCCTAGTTTACAGTTTAGCGTCAACACCTTTCAAAACCTCTTCTGTAGAGGTAAAAGAATTTGATTTAATTCGTGAGGAAGGGGTTCCCAAATTTAATTATTTCTCATAATTTCATAAAGGGAGATATTCCTTCCTATACTCTGTCCAACAAAAATTGTCAGTACAGGGAAGATAGGACGTTTGTCTCTCATTCTGGTTGCATAGCCATGCATAAGTGTATCGCCTTTTAAAGCTCTGACAGGGATTCCGTAGTTTACATTATAAATCGCCGCAAATGTTAGTAAAAAACGCGTAGGGCAACCGTCTGCCGATTCAAAACGACTGAAAACAATATTCAATTTACCTTTTCCCACAACGCCAAGCGGTAAGATAATAGGCGCGTTTTTTTTAAGTTGAAAAGCAATACGACAACACTCAACATACTCATCTTCTTAAAATGTGTTCTCAAAAGCTTCAAATCCCAAAAGCTCCTTAATAAAAACCACTGAAAAAGCTCCTTGCTTGCAATTGAGAATGATAATGGTAACTCTGTTTTGATGTAGATAAAGAGCGCACGATCGTATTGAGTGACACTTGACCAGCGTTACCACTTCCGCAAAAAAAGTCGAAGTAGATTTGAAGAAAAAAGTGAAGTAAATTGAGAAAAATCGAAGTAGATTTCAAAATGGCTTTTTACTTGCTTTTGGAAAAAATGTTGCATACAAAAATATTTTTCCTTAAATGAATACATATTACCTATTAAATATGTATTTAAAATTGTCAATGCATTTCTTTTAATTTTAAAGAAATTTTGCATAAAATTACTCATTTCTGTATTTGGATTGTGTTGAAGTTCTTTTATTTTATGGTAATTATGAGGTTATATACTACTACTTAGGGTACAATAGAGAAAAAGAAGTAGATTTGGGCTTTATTTTGTAAAATTGAAGTAGATTGAAACAGAGATTTTTAAAATGAAGTAGATCTCAGTATTTTGCTGATGGTGCGAAGTAGGAAGTAGATTTTAAAATATTTTGGAAAAAAGAAGTAGAGTGAAGTAAAGTGGTACCACTGCACTTGACACTCTTGTAATCTTTTTAGTATCTCATCAGCAGTGGGATACGACGGTTGTGTTGGGGTGTACAACTTTTTGCAAAGAATTACAACAACAATTCCTTAAGAAAAGTCAGTGACTTGCTCTTTTTTTAGTGGCATTTTTCCTAACGCATTGTACTGAGGGTGCATCAGGCGCCACTGCTTTAGAAAAAGCTCTCCCATAAGGCCTGTACTGACAATTTTTGTTGGACAGAGTATAGTTAGCGCCAGTGTCCGCTTATGAGAGAGTACAGTATACAAAGTACCCAAAATATCTAAATGATCTTAAAGAACCCTTTACAAGGTCACTTAAAATACTACACACTACAATTCATTGAGAATTTAAAAAAGTTCGGAAGGGCATTCCATATTCATCCTTAACCCATAAATAATAATGTTCCTCCTAATATTCCCTTTCCTTAATTTCATTACAATTTCTTACTTCAGGACTTTTTTTGTGAGGGGGGGGGGGGGGGGGTCAGTGCAACATAGTTCCATAGAAATAATATTATGCAGTTGACTCTATTATCAGCCCTTACCTACTTTAAATCCTCTTTTCGTTTACTCTACCTTACCCTTCTGGTCATCGGTTACCCTGTTAAAAATTTAAATCAACAATTTATACAAAAATAAATAAAGAAATTTAACAAAAAGTAAGCAAAATAAAATAAATCACATGTTCCCCAATTACCTACGTAGTTCATTAAAGACATTTTCTAAGCAGTGCAGATTTTACTACAGAAAAAATGTGTTGCTTTAAAATCAAAGAGAGCATCAAAAATAAAACTCAGACAAAATTGCACAACTGCATCTCTTCTTTTAATGTGATACAATAAATGGGCAAAAAAAAAGCAACACTTAGTTCGTATTCTCTTGAAAAACGGGGAAGTTTCTTATAAGAAGAAAATCCATTCAAACCAGCAGGTGTTTGCGACTCTTTTCAAAAATCCTTCCTTACCCATTCAAATTGTGAAAGAGTTACAGAAATCCAATTAATATCAATTTTTGGGAACGTTTCCAAAATGAAACATTTCTCTTTATTTCCGTGCTAAATCCAATTTAAATTCACAGATATGAATATTTCCCAATAAGATTCACAACTGTTTGTTTTCAAAAGTATTTGTGAAGAGGCAAAAACGTGGTAAAACCAAAGAAATGCATGCATATACGCATGCAGTAGCCAGAAAGGGATACCCAATTGTTTTGAAAATGCCATAAATCTCTTTTGAATTGATATTTGAGTGTGTGTATATGGAGAGTTGAATAAAATTCCTATCCGAATACGTGTATCTGTATAAAGATTCAAATCTACAGAAAAAAATAATTGTAGTTGTGATTTGAAAAGAGAATCTGATGTAGGTGAAAATTGAGAAACCTGCGCATCACACATGAGTGTCCCTTAAATAAAACCAAACAACAACAACAAAATTATCTCAAAATCCCTGAAAGGCATTTTTGATGTGTGGAAATCATTCAATTCTCAAAAATACAACAATTATTATTACGACGCGACACACGACGACGACCACATCATTCTTTCCGTCGTCCGTATCTCGCGCGTACCTATCAACCAACCTATTCTCAAATCCGAATCCGAATTCGAAACGAAACAGTCAGTCGGTGTGTGGTGTGTATTTGTTGGTTGTGCGCGTGTATCGTGTATATCTGATGGACATACCGTTCATATACACTGTCAGAATAGCAAAATGACAGCACCATACCATACGTACGCGGACGTTAGACATATCCATACACGGACAGTTTTACTTCTACAATCGTGCCAGTCTGCACCATGTCAGTGTCAAAAAGATTTTTTAGTCGACAACAGTCCGTTTCATCGTAATCATGTCGAGATTTTATGTTGATGACAACAACAACAAAAACAAAAGCAACAACAAAAATTCTAGTATCAGTGTCAGTGGTTCAAACAGTTGTTGTATTTTTTCGAGACGAATTTTCCAAAAACTTCCAACAACAAAATAATTTTTTTTTTTGATGAAAAAAAAAAACAAATCAATCCTGTGATAATAAGAGAAAGTATCTGACAGATACGCGGTATTCTTCGAGAACAAAATAATAAAAACAAAACAGTGCAATCTAGTCAAATAACAAATAGGTAGGAAGTATTGTATCTCAGCAACGAGCGATAGCTACTTTGTGACAATCTCAAGGATCAAATCTGTCAGTGATAACGGTATACGAAACATAAAAGTGAATTATATTCCAATAAGACGCAAATTTCCACAACAAAACTTAAACTTTGAATAAAAACCAAACAAATTCCATTCTTCAAATATTTTTTCTGTGATTTTTGTTTGTTCGTTGATTTATAAATAAAAAACAAAGTTTAAATTTAAATTAAAAAAAAAACATAAATCAATCTCGGGATTTTTAAACATTTTTTATTTTTGTGGGAAATACTTTCAAACCAAATAGTCCTCCTGCGCCGCCCACACACCACCTAAACATATTCCACTCTTGATGCTGGGCCCTCACACACCACACACACAGCATTTTGTGTTGTGATTTATTTAGTGTAACACAATTAACGCCCTCTGTTGATTTGTTTTGTTGTCACCGCCAAAAATAATCCAAAAGAATTAATTGATATTATAGGTATATCTCTTTGGATAGAAAAAGAAACAAAAATAAAACAACAAACGAACAAGTGTGTTTATTTTTCAGTGCGTGACTGTTAATCATCGTGTGCTTACAACATGCCCTTTGCTAATTAATACACTAGTGAATTTAAAAATAAACAAAAAATAGTTTTTCTTTAAAAAAAATCTGTTGCTGTTGAAAATAAGTTTAAAAATATAAATATTCAAAATTAATTAATTTCGCGCCATATTCTAAAATCTACAGAAGAATGATGCTACACGAGGCTGTTATGCTGGAGATTTATAGGCAGGCGTTGAATGCAAGGTTAGTTTTTTTGGTTCCTTTGGGTCTTTTCCTTGTTTCGAATATTTTGATGTTTCTTATGGAATTTTGTCTGTAATTTTTTAAGAGTTTTATTTTGAAATAAAAAAAAAAAACAAAATGTTAAAAATAAATCTCCTCAAATGTGATGTGATTTTTTTTTTTTTTATTTTGATGGAAGACGGATGAAATTTTTGATGAGTTTTTATTTTTGATTGAATATTTTTAATGGAGTATTAAAAAATCATAAAATCTATATTTGAGCTGTCTGTGATTTTATACTAACAAAAATTCAAATCAAGGTCATTTACAGTGGACAAAAAAAAATCGGAAAAAAAATATTTTTTTTTGGTTTTACAGATGACGACAGATAGATAGATAATCATGACTTTGTTTATGGGTAAAAATTTAAAGTTTAGTCGAACAAGTTTGTTTTCTTTTTTTTTTTGTTTTATTTATAGAAAATTGGTCAAAGGAAATTTTTGTTTGAAAAAAATTTGTATCAAAGTGAAGAAATAAATCACTATTTTGAATAGTTTATCCTAGGAGTGACAGCTTTCAAAAATAAAACTTTAATTTCTATTTTTTTCTGTATGCCTTAGGGGATTTTTATTTGAATTAAAAAATTAAAAAAAATATGTTTGACATTAGTTTGGTTACGTGTTTTTCTTTGAAAGTGTTAATTGATTTGATTTATAGGGCGTAATAAAAAAATAAATACCTACAAACTTGTTGGGATATAGTGGAAGAATTTTATTTATTTTTAAATTTATTTGTGTAAGATATTTTTAACAATTTTTAATAAAATAAAGATTGCTCTCAAGTGTCTAGGGAAAGTTTAAATAAAAAACAATATATTTGAGAGTCCTCAACTAAACAACAAAATTTTAAAGACAAAACCAGAAATTAGATATGATTTTCAAAATATCTTGTTACTAAAGTAACTGATTTTTTGTTTCGATCCTAGTGTCAATGACCAAGTGTGTTAAAAGGAAATATCCACTATTCATTTCCGTAAAATTTACAAAAAACGTACAATGAACTTAATCCTTGCTTCGTTAGGTCAATAGACGATCGTTCATACGTTAATGGAGCTGGTCATTGAATAACAAATGTTTCATTAAGTAAACGAATTTATTTCATTAAGCAACAAAGTTTACTTTAATTGATGGAAAAATTTCATTGATAATCAAAAAAATTATTTATTATCGAAAAAGATCCATTAAGAAATGAACGACTATTCATTGATTCACCAAAGTGTGTCATCGACTGAATTTAGATCCTAATTTAGATTATGGCCCTTATTGCGAGAGTGCTTTGTTAATAATTGATGAACCACTTTCTTCGAAAATCGATCATCGAAAATTTAAGATACCTATCTGAAGTTGAAGATGCCATAAGCTGTGTTTTCGTAAGTAGTTACAACAACATTAAGCTATCCAGATGGCTTTGTATAGAAATTTTAATCCATCCAACGTTTTGATGCGATCGACTTTTATCAAATCGAATGTTGAACGACACTCGTAATAGTCCCAAATGATTTGGTACAGTGTAAGATCAGCTTGGAAAAAAATAAATAATAAAAATAAGAATTTCCAGTTCTACACGAGATAGCAAAAAACTAGTCATTTGTGCAGGTTCTTAGGTTGAAGAGACTTTGTCCAGCCCTTGCCGCGATTTATCGTAAGCGACCAAATGCAAATTTGAAAGAAAACAACCGTTTTGGGTGCTGCTTAATTTTTCAAAAGCTTTTGACAGTCAATTACGTTAACTTGTGTGAGAAGCCACAAGCTAAGTGTTACTAGGCTAATTTATTCTTATTCGAGTTATAGGAAACACAAGCAGTCCAAATTGTGAATAGTTTATCCGATTTCAATCCCAATGTTTCTGGTGTACCTCAGGATTCAATAGTTGGTGCTTTACTAATAAATGAACGTCCATCATTAATTGCAATAGTATTTTTTTTTATAATTTACACGCACTAAAGGGATTATGACCAGGGTTCGGAACTTTACTTCGATCGAAGTAGATCTATGTACTTCGATTTTGAGAACAAAAATTCAATCTACTTCTCCACTTTTCTTTTTTGGGATCTACTCCTTTTTGAAAAAAATCTTAACCAACATATTTAAAGACAGCGCTGATCACTCTGTATTACATAAAAAACAAGTTTAGAAATCGTTTAAGCGTAAGCAGCAAAATACAAAAAAACGTAAAGATATTTATGAGCCAACTTTTTAATTGATAAAATTCATACAAAAATACAAGTTCGTCGATGGAAAATTAACTTTAAAATAGTTATATTTAATTACTATTTTTTTGAAAGTCTGGAATCTGAATTTACTTTTGTATGTTATGTTTATATAATTTTTTTAGGAAGTCTTTATATTTATTTAATTTGTTTCTATTGAAGTCTAAAGTTTGTGTTATAGTTATATTTATTTTATTGTAAGTTTGAATTTCTTGTACATTATAGTTACTTGTACGCAATTAATACTTTTTTTATGAAAAATAATACTGAATAAACTTTTGTTAAGAATTTTGTTTCGGAAAATTTGTTTTTATTTTTTTAGTTTCCTACTTTGGGAGTTTTGGATCTACTTCAGTTTTTTTTTCGTATTTACATACTTCGAAAATTTAAAACCTAAATCCGAACCCTGGTTATGACTAGGTATCCTTAAAATATTAAATTTAACCACAGTGCGAGCGTTTTAGGAAAGTTAGAGAGGATCTAAAAGGCGATACCGATGCACATTGGTTTTGAATGACTGAATATTATTATGGGAGCGAAATATAGAGTCGAGTGAAGCATTTAATATTCGTCTAGTACGGCTAATGAAAGAATCACTGAATTTAACTGTACGTCCGAAGTTGGGCTCAAGGGTATACTAATGACGAGTATTTCTTGAAGCGAGTATTACATTAAAATTGCTTAAGGGGGCGACATGCAAATGTAAATTAGTTACTTTCCTGGGCTAATTGAGCATGGAGCTGTTTGTGTTAATGAAGACATAGAGAAAATTTTTACTTGTTCAGAGTTAAGTGGTCTTATTTTAAACCAAAACAAGTGTCTCGTTATATCAAGGAATAATCTGGATCTCAATTATTTTTCTTCGATTTTTCTGGGCAATGCTCCCATTGATTATGTGAAACCTTCAAAAAATCTTGGGTTTACTTTCAACCGTTACTCTACTTGAGATAACCATATAAATTTACCTGTTGGCAAGGTGTATGGGGCACTACGTACATTAAGAGTAACTCAGTCATTTACTCCTATTAAAACAAGCATATTGCTTGTGAAACATTTGATAATACCAATTTTGATCCACAGATGCGAAATTTATCGTAATTGCAGCAAACCTAAGCTGAATGTCGTGTTTAATAGTGCGTCTATGGCCTTCGAAAATACAACAGATTGGTTGGTTTCGACTGAGGGTTGCTGGATATATTATGTTTTTTGAAAATTACCTCAAGTTTCGTTGTTTAATCTTACTCTTTATTATATTTTGACACGCCAACCACAATATTGTTTTGAAAAAATTAGAATTGCAACCTCACATTCATTTCATTAATTAATTCGTCCTAGATATACATTCTTAACAACGGAGCTCCAATATTTCGTAAGCTCCGTACGTCTTTGGAACTCCTTATCTCATCGTATTAAAAAAAATACAAGGCAACAAGATTTTGGACTTCCCACGAATGTGGAATTCACAAAGTTAGTCAAAGTGAGTCAGTCAATCGATAAGTTACAGAGATAGTCATATCAGCAGTATATACTCGTATATACTCGTATATAGAGAGATTTGAATCATAAATTACATTGACAAAATCGTTTATAGCTAAGAAAAAAAAATCAAAGGTCCGAGGTGATACCCTTGAGGAACACCCGAAGTATCAAAAATGGGAGTAAAACCTACAAATACATCTATATTGGATGTTTTCTAGGTATGATCTAAGCGACGGGAGGAAAAAAGGTGTAAAACTGCGGGCTTTAAGGTATAAATTGATGACAAATTTTATCAAAGGCTTTGGTGATAACATCCACTTTAGTTTATCTCTCTAATGCATTTAGAACCTTAGAAAAGAATTCCGTAAAGTTTGTTGTGGGTGATCTGCCTTTTAAAAAATCATACTGTGTTAGGGAAGATAGATTTGCACTGGAAGTAAAGATAGTGCACAATACTTTCGAAGAGGTTAGGAATAGAAAAATATGAAGGTTTATTTTTAATATACAAATTCTATATATTACTGAAATAAATCGGCCAAGTAATAGACTTAGCACTACGAGTATTCAAAATCATACTTTTGGAATTATTAATGAAAAAAAGGGCTTTTTTGTCCTTTAGTTCGACGCGTTTCGAAATCAATGTTCTATTCTTAATTCGAAAAATGGTAAAAATATGTTAAACAAAAATGTAGTCATACTGGCGCAAAATTTTAGTTGAATTAGTACGGTGTTAAAGCTATTTTAGTATGAAACTAGGTTAAAACAACGATTTTTCTATTTTTTTAGTATCGTGCTAACTTTATATGACTCTTTGATATTTCCAAACATCAAAGCAGGTCTGTTTACTTAGTTTTTTTTTTTTTTTTATATAATCGGCGCACACTCAAGGGGTTTTGTGTATACCCTTAATATGCCAGAGACACAGTGTGAGCATTTTGCATTTTTCATGAACTGACATTTCTTTAGGTGTGTTCAGAAGCAATTTATTAAGAAAATTGCTTTAGTACGATACTAGGTAGAAAATGATTAAAATTAAGAATGAGTTAGTAACCTACTTTAAAGTTAGCAAATTGTTAAGTAGTTTCATACTAAAACCTAAATAATAAGCTGTTTAAAACTTGCGCCACTCTTTTTAAAGTTTATAATTTACAGTGACGAGCAAAAGTGTTAATGATTTCGCTTTTTTGAAAAATTGATTTAAGGATTTTTTAATAGAATTAAAATCTTTTTTTTTATTTTTTTTATTTTGTTTATTTAACTAAATGTAAAATATATTATACAAACAAAAAAAATAATAATAATTTTCTGGTTTTGTCAAATTATGCACGTTTTAGTTTCAAGAAATTTAACATCGTTTGTTCATTGAGAGATGTTCCTCTCTATTGTGCTGTGTTTGTTTTACTGTAATTTAACAAGTAACAGTTAAGATAATTTTATTTCCTGATAGTTTGTTGTGGGGAAATCGTTGATTATTGTAAAAATGAAAAAAAAATTTAAAAATACCGTCGACCGCGCTATTTTTTTTTACTAAAAAGTGCTGAATCATCGCGTGAAGGGTCCAAAATTTTGAAAATTTCAAAAACTTCTGTGCTTAATATTAAAAAAAAAATACAAAAACATCGATGTCCCCTAATGAAAAAAGGACGGAAACGATTACTTTCTGATTTGGAAGCTAGAAGAATGGAAAGAGAGTTAGAAGTTGTGGGTCCAAAACACCTAAGCAGGCAGCCCAAAACATAGAGAAGCCAGTTAGTGAATAGACTGCACGCAGGGCAATCAAAAGAATTGGGTTAAACAGTAAAGAGAAACCGAAGAAGCCTTTGCTTTCAGCGAAAAATATTAAAGCCAGGTTAGCTTTTGCTAAAAAGCAAAAACACTGGACCATTGACCAATGGAAAAAAGTCATTTGATCGGACGAGACGAAGGTCAATAGAATAGGAACGGATGATAGATCTTTTTATTGGTCACGTCCTGGAGAACCACTTCAACAACATCAAGTTCAAAAGACCGTGAAACATGGAGGAGGTTCGGTGATGGCTTGGGGCTGTTTCTCGTGGAACTCTGTTGGTCCTTTGGTGAAAATCGATGGCATCATGAACAGAGAAAATTTTTTGGACATTTTGAAGACAAATTTACCACCGTTTACTGCATCAACAGGCTTCAATGATTGTGACATAACTTTTCAGCAGGACGGAGATCCAAAACATACATAGGTACGTCAAAAATTGTCTCGGAATGGCTGAGAAATGAACAGTTTACGACGATGACATGGCCAGCACAAAGCCCTGACCACAACCCAATTGAAAATTGAATTTAACCTGCCTCAAATTCAAACCAAAATTCGGTCCCTCAAGTCAGGATTTCAATATATTCTTATTTCAAGCAACAGTGGAAGTCGCATTTTCATGAGTATTACATTTACCAATATGTTGAAGAATAGTTAACGATTTTCAAAAAAAATATATGTGGTATCAACTTCATAATTAAAAGTTGTTCCAAAGTATTCATCGGAACTCACTGTTGACTGAGAAGAAGCTAAAATACTTAGCAGTAATTTGTTACAGTACCTATGTGTTAGATTTTAACTGATCGTCTCACGATTGCACTATGACAATACAAAATCTGAAACTAATAGAAGACAAGATTTCAAGGTTTCCAAAACTCTTTAGCCATTCGGTTCAGTGTTTTTTTGTTTTTAATTTGGTAACTTATAGGCTCATCTTGATTGCAACAATGGAAATCTCTTCAAAAAGTTGGATAGGTCCCCATTATCATCGAAAACTACCAAAATTGTTTTCATTTCTGAGCGAAAAGTCTACAGAGTTTGGTTGGAGTTATTTTTTGTATTCAAATTTCGAGAGATATTGACGATTATTTTAATAAAAAGGCACAGTAGAAACCTAAGAAAGATTATTGATAACCTTGTGAATGTGAATGATTACCCATAAAATGTTTTGAGCCTTTGGATAGAATTCAACATTGGTTTTGAATGGGAGGGCATTCTACAGTCGTGTAATGTGGCTAAGGAAGTAATTTCTGAAGTTTTTTGTGTATCCGAAATTTTGAGGAAGAATTCTAGCATTTTAAATTTGTATGATTATCACATTTCTTCTAACTCACAACGGTCTGCATCATTTTCAGTGATCAAAATGTGTTTAAATTGGCTTAGTTAGGATAGAATTTCAATATTTACCAATTATCAATTGATAACTGACAATTTTAATAGGGATATCTGGATTTTTTTTTGAAAGAAATTTACCAATCCGTTTAAGATGTTTTTAAAAATAAGGAAATATCAAGGTTTAATAGTTTTTGAAAACCTTTTCATTATCTCTTGGCAAACACAAAAAACTGCATCACTCGGTATCTCGGTACACATTTATTTAGTACACATTTTTAGAATTACCGATTTTATAATTTTTTAAAAATTCAGAATACCTTCTTAATAATACGAGAACCGTAAACAAAGTACAAAATTATGTATACGACTTTTGGAAGTATTTGTTTTTAATCCAGTTTCTTCCTTCTTTTATAAATTGTAAGCTGAATTTCCAACAAAATCGTACCTCAATTGATTTTCTAAAATTCCAACGTAAAATGTTTGATTCTGTTTTTCTCCATCATTTCTACTATTTTATTATTCAACCTAAAACTTCAATAATTTTTGTTTTAATTTTCTTTCAGTGAGCTTGCAAGTCCGCGATGTCAGTCGCGCGATTCAACCGGGTCAACTGGTGGTGGCCGCTGTCAATCGGATGATTCCAATTGTTCGGGAAATGGCAGCAATATAGCACCAACACCTTCGTCAAATAGTCCACCGGTGGGTCTGCCTCTGCCGGCGACACTTCCTCAGTCAGCTGCAGCTGCTCTTTTACCGCCACAATCTGCGGCAATGGCTGCATATTTAAATGCTGCCGCTGCTGCAGCTCAACAAAATCGACTGCTGCTGAATAATCCTTTGGCCGGTTTGCAGTCTGCAGGACAATCTCCGTCGCCTAGACTACCAACTCCCGATGATTCTCCAGCTTTGGACTTCAGTACCAAACGCAGCCGCCGGGATTCGGATGATGGAGACAGTGATGTTATGAATTTGTCCAACAAATCAGATGGTGATGCAGATACACCTCCGGCCACAACCGATGTCAATTGCCCTTTGGACTTGAGCGTTAGCAGTCGGAAACGCTCAACAGATGATGATGAGCCTTTGATTCCTAAGAAAATGTCAAGACCCAGCAATGATTATAAGAACATTCCAACGGCTTGGGTGCCACCAATCAATCCATATTTAGCTGCTGTGGCTGCAGCTGGAATGTCTCCCAAAGGTGTCCTGCCAATGGATTGGAATGGCAAAAACAAAATGGCGACAAACGATGCTACTAAAGCTTTGGAGAAGATGTCTGAAATGACCCGATTGGGTGGTTCTGATGTTATGGGCGATATGCGATCACCTGCTCAGCCAATAGGTAACTCTGGGGCGAGTACAGGACGACACAGTGCGTGGCAATCGCACTGGCTCAACAAAGGAGCTGATGCAGTCAAGGACGTTTTTAAGTGCGTTTGGTGCAAGTTAAGTTTTCCCACGCTCGCCACACTGACGACTCACATGAAAGAAACACAGCATTGTGGTGTTAATGTTCCTCCGTCTCAGCAGCAAAACCATCACGATCAGCTTCACCGTCATCCTGCGGTGTCTTCTGCGGGCTCCTCAAACGTAACGACTTCTTCATCTTCCTCGAGCAGTAAGTCGGATTTGAATCTGCTCATAAAAGAAACTATGCCCCTTCCAAGGAAGCTAGTGCGCGGCCAGGATGTTTGGCTGGGCAAAGGTGCCGAACAAACTCGTCAGATCCTCAAGTGCATGTGGTGTGGACAGAGCTTCCGTTCGCTAGCCGAGATGACCAATCATATGCAACAGACCCAGCACTACACCAACATAATTTCCCAGGAGCAGATCATATCATGGAAGTCTTCCGATGAAAAAGGAGGAGGAGGATCTACACCAAATGCTGGTCCAACTCCAGTGGGACCGCCACCGTCTATGGCTGGACCAGCTCAAAGTCCCCAAAGCGGTGGTCCTCCATCACCAGCAAATAGTACCGTGTCTGCAGTTCTTACATGCAAGGTCTGTGATCAGGCCTTCTCATCTCTCAAAGATCTCAGCAATCACATGATCAAGAACGCCCATTACAAAGAACATATCATGCGATCCATTACTGAAACTGGAGGCCGCAGACGACAGACCCGCGAAAAAAGAAAGAAATCCCTCCCGGTTAGAAAGCTTCTTGAACTAGAACGGGCTGCCGGACAGCAGGACTTCAAGACTAACGATCATTTCAAGGCAGTTTCGACGAAGATCACATGTGAAAAATGTGGCGACAAGATTGAAACGGCACTTTTTGTCGATCACATCAGGCAGTGTGTTGGTGGAGCGATTGCCAACGCCTCTCCAAGAAGCATAAAGAACAGCATAATTCCTCCGGACGGTTGTCTACAGAGTCCCCCAACACCAGGGAGTCGCGATGGACTAAAGAGTACTTCCCCAGCATCGACGTCTTCAACTCACAGACATATCTCGCCCCATTTGCCGTCGCCAACTCCAAAGGATATAGGCGAGAAGACATCCTCGTCCCCATCGGTGCTTAATGCCATCGAGCAATTGATTGAGAAGAGCTTCGACACAAGATCATCTCGCCATGGTGCCACATCCTATAACCAAAACAACTCCGGAACACCTCTGGGTGCGAGTATTCTCAAAAGGCTCGGAATTGATGAAACAGTTGACTACACAAAGCCACTGATCGATGCCCAGACTATGGGGCTACTTAGGTCATATCACCAGCATCATCAGGCTCAATATGGTGGGCGACGTGAGAGAAGTGGCTCCGAGTCGAGTTCAATGTCTGAACGCGGAAGCAGTCGCATGGAGTCTCTGACACCCGAAAGAAAGCCACCTCTACCACCATCACCACCACGTCGGACTCCCGATAAGATTCTTCGATCTCCTAATCCAGACGTGGATCACAAAGAATTTAAGGTGAAGACCGAACCGAACGACGACGAAGAACAGGAAGAAGAACCCGAGCGGCACTCCAAGATCTCCGTCAGGAAGGAGTTCAACATAGATCGACCGCCTCCAGAAACCGGAGGAGGTGAACTGGATCTGCGAAAGAATCGGACGCCCAGCAGTTCTGCTGCACCGAGTCCTGTGCCCACTAGTCCATCGTCCAGTGACCGCTCTTCAGCTGGATGTGCAGAAAAGAAGCTGCCCGGCAGTAGTTTGACAGCTCTGTCCTCGATGTTTGACAGTTTGAATTCCCATGCAGCATCTTCGTCTGCCAATGACATGCCGTCGGCGCCGGGGAAGAAAGCCTCCTCTGCAAATCCCCTGGCTGCGCTTCAAAAACTCTGCGAGAAGACAGAAAATCCACCTGCAACCAACACACGTCTGAATTCATCAACTAACAACCATCATCATCCAAACGGCGGCGGCGGTAATTTAACAGGTGCCGGAACACCCAGCGGAATGGTAGCTTTCAGTTGGGCCTGCAACGACGCTGTCATCACATCCGACTCCGTTATCAAATGTGCTTTCTGTGATACGCCATTTTGTTCGAAAGGCGCCTACCGCCATCATCTGTCAAAGGTGCACTTTGTCAAAGACGACGCCAGCATGGAACCCCTACTCCAATCAACCAAACCACTCATGAGTGGTTCGTCATCATCATCATCCTCAGCCGCATCATCAGCTGCCCCACCATCACCAAAGTCCAGAAGTCCGGCGTCGGCTCCTCCACCACTTCATCCACCACCGCCAACAGCTCAATCCCCGGCGGCATCAGCAGCCGACGAGAGTGTCCAGTCAAAGTTCCTCAAATACACCGAACTGGCTAAACAGTTGTCATCGAAATATGTCTGACAGTCAAAAGGTAAATATGACGCATACCGCCATAATTAAAATTAACCTTCTTTCAAAATTCCGCCCGCCATTTAAATTCGATTGACACATGTCACACAAATGGAATCGAAAAAAAAAAAATAAGAGTGCAGAATGCATTTTTTCTCCGTCTCCTCTTTGCTCATCGATTTGTCATTAAAAACAAAACAAGTTAAATTGCTATCAGAAATAAACAAAAAAAAAAACAAAGAGAATCCCACAAAAATAAAACACCATCATTATTCTCCCACTCCTTATTTGCATTGACATGTTTGATGGGGTATTTTTTTTTTTTTTGTATAGTGTCACTTCGCTCATTCCAGTCATTGGAAAGCGAAATGCAATTGGCGAGAAATCTAAGAGCAAAAAAGGAGGGCGGTCGGAATTTTTAGTTTTTGGATATTTTTTTTTGTCATAAATAAAGAGAACGTAGGAGGAGAGAGATTACTCTCTTTCAAATTGTCAACAGTGATTGTGTGTGTGTGTAGGAGGAGTGATGGCTATTGGAAAACCATAAAACCAGTATTTATGAGTTTTCTTTTATTTATTTTAATGGTTAAAAATACTCAAATTCATTTCGATGAATTTCGACTTTTCTACAACTCAATTGGGACTCACTCTAATTTCAATGGGGAGTTTCGAAGATAAGAGATATTAGAGTGCAATTCGGAATATAAGAGCAATTGCATATTTTTTCGCTGAGTTGTTTCTTGTTTGATTTTCAGAGCAGATTTCGGTTGAATGAGTTATGCAAAGATTCGAGTTGGATTTTTGAGATACAAATTTTGGTACACGTTTATTTTTTTAAATAAAATCACGGAAAATACGCACCTATTCAAAAACCCATAAATTCTTAGCCCCAAAAAGGTCTTAGAAAAGCTGTAAGGGTGTAACGAGAATTAGGTCGAAGATTGAAAATGAAAGGCTTCAGGGTCGTTTGTTGTTTAAAAAAAGATAAAAAGGATTTACCATTTTATCAAAGTTAGCTAAAGTTTACTTCTTATACAATTTCGAAATTTCATAGACTTTTGAAATGAAAGACTAACAACACCTATAGGTACCTATGTATATTCCTATTTGTTTTAAGATTTTTCATTTAACAAAATAAATGCCCAATTCTTCAAAAGGTTGCTAGACAGATAGATACACCTAACTAAGTAGTTGGATAGACTTCGATGATTTTGTTTACATGAAGCTGACGGTTACCCTTAAGTATATGAGTTTGTATGTACGTGTAGGTACCTACTACCTAAGGAAGGTACCTATTTTAGTTAGTCTCTTACAGCCATAAGCTCTAAAAGTCGTCAAGTATTTCAGGAGCATCTGATTTATGAACGGAACCATATCGAATGATTTTTTAAAAAATATAATCCTTAGTTTTGTTAATATCAATATTCCATATGGACAGGGACACCCCTACCAACTCTCATCTTGAAATGCTTCCGGCTCATCCGCCCTCATTATTTAAGGAAAGATTTGTGGCAGCAAATATGTTACTTTGTGTTTCAAAATTCTGCAATTTTTCATAAACTTTTGCAACTTTTGAGAATGACAAACAAATCACAAACTCGCTCATTCCCTACCTTCCTAACCTTCCAGTACAAAAGGTTTCCATATAACAAAATATAATTTGATATTTGCCTTCGTTTCAAGACCTATCTTGAAGCTGTGACCATAAGAACTGCAGCTTAAAACTTAAATCGAGTTTAAAAAAAAATTTATAAAATTGGACTTTTCGTTAAGTTTTTGTGTGAAGCTCATTTCATAAGGTTGCATGCTAAATATACCTCTGCTGAAGCTCGAATCAAACGACTAACAAGAGCGCGTTATAGTTCGCACCCGAAGGTCTTTGAAATATTCCCACACGCTGTTACCTAAAAACCAAGTTTGTTTTCCCAGGGATACTGCCTCTTGCGAGAAAGTGCAAAACACTCCAAGTGCTTCTTTCTTATTTAGATAAGAATAGGAAACAGAACTTTAATGTAATCATTTCCACACCTTAAACAGGGTCGGAATGTCTCATGTCTTTCCCTCTTTTATCGCTTCTTTCACAAGTAATGCTTACTCGAAGTATCCAGTTGCATTCCTGCCATAAATCAGTTGATCTGTGATACCTGTTTCCCAAGGCATTCTCATTAGTTTACCCACGAGTCTAATTTGGACGTAACGTCAAATATAGAGATTCGTTTTTAAGTCGCACAACACGGTTCTCCCTTGCCATATTACAATTGGCAAACATTCAAGACCAATGTTTATATCGACACTTCCTTTCTTTGACATCACAAAAATGCCAGTGAGAATCAATCTATTGACAGTTGATTCAAAATGGCCGTCGGCACTCATGAAACTCCTTAATCAGCGCTCACAACACAGACACAATTACCGTTTTACAATTCTATTCACTTTATTGGGCCAGTTCAGGTTTCTGAGATCTCATAATATTTCCTCACTCTTAAAAGTCAAAAATTCCTCACTTCATCTGTCAACAGAGCTGAAATTGAATACTTTTGAGTTCACTTGGTAAATTCTTATTAATAAAGCGAAATCGATTTTTTATAAAAATTCTTGATGAAAAATATGAAAAATCGTTTTCAAGTATATTCTGCTGTTGCGTCAATGTAATGGAGAAAATGTTGTGAGATCTTATAAATCTGAATTGAGAAATTTTAACCGCAAATTCTATATTCGTTTGTATTTAAAAAATAAGGTTGTAGACATATAAGATCTTGTATATTTAAAAGAAACGTGATTACTATGATTTAATAAAAAAAAAAAAAAAAAAACAAAAATTCAAATAAGTAT
Source organism: Philhelius festivus (assembly GCA_963931855.1). NCBI lineage: Eukaryota > Metazoa > Arthropoda > Insecta > Diptera > Syrphidae > Philhelius > Philhelius festivus. Next base: position 8,599,442 of record OZ007557.1, read on the forward strand.
TAAAAATCCTAAGAACAAAATAAATAAAATTAAAATAAGTTGATTGCATGTTAAATAATAATAAAAAAATTATATTTAAATACTAAATTGAATTTTCATAAATAAATCTCATTAATTGTAGATATATTTTAAAGCAAGATAAAGAAAAAACTTAAAATTGAAATTTAAGGGAAGCATATTAAACCACAAGCTAAATCAAAAATAATTAAATAAAAATAATTAAAAATTGTAGACCATAATTACTATATTTAGATTTAATTTAATAATAAGTAGGTACCTATTATACCTACTCCTATCTATTTAATGAAACGAATAACCTACAAAAAAATGTATACGTAATTTATAAAAAAAATTAAGCAAACAATTTTACCTAAATATTTAAAATAAATTTAAAAATATATATACAAAATTCTATATATTTAAATTTCTGAATAAAAACAACGAATTCTTCTTCTTAAAAAATTTATAATTATTTTTTCTGTATAAAAACAAATTTTGTTTGAGTTATTTATTTTTTGTTTTTGTTAAAGAAAAAAAAAACTAAAAACCAATTTTCAAAAAAATAAACGATGTAATCGATTTGTGCCAAACTAAAACTAAAAACAAATTAAAATTTTCTTTGAAAATAATTTTATGATTTTTAATGATTTTAAGCCACTGTACCTTATTATTGCTTTCAGTTCCTTTTAAAATTAATTTTAAGTAAAAATTTCTCTACAATAAATATAAAATAAAAAAAAAACAAACAACAAAAAATGTATACGTAAAAAAATATTGAAATTTTGAACCTCACTAAAGTATCTATATCTATATAATTTTAAACAAAATAAAACAATTATAATAAAGAATTATTTATTATTATTGAAAACAATTGTATACCAAACATTGTCAAACATAAATTTAAATAAATAAGTGTAAAGCAAATACTAATTCAATACTTCTTGCAATTTGTGAAAATATTAACTAACAAAATATAGATCCAAAAAAAATTGAATTATAAAGTAATTCCATAATGATTAAAAATTGTATAGTGATTTTATTTCTATAAGCAGCATGCAAGTATACAAATTTTTAAAATTATTAAAGAGAAAAAACAACAAAAATTTAACAAAAAATAAAACAAAAGTGACAAAATAATGTATACGCAAGGCTTACAATTTTAAAGCAAAACTTTAACAAAATTATATAATATATATTTAAATATTTACAATTTTACTAGAATGTTTAAGAGAATATTGACAGAAAAAAAAAGAATATCACATTTTGAAAAAAAAAAAAGAAAAAAAATATATCTACCTAATAATAAAAATATTGACGCTTAATTTATGTATTTAAAATTTCTCCATTAAAACGAAAAAAAAAATTGATCAAATGATAAAATCCTTTTGTAAATATATTTAAAATATTAAACAAAAAAAAATTAAAAAAAAAACTTTCAATGTTATAAACATTTGTATATTAACTTTTTGTTATTTTTTTTTTTAACAAGAAAATGTAAAGTCAGTATGTAAATCAACATTTCCATCACCAATATTATATGCTATATATATGTATAAAAATATTTATAAATTAAAATAAAAAAGGAAGGAAAACAAAAATTAAGAAAAAGCTCAAAATAAAATCGAAATGAATGTTTCAAAAAAATAAAATTTTTAAGATTTTTATTTCAATGATCAGGGAAATTATTTGACACTTTGTTGTCGGATATTGCTATTTTAAGATATGAAGTGGGATCAATCAGCGTAAGTATGTAGAACAAGGAAGTAAAGGTAAAGAAGTACCAACCTAAGCCAAGGTAGTAAAATTCAATCATTTCATCAAACAATACCTCTTCGATGTAATTGTTTTTAATAAAACTTTCATTTTTTTATTAAAAAAAATTAAATTTAATATTATTGGTCAACTTGATTAAGACAAAAGTAAAAACAAAAAGTAGAAGTTCAACCTCGAAATTCAAGTACGCTTCTAAAAACCTCATCTATCTTTTTGGTCTAAGGCCGCCTTTTTATTGCTTTATCCATTTTATGAAAGTAATCATAGATAAAAAGAAAATGTAAAATAAGAGATGTATATCTCTTACTCACCTCCAGACCCCTCTTTACCACTGGGCCCACTGGGCCCAGGCCCAGGGCCCCGCAATCACCAGGGGCCCCCAATTGTTGAAACATCACTTAACCTTTATTGGTCTATTTTCAAGAAAAAAAATATTTCGATACAATTTTAGATGCATAAAGAATGATCAGAATTCGTACTTTCTTTGCTGAACAACAACCTTTGCTGAACATTTTAAATCTCATTCCCTGCGGAATTATATTCAAATTAAAACAGAAATATGAAGCACCTATAAACAATGCTCCGCTGTGAATAACTCTCGACTGAAAAGGTAAAGTATCTTAAGTCGACTTAAGATATTTCGCGTTTTTTATTGAACCTTAGTCCCATTCTAAAGGACTACAGTTCTATCTTATCGGCATCCCTATATCTCACTTCTTTGCTTTTTTTATAGACAAAAACAATTTCATCTTATGTTCAAAAGACACATCTCTACACGAGGTAAAATATCTTAAGTCCACATAAGATTGTGTGTTCTGCTTAATTGTAAAACCTAAAACAGACATAAGATTATATTTTCTGAAGACTTTCTTATTATTGTGAAATCGTAAATCATATTAAGTTGACTTAAGATATTTTCGCGCGTGCAAACAGAAACAAAAGTCATCCTTAAGTCAGCATAAGATAAAATACTTAAAAAACTTCCGAAAAAGTGTGAAAACGCAAATCATCTTATGTGAACATAAAATAATTTTTTGAATTTAAAACTGAAATTTTTCTCTCCCTAAGTAATAATAGGATATTTTACCGTTTGCAAACCTACAAAAATGCCCGTAATGACAAGGACATGAGATATTTTTAAGCGTAGTTTGGTTCTGGATTTCCTTTTGTGCGAACGTTTTTCTTTTAGTGGATGAGTTGATAATTCAGTTCTTTTTTCATTTAGTGTTTCAGGCAGTGTTGTTTCATAAGCGATTGAAAAGTTATTACTAATAAAACACATCTACATACAACAAGGAAGAGTTGAAATGCACAACTGGATTGCACGAACTTGCTCTTATGTAAAAGTGCTTTGGAATTTAAAATACATTTTATAAATATAAAACATGGATCTAATGAGATAAAAATGTTCAAATGTATGAAATTGCCGTCTGATTTCCAGAAAACTAAATCAAACAAAGCTCAAAAATCGTTTTATTATTAAAAGAATTTTTTATACAAAGAATTTCTTTAAAATTTTAAGTAATTACATAGTAGTATTGCTGCAAAATTCTAAAAAGACTAGCGCAAAATTTTAAACAGCCTGTTATTATTAATTGCTTAGTATGATACTACTTAAAAATTTGCTAACTTTAAAAAAGCTTACTAACTCATTCATAATTTTAAACATTTTCTAACTAGTATCGTACTAAGCCAATTTTCTTAATAAATTGTTTCTTAACATACCTAAAACAATGACAGTTCACACAAAAAACTAAGTAAACAGACCTTTTGTGGCGTTTCTAAAAGCACGATACTTTTACGATGATTTTAACTTTAATAAAAGGGTAGAGAAATTATGATGCTTATAATTTTTTTTTTAAGAAATTCAAGTCTTTGTTATTTTTATTTTTTTATTATTAAAGCTCTATAGAACAAATGTGATTTTTTTATATTAAGTACTTAAATAAAAACCAGAAAATATCATCTTAAATCTCTTTTGATCAACTTTTGCACACGCAACTCATCTTAAATGGACATAAGAATTAAAAACGCCCCTCGAAAACGCGAGGCAAAATATCTTATCTCAACTTAAGATATTGGAAATTAATATAAAATTCAGTTTAAAGAAAAACCAAACTATCTTAAGTAATATTTTTCCTTATAACGGCCGAAATATTAAAAATATCTTTTTGACAATTATTTCAAAAAAAGATCATAAAATTTTACATACAAATGCTTTATTGAATAAAGTCTACATTTGAAAGATTTTTGGGAGGCAGCTTTGAAGTGTTTTTTTGTTTTAATCGCCAGTAAAAGAGGATAATTACGATATATGCGAGGAGACATCAGATGCATCGCTCATTGAACAATTTACTTATACCCAGCAGGAAGCAGAAAAAGGACAGTAAGGATGAAGTTCCATTAGATGATTATCAATCAGACAAATAATTATCCTAAATTACTCATTACTTGCACCGTTTTCGTCATTTTCAATAGTAGTATTTTTTAATTAGATACAAAATTTTTAACTCAACAGGACCACAATAGATCGTGGAACAGGCCTATCGGGGAAACCACGTTAAAAAAAAACCTGCCAAACTACCTCACGGGTGGGTGGCGCGAAAACGTGTGCATATTATTATTATGATGAACACAACTTTTTCAACTTTTTGCATAGCTGTTTCCCCAAAATGGTGATTCTTAGGAGAAAAAGTGTATGGACAATTTTTATAGATACTTGCATGATGAATAATTTTTGTCTCACCTATTTTTATGATAAAACTTGCCGTTTAGCTGAAAAATGCAAAAAAAAACAATTTTTGCAACATTTGACCTTGAATAAATGTTTTTCCACACGTCGCCGTCGGATCGATCGGGGCTTTCGACAAATTATTTGTAATAGTGTTCTCAACATTCATGCCAATTTTCAGCTTTGTGCGAGTTAATGTAACCTTACCCCTATTTTTGAAGCTGATTTTACGGGGCTAGTAAATAGTTTTTGTTTTTGTGCATTCAATGAGATAGATGAAAGATTACGCTTCTCACTATTTGTTCTATAAGTCAATAGTAGAGAAAATGATAAGCGTATGTTTTCGCGCATGCGGAATTTTCAGATATACTCTGGTAGTGTTAGTGTGCGACTTTGCTCATTTGATTTTTTTATCATCGTTCTGTGTCAAGTTTGTAATGTATTTTCAATTTGTGTTTTTCTAGTTAAAATGTTCCGTTTTGATCATCGTTCTGTGTAAAGTTTGCGTGTTTCATTTGTGTTCTTGAAGTGCATACAAATATACTATATTAAATCAAAATACATATGTCTAAACGATCATACGTAAGTGGATCCGAAAAAGGGAAAAAATGCTGCAATAATTAGATATTTATCTTTTTAATGAATTAAAAAAAATATTATTTATTTAAAAAATTAAAAGAATAAATATTAATTCAAAGTTATGTGATTTTTTCTGTATACCTTTATTACACAACATGACATTTTTATATAATCATACAGGGGCCCCATTTTCGTAAAGTGCCCAGGGCCTCCAAAAGTGTAAAGACGGCCTTGCTCACCTCATGTAAAATTTTCGGGTAATTCAGGTAAGGATGGTCAGTTTCTATGACAATATAGGTACTTTAGTCTCGACAACAAAACGACACAACCGACGACGATAGGAAACACAAAAAAGTGGGTGGTGTTCTGTCCGTTTTTCTGAATGCCATCTAATGCCTAAGCCGATTAAGCGAATTTTTTCAAATTTAAGACAAACTTGCGTTTTACTTAAACCCTGGAGGAAAAAGGTAAATCTTCTCTTTAGCTCTAAAAAAAAACGCTACCTGCCATACCGCTAAAAAAAAAGCATATTTTTTATCTCAAAATTTACTTCAACTACAACTGCAGCCTAGTAGCGAGTGCAGGATTCAGCAGTGAGGGAAGGTTCTTCTCTCCAAAAAAAATGTATAAAAAAATAAAAAAAAAAAAAATATAGACCAAAAATGATCAACAATTTTTTTGATTAATTTCTTCTGAAATTAATTAACTTCACTGGTTTAGATGTTCCCCAGCTTATAACCTAAGTAAGATGACATAATTTTGTTGACTATGGGAGCACTGTTCATTTGTTGATTATTTCCAAAGAGCCGTGACTTAAGAAAGAGTCTAACAACATTAGATAGCTTGTTACCGGTAGCCAGTTCAAATCAATGTTCAATTTCCCACCAGTTGTGTCTCTGGAAGCAGGTTTCTTTTGGAATCGCTATCATGTGATTCACCTTCATGTTTTTTTTAATTTAAGCCAAAAGAAATTGGTTATCTTTATCATATATCGGGGGCACTCTCTGTATGTTCACAGAATGAGCTTCGGACCGTTTGAAAGGGGACCCAAAAACGCATTTTTGGAGGATTGGTTGTGTTAACAAGCCATAAGGGACGACACCAACCCATACGCGGTTCATCAGGTGACAATGCATCTTCAAAAAGTTATCTTTTAGTGTGTATTTTGGGCCACCTGCGTCAATGGTCTGTCATTTTTTCGAAAACAATGTTGGAGAGGCCGGCACCGTCAATGACTACAAAATTTTTATGGCCCAAATTGAACCATATGGAACTAGAAGAAATGTGGTTCTAGCAGGACAGCAGTGCGTGCCGCACAGCGGACGTCACGATTAGTGTTCTGTATGAACGATTGTAGGATAAGGTTATCTGTAGAGTTGACGTGAATTGGCCACCAGGGTTATGCGATTTGACCCTGCTACAATTTTTCTTGTGTTGTTTACTGAAGTCGTAGGTCTATGCGGAAGAGTAATTGAAAATTGAACGATATAATTTTGGTATAAATGGGTCTTTCCAATAAAAAAGAATTTTGTTAATATGTACCTAACAAACAGATTGTTTGATTCCATTTCAACATTTACCATTTTTAAATCATACTTTCGGTCGGCATTTATCTGGAAGGTCCTCAGCATGTGGAAGCATAATATTCCTCTAAATATGTTTGTACATTAGGTAATCGATCTTTAACATCAGCCTCCATATCCTGAGAAGCATCCTCTGGCCATGACAAATCCCTCCCCCATGTTTAAACATGTTTTTTTCTAGACCGGGAATTTAGAGCCCGTGGACACGTCTGCGACCGCCTAATCCTTTCAAACTAAGGTAAGGACTTCAAAAATCTTAAGAAAATGTGCTTTTGAGGGTTTTAAAATATACATAGATGCCTTCAAACATATGTCAACGTTTTTCAAAAATATTTTTTTTTTCTAAATATAAAACGAAACCAATTTTTGTTGAGTCTTCCTAGAAAGTTCAGTTTTTTTGCTGCCCTCATAATAGTTTTGCGTTTTCCATGTTTAGTATCCAATTAGAACTTAATAATAACAACAAGTTGCAATTTGAATATTTTATAAAATTCTTACAGCCAAAGCGTCAAATTCTCACCCAACCGTTTTAAAGTCTTAGAGATGAAAAGAAAAAACAAACATGGTAATCATCGGTTCAAGATTCAATTTCGGAGAATTAACTTAAGTTCAACCAGTGTTGTAGACTTGTGGTGGACTGTCACTTATGTATGTACTGACCCAGAGTTGAATTGTTTGTACAACTGGCTCTTATTGTGCTTAATATCCATTGAAAAATCGATCTGAGGACTTATTGGTAGGGACCTCAAAACAGGTATTAACTGCATCCAACGCTACACAATGGGAACCTTCAATATGGAGATTATATAAAATCCAAACAAAAAATTCCAAACATTGATTTTGAAAAAATTGCTGTTCACTAAAAGATCGTCACGTAAAAAAAGATTCCTCCAACACAGATCATATATTTGTATATGCAATTTTTTACAGTTTTCTTCAACATCAAACATTAACCTTTTTTAAAGCGAATTATTTCTTAAACGTCTACTTTCCGCGTTTTCGACTTTCAAAAGTTCCGAATTTTTTGATGCATGTACCTGATGATAAGGCTGTCCAATCATTGCATTAAAAACAGCGAAAATCTAGTTCACTCGTTAACGCAAGTTCGAAGAAACTCTGCAGGAAGTTAATGGTCGAAAATACTCGGGTTTATTCTTCATATAATGTACTCCTAAAATTAAAAAACACATTTTCTTAAACTATAAAATACAAAATAAGCATACAAATCTGACTAACCATACTAAAAGTTAACTTTCCAAACTATTAAATAATGTCCCTTTCGAAAATGAAGTATGGCGTATGAGCACTTTTTCACAAGCAACATTTATTTAGTTCTATTCATCTGGATCGACAACCTATAACCCAATAAACTGATCTTATCCTAACAAAATACCAGGTCTTATTTAATTCCGTTTCTGTCCAAACGCTCAGAGAAAAGGACATCAGGTAAATGCAACAAGCGTCTTGTTAATTTTACAAGGTGAACTTTTCTATATAAAATTGAAAGAAACTACTATGATTCAAAATTATATGCCACTACCTATTTTTTGTTACATTGTAGCTCGTTTAAGTAGATGCCATGTTAAATCTACTATAAATCTCTTGTGCATGGATAAAATTGGCAAGATTTTGACATGAATGCGATGTTAATTTTAATCGATTACGTGTTACTTAAATTGAGTTTAAATTTCGAATAGTTATTTTTACAATCGCTTATCTGATTAATTTAACCTAGTCTTGTGTTCATCTAGCGTTGTGTCTGAAAAGTTTGGATAGGTAAAGTTAATTACCATATTCGAATTTGACTTTTTTAGCTCGCTAGATCATGCAAGAATAAGTATTGAAAGATGATTTTTATTCGAAAGCGTTTTTATCCAGACGAACCCCTTATGTTTCCTTGTCCTTGTTATTTGTATAAAACTCCGAAAGGATATTCTCGTATCAAGTTTTAACTACCTCGTCGTCGTCGTCTTTTTATTGCAGCCACCAGTGACGACGCTACCTATAAATTACATTAATTACATTTATCATATTAATTTACACTCACACACATTTGCTCATAATGTACAGATGCTATCAAGCACTCACTGTCTCTCTCCACTCTGGCATCCGTGTGCATAATATTTGAAAACACAGAGAGTAATTAATCGGATGATTTACACACAACTCCTTGCGTAAGCGTTATGTTCATTTAAATCCATCCGGCAGTCGTCCTGAATGCATGGGTACTAGCACCTATACGAATATCCTGTTTTTGTTACTCTAAAACCATTTTCACTCACTAACAAACCTAGCGAGATATATGAATTTTCAGTCAATATGTATGCATATGTGTGCAAGAGTGTGTGTGTTTATGTTGGAATATATGTGATGTCTATTTCATTATTATTATATATTAGAAAGTTTTTCTTTGTTGTTGTTTTGTTTTTCATTTTAATTCACCACGACCCCAACGAAGACCACGATCGTAAATGTCCAAAAAGGGTTTGATTTATACTCAACTTGCAGAGGGTTGGGGTTGAGATACATTTCGATATGAAGGAAGAGAAAAAGCTTAACACAGGACATTTACGTTTAGATACGGAAGCGTAAATGTGTTTTATGACACCCCGAAGCTGTTCAAGAAAAACACACGAACACACATAACAAAAATGGTATTCCTTAGATGGCGGTGGAGTAAGTGAATGTTATAGTTTTGATCTAATTGTACCTAGTTCGGTTTCTTTTTAGACGAATGGCCAACAGGATGAGTTGGGATTACATGGTAAAATGATATAGGCAAAAAGATTTTCAGGGGAATAATTCATTTAACCATTTATTTGGCTATCAGGATATCCTTTGGTTTGGTTTTGAATAGACATCTTCCATTTTTTATGGAAAAATTAACTTTTTTTTTTTCGTTTTTGGTGATAAAACAATTTTCAAGGCGGCCAAGAAAATAAGGCTAGGTGGAATGTTCCGGTGATGTCTTTTACCTATTATACATATTTTATTGAACTCCGATTTATTTGTTCATAATTAATTTGTTAAACATTTTTAACTGATTTGAAAAGCAAATGAGTGTTCTTCCTGCAAGTGTTAATCACAAGTACCTTCATTGAACAAAAAAAAGAGTACTGGACTTATAATTCAACCTTGAGGAACACCTACGGTCGTGTCGTATGGAAAAGGCAAATATATAATATGAACTCGTCTATTTAGCCAAGGCAAGACGTGCATTTCGCAACGAGGTTTAGTGTAGAGTGGACTGTTTCAAGACAGACCTCAAAGAGCAAAAGAAAGCAGTCTTGAAAATTGAGAGGCGAACAATAGGCAGATATAGGAAACAAGTCGCATTAGGGCTGGAGTGTTCCTTGGACAATCGTTCATGAAGCCAAGTTCTGCATTTTTTTATATTATACGTGCAATCAATAAAACAAATGCGATGAGATACAGATGCACATTGGTTTTGAATGTCTGTACAATGCAATGAGTGGGATAAAGCATTCCACATTCGTGTAGTGTAGCTAGAAAAAGAATCTCTGAACTTGACAATAAGTCCGAAATTGCGCTCAAGGGTAAACTGATAAGCATTCCTAGAAGTACGGGTGAAATAAAGTTAAGCTCATGGTCAAATAATATGCCAAGATCGCAAATCGAGTAAACTGTTGATATGGGTTGATTATAAGGAAGGTAAAGATCGGAAGATGATTTGAGGCGTTTACGTGAAAAAGTGTTTAATTTGCACTTTGTACTGTTTCAGGCTCGAAGGCGTTTTTGTAGCCACTAGATTTTCGAGATTATGTTAAATACGTGAAGAGAAATGGTCTTAAAGAACTTGGTGTCGTCGACGTTCAGCGAAACATATGAACGAATCTTTGATGGCCATTGTAATATCGTTAATATGAATTAAGAATGAAAAAGAGTGGACCTAAGTGGCAACCTTGAGGGACGCCAAAAATAACTTAGAATCGGCCATATAATGCAGATCTATAGCGAATACTGTAATAACGATTTTCTAGATAAGAAGAAATCCGTCTTTGCAAAATAGATTCAAGGCCGAGGGTGGACAATTTGAAGAAATTTTTACTCTATGGAAATTTTTGTCGAATGCCTTACTAAAATCGGTTAAAATAACATCGATTTCGTAGATTTTCTCTAAGGTTAGTGTGTGAAGAACACAAATTCAACAAGGATATTAGTTGCAGACCTATATTTGTGAAATTTCTAAATTTCATAAAAAAATACTTCCCATCAATTTGGGTACATAAAATTTTGTCATGCATATGTAAAATCTTGTCAAAAGCCTTTTTATGTATAGGTTTTATAAACAAGATTTTTATATCTGTGGATATTCTCTTTGAGATAGCTGAAGGTTTTTGGTAGTATCGGGATCAAAGGATGAATATGCTTGAATTTTCTTTTTATTTTGTTTTTTATGGTCATGACAAAATTATCTGGAGAATAGGGAATTTCACGTAAACCGAATTCTATATTCCGCCATTACGTAAGCCAAACAAGATTATCCGGCTTAGTTCTGATATTCAATTAATGACATTCAACATTTCCATCTTGGATGAAGATTTTTGCCAAAAATTGCCAATGATTCTACGGTGAGTAGAATGCCAGTCGATGAATTGAATACGTGTTTGAAGTCATCTGTTTTATGGAAATTCGAGGGCGGTCCGATAAGTACTTAGCCTTACTGCTGTATGGTGCTAGTATCGCAAGATAGAGTTACTATCGTCTAGTACATTTGGCGACTACTGTCAAAACTTCAGCCGAATCGGACTTGTAGTTTTGTTTTCACTACGTGTGGAAGGCAGCTTGTCAGCGAATTTTAGAAAAATGCAAAAAGAGCAATATCGGTCAATTCTTGTTTTTGGAAAGGAAATCGCGCAGCGAAATCAAAGGGCACTTGGAACCTATTTACGATGACTCTTCTCCTTCGATGGAGACCGTCAAAAATTAGTATAACGAGTTTAAACGTGGTCGCACATCGGTTTTTGATGAGCCCCGAAAATGGCTACCACGGAGGATAACGTGTCAAAAATCCACGATCTCGTATTGGCAGACCGCTGATTGAAGGTGCCGGAGATAGCTGAAACAAAACACCGCGTGAGTCATATCCTCCATGAAATTTTGGGCATGGCGAAAGCTGTCGGCGGGATGGGTGCCGCGTTTGCTCACTCCGGACAACAAGCACAACCGTGAGACCTTGGCCAAATTGGTCGAATTGCACTATGAATTGCTGCCCCATCCACCGTATTTTCCAGATTTGGTCCCGTGCGCCTTAAAAAATCTCTCGCCAGGCAGAAATTTGAGTCGAATGAGGAGGTCACCTGCGCCACGGAGGCTTTCTTTGTAGACCTCGAGAAAACCTATTTTTCGGATGGGTTAAAGAAGTTCGAGCAGCGCTGGATCAAGTGTATCAAGCTAAAAGGAGACTATGTTGAGAAATAAATCGCCAGTTTTTCTTTTGTAAGCTAAGTGCTTATCGGACCACATATCAAGACACTCAAATTAAATACAAACGTGCGTGTCAAAGTGGAGAACTACCAATCTGGAGAGGCGATATTTTTAAAATTTTTTCCAACGGCTTGCGGTAATTTCAAAAAACGATCGCAAGTAGTTTTTATTTTAATTTGGAGAGAACAATGCCCCCTTAGTTCACCTAGTCCAAGACAAAATTGCGTATCAAGATTTCCAGAAATACGTCTTGTTGGTTTGGAACCCTCTAAAACGGGTTAATGAATTTTTTGGAAAATAGTTTTTAAAGTGTATAACAAGGATAGCAGATGGTTTTAAGTCTTCTTGTTTTTGAAAAAAAAAATTGAAAATTAGGAAAACTAAAAAAAAAACTAAAGATTTTTGGGAACAAAATTATTTTCCATTGTTTTTCAAAAATTCTCAAAAACAAGAAAAAATTAAATCTAATAGTTTTTAGCGGTCAACAAGAAATTGGTAAGGACATAGACTTTTCACCATAAATTATAACTTAATTGTGCAGATACAATTTTCAAAAAAAAAATCTGATTTATTTTACAAAATTTTTAGTACTTAAAAACCTTTTTTTGATTTTTCTAATTAACAGATTTTTGGCATTATGAAAAATTAGAGTACAATATTCTAATATTTTTTTACAAATTTTGCGTTGTCCTCAAGAGATTTTTAATTTATTTCACATTTTTCTACAGCTCGAAAGATATTCTAAATATTTTGGAATTTAGTTAAACGTGGTCTAAATATTTTTTTTAATTTTTGAAAGCAAGAGTGTGCTTTCTAGGTCTTACAGTTAAATTTAAGAATTTTTAAATTTAAATTTAATTTAAAAACTTGGAATTTTATGAAAAAATTTAGAAACCTCATAGAATCATGTCCGAACTGAAACATTAAAAGCGAATCCCCGAGCTATTCATGAAACCGCCTACAAAAATATTTGAATATTTTTTGCGATCCTTGGGTCAACAGAAGCCCCCGTCTCCACAAAAAAACAAAAAAAAAAACATAAAGAAATGAGAAAAAATATCATCACACCTCCCAATACAATCAGCCTCAAAGTACAGCCTTACCACATCTCTCCTAAAGGACAAGTACAAACAAGAACAAAAAAAAAGGATATTTTAATTCATTGAGATGGCAAAACAACCAAACGCCAAACGAAAGGATTTTAATTGAAATTTGATTTACGATATTCGATTTTCAAGTTTGAAGTCCTCTCTTTTCTGCTCTTCTGATCCTGATTGTGCTTGTATCCTCCTGAAGGAAGGAATATTCAATTTATTTAATTCCTATTTTTTTTTTCATTTCATTTCATTCTTATACTGGTGTGTATAGTGGCACAACATTTATCCTTGTGTATAAATTTCAACGAAAAACGACCTCCTCTCGTTAGCCAGGATGTTTCCTTGATATATTCACATCTCAGATTCTGGAGTTTATTTTTTTTTTGTGTTGTTGTCATTCCTCCTATCGAAACCAAAGGACATATGGGAAACATGCATTTCAAAATTTAATGTCCTTTTACAAATATTAAAAAAAAATTAATTCCGTTTTTTTCGGAATTTATATTCCTTCTCTTCTTAGGTCTTCCTTCCGCATATTTCTGCGATGACGATGTGTGTAAACAATTATCCTTTTTTCCCATTGTCTGTATTTGCATATGTTTTAATTCGACATAACATATCCTTTGTTGGGCTAAGTAAGAGGCGACTCGACTATACACGGAGGTTTTCGGGAGAGAAAAAAATGATGTTATCCTTAAACAAAAGATTGCTGATTGAATTTTTGTGTGAATGTCCTTCGGTGCGGTGTGGGGGAGGGTGAGAGGGATTATTTATTAATAAAATATTTATACTTTATTCTCTGCCTTGAAATTTGAAGGAGAGAGAGAGGGAGAGCGAGAGAAGGAGGATCACCAGGACCTGTCAGCCATACATTTTACTTCACGTGAAAGAAAAACCAACTTGAGGGGATTTATATTTCGCAGGATACACAAGTCGCATCCATCTTGCAGTTAGCATGTTTCACTCCCATAAAATAGAAGGATTCATTGCATTTTTAGTTGTCGAGGGGTATACTCGTATATATGGGGGTCTTGGCCAGCAATATGGATGCACTGTGGTGTGGGTTGAATTGTGGAAACAGCACTAAGGGAAAATGATCTTAAATCACTGGAGAGATGCTATTTTATGGCTTCGTATTTTAAGATGAATTCGTCCTTTGCACAGAGTGCAGCGCAGCATTCTTTTGCTTAAAACTGAAAGGACTATGATGTTTGTGTATACATCCGATGCGATGGTGTGGTGTATGTGTGCGGGCTTCTGTGATAAGATTGAATTGTGCCTGAACAGGCACATCAAGAACAATGACGGTACTTTATTTTAAACAGAACATAAATTTCCTTATAAACGGCTTTGCAGTTTTATCTTTTCTCTAAAGCTTGAAATTAATGTTTTTTTTTTTTTTGTTTGTTTTTTTTTTTTTCTGGTTGCAAATGGTGGGTATGTGTATGTGTAACCTCAACCCATTTTTACTTGTGGGTCTTTCAATCTTCTATAAATCCAAAATTCTGAGTAAAGTTTCAACCAGAAAAAAACCCCATCTGACAAAGAATCTAGGACACTTTGAAATTCCAAAACATCCTCTTCGAAACATGATGGCGTGAGAAAGATAAAAAAAAGTAAAACAATCAAAAGTCTCCAAATGAAGTGGCCAAGGATTTTTGCGCTTGCCACTTCTTACTTTGCAGTATATCTCGCACTGTGTGTCTCTGATGGTTGATGGGTAGAGGCACTTCCATCGAAATTACACAGCAGCAGCAGTCGCCAGCCAGCACAGGACTATTCTTTCCATTGGTGAAATGGAAGCCCGTGAAAATGAATGACTCCTCTCCTGGCTTGGCCTAGCCTGGCTGGCTGGATGGCCTGCATTCCAACAGAATCGAGTACAATTTTTGGACAGAATATGCGAGAGAAAAATATAAATTCCTGTGTTGTATTGTTTTTTTATCTTACGAGTAACTCTGTGCTATACGGAACTTCCATACACAAGTCCTGGGAGAGTTTTTCGAAGGATGGTGGGGCTGGTGGTGTGCCAGTGCAAAAGAAAAAGGATTTCATAAAATTGCGCAATTTAAAGTGTCACAACATAAATTTCAATCGTCCCTGTTTAGAGTCTTTCTCTGCTCCGCGCGCTTTCTTCAGGCATCATGTGTATGAAGGACCTTTCTATTTTATTTTTTTTTGTTGTTCGCTGGTGAGGCAAAAAGCAAAAGATCTTTTCTATAGTTTGGTTGGTCCATAGATTTGGTTTCGTTTTGCGGAATTTTTTACGTGTAGGTAGGTACATCAGGGATGGGAGTGCAAGAATGGACCAGTATATAGTAAGTCGATGCAGTGCAGTGATGCTGGTATGGTTGGATGGACTTTTAGACATAAATCAGTTTGGGGGTTTGGCTTGATCTTTGGGTGTTTGTTAAGTTTTTATTTTGTTGTCTTTTATCCTCGAAGAAGTGAAGTGTGTCTTTTTGTTTCGTTCAAAAAATTACTGGCAAAGTGTGAAAGGATTGTAATGATTTTTTGTGTGTGTTTTACTTGATGAGTCCAAAAAGGTGGAGATGAGTGCCAAGTTTTTTTTTCTGAAAGGCACACTGAGTAATAGTTTTATTTTTTGAAAATATTTTACGAATTAAAAAAAACTCACATAGTGAGTTTAGTAAATTGAAATAGTTAGGTATAGGTATTCAATTTCGAGGAGTGAAAGCTGATTTTAATTTGTCAAATTCAATATCAGTTTTTTAGGTCCGTCAAATTAATGTAGTTGAACAATTATCGTTTGCAACCATAAGACAGCGGTAACTGTGACATTGGCAAACTGCTTAGCTTGGCCTAATTTTTAAAACCATTTCGGACTCGGCAGAAAGTTGTAGGACCCTCCAAAAGCTTCCGACGACACGAACGCCTTAGAGTTGTGAATCATTAGATAGTATTTTGACTATAAGAGTTTATTGTTGCTGAGGGGAAGGACAAAAGGAAAATATTTACAAAAATTGCTCGATTTTTGTATTTGGTACAACAAAAATAAAATGCACGACTTGGTCGCACGAACTTGCTCTTATGTAAAAAACTAAGAATTTCAAAAATGTTATTAAGAAAAACTGTTATAAGCATAAAATTAATTTTATAAATGACTTAAACAACTTTTTTAGTAGTGGGAACTGAAAACAGGATGCCTTATGATTTCTCAAGCAAACACAAGTTTATGTAAGAACAAAAATTTTAAGTCCTTGTAGTGGTTTCTTTAAAAAATAAGCTTTTATATAAAAAATTTTAAAAACATTTTTAAGAAAAAAATTTTGGCACGCCAATTTAAAGTTTTTATTATTGTTCGAATAAAAATTGAATTTACAAAAAAAAAAATATTCAGCCGTTTTCAAGATATTGAATTTTCCAAAAAAAGTAGATTTTTTTTTTCAAAATTCAAAAAAAAATATTTTTCTTAAAGTTTTGAAATGCATTGTTTTTTAAACTTTTTAGAAGCTTCTCTCTAAAAAATTTCATTAAAATCCGTTATGTCGATAATGAGAAATTCAAAATTTTAAAAAATCGTTCTATGGTAGGTACAGCCAGTAATATGTTTTTTTTTTTTAATTTTTTTTAATAAATTATAGATCTTAAAAATTAATCGAAAGAAAAAAAAATTTAAGCGAAATTCTCGGAAACGTTTTCGAGACAAATACGATTTTCGAAAACCATTTTTTAATATTTGTATGGAGGGTACCGTTATTTTTAAGTAAAATCATTTTTTTTTTCTCATATTATCTTGTAGATTATTTTAAGAAACTTTTATATATTTATGGGGTTTTCGAAATATTGAGTTTTCAAAAAAAAATTTTTGAAAATTTGAATACACAATAATATTAACATAAAAAAATGATCAAAATCGGTCATACCGTTTTTGAGCAAATCAAAAAGAAAAAAATGGTTCGAATGGGTGTACCAAAAATAACCATTTTTTGGATTTTTTTTCAGCCATTACCTAGCTTTAACTAAATTAAATTTTTTGAACTTTTCTTAAAACAATTTGCGCCAGTTTTTGAGAAAAAAAAATATTTTTAAAATTTCTGAAAAATCGTATGGCAGGTACTGTTATTTTTGGTCTTAAGAAAAAAGAAAATACGTGTGGGGGGGAAATTTCAAAACGATATCGACCAAGTTTAACGAAAATCGGCCGAGCTGTTTAGGCTGTAGTCGAATAGGCAGATAGACAGGCAGACAGACAGCAAGAAATTTGGAGACCCACTTTTTTCGTCTTAGCTATTATCGTAATATCAACTTTGATCAAAATCTCGAGTTCAATTTTTTTTACGAATGCATAACTTGCCTTAAAGTACCTTCAATAAGTCGCAAGTAAAAATGTAATTTAGGGATATTCGAAACACTCCTTCTTGAAAAAAAAACTCAATTAAAAAAACAAACTGTGTATTCATTAATAGGACAGACTACATTTTGGTTGAATAAAGCGAACGATCATGGTAACCGATAAAAAGAGGAAGTTTAAGAAAAAACTTTTTTTTGTTAAGTTTTATTCAAGTTGCAATTAACTGAAAAATAGACTGTGTTAGTGTCCAAAAAAAAAAACTTTTTGCCAGTCTACGGACAGGTAACTTTTCTTGTTCTAAAACAAAAACATCATTTTTACTTGCGATATACATAAGTACATATATGTAGGTACTATAGGGCAAGTTCTGCATTTGGAAAAAAATCGAACTCGAGATTTTGATCATAGTTGACATTACGATGATTGCGAAGACGAATAAAATGGGTCCGACAATTCCGTCTGTATGTCTGCACCTCGATCTAAAGCTTAAGCCACTGGACCTATTTTCTTCAAACTCGGTACTTAAGGGTCTTCGGTGTTACCCTAGAGGGGAAATTGATACTTCTTTTTTAGCTCCAAAGCTAACGGTACCCCCCATACACCCGTAAAATATTTATCTTATTTATCTCGAAAACGACTCTAACGATTTTGATAAAAAAAAATTAGGTGTGATATTATGGACATGGACTACATTTCGATCAAAAAAAATTTTTGGGGCAAAATGCCATAGAACCGTTTTTTGATTTTTTGACTTTCTCATCAACGGCTCTAACGATTTTAACCAAAAATTTTCTGTAGGAGCCCCCTTAAGTTTAAAATAATATTGTATATAAAAATATTCGATTTTTTTTGTTGATATTTTTGAAAAAAAAAAATCCAAGTTTTTTTTTTGAAAAACCATTATTATCTTTAAAACGTGTAAACGATTATTTTTGGAAACAATTTCTTAAATCTATACTACTAAATATTTAAAATTTGGCATTCCAAATTTTGTTCTCGAAAAAATTTAAGGAAATTTGTTAAATAAAAAATTACTTTAATATTATTAATCAGACGGCAATTCCATACATTTGAACATTTTTATCTCATTAAATCCATGTTTTATATTTATAAAATGTATTTTAAATTTCAAAGTACTTTTACATAAGAACAAGTTCGTGCGATCCAGTTTTATAGTTTTATTTTATTTTATTTTATTTTATTTTATTTTAGATTAAATATTTTTTTTGGAGACATCCGCCTGTTTCTGGGTAACATAACACAATGAATGAGCGAAATTGAGCGAAAATATTACCAGCAGATTATAGCAAGCTTAGAAATCTGTGAATTCCATCATTATGCTTAAAAATCTAACGTCGTTTCTCAAGGGCATAACAAAGCTTAAGAAGAATTGGATAATACCTTTTTAAGCTTACAACGAAACAATGTGCTGTCCGTTTATTAAAGCTATCGGAGATTTTCCACGGATATGATTAAACACTAAAAAAATAAAAATTGTCGATATACTCGTATACATAATGTACATACATATGTACATAGGTACTATAGGGCAATTTTTTTTTATTTTGATCAAACCGGCCTAAGCAGCTGAAGAGATTTTAATGACGGTTCCAAAAAAAACATTTTTTTTTTGATTTTTGGAAAAAAATGATATTCAAATTTCTGTTGGAAAGCTATAGAGATATTTCGGTGCTAAGTTGTTTCTGGAAATTATTCACCAAAATCCTTTACCAAAGACTGGTGAGTGGTGGTGATCGAAAGAAATAATAAAGTTTATAGTTAATCTTTCAACGGTATATCAAATCTCCAGCCCTGCAAGGCGCTTTATTGACAAAAAGAAACATTTGTTTGTATTATTTGTCGACTTTAAAGCAGCATTTGACACTATTAACAGAAAATCACTTCTATTTAAGCTGGCGGCTGTTGAGCTGTCAACAAACATACGAGCAACTTGTCTGTAATATGTCTATCAATTGGAAATTTCAATCAACCCAAATTTGATCTAAGAGAGGTGTGCCACAAGGCTATATTTTGAGTCCACTTATGTTCTCTCTTTTCTTGTGAATGATGTAGGGAATCATATCCCTGGTGAATATTCTTTCGATCATTTAAATGTTAAAGTGTTGCTCTATGCTGATGATCTTGTCATTTTGACTGATGACGCGATGACATTACCGTCTCAAAAAAGCATTTTTTTGATAAGTGGGACCGAAACGGACCTCAAAGTCAACACCGTAAAGTCTAAAATTATTATTTTTCGTTCTTGATCGATTAGGTTTGCTCTTTGGATGGTTCTAACATTGAGGTTGTAAAGGAGTTCAAGTACCCCTCCTTTGTTTTCATCCTTAAAATGAACTGGCTTCAGCTAAAGCTGCAATAAATACTTTGTGGTCGAACTTTTTCAATAATATAATTTTAGACCATGTTTTCAAGTTCAGAGTTTTTGATGCAAAAATAAAAGCTACGCAGATGAATTGTTCGATTGCCATCAACTTGCCTTATAAAACACCCAATTACGCAAAATTCATGTTGAATCCCAAATTTTCTTGAGGAATTCAAAAACCAATGCTGACTTATTTGTAAAATAATGCAAACACCAATCAGCAACTTCCAAAAATGAACTATGCTAGGATCTTTTAGGGTCTCGCTACACACCTTTCAAGGAATGGTATGAATTGGCTTCGGCGGCGTTTGATTTTCCATTTGCCCTGAATCTAGATACATAGATTCAAATCGTAAAAAACTATCTTGAATGACTGAAAGTACATTATGTTCAAGTCATGCCTTAAATGAGCTAGAGAAACTTCGGTGAAATCAGTTTATAGTCAACTAAGCCTGAATCTTGGAGAATTAAGCTACTAAAGAGGTGTATTATTTGTTGCGAAAATAAGTCTAATTTTCAAAATTCGTACAGAAATATCATAATTGAAATATAGGCCACGTAGAAGTGGCATTAATCCAAACTGCCCCCTTGTTACCTAAATCAAACAGAAAACATCTTTAATTTCATATCATTATGCCTAGTCTTGCAGGAAATACGGAGGTTGTATTCAAACAAAAAATTCCTTTCGTTGGAGGATTGCATCCAGTTTTTGAATGGTGGCTAAGAATGGAAACTACTTGTTAGTTTCGTTACACATACTTTATCATATCGCAATACTGCTAAAGCTGCTATCAAACCAACTTGTACCTATTATTTAAGGTTAAATACTAAGAGCAACCTGAAAAATCACCCTTCTAAAAGAAGCAAATTTAATTCACCTAAACATGAGTCAGGTCTCTCTTTTCTATAACTAGCTGTCAATAAAAATCTATTAAAAGATGCTTCGTCGAAAACAAAAAAAAACTCCTCATATAATTTAGTTAGCTACACAAATCACTTAGAGATAAGGATTGTTCCCACATCAGAACAAGAACAAGTGTTTCGCTTTTCTATTAACGACCAGATCGATCCTTTTATTCCGCGACGCAACCTTGAATTCCAAGCATCGGCCTCGGTCAGACGCAGCCTCTTTTTTGTTTGAATATTTATCACTAAATCACTCGATTCAAAAGCAATAAAATAAATTCTGAATTTATTTAAAAAATAAAAGAAGAAAAATGCTTTCAAAAAATGCCCCTCTTGGTTTTTTTTTGACAGATTTATGACAGAGAGTAGACCAAGGAAGAAAAAACTGATGCACGGATTCGTCATCGTCAGTTTCTTGTTTATTGATTTGATTATAAATTCAAAGAGAAAAAAAAATGGGACTCAAAATTTCAAAATCGAACAACTTATCACCTTCATCGCTGTATAATGTGAGGCCAGAGACATTATTCTAATGTACATCACAGTCACACAAATGGTATTCATAAATTACGGTATTTAGAGGGTTGAAGGGAGTCAATATATGCTATGAGTTCCATAATGGTGGATTCTATGCTATTAGAGGAATTAAAGGTCTTGTTGTTATATTTAGACAGTTTGGGATTCTTGTATTTTTTTAATCGTCTGCTAGCTCCTCCAGATTGAAGCTATCATCTAAGGCTCAGAAGATATTGAGAGTAGGTCGCAGAATTTTTAGAAAAGAAACCGATATTTCGAATGTGGTCTAGGATAAGTGGAGTACGCAAATTGAAGTCCGTATAGTTCAAAATGTAGTCCACTTTGACGAACGTGATATCCAGCTCATTTTTTTCAGTCTTAAGAGCTTCAGACTTCAGCTCGCTCGGTACTAGAGGAAATTTGCAAAAATGTACTTGAGATTGACAATCCACTAAGATATATTACGACCTTCGACTCCAGCGATCGCCGGCTTAAAAATCTAGAATTTCCGGTTGCTCAGCAAGATTGTAGACCAACAAATCATACTCAATACTTTCCACCTTAAATTTTATAAATTCAACCCAAAAACCTTAATCTTTTTGATTTATATCGTAGTATCGTAATAAATTATGGAAAAATGTTCCAAAAAAACCCACATTGCGCGCATATCCTTAATAAATTGTTTCCCTCAACCTCAACTCTCATAACCCAGGTGAGTTGATGTTCGTTTTGACATCAGGCAAAACCAAAAACCCAAAAAGGTGATTTAATGCGTCCAATGATCTTCTCTTTGCCTAAAACCAATAAATTTGTCTCCCGTCCGTCCGGAGATATCAAAATTCAATTATTTCATTTCTTTTATTTCATTTCGTTTTCCTTCCTCCAATTCGTCCTCCTCTCCGCATCGGCAAGCGGTTTTGTTGTCAGCATTCTCATCATCATCGTCATTGGAGCGCGAACATCGTCATCTTGGTTTGCCACTCATCCCGGGGGAACAGGCAACATTCTCACATCTCCATGATGTGCAGTGATCGTAAATTACGATATCGATAGTTTCCCCCATCCCTCTGTAATCCACCATTTGCGAAGCGGAATCATTTTAGAGAATCTGGATAATTACAGGGAACCAAACACAAGTTCAGATTCCAGAACTCCAGCCAGCGCAACAGAGAGACAGACAAAGATGAAACAAAATGAATGATCCGCGTGAGGCAGTGCCGAGATTTATGAGGCTCAAAACCAATCCCAGCTCTTTGAGAAGACTTGATAAGTCTTCTGGACCAGTTCTTCATATGGCGGTTTTTTTTTTGTTAACTGAAACAAAGGAGGAGATCAAGAAGGATGCATCTCATAACACAAATCAACATCATCTCGAGGTTATGTGATGTGGTTGATGGCATCGGGACCCTACTGCGGCGATATCTCTGGGATATATAAATTACATGGCGGAATCCTAGATTGTTTCCGAGATGCAATAGTGTGCGTACCTCTCAACCAACTTACATAACTCATGTCATTAGGACACACACAAAAAAAAATATGAGGTGTGCATTCTGGACTCACTTCACTGCGGATTGGTGCATCTCATTTTTATTTTATGGACCTATTCCCATACCTAGGTGATTCTGGGTGATGACGATTGATGGACATTATTATGATGCTCTTCCATCCATCGCATCGGTGAGGTTGAAACGAATCAAAAAAGATGAAGAAATTTTCAGATTTTATGGACATTTGAGCGACGTGATTGGGAAACCAGTTTAACCTTATGTACGACCGACAGAAGGAAGGGTTAAGATTTATTTATGAATCCAGGGAGTGGTTAGAGATGTTTATGATGTGTTTTTTGTTCTACCGATAAATTGAATGGCCGAGAATTTACATAAAACAGAAAAAGGGACTTTCTAGAGAGTATTTTTTTTTGGAGAGAATATTAGATAGTTTAGAAATAAATTAAAGGATTAATGTAGCCAGGTGTAGTTAAACTGAAGATCATGTTGGGTCATCCCATGTGTAGAAGAGAAAATATTCTTGAAGATCTCTATCAGCTAAGGCAAGATCCGAAAATGGTAGAATTGTTTAAAATTTTCAATTATGATAAAATCGATGATTTCCAGACTCAACACCTATATAAGGTCCTAAGATAATCTGGGATTTTGTAAAACACATTCACACCTGCCTAACTCCTACCGGAATCTATTTAAACATGCATTATTTAGAGGACTTTTACAGTCTGGGGGTGAGTTATAGAAGTCAACTTCGCATGGTAGTTGTCCTAACATAACGTTGGATAAGCCTGGTGATTCAGCATCGAAATAAATAGGTTCCTGGGACAGTTCCTCTCGGGAATGATGGCGTGTGCCAAGTGGTCTTCATTCGGATCAATATCGCTAAGTCTCGTTGCGAAAAAAGAACCGATGCAGCAGGGTTCTGTCCCTCAAATTTTGCTGCATTGCAGAATTTCGATTATTTAAAAGTCATCGTCCAAGATGCTGACGCACTTACTCCGGATCTATGTTTGCTGTCAGAATTGCGTAGCTGCTATCTGTTCTTGATGGTTCTCTAAGACTTAAGGCTCTTCTGTCTTAGTATGAGTATCAGAAAATCCAAAATATTTCAATATTTTTTAAAACCTGAGACACGTGCTGATTTCTATTTTTGATGATTTTTTTTTTGGTATCTTACAAACAACCTTGAACCTCAATTAGGTATATTACTTTCCAAACTTAACTAAAGTTTTTCGAGGAGCTTCAGCCTTGCTAAACAATTTATAGTTTTTTCTATAATAATTCAACGACTTGCTTACGTTTCGAAAACATCCATAAGTCACAGGGAAAAAATAACAGCGAAAAAGTCTATCCACCCCTTTTTACACATTCTATTATGTTTCCACCCATATTCACATGCTGTCGACTGTATCACTGTAATGATATATTTTTCTGCCTAATTAACATCCTAAATCATGTGATTTGTCGCTTAACTGGTTCAAAAACAAAACCCACCCAAAAAACAAACCCTCACCTACACCCATCTTGCTCCATCACCATACGCGACATACCCCTACAACATTACAACCCCCTGATGGCACAAAACACACGTCAGTGATATCAGCAAAATGTTTTCCCTCCAATCCACTAACGCCCACCAACCAAAACCAAAGGACCCTGTTCATGTGAGCGTTTTGTGCCTCGGTTAAGGACCTCCATATTCACAAACACACACACACACACTTATTCATAGAGGGATCTTTCTCAGTCCCGATGTAAAAGCTTCGTCCCGTCTCTCCTAATTAAAACGAATCCAAGGATCTACTATACTCTCTACTACTTGGTTTGATCTGATTTATGGTCGTCGAAGGAGTTGGGCGCAAAATAGACAAATACATCATTTTGCCAGGACGAACCCAAATGGGGCACATTGCTTGCTATAACGTCCCGAAGTGTTTTGTGTGTGACAAAAAAGTTATCCCGAGATATGGCATCCAAGTGTCGTGCCAAAATCCAAAAAAAAAAATATACATTTTGGGCGAAGATGTGAATCCCTGTATTAGATTGGTGGTTCCTTTGCTTGTGCTTGTCTAAGTTATTTTTTTTTTTTTCAAATGACGCCTGCGATATGTGATGCCTTGAGGCGGTTTTTCGAATTTGACTCTCAACCTTCTGTTTTTTTTGTTTGAGTAAAAAGTCAAGCAGAAGAAATGCCGGTTTTGAATGATATACCTACAACCTTTTTCCATGAGAGAGGAGACCAATATGGAAACATGCCTGGTGGGAGCATGGATGTTTGGCATAGGGAAACCGAAACAATATCCTATATCTTGCCTTCATCATCATCAACCCTTTTACCTTTTGTGTATAAGACTTTTGAGGTAACCTGACTTTGGGACGACACTAAGATACTGAATGGGTTTTGTTTGCCATTTATGTGAAAGAAAAAATAGAAATTGTTCCACAACGGAAGTTGTAGCAACTTACTTTAAAATTTCTAGTGTTTGAAGTGCTAAACATTTTGAAAGGGATTTTTTAACCGTCATTTGCGAAATCTTACTACTTTTAAATTGCAAAATCTCGTCTTTTTCGGAATTAAACTACTTTGAAAATTTTAAAATTTTGTTCGTTTCTTCGCAGTTCTAAAACTTTGCTAGGAAATATTCTAGTTTTATGCCTACAATCCTACATTTCAAACATCTGATTTTGATATACTTAGTTTTGCATTGATAAAACTTAGATAAAACTTCGCAAGATCAACATGTCAATTCCCTAAGCCAAACGAGAAAACTTCAATTATAAATCTCGCAGAAGAAAACTTCGCATTTAAAACTTTGCATTTTATAATTTTGCAATTTTTATTTTTGTCGTTTTCATTCTTACTTCGCAAATTGCGAAATCTTTTCATTCAATGATATTTTTAATAATTTTTGTTATTTTATAATTTTTTTAAGTTTCCAGTTTCAAAATCTCGTTAGGTGTCATAATTCTTTGATTATTTGCGATCGCAAATTTTCGCAATTTAAAGTCTCTCTTTTTTTTAGCGGAGTTTCTCTGTCTATGAATATGAAAAATATATTTTTCGAAATATCGAAACACAAAAATCTCTCATCCAAATGAGCTCATTTTCATTTAATGTTTGTTCTGCAAACTTCAATTTAAAGTTTCAAATGAAGTCTTTTTTGGAGACTTCCTCGTCCAAGGATCAATTCCACCCAGGTACGTTTTAGGCAAGTACGGTTTTAAAAACATTCTGCTACCAATTTATAGATGAAAGTGTATAAATGATAGCTGTTTAGCTGGGCTACTTTGTTGGATATAGTATTTTTCAAAAATTTCACAAGAAATTTGAGTTTTGAAAATAATATAATAAGTCTCGCATACATAATTTTTCAAAAAAAAAAACCCCAATTGCAAATTCTTGCAGTTTAAAATATTTAGTCTATTTTGAAAAATTCGACAATATTTAAAGCTCAAGTATTAATTACGAAATCATGTATAAAGGTTGAGTCCTTTTGAGAGTGCGTTCAGTAGAAAACCCTGGAAAATGACCCATCCGTAAGCTGATATTGTATGAATTTTCCGTTTCTTAAAGATTTACATACTTTAAAACAATAAAATATTTGCAAACTTTATTTTGTTTTTCATTATTTCGCAATTAAAATTTATAATTGTTATACTTTCGCAATTGGAAGATTTTGCAATGGAAAGCGATTTCAAAATTTCGCACGGTAATAATTTGTTCGTACTTCAAATTGATTTTAAAAATCTCTCTCTTCAAAACTCAGCAAATGCAAAACTTCGCAAATTCAAAACTTCGCAAATGCAAAACTTCGTTTAAGCTCGAGCTATACCTTTAATCAAATTTTTGCATTCATACATTTTTTTAACTTAACAACACACCTTTTTGAATTTTCGAAAAATAATAAATAATTCGCAATAGCAAAATCTCAACATTGGATTTTATTAACGGCTAATGCTTCTTGCAACCCTAAGACTAATAATCTTCATGTGTGAAATTCAATTTAAAAAATTTGCATTTATAATCTTTGAGTTACATAATTTTGCAATGAGAAGATATTTTTTTTATAACTTCGCAATTGCAAATTTTTGCAACTCATTGACTTCAATTTTCATTAGAAAATTTTACTTTGCAAAATTGATTTTAAGGATCTCCCTTTCAAAATTTTGCGACTACAGAACCTCGCAATTTACAGAATTTTTTTTGGGAGTTGATTACGTTGGACTTTGTAAAATTTTCATTTCAAATAACATTACTTTTCATCTATTCGCAAATGCTCATATATTTTTTGACAATTCATTTAGAGTGTTTTTTACGCGAAATATTTAAGGTAACCTTCACTTTTTTTAATTTAAAATTACCTAACTTTTATGTATTCGCAATTACAACAATGTATCGATTGCAAAATTTCGCAAATTTGTAGGTTTTGAGATTAAACAGATTTGTCTATAAAATTAAAAATGTTAGTTTCAGAATTTGAAAAGAATATCTCTTTTTCTAACTTTTCAATATTTGAGATGTTTTATTGCGAAATAGGACTACTTTGCGGTTTTTCTCTTTTTAAATGCGAAGACTTGCCGATTTTGCTAAAATGAAAAAATTATTTAGCTTTCTTAAAACAAAATGAATTTTGAAATACCCACAACTACAGAAACAATTTTTTTACAAATTTGCAATCTCAATACTTCGTCTAGTACTTTTGTATGCAATTGGATTGTATTTCATGCAATCTGAACAAGTTGCATTTAATATTCCGATTGCGAAGTCTTAATTTTTCTTAGACCCCAAAAAGTATCTACATACATAAGTTTTTAACGCACTTAAGATTTCCCAACATTAGAAAATTTAATAATTTTTTTTCGCTAATCTCAAAATGAGGAAATCTAGAAGTAGAGAAATTTCGCAAATTATTTTTTATTTGTTAAGCATTGGACACCTAGCTGATATTTCTATCAAATTTGCATCTGCACCCACGTTGCTTTTTACCACTTCGCAATAGACAAATTTGAATTTTTAAATATTGCAACCCAATATTTTCTCAACAACAAAACTTCGCTCTGAATAACAAAACTTCGCAAATTAATTTTGGGCTCTCTTATATGAACATGTGATCAGGATTTAAATTCTCGCAATATAAAAATCTTACATTGCAATATCTTTCATATAAAAATGTCTATAATATTTCAATACTAAAAAGTTTACATTGCAAAGCCTCAATTTCGCAAAGTTCTAAATATTCATGATTTCGCAGTTTTTAAATCTTGAAATTTTAATTTCAATTTGTTTTTTTTTTGTTATTCAAAAATTGTCAGTTTCGCACTGATAGGAAGTTGCGAAATATTTTTTTTTTTAAATTCGTGCGAGTGTTTGCGAAGTATTTTAATTTCTTTGCGAAGACAAATTTTGTTCATCTTTGAAATGAAATTTTTGAATTTTTCACGGCTACACTGCTTTCAGCCTTACAAATAGAGAGGTGGAGAAAAACTAAAAACTTCACCATCACCTCAGTCATATAGCCCAAACTACTATAAATATCAGAAAGGATAACACAGGACTTCTGTAGTTCTTCCCAAGGAAGGTGCACGGGCACACATATAGCGAAAAGCCATACACTCATACTGCTGCTTTAGTTGAACCTTTTCTCATATCATGTCTCGCTGTCAGGATAACAGTGGCGCGCGGTGGCACTCTTGTATTATATGTGGTGGGATCCTCCCACCTATCTGTCTTTCGATTGCTGCACGGATTGGATCCTAGAACTAGAAAATATTTATGAATATCCTTTACCCACCTATACCTCTATTCGGCGAGTGTGTGTATATTGTTTGAAAATGTAAAATGAAGAAAACTGTAATAAAATTTGATTTATTGGAGACAAGATTCAAGCATGTGTGTATCATGTGGAGAATAGAGGTACAGATCCTTGCTGTAGTATATCCTGCTGGGAGTATATTCGTCTCTTCTGCTATGCAAAAAAAAAAACTAAAAAATTGAAAAAAAAAAAAAAAAATAGTTTTCCGTTTACGTTTTTTGAAGGATATATGCAAAAGTGTATGAAAAGTTGTAAATAAGGAGTTTGCATCCTGCTGGCATGTCCTTGCCATGGACCTATACCTCTTTCCAACGAATTTTTTCTGCATCGTTATTTTGTTTTTGTTCTATGGCTTTTGTGTGAGATTTTTGAGTTGCATCGGTTAAGTGATGCAGAAAGGATGTTCTGGGTTGACTGTATGGATTTGTGGGTGGTTTTGCGCGAAGGATCCTTTTTCTTATCTTGTGTCGATGAAGAGTGTTGTGGTGTTTTATTTTTTTTTTGTTGTTCAGTTTGTGATTTTGTTTTGATTTTTAACTTGCTAAGGTTGCATATAGCTGGATTTTTTGGATTCGACTCTCAGCTCTCAGGTAAGTTTTTGAGTTTTGTGTGCAGAAGAGGAATCTATCTCGGTGGCAGTCCATGAACCGGAAGAGTATGAGTTTCTCTTGTGAGCATTAAAGGAAGGACCATCATTTTTGATCTATGGTGTTCCGAATTCTTTTTTTTCTGTTTTAGTTATTTCTCCAAGAGAGATGCTGCAGTAGGTATTTTTTTTTTGAATATTTATGGATTTTGGTATAACCTGTCGAGAATCTATGATTTATGCGGGTGACAGAGAGAATTAGAGTGCATGAATCTGAATTGTGAAGTTATTTTTGTATAAGTTGTGGAATGGATTCGATTTATCTGTCTTTCGTTATCACGTAAGTAGATATAGAAAGGTAAATGTTTATGATTTGGTGAATGGTTTTGAAATGGTGCGGTAGTGATTGAAGTTGAAAACCCAACCTTGAGTTCTTTTTTTGTCATCTAAGGTTCTTAAAATTTCAAGATCACTTTAGGAGGTGCGTAGTTACCGCATTTTCACAGCGTTATCCATTAATTTTTCAACGCAGCCTGATAGGATCGTCCAAGGGCTAGCTCAGGGGATTATGTCCTGTCTTCATTAGGACATAGGTACATACATTGTAGTACATTGTAGGAGAAGATGGGCATACCATCATCGATAATGAAAAAGAAAAGACCCTTTTTGTCCATCTTCGATTAAACGGTTTAAAAGTGCTGTTCGTAATAGGAGTTATGCAAGACTTCATTGTAAAGGTTAGGACCTCCGTCGCTGATGTGAAAACCTGAGGCACATACTCGTACATTTCTTTTTTTTTTTTTTCTAAGATCGGGACTAATCTTACTGTCTCACATTTTGCAGGTTCTTGAAGACAACTCAAGAGCGTACTTGGGATGAAGTTTACAATCGCAACTTAATTTAATGGAATTACCAATCTTGGATTCTCGAGGTCTTACGATCACGCAAAATATTATCAGGACAAATGATTCTGTGCTAGATTTTTCAAGTTTTCCAATCAAACCTTGAATACTCAGGCAATGG
The DNA here is from genome assembly GCA_963931855.1 of Philhelius festivus. Lineage (NCBI taxonomy): Eukaryota > Metazoa > Arthropoda > Insecta > Diptera > Syrphidae > Philhelius > Philhelius festivus. Next base: position 8,629,703 of record OZ007557.1, read on the forward strand.
GGATGACTTGTGGCATCTTCAGATATTTTATTAACTTTTTAATTTGGGGGGTCTTGAGGTCTTAAAATAGAGCAAAGCTTAAATGTGCCGGAAAAATTCAAATCCATGTGATGAATTTTGATCTCTTTACTTATTTTGATTACTTTTTTAATCTTAGGGTCCTGAGGCCCTAGTCGAGTCTTAATTTGTGCCGAAATTTTTAAATGCTTCAGTTAAGCCTTTCGAACATTTTAATTATTGAAATGCATTTTGACCTTTATAGGTATTTTTGCTAATTTATCAATTTACGGGTCTTCAGGGTTACCGTGTAATCCCTAGTTCATAGGGTTATTTTTTTGATTTAAAGCTATTGCGGTGAACCTATGTTTTTCTGAAGCTCAGAAAAAATTCGAACATTCCAGGATCTTCGAGAAATTTCGGTTTTTTGTGAAAGATATGGATTCAAGACTTCAATAGTTTCACTTTAACGTTTTTAGCATTCTAATTGACAAGTCAAGTTTTGCAGAATGGCGGGTTTTCTCCAATTCTTGAGATGATTTTACATTTTCTTAATTTTCGGGTAGGTGTTAGCAAATTTAGCGGATTTTTGAGGTTAAATTTGTTGTGTCAGAATGTTTAGGTTTACTTTTCAATCAATTTTCTTGTCAGTGGTACATTTTTCCGTACTCCATTTTTTGATGTAGCACTTGCCTTTTCAAATTCTTGTGGTAGACTTTGTATTTCTCAATTTTACAGGTTAACTCTATAATTTTAGGTCCTGGTGCTAAAAAATTAATTTCTCAGGTTTTTGTGGGGAATAACTAGTAACAGGTTTTTGTTGTATGTCGTAAAACTGACAAACTCAGGATCTTTCTGGTAATTGGTGTACTTTCAAGTTCTGGTAATTAGCAGTCTCATCTAAGGATCTCGAAGGACCAACAATATATCAAGTTTTTGAAGTTTAGATTAAAATTTTAAAAGTTCGTCTAAGGATCCAGGCGTAGTTAGTCATAATCTTATAGTCCTGAGCAAGTTTGTGTCGTTCATTTTATTTGCTTAAAGTACCTATATAATCTAGGTATCATGAGACACCTTTAGGCTTTCGAAAACTCTCCAGGCACCTACATATTTTTGATGTGACATTGCACCTAATCTATCTGTAATCCATCATTTCAACTCAATAGCCTCATAAATTTCCTTCGAAATTTTCCCTACCTTTACCCAAATAAATAAGACAACAAAATAAACTGCACCAAGGACGATATAATCCTTGGAAACCATAACCATCCATATAACCTTCCCAAATATATATATCGTAAAATGAGAATGCGCTTGCCATTCAGCCAATCAAAACTTAAGCCATCAAATACCATCATGTTGTATTTATGTGGGTACGTTCAAAAAACCATTCGTCCTTTGGACAATATACTTATACATAGCTCCGATTATAATCTCCCATCAGTCGTGTCCTTTATATATCCCATACAAACGACATCCCAAATCAAAGCAGATCAACTTGCTACTTGGTATCCTATAGCCTCTGGATGATGCTCCATATTAAAGTCCCTCATTCTGATGGTCCTTTCCAATCAAAAAAAAAAAAAAAAAAAACAAAACAACAGAGCAACAAGAAGACACATATCTACATACAAACATACCTTTGCATGTACATGGGAACATATATTTAAATATATTCTGCACCATACAGTATATACAGAGAAGGATGTTGAAGCTCTTCTTCGGTTGGCTGGCCAACAACAAAAGCATCTCGTAGTTCATCCTCCCTATTCTTGCCATTTGCATCCAATGAATATGAATCCTTTCGAGGATACACCACGACGACGATGATGACGACGACGACGACGTTGGAGTTGCAAGGATAAAGGACACAAAAAATCACCATAGAATGGGGAACATGCGATAGTGGCTGATTCTTGAACCAAAAAAAAATTATATAACCAAACAGACAGACAGACAACAAGGATAACAAAGAATAGCAGGATAACATTTTCAAAAAAAAAAAACAAGGACTCCTGTATAAATCGCCTGATGCCTGTTTGTTGTTCATCACATGTCCACAAAAAGGACATTTTTGCTCTACTTCCCTCGCAGACATTGTTTGAGCTTCCCAAGCCAAAAACCAGTACCTTATAGGTTAGGTATACCTTGTGCAAGCAGGACTACGGGGTATACAAGACTCACTGTTGACATGCCCATGACGGAATCAGGATAGTTTCGCCAGCGCATCTCCCTCTCTAGTCCCAGAGAATAGAATGGGGCCTCATATTTTTTAAGTGTTCCTTGTTTGTCTAGTTTAAGCAAGGATGCAGACCCAAGCAGGGATATTTTTTTGTTGTCTCTGTTCATATCCTCTGTTTGGTTTCCAGGAATTCTCATCATCATATTGCAGTGGTAGCAATCGTCTTTTGTTTCATTCATTTGTGTTGTCTAAACCCGATGAGATTCTGAGAGCATTTTCAGGAAGGATGGAGCTTTATGACAAAATGGTGGACGTCTAACACAACGTTTCACTATTAACAAACACACACAGATCCTTGCTCGATGAAAAGGATTATCATTAAGAATTTTTATTTGTCTGTATGTTCGTTTTTTTTTTTTTTAATTTTAACTGTCTACGTTGTCAGGTCAAAACAACTTTGGGCTAAGTTTTCATCTTTTCTCTAATTAGCCATAAACAAAAACTCAATCTATCCCTCTAGATGGAGCTAGAGCCGGGCACTCTAGACACAAGAACCAAAGAACCAGAGTGTGGGGAAGTTTTTCTGTCCGAGAAAACTCACACACAAACTAATTTGATTATAATTTATGGCAATTTTTAGATACAAAATGGCATAATATCGTATCTAACGGGACACTAATGACATTCAACACTGCAAAATCCGTTAAGTTGTTGTAATGTTTATGGCACAGACTTATGAGTTTTTCAAAACATAAACATACATAAACTCCCTCTCTGTGGATCCGGGGGTGAATTATGAATTCAATATGTAGAAGAACTATAGCGCCATCTAGTGGGTGGATTTTTATTTCTGTTTTTTGTTAATAAAATGTTATGTTTGTATATAGTTACTATTTAACGTCCTGAAGGAACAATTACATAATTTTGCCTTTTTAATTAATTTATTGTGCAATTGTCTTGTGTTAATTTACGATTACCCAGAATAAGGGGGGTCTAGAAGTACAAAGTTGGTTGACATCACGTTGAGGGAGAAACAAAACAAACTCAACTCAACTCAAAAAGGGTAGGTTTAACGTTAAGTTTTAAGGGTAATTTAGTTAAAACAAAATTATACGAGTGAGGACAGTTTTAATTGTGATTTGCTGTTTTTGAAGACTGTTTTTTTGGAAACAAAATAAATGGAGATCAAGGGTGCAATTTTAGAAGCGACTATACAAGAATTCTCTGTGTTAATGAGTTTCGAATATGTAGTTTAGTTTGTTTGTTGGGTAATTTGCGAACAACGTAAATGTGTTTGTGTGTCCTTTTTTGATGTAAGACGGGAATCAAAATAATGAATCATTGAGAAGAGGAAGGTTCTGCTCTAGAATTGTACTTGTTGACCCCAAAGGTACAGTTCGTTTTGAGTTGTGTTCAAAATTTTGTATAATTTTTTTTTTGTGTCGAAAAGGGTTCTTTTTGAAATTATTATTTATGTGGAAAAAATGTTAGACAAGTTTTTTGGGGCTAAGGCTATGTTAGTTTAATTTAAAAGTTGGCAAATAAGTATATTCAACAAATAAATTTATTTAAAATTAAATACATTACCAAATTTTAAAAGTTCCCAAAAACTGTATTAAATCGTGCCTAACACAAAAATTGGAGTCTCAGAAAAATTTTAATGATCTATGTACAATACTGAATTTGGGCACCGATTAAGGGTCAATTTTTTACTTCATATCTTATCGGTTTCGGGTTTTACTTAAGTCTGATGAAAGCTGAATGGAAGAACAGTAAACTAATTGCCATTAAGTTTTTTTCACTTCATAAACTTCAAACAAGTCTGAGTATATCGCTGAAGGCACACAAAAAGGAACATGGTCAAGCTGAGTCCAGTTTAATAAAATTTGTGAAACTTTGTAGTTTGACATTTTCATATGTTGATTGTAAAATTTTTAGAAATATTTCGACAACTACCAACTTTAGGGATCATACAAAAATTGTCATGGCCAATAAATTGTCAAAAATTTTGCAAAAGACCTGATCCAACCTGAAGTAAAAAAAAACATGCTTTAAGTTTAGATATGCACCAGCACATCTTTGGAATATTGCAGAAGTCATTGTTATACCTAAGCAATGTAAGCCACTAACAGAAGTTACATCTTACAGACCTACATACATATATCGCTTATATCAGTCATGGCAAAAGTTTTCGAGAAACTGCTCCCGAAAAGGCTTAGCAAAACAATAGAAGAAAGAAGACTAATTCCGAACCATCAGTTTGGATTCAGAAGTAAACATTCCACGATAGACTAAGTGCATAGAATTACGGATGTTGTAGAAAAAGCACTTGAAGAAAAACAAGTATGTTTAGCTCTATTCTTATAGATGTTGTTCAAGCCTTTGATAATGATTGGCATTTGGGACTTGAGTACAAACTGCGTAGGGATTTTATTAGGCAGTACTTAGAATTACTAAAATACTACTTCACGAACCGACTCTCTACAGTATTGCACTACCAAATTACTCGGTGTCCCCCAAGGAAGTGTCCTAGGACCTACCTTGTATTTGTTATATACTGTAGGGATATTCCAGTGGACATCAATGCTATCATGGTCACCTTTGCTGACGAAATTGCGATTTTGGTGGCTGATAAATTCGTTATGAAGGCTACAGAAAAACTGCGAAATGCAGCCGATAAAGTGGGAGATCAGACGTAATGATGGGGTATCAAATTAAACGAAACAAAATCGACGCATATAAACTTAACAAAAGTTTAAACTTCCTTTAATGTGTTGCAATTACAGTTTCCTGTTGCAGTTGGGTTGTGTCATAATTCCATTTACATTTGCAGTTTCAGATGTACAAGGTGACGCAAAATTAATCAACCTATCGGAAGATGTTATAATTTTTGCAAATGGCATCCTAGTCAATCATATTTCACATTTATGAACTAGACAGCTGAAGTATGAAAACAGACAAGCAATGGAGCGCTATACTCCGCAAGAGCGTGGAATAATATTGTGTCGATTTTTTTGAACAATAATTGGTCGGTGGTGTTAACCAAGCATGAATTTCGACGTCGATCTCGTATCGTGCCAACCTCGCAAGCATTCCGACTGGATTTGAAAAGACTGGAACCACAGGAGACGGGCTGGTCGTTTGGCAGAGAATATCGCGGCTGTGGCTGCCAATGTATGTCGCTGAGAACGAAGAAACATCAACCAGACGACGGGCCACGCAATTGGACATCACCAGACGGACCCGAAATTTAGTAGAAGACTTACACATGTTCCAGTACAAAGCGCAAACAGTGCATCTGTTAATGCCTGCTGATCGTCTGTTGCGTGTGTACTGTCAAACATTCTCAATCTCAGCAACGAAGAGGACGATTTTGTGTGGAAAATCATCTTGAGCGACGATGCGCATTTCCACTTAAGCGGTTAAATCAATAAGGAAAACCTTTGTTCCTGAGGCTCTGAAAACCCGCACGAAGTGATGCACCAAAAGCCATTAAATCCACTCAAAGCCACTGCATGGTGCGGCCCTCACTCGGGAGGAGTGATTGGGCCGTATTTGTTTGAGGATGCCATCGGCAATACGGTCACTGTTACTGGCGAACGCTACACTGAAAATAAATTCCTAGGTAATATTGACAAAAACGTTTTGTTGATCTTTAACAAAACAATTTTATCGTTTTGATAAAATTTTTGTCAATACGAAAGAATGATTTTGTTGATTTCACAAAATTTTTATAATCCAGCATGATTTTTTGTCAGTTTAACAAAATATGCACTACAAATAATATTGTCAGTTTAACAAACCAAGTTTTGTTAATATAACCAAATAAAACAGAGATTTTTGTCACATCGACAAACTTTTTTGTGATGTTAACAAAATGTTTGTTGTATCTACAAAAAATCTGTTTTGTAAATGTTTGTCAATATCACAAAGTTTTTGTTAATTTGTTTTTGTCAATTTAACAAAAAATGAAAACATTTTTGTTAAAATGACAAATATTTTGTTTTGGGGTTGAATTATTTTGTAATATTGATAAAATAATATTATCAGATAGATAAAACTATTTTGTAAGGAAACCAAAAAATTTCTTTTGTGTATGATATAGTTCACACTTGGTTTTTGTTAAGAAATCGATGTAAGACTAACTGAACTTAACAAAAATTGCGTATTGTCCATACACCCTCACGGATGGTTAAATGTGAGATCGTAGGGACGAAACGCCAATTTTTGTGGAATTAAATCCCAAAAAAAAAATACTATTTTGACAAAATTAATTTTGTTTTTTGTGGATTCAACAAAAGAAATTTGTAGAATTGACAAAATATTTTGTTGAATTGACAAAATATTTTGTTGATTTAACAAAATATAACAAGTAATTTTTGTTAATTTAACAAAATATTTTGTTAATATAACAAATTCAACAAAACAATTTTGTTAATTTAACAAAACAATTTTGTTAATTCAACAAAACAATTTTGTTAATTTAACAAAACAATTTTGTTAATTTAACAAAACAATTTTGTTAATTTAACAAAAAAATTTTGTTAATCCGATAATAATAAAAAAACAATAACACTAACAAAAAAATTGTTAATACAACAAAAGAATTGTTAATATGACAAATTAATTTTGCAAATTCTACGAAATTTTGTCATATTGACAAAATATTTTTGTTATTTCAACAAATTTATTTGTTAGCATAACAAAATAATTTTGTGGATACAACAAAATATTTTTTGTTACCTCAACAAAATTCTATAATTTTTGTTAATTTGACAAAACTTTTTGTTGGACGTATATTGACAAAATTTTTGTTAAATCAACCTAGATTTTTATCACATATATCTAGATTTTATTTTCAGTGTACATGCCTATGAAAAACGACTTCTTACTTAAATGATCTTAAATGATCAGGGCTTGATGAACATGTGGATTCAACAAGACAGTGCAACCACACACACAACACGAAGGAAGCGTTTTCTGGTCCCGTAATCTCACGTTTTGGCAATTTGGCATGGTCAGCAGGATCACCCGATTTAACCATCCCAGGCATTTTTCTATGGGGCTACTTGAAATCGCGGGTTAATGCCAACAAGCCTCAGAAAATTGCAGCCCTTAAGGAGAATATTTCACAGGTATGCGAATAGTTATAATCAGAAATCTTGTGAAAAGTCATGGAAAATGCGAAAAACGGGCACGAAAGTGTATGATTACTGGCGATGGTGGCAGCCACTTGACGGATATCATCTCTTCCACTTAACAAACAAAAATTGTAAGGGTCCAAATAAAGATATTCCATCACTCAAAATCATTTTTTTATTTAATAAAAAAGTAATTAAAAAAAAACAAATTGGATGATTAATTTTACACCACCTTGTAGTTGCAGTTTCTAGATGTAGCTACAGTTCTTGTTATAGTTCAGTTGAAGTTATAGTTCAGTTGGAACTAAAATTGTAGTTGCAGTTGCAGTTTCAGTTGAAGTTGTACTTAGTTGCAGTGAAGTTGTACTTAGTTGCAGTGAAGTTGCAGTGCAGTTGCAGGTGCAGTTGTAGTTGCAGTTCTTGTTGCAGTTTCTGTTGCAGCTGGTGTATAACTTGGAGTTGCAGTTACAGTTGCAATTGCAATTTTTTTTGAGAAGAGCTTTTTTTATTAAAAGAATTGCAAAATCTGTCTTTCGGAACATACGCATTAAAAATTTGCTTCAGATGACATAACTTGGTGCAAAAGAAGTAGTGTAGTTGTTGCCCGAGTATTATAAGGATCCAACATGTTGGCAAATTTACTTTATGGGTGGTACTGATGTTGAGACTGATCAATGGTGCTAGAATGCGAGCCAAGCATTGATCGTTGTGGCATTGCAAGTCCGAATGTTTCATAATGCTATTGAACAAATGCCTAACGGTTTATATAAACCTATATCATCCGAGAAGACAAAACTTCAGCACTTTAACTCATCAAGAACGAACCAAGTTCCTCTTGTCATGACGGGGTACGAATTTGACAGAAGATTATCATACTTCTCAAAACGTGGGAACGCATTACGGGATATATCAATATCCATTGTTTTTCCCGGAAAGGAAGGATATTTAAATATTATGGTTTCTTTTTCTTTTAATCCTTAGAAGGACCCACGAGAAAACTTGAAAAATGCGGGTGCTGCCATCTAGAATGAATGGAAAATGAGTTCTTCTAAAATAACTAGTAGTTTAAAACTTTTGACAAGGAAGGAACTTAACGAAAGTTGTTCAAAACTTAAATTATCTACAACTTTGGTCTTGATAGTTTTTTGTCTAGGATTGATATTTTTCCATTTAATATGGAAACTACTCGTAAGATTGTGATCGTTTTATTTCGATTATTTTCGAATAAACTTGAACAAATTATTTATTTATACCTTTTAACAGCAATTCTAAATTTGTCGAATTTGTCGAGTGATAATCGGCAATTTTCATACCGACAAAAAAATGACAAACTTCTGCATTAATTTGACAATTTGACAACAACTTTTGGTGAAGTAAATTTAAGGCACCATGAATAACCTTTTACATTGGCAAGACGTCTTTTTTGAACCGTCAGAAGGTATGGATATTAGTATTCAAATTAATTCGTTCTATGTGATAACTTGCTTTTAATTTTGTGTGTTTTTTTTTTAACATTTTTTTCAGTTCTAAACCAACTCGATCATCACCTGTAGGTATTTCTGGTAAAACAGTAGTCGTTTAGTGCCATCTAGTGAAAATTGTAAGAACCTAACCAATGTGAATCCCCATTTTATCTTTTACACAAACACAAATACACAATTCCTTCTTCAATTAGAAGTTGCCCGATACCAACATCTTATCAAAGACGAGCGCATGTTACGATGTTAAGCTTCCACATAGAACATCCTCTTCAACTCTCACACACACTCACATTTTAAACTCCATCACAGAACAGTGAAGTGATGCTTTTCACATCACATTCAATCTCTCGACATGACACCACTATTCCAGCCCCAACTCTCTGATTTTATTTATGACTCCCTAGTCTGACGTATTTCACACAAAAGTCATCCTCCTTCTACCAAGCAACAACCATTAAAATCCACCAACCAACTGAGTGTTTCTTCGTCTGTTTTCAATCTCTCTGAATGAGCTCCATCCAAACAACAATGAGAAAAGGACGAACAAGTAAGTCTTTGACATTTGGGTGCCACCCTCAAGCGAAATAAAAGAAAGAAGAATACAAAAAAAAAACAACTAAACAAAAAGTTGTTCATCTTTCTTTTTGCCTTAACCCTTAGGGAGCAGAGATAACTTTATACTCCTCCATCAGAGCTGCAGTTTCATCTTCATTTTCAAAATTCACCATCAACTTGGAGATAAAGAAGAATTTGTGTATCTCATCGAATGAAGCAACAAAAAGCAATCCAACTGAAATGTGGGATTAATTTCGTCCTTCGCATTTTGGATGAGGAGATTTTCGTTTTTGCAAAATTTTGATATTGTTGCCATTTCGTCAAAAAAAAAATGTGGAAGTACTGCGAATTTTTTCGAAATATTTATGATTTTAAAATTGGCATAAATTCCAGGTGTAGAATTTCTGGATCCAAAACACCCTTGTCTAAAGACAAGATATAAAAACAAACTCATTTGTTCATAAAACAAAACTAGGTACAGTGTTGCTACCAGTCAGGATCAGGATATTCAGGTCGCTCTTCTCATCCTGGATGACTTGATAATTTACCAATGGAGCAAAATTTCCATAATTACTCTAGCAAAACGAAGCACCATCATCAGTTCCTCTCTGGCCAAACAAATGCAAAACAAATGAGAAGGGAATGATGTGACGCAAGGAAACTCGCTTCGAATTAGGATGTACCTATTTATCCTGCAAGGAATTCAAGATGATGTCGACAATGTTGATGTTGATGATGATAATGTTATAATACCGCTCCGATGATGAGAATTCTGGTGATAAGAATGTTTCCGGTGTCTCGTTTTAGTTTCGATGTTATCCTTCATTGGACATTCTAAAGGACATTCTGCCCGTAGCATAGCTCTACATCAACTTGAAGCATGGATTAAAAGTGTACTTAAGCGTAAGGATATACGAGGACTAGTGAAGAAAATTTAATTACATCATCGAAATAGGTGGTTGGTAGGAGGCTATTTCGTTCTTATGGTGGTCCTTGAAAGTTATGAGAGAAACTCTGGTCTTAAACATTCACAGGGACTAAATGATATAAACGAACAAACACATACAAGCTTATAGGAAGACATTTTTGGACAATCTTTCTTTGGATTATTACTTTCGGGGATAATTTAAGGAAATTAATGAGGTGCCTCTCTTATTCAGTTGATGAAAGTTGCTACATAAGCTATATAAGCTCCTTGAGGCTCTTTGTATCCAAATGCTTGTATAATGCGCAAGAATCCTTAAATTGTTCGTCCAGATGGTGATTTGCATAATATCGTTTGCTTATCGTAGAAATGAATATAAGAATTTATGTGTGTGTTCGTAAATTAAATGAAGGTTCAATTGATGGAAAAAAGAGACTTTTTGAGTCATTAAGCCAAGCTTGATCGGCATCGCATTCTTAAGATTAAAGTTTAAGGATAGAAACTTGATGAGCGAGGGTGTGTGTGGTTCAAATGAAGTTATCAAAGGATAACGGATGAATGATTGTTTTTTCTTTTTAATTATTTCCTTGTTTGAATATTAGTAAATACTTAATTTTTTTTTAAACAATCGTCTAACTGTTTTTTTTAATGAGCTGAGAGAGTTCCGAACTGATCCTATTAGCGCTAGGTCAAATTTTACAAAAATAGTTCGTCTTAGAGAGAAAATTTGTTCTAAAAACTTGTAGCTAAGGCTTCACAAAAAAAGCTTTTATAATTTTCTTTGTAGCATTTACCGTTAAAAAGTTACGGCTGTTCAAAGAATTGCAAATATCGCACTAATCATCAATTTAATTTCGATAACTCCATTTATAATGTACAAAAACATTATGGAATAAATGCTACCATTGTTTTTGATGGTTATAAAGATTAACTACACAATAGAAAAGCTTCAGAGCAATGTCTTCGATGTGCTTCAGCTCCATCATGAGCTGATATTTTGGTCGATGAATAAGTGACTGTACTACAATCCCAACAACAAAAGTCGATTCATTGCTATCCCTTGTTAAACGTTTAAGGCTGCTAACATCCTAGTGAGGCTAGTTAAGCTAAGGTTAGATTCTTCTGGTCGCCAGCAGGAAAGCTGATATGATTAGAGATGTTCTATTGTGATACCAGATTCAATTTAAGGGACTTTATACTGTATTGTTAAACCAATTGGAGCTCCTTATAAACCATGCGAGACTAGCCACATATGTATATCAATATTAGCCAGATAGCTGGGGTCATTGTGGTAGAAATTTTCCATGGGTAGAGTCTGCTACTTTGGGATAGAACAGGACATTTCTGAGAAGGTGAAGAATCAATTTTTCCTCTTCTTCGTCCATGAGCTTCTGCAGAAATCGCGTTGCTTGCTTACCTATTGGACAGTGTCCGTTTATGGCACATATTAAGGAGCCGATAGTGCGATCTGCTTAAAGGTATAAGACACTTAGAGCGTTTCAGATCCAATACTGTCCAGTCCATAAATCTGTTTTTTTTTTGCCAAACAAGTGGTGATATTGTTCCACCTAAGGTTTGTTCTCTGTATAACAGCTTGCTTCAGCATTACTTTACTCTCTACTTATTTCTCTCTCTCTCTACTTCTGCCATTTTCGAATGATGAAAGTATTGATGCTTTAAGATATTCGACATTTGAAGATTGACCAGCTGTACAAGGCTGTACAGTTATCTTCTATTCCTCCAACATCTACCGGTACTCAACAACTCTTTTATAGAATGCACTGTCAACTTAAAATAATTACCCTTGGAAGAGAGTGTACTAATCTAATCCTGAATGCTTGGGATGAACATATGGTAATATTTTTTTGGAATCTTATAATCACTCTGCTAAAATCAGCACTTGATGAATGTCTTACAACAACTTTTTTGTATTCAAAGTCAGGATTGGAGTTGTTATTGTGATTGTCGAAAACAACTATTAAATTGTTATATAGTTTGTGTTTAACTTAAGAACAGTCATGTAAAAACACTGTTACAATTGATCCATATCATACATTAATGGTAATGTAGAACTATTAGGAACTTAACATTCCACAATACGAAAAATAATCAGACTTGGAAAATATGGTATTTTCATCGAAACTTTCAGCGATTGATTAGTAATGTTAACTAGTCTTTGTTTGCCAAACTGTACACGGGATACCAGACATAAAACATACATACCTAGCACTTGACCTATATAAGGTGGTGTGGAAGAAAGTCCACAATATTGTTAATTTTGAGATATACTTGAGTCTTTGAAATTATGTACCTTTTTAAAGGTAAATGCTACGGAAAAAATTTCAAGACTATTTTTTATTAAAAAATTGCTTTATCTACAAGCTTTTATAACATATTTTTTTACTTCCTGATCTTGACAAATTTTCAAAAAACCCATTTTCATGAACTTTGACACTTCGACGTCGACCGGTAATTGGATCATTGAGGAACTCTCTCAGTGTATATAAAGGTTTTTTTCAATATGCGGGGGTAGATTTTGCCGGCCTGTGGTGGCCATGTTGTTTTGGTGACATTTGTCAAATCTATTGTTTATTATTCAGTTATTGATAACAAATTACCAATGCCAAGTTACACGATTTACGCATTTTACTGCAGACGTAGAGGCCTTAACAGTCGAATCTTCAAAGTTTGGTGACCAAATTTGAGACGACCTTTTCGGTTATAATCCGTGTAAGGGTACAACAGAACCCGAGGCAGTCGATTCCACGCCACAGTGGCCAAGAACTCGGCCTTTCGCAGACTTCAACTTGGCGAATTTTTCGCCGGGACTTGGGCCTACACTCGTATACAAGATCCAACTAAAATAGGAACTCAAAGTTCAAGAACATAGACAATGCCATTTGTTCGCTGATTGGCCTTCGGAGCGTTTGGAAGAGAACCTCAGTTTTGATCGAAAAATCATCTTTAGCGATGAGAAGTCTTTTGAATGGCTGTGTTAACAAGAAAAGGTGCATATGGGACGATACCAATCCAAACAAGGTTTATCAGGTGACAATGCATCTTCAAAAAGTTAACATAACACATTAGGTTATCGCTCAAATTCAGCTGGATCTATGCGGAAGAGTCATTGAAAATTGGACCACTAGGATCCGTGTCATCGGAAGACCCCGATATGGGCATTTAAACTTGTCCATATATAATAGCATACCTACATAAGCCTTTGAAATAAATAAAAGAATTTTTTTCATACCTCACGCACAGTTTGTTTTATTCCATTTCAACCTTTACCCGGCCTTATTAAAAAGACCCTTTGGAGCTCCATTAACAATGCTCATGCCAAATTTCAGCAAAGTTTTTCCCTGCAAACAACTATTGTCCCTGGACTTCATGTCACAAAATCGCTTCTAGCTTTTACTTTTACTTTTACTACAATTATTTCGCTTACAACACCTCTGTATCAGCAGGAGATATAATTGGAAAACAGAACTCTCTTTTGGAGAAGACAGGCTAGTTCTTTGTAAATATATTTCCGAGAATGTAAATCCTTGTATTTGCCCAACCAATTCCTGACCCAGACTTAACATTCACCAGTAAAGTCACGAGATCTAGTGAACACCAGGAAAATTTTAAAAAGCCTCTAGGAATTATCGAATACAACAAAGCTAAGTCCGGCATTGATCTGTCTAATCAAATTACTTCGAGGAAGCATAATATACTCATATAGAGAAAGAATAGAGGATGCTTATGACGTAAGACGCTTGCATTTGGCCAATGCTGGATCTGAAGAGCTTCAAAGGTTAAATAGCTTAAAGCACATAGCACTAAGAGGACACTGTTTCATAGGCAAACACGCAAAGCGGCTTCGAATTGATTCAAACCATTTCTGCAGAAGCTGCATGAACGACATGTCTTGACTTATTGCAAAGACCTAGACTCCATCTGAGAGACTTCTACTGCAATGATCTTAGTGATTTGGCAAATACAGATATAGGCAATCTCGGTCGCTTCATAATGAACTCCAATTGAGTAAGGCAGTGCCTTACTATGCTTCCCAAAGGATTCTCAGTGAAAAAGGCTATTTGATCTAATATTTCACTTAAATTTCGAGAGTCTAAATGCATTTTTTACGCTCTAGATCTTTCTCATTTATTAAACAAGATTTTTCTTTGAAATAAGTAAAAAGAAAAAGGATGAACCTAATCAGGTGGTTTCGGCAGCGGGATGCGTGTTGCAGAGACTTCTGTAGATGTTAAGTCTTTGTTCAACTCTCAATGAAGGCAAAAGTTTTTCGATTAAAATGAACAAAATAGACTAATCACAACTATAGAAGTAAACTGTCTCAATCGTCTATGTCAGAAACTGCCTCAAGTGAGGATGATCCCTTATCCGCGGCTTTTCTAAACTTTGGCTTTATCTCTTTTTAAACTGTTAACTCATTTTTGTGTTAACCTACCAAAGCCACACATGACATGATTAATAGGATCCAATAGGTTAAACATGTTTGGGTTTGAGCTCAACGTTTATTTGTCATTGAATTGAACTTATTTGCTTTTAGGTTAAATAAATGTGCGAATGCGGAAATACACACATATATCTGACCCAATTTCATTTCAGTCTGAAGACCAAATAAAACAAAACGAGCTCGGGTACTCTCCTTTTTCCTCAAACAAAAAAAACCTACAACCCAAATTAATTTCAAATTAAATATTTGCCTCCTGGCACTCTGCAAAATGATCCAAAAACAACAACAAAAAAATGATAAAAAGAACAAAAAAATTATCTGCCAACCCAACACTAATTGAAAGCCATTTAATAATGCCGCAGAAAATAAATACATACATACATAAGTAGGACTAGGTATATATCACCTTTTGTTTAAACATTTTAACTCAAATATATGTACAAAAACAAATTAAACGGTAAACAGGTGCTTGCCGCCTTTTTACAAATAAAAATCACTCTTGGACGGAACAATACGAGAGCAGGCACCAGGGGTAGATGAAAATCCCAAGATAAATACCGCATCCGCCTTTCATTAGCCGAGATTCTCCTCCACTGTGCGCCCACGTAGGTTATGCACACACTCCAATCTTGAAGCACCGCATTTAGCGTTTTATGTCAACCGACCCGATGCGTCGCGTCGTCGTCGCTCGTAGCCATCTGCAAACAGAAGCAGGTATAGAATATAGCTTTACCACCACACCACCCTCAGCTCTGGAATTCTGGATATCTGTTTCGGTTCTTTTTTGTTTTAAGTTCAGTTTCATCAGTATTAAATCAACAGGTTTTGGGGACTCGGTTATAATAATTAAATGGGATCTTGTTGAGAAAGAATGAAGAAAAATTCCTAACAAGACTCTCTAGATCAAGGGTGGATTTATTGGGCCAAAGAGAGGGCTCGAAATGGTAGAAAAGATTTGTTGACCTATTTCGATCAAAAATAAAATTGGTTACAAATGTAGGCCAGAGCCCTGATTAAAAGTGGCAGATGACAAGTTTTGAGTTGACAATTCAATTTACTCAAAAATATTTTAACAAATTTCGGAAATTCGCTTGTTCTCAATGAATTGTCAAATATTTTCAAAGAATTGTCAAAAATTGTGAAATTTTTTTTTCTAAAATTTTTATCGACTATTTTGTATGACTTTGTAACTTTTAATTTCGTGCCGGAAAAATTGCGCTAAATGAATGTTGTTGTTGTCACTTCTCGATTGAACCAAAATTTCAAGTTAGGGAAAATTCAACTCCAATCCGCTCATGGATTATATGCTTGCATCGCTCAACGCAGCACTATACTGATAAGATGAAATCCAAACATACAGCAAATCCCAGTCAATATTCAAACCGCGAGTATAGAACAACGCTATACCCAAAGGTAGGATCTATGTGGTCTTGAGTTGACGTGACGCTTTAAAGAAGACATTCCCGCCCACCTATGCCGAGAATCACTTTAGGCATCAAGCGGTTTCCTTTTATATTATATTGTGTGTGGATGTGGTGGATTAATTAGAGAAGCCTCAGATAAATGTTGACACACTCTTTCAAGCTGATCCATCGCGCTGTGTTGTTGTAATTCTTACATTTAATCACCCACCGCCACCATTAAGTCTGTGGAGAATGTGGTTGGTTATTTTTTTTTTGTTGAAAGCCATCTCATCACCGTGGCCATGCGAGGCCGATGCGATGTCATCAGAGTTGGCGTTTTGTGTTATCCTCTCGTTTAATTCGAACTCAAGTCGCATAAATCGTTCGGGAAAGCATTGAGTGTGTGATTTTTTGTCTTTGTTTTTTTTTTTTCTGTTGGATCACGGGGACTTGCAACCCTTTTTTAGAGCCTTTTTATTTTTCTTTGCTCTTTTGTGTGTCTGATTTAACCTTAATTTTATTCAAATTCCTGTCAAGTTGATGCAAGAGACTTGGGCGAGTGGGTCGTAATGTTCCAGATCTCCAATATGATAACCACACTTGGTTCTAGATTTAAGAACCAACAACAACAAAAAAAAAAACAATTTATGGGTTTCAGATAGTTACTTGATTAGAAGATGATCCAGGGTTTGAAATGGGGCTTGCTGTATTATTAAGGTAGGTAGAATCATTGAGAAGAATATTTATGGACAAAGTTGATGACGAGCGACAGCTACACCAACGGCTTCGATTGATGTTACAAACTGTGAAAAACACATTTTATAATTGACGAAAAAGGTTAAGAATAGTTTAAGGCCTTCAAAAAAAAAACAGAACATTTCTGACAAAACTTAAACTCAGTATTTTTCTCACTCTCATTTCTCTCCCGCTAGTGAAAGTATGACTAAAAAAAGATGACAAAATGGGATCGAAAGGGATAAAATGACGTGAATTAAACGCAAGAAAAGAAAATACAGAAGACTGAGAACATTCAGACGAACGACCTTCTCCTTTGGTACTTACATACTCCAATTTTCCGGAAACCGTGGAAGCGAAAAACAAGCTCTACTCAACTGTACAATCGTCTCTCTAATAAATCAAACTTCGGAGTGGGACTGAAGTTGCTGGGCTCCGAAGGTTTGGGGTCTCTTTAAGCAGTAAAAATATAAGCTATCGTCAATATTATAAAGTGCAACAAATCAGTCAGCCATACTATCTGTTGAAACAATAGTCTGAAAAAAAGTATAATGCGCGAGGGTTAAGTCTAGAATTGATATTCGCTTTCCATCTGTTACTGTTGGCTAATTTTATGCCAAATCTGTGAGTGCTTAAGACCTTTCTGCAACAATATGATCGGCACGTACCAGTGTGGCTTCAGGCCAGGCAGATCAACGATAGACCAAATTTTCACATTGAGGCAAATCCTGGAAAAGACCAACGAATTTCGAGTCGAAACCCACCATCTTTTCATCAACTTCAAAGCCGCATATGATAGCATAAGTCGCCAAGAGCTTCTATTGGCTATATCGGAACTCGGGATTCCGAAAAAACTGATCCAGCCAGCCGCATGACCTTATAAAATACGCGGTGCAACGTGCAAATGGGTAACAGCTCATCCAAGCTATTCCAGACTGTGTACAGGGTTCAGACAAGGAGATGATTTCTTCAACCTAGTCCTGGAGCAGATAGTGCGCAAAAGTGTTGTTAACCTGAAAGTCACTATCTTCAACAAGTCTTCCCAACTGCTTGGCTATGCGGACGACATCGATATCATCGACCGCCCAAGCAAGCTGTGCTAGAGGCATTCACAGTGAAACGCGTTGGTCTTGAAGTGAATGAGGACAAAACAAAGCATCAGCTGTCCATCGCCTAAGACGAAACGTCACAGTTGGTAGCAGTAATATCGAGGTAGTCAAGGAGTTCACCTATACCTCGGAACAAACATCAATTCCACGAACGACACCTTAGAGGAAATCCGACGAAGAACTACCCTAGCGAACTGCTGCTACTTTAGTTTGGCCAAACGAATGGGTTCAAAACTTCTTTCTCGAAAGATAAAGTGCACGCTATACAAAACACTAATTTTACCAGTTCTACTCTACGGCGCCGAGTGCTGCACGATAAGTACGAGTAAGAAAGGGGAATTGAAATTGGGCACTTTCGAGAGAAAAAATCTTTTGCGGATATTTGGTCCTATACGCGAAGAGGGCGAATGGAGGAGAAGATTCAATCGTGAATTTTAGGAGCTCTTCCAAGTCGGCTACCCTGCTCGGTCACATGGAGCGAATGGACAACAAAGCTCCAGCCAAGAAAACCTTCGAATCCCAGCCCCCAGGTTCGAGACGACTAGGAAGACCGAACCTCCGCTACGGGGGTAAGTCGGTTTCAGACGCAAGAGCTTGGTCTCGATGACTGGAGGGAGCTCGCGAGGGATTGCAACCGATGGAAGACCGCAATATCTTAGGCAAAGACCCTCTATGGATCGCGAGCCGAATAAGTAAGTAAGTAGGTAATTTTATGT
Source organism: Philhelius festivus (assembly GCA_963931855.1). Lineage (NCBI taxonomy): Eukaryota > Metazoa > Arthropoda > Insecta > Diptera > Syrphidae > Philhelius > Philhelius festivus. Next base: position 8,648,409 of record OZ007557.1, read on the forward strand.
CACTTTAAAGCATACTGTTGTATAAAGATGGAACCAGAGGACAATCCCTATTTTCCCAAAAAAACAACCTAAGGTGTTGCTGATTCAACTTGGACCCTTACAGAAGGATCGGAATAATAAGTGCCTTATGGTACACCTTGTTTGCCTCAGAGAGGTTTTGAAATTTGGTAGCCTCTTTGGCTCAATGAAGCAGAGATTGACAAGAGAAGGGAGGCAGCTAGAAATGGCGGCCACGGAGGTCCACCTCAGTGACCCTAGAAGCGCTGGAATTCCCGGTTTTGATACCATAAACTGATTTAACTCGCGGTCTTAAGATCGAGGTCTACCCATTTCAGAAGGTGTCGAAGTTCGTCTCAGAGGCACTTTGTTATCTTAAGAAAAGAGATCAAGTCTTTGATCTTCCGTTCAGATAGTTCGTTAAAGTCGTCTAGGAATAAATTTCAGAATAGTTTGGCTCTCATTTTATCTAAAGCAGGCGTTTGCAGAGGAAATAAATAACTGTTTCTATTTCCTGCTGATCTCTACAACTACGACAATGAGCATAAATAAGGAATGATGCTATTGGCCAGTTTTCAGTGCTGTTGCTATTACCCTGGGTCTTGCATGGGTCACCATATAAGGTAATTTCTTCGGGACTTATTATAGATGGGCCTCATTTTTCTAGACATGAAGCAGTTGGTAAAAAGCCCCACCTACGGTTGGATTCTATGAGAAAAATTCAGACGATTTTGCCCTTCATAACACCATGAGGAATGGGACAAGACTATAGTTCATAGGTTTATTTCAATGCTTATATTCTTGTTTGAGTTTATAGCAAAGCCCGATTTGGAACCTTATTGCTACTCCAAAGTTAATGCTGGCTATGGTAACGTTCTTTCGAAGAAGCTACTCTTAAGTGCAATTGCTTCAGGCATGTACTAACTCTTTTGATCGCTTGAGCCACATCTTCTGTATCAATACTGACAAGAGTACCACTGACATCGCAGGGTGTTCTTCCGAGTATATCAACATTGTTATCATTGGAGTATGAGAGCAATTAGAGCCTCTTTTCGAAAGATTGTTCCTTTATTTCATTCATCGTCTAGCATGCTTCGGCTCGGGCCTTGTTATCTTGAGATGTTTCGTTTGCCTTTTGATTAAGGTTACAATTTACATTTCCTCGATCGGGCGCTCCTGCTTGTCCTCCTTTTTCCTTCTCAGAAGCCGATATTTTCCTCTAGACCTATGTAGGTATGTGTATGCTTTCAAAATTTGGCCTGGCAATTCCATTTTGAATTTTATCTACTAGGTAATATATTTAATTAATTTAAACCTAAGCAGCTTAACAGATTTTAATCAAATTTGATACATCCGACTTGGCTTCTGTGGACTTATTTACGAAAATAAAAAGGGAAATTTAATTTGTAAGCTCTTAAAATAACGGTATATGTCTCATATTATAATAAGTCAACATAACCTGTCCTATCCACCCCTTTTCACCACAAACAATAATTAACTACGATTCATATTAAAATCTGAAGTGAAAAAAATACCTACTTAACCAAATAGAAGTCACTCTTCCATCCAAGTAACCACCGGCACCAGTACCATCACCACCACCGACCGCCATCATCATCATCATCACACTCCACATTGCCGAAAAGACATTAAAAATGATTTATTTCCACCGCCATAAATTTGGACTCATAATTCAAATAATAAACTCACTGCTTTCTTTCCCTTTACTTCTTTGCGTCGGTTTGATCGTCATCGTGAGAAGGTGAGAAAGCCTTTTGAATTCAACCCCTACTCGACCCCCACTACCCCCTCTAGTCCTCTCTTTCACCAGTCACAACCTCAACAACTCTTCATTGAAACAAAAAAATCACAAAAATAAACACATTTTCAGCGAAAATGAAATAAATAATTACGAGGACGACGAAGGATATAAAATATAATATATCTGCATATCCACACACACATTTCAGTAAAGGCCTCTCGTATATATGAGCAATAATAATTATAACCCGTACACAAAATTTCCCCCTTTATTATATTATTTTTTTTTTATTGCCACAACCGTCTCATGTTATTAATTTTATATCCTTTTTCCATCTGATCCTTGCACCATACAGTTGGTATAGAGGTACTCACTTTCGTACAGCCATATGCATACATGGAGAAAATAATAATAATAGCCAAAACCGCAGGAATAATCGAATCCTTGGCAATAACTCAACTTCAATCAAAAATCATAATTCATGTTCGACAGGACATCGGTCTTTTTCGACTTTTTTTTTGAAGGGAGAAACCCAGACCCGTCAGCAAAGGAAAATTCACCCAGTGAAGAAAACACGCTCAACTGCAATAAATATCCTCAGAGTCGTTGCTTTTATTTCTGCTGTATGAGTGTGAGAGTGTGTGTGTATTTGAAAAGTAATCACCATTTCACATGAAATCATTTTTGGGAGGAAAAACGCAGTCAAAAACTCTCAAAAGAACGAAGAAGAAGTGCATTAACCATTAGACTTGTGAAGATATAGACGAACAAAAAAAAAACAAACTATCCCCCTTTTCTGTAAATGAATTATTGACTTGGTGGTCCTCTGTCGTCGACGACGACGACAGGCCCCAAATGTCATTGGGTATTTGTGTGGCCGCCTTGGCCGGCGAGCATATAACTCAAAAATCATCATGAAATATCCTTCCGGTTTCTTACATTTCGAACTACTGTTTTTTTTTTTATTTTTTTTTAAATAAAAGCCGGTTCAGGGTTCTTTCCTGTTATAAGAAAAAGTTAACTTGAACTAAAGAATTCGTCAATGAATGGGACTTTTGTGTTTGGGTTTTCGTGGTATTAGCCTCTCGGTTTATAAATTATTTTTTTTTTTCGGGAATGCCTTAGTCCTTGGAAGCATAAAGAAGGATGAAAGCATCTTGGTGGTTTATATATGCAGTGTAGGTAAAGAAAATTTGTATAAAAGTCAAATCTGTAAATTAAAAATGTTAAATTCTACTATTAACAGCAAGTTAACAGTAAATTGCCTTCAGATTCTAGAAAACTAAGCTTTACAAAACTCTCAGTTTGATAGTTAAGTTTTTAAAGAAAATTTGAAATTCCTACTGTGATTAATTTGATTTCAGATATAAAGGGTACATAACTTCCTTTATTTAAAGAACGTAGGCCTCGATAGCAATTTAAGAACCAAGCCTACGTTTGAATAACTTGTGATCATGTTGGCGTACCCTGTACTACATAATGGCAAACTATGCAACGATTTTGGACGAACAATTATATTTTCCGACGAGGCGGATTTTCATCTCGGCGGCTTAGTTAAGAAACAAAATTGCCGCTTCTGGGAGGGGCTCGGAAAACCCACACGTTATTGTCTAGAAGCCAATCCATCCACAGAGGACCGATGTTATGCCAAAAATACGGAAACGATTCAAGAACTTAAGGCCAGTGAGAAGAGTGCGTTTGCCATCGAAGCCTACTTTCCAAACGGAAGTTTTGTGATCGCAACCCGGTACGCGCCATTTCTGAAATTGATTCAATGCAGTACCATTGGGGCCTGTCTCGGACCAGAGAACAGTTATTTCATATCATGTCACTACATTCAGACAAATCACGAGTGTTCAAGAAAAAGAACTGGAAGTCCTTCGGACTATCAGGTCAACAGAGAACAGTATGGCAGTGAAAGCTTTAATTTCGAAATTCTCGTGGTACTTGCAAACATGTATGCCCTTAGTATCGATGGTTATTTTGAGGTGAAACTTTCCGAGGCACCTCATATCATTCAAGGGCAATTTGGAGTGGCCATTCCTCAATTAAGCCCGTAACTATTTATTTCATGTTTGTTTTTTTGAAATCACATTCATTCATTTTTCAAAGGCAATTGAAAATAAACCTAGAAATGGAAGGCTTTCAACTGCAAAAAATGAGAACAGGTAGTGTGTTCATTAAGGCCAGACAGTAAACCAATATGTTTTTCGAGAAGGTCTTGAAAGACTTCGAAAAGGAGTCATCCTTGTGAGACAAAGCATCAAAATCACCTGCATGCTGCATCATGACAATGTGCCTTATCACACAGTATAATTTCAATTTCGCAAGCAAAATATTCTCAAGGGTTTTCAACCTCGATATTCAACTGACTTACATACTCCCAAGGCAATTCTTTTCATAATATTTAAAAGATATTTTAATCCAATAAAAAGTCCTTCTCAAACTAAAAATTGAAAAAAATAAAATGCACGACTGGGTCGCACGAACTTGCTCTTATGTAATAGACTAACAATTTTAAAAATGAATTTTATAAGAGAAAATTGTTGTTCCGGTTTCTTTTATATAGAATATTTTAAAAACATTTGTGAGAAAAAAATTTGGTACCCCAACTTTAAGCTGTTATTACTGTACGAATAAAAATTAAATTAAAAAAAAATATTGTCAACAATCAACAATCAAGTTGCGACAAGTTTTTTGAAAATCGGTTCAGTAGATCTGGAGATTGACTGTCCGCAATGGGACAATGTATTTTTTTATGAGTCGACGTTGGTATCCTCTATAATTCGGCCAAAAATCGAAAATTAAAAAAAAATATGTTATTATGTACCTAATAAGGTTCCCGAGTAAAAAATTCCCAAAAATCGTGCGTTTTTTTTGGCGTTCTAGACCGTACTAGTACCTTAATGCAGAATACTATCCAAACTGTTGGGAACTTAAGCCTAGTACGCAGATCGCGCTAAATTTTATCTCCCATACGAAATTCTCTCCAAAATTTAGCTTAGCTAAAATTATGTCAAGCATTTTAGCCGAGAGGTACGCTGCTCCAGCTAAAAGATCAAAATTTCTCTTCGAACTGTACATAACTTATCTGTCGAAATTTAGCGCACGAAATAATTGTCTGGCACATTTATTCTCGAACTAAATTTCAATTTCAATTTGAAATGTAATAATATTTGAATAATATTTAGAAGAATATTTGATGACGGAAGTCTTACAAGATTTTCCACAGCAAAAATCACTCATAATTCATAATTCTCATTCATGATTCTTAAAAAATCATACTTTAAAGCAAATTCTTTCAAATCTTTGAAAAAAATTCATTTAGAGAACAACTGTCTTCTGAGAGATGTTCTAAACAAAGTTCTTATGTCAAAATTTAGCTTGGATTTTAGCTGGTGTTTGGAGAAAAATGTGGGAGATAACATTTAGCGCGATCTGCGTACTAGGCTTCAGCAGGAAAAAATGATCAAAATCGGTTGAACTGTTTTTGAGAAAATCAAAAAAAAAATTTCTAGGGGGACTACCATTACTAACCATTTTTTTCGAAAAAAAACTAAATTCAACCATTATGTAGCTTTAACTATATGAATTTTTTTTATTTTTTTTTTAATCTGTCGAACAGGTTTTGAGAAAAAAAATATTATTTAATTTGGAAAAAAAAATTAGTATGGCGGGTACAGTTTTTTTTTTTTCGTCTTAAAAGAAAGGAAAATCTTGTGGGGGCAAACATTTTAAAATGATATCTCCGAAGTCTAGAGGAAATTGGCCGAGCCATTTAGGCTGTAGTCGTACAAACAGACCGAGAGAATTGCGAGACCCACTTTTTTAGTGGTATGTATCATCGTAATGTCAACTTTGATGTACGAATGCATAATTTGCCATATACTATACTACATCGCAAGTAAAATTAATACTATAAGAAAATTTTGTGTTATGAAGCACTAATTTGTTTTTTTATTTTCTTATAAAAACAACTACCTTAACAATTTTTAGTAGAATTCCTAAAACTAGGTGGTTTTAACTGTTTTGGTTTTTGAAGTTAAAATTTTTGCTCAATTTTTAGTTTGAAAATATTTTTTAAGGAAATCAATTATTTAAAAAAAACGGCACCTGTCGCCTTAAAACTGTCAAGAAAAAAATATTTGTCCTAATAAAGGTATGGTCTATGGTAAGAATATGTTACCAAAAAAATCGACCTACAACACCAGCAATGAAAATCTTATATTTCTTAAAAATTGCTCCAACGATCTTGATAAAATTTATACTACGAGTATCTACCAAAGAACATGAGACAATTTTTCATTAAAACTTTTTTAACAATAGATCCAACAGAAGTTAAGCATATCAAAATTTGGGTCAAAGATTTTTTTTTTTGAAAATTCGATATTTCAAAAACTACTGACTTTTATATTTTTTTTTACATAAATAAATTAATTTTTAAAAACCCGTTCTAACGGTAAAAAAAAATATTCTAAATTTAATCAAAAAGGCCCCGTGGTGGTTGGGGTAATTTTATTAAAAATTTGTGTTTCCTTTGTTAGTTCTCGACTCGTTTTTTCGTGGGTTAAAATAAAAAATCAATTCCTTAAAGTCCCAAAAAGGCTATAAGTTATAGCGGAATATCCAAGAGCCCTGGTCCAGGAGAACCAGGAATTTACACTAGCAGCTTTTCATGTGTTAATGTTGCTAGTCGGCAATAAGTCGCTTGACATAACCTCGCTTGAAACAACTTAACCATTGAATTGTGTCGAAACATAATTTATCCACAACTTCTAAGCTTACGTATCAAAAAAGTTTCACATTTGCAATTGTCACATGGAGGTGAAGAGTCTCGAAATGCTTCGTTGATTATTTAATCAGCGCCGCCCCAGGTTTCAATTGGATTCATTAACTATCGCGGAGTTTGAAATAAAATGTTGATTGTTTTTTGATTTATTCAAAATAGTGACATAACAGGGGCTTCAGTTTTCTGGTGTATCTAATCGACTTAGATAAAAGGCAATTTACTATGACAAAACATAGGTTATCTTAGAAGATCTATCGCCCTTTCAAAAGCAAAATCCCTAAAAAAAACAATTTAGTTGGAATCTTTTGAATTTCAAAACAGACCTTTGGATTTATAGTCCAACACACTATACACATCCATTACGAAACTGGTTACACTGTCTCAATGTCGTATCTTTGACAACAAAATAATTCGACTTATTTCCCTATGGAAGACAAAATAAGTAGCAAAATCGATTTAAAACTTAAGTCCGTCTGAAGTGAACGAAATAAGTCTTTTACGATCTTTGTTCTAGGCGTTAATATTTCTGACACTTGGTTTTGAACTTGAAATAACACCTTTACGAAAATGTACCAATTCATTTTCCAAAATAAAAAAAATTCTTCTCCTAGTAATTGAATCATTCTTATTATTATTAATTATTCTTCTAAGCTCAATTCAATATCTAATCTTATTTAAAATATTAATTAACTCAAAAGCTCTGTATTTACTAAGAGTTTCTATGTCTTCTAATGCTTATCTTGACTTTGACAACCCCCACTACCTACTATTCCTATCCTTCAATTATCGTCCGAAAAAAAGAACCACCCTTATAGGTCTTGAGGGCCTTTCTTTTTTTATTTGTCGAATATAAGCCTCCTCCTTTCATAGGAATATTGTAATAAAAATGTTATTTTATTGTTAAATGATATTGAAATAATAGGTCGTATTTTGTTTTCGTTCATGACAATGACATACTATGAGTATAGGTATCCTTACTGTAGGATTCTATGCAAAACAAACAAATTTTGTTATGATAAATGGCAGGACATTCAGTTTTTTTGCTGTTTTTTTTTTTTTTTGCTTTTTTTTTTGAAGTCCAATTCGAGCTGACTCATATTTTAATTACCACACCATGTGAAAAGGATAACCCTATAAAAGGGTGTTTCGATTGTCAGGTTGTAATAAATTTTTGAGCCATTGCTGGTTATCGTTCTACCTACATACATATATGTATCTATTTATATGCATAGATCCTTATTTTATGCATTTTTATGTCGAATTGTCGAGCGAGGTCCTTCATCGATATGTTGTTGCATATCAGCGGGTGCAGCAGCAGCACTATTAGTCGTCGAATTATGTGTGCGAATGTGTTTGTATGTATGTTTGTGCATATATTGCATGTCCTGTCGAAGATCAAACACATAAATCAACACGAGAAAAACCATCGAAAATTCCACACAGGATGTCCGGTTTGCGTTATAAATGGCAGCCAATGTTCTCTGACTAGGACAATTCGCATATAACAAGATGAAACAAATATTAAAAACCAAACAAAAAAAAAAAAACAAAATTTTTGGCTACATAAACAAAACGGACAACGTACAAACAGCAAAAACCCATAAAAATGCATCATAATTTTTGGCTGTAAGACTCGTTAATATTCACGTTACCATCACCATACTACAAATAGAAAAGCAAATACGGGAAAACAAAAAAAAATACATGAGATTCGTCAACACGACAAAATAAGGCTCGACGATGCAAAATACCTATTTATGAACACACAAATGCATTCGAAAATGAATGACTTTACGGGAGCGGATCGGACAAATGAAGAGCCTTTTCATCAGTGAACGAGCAATAGGAAGAAGACTGGCAGAAAGAAATCTTACAGCCCAACCCGAGTCCTCGAATTACACCCACAGTATCGTGGAGCAGTGAGACTCTGTTTTGTCCAACAATATGTGAACTGGACTATTGAACATTTGAAGAACGTATACTGTTCTCGGAGCAGAGCAGAATAACCTTATGAGTGCTAGATGGTCTTATGAGTGTGTACAGAACAGACGAGGAAATAAGAGATTGGCTCCATGTGTCACAGCCGCAACAGTGGGAGGCACGATAATAGTATGGCGGCATCAGTTACCAGGCTTGTACCAACGTTGTGGTCTTCGACATAGAATGTTCTCATAGTTTTTGCACCATTTATCGGAGGAAATTGTATACTTATGCAAGATAAACCACGTTGTCATTTTGCCAGATCGGTCACAGAATATCTTGAAGAAGGCAGTATTCAACCTTTGCCAGCACGCCGCTCGGATCTGAATCACTTAGAGCACATATGGGACAATCTTGAAAGACGGGTTCGGACAAGCATGCCAGCGCCAAGGGAACTCAAGACAACTGTAGTAGAGGAATGGCACAATATTCTTTAATCAGTGATTCAAGACATAATGGATGGATAGGCTCAAGAAAACAAACTGACATGACCAAAACCACCTTCTTGAACTAACTTCTACATCAACGTAATGTATAAGATTTGACTAAGACCTCTATATTTGATTTTGATGCTTGACCAATACTTAGCACATTGAGAAAGCAAAAGGATTTTTGCAATATGGAGACCGCCAGTTCCTCAAGCTAAGGAAAACGCTCCATTTAGGTGCAACAAGTGAACAGATCAAAGGCAGATTATTGATGTACATTCAAAACAGTATTGGACTGAGAATTGATCCCTGTGGGACTCCCTATGTCAACAGCTCTAAGACTTGTGCATGTCCCATCGCTTTGTCAAAGGCCTTTGAAAAATCAAGTAAACAGAGGAGATTGATATGACCATAGTCATAGACACTCATAGAGGATTTGTCAATTCCTTGCAAGGGGCAGTACATCTCTGAAAATTATTTTTAGTAAAAAAAACTTGACATAATTTCTTAGCTATCACTGGTAATTAAAAGGCATACATGAGTTAAGCTAAGGTATTTGCAGTAAATCGTTCAAGCTAACAACGAAGTATCGCCCTCTTTATAGACTTAGCTTCCTTCAACCGACCCTGTCAGTATTGATATCATTCCCACACACCAAGAGCAAGCTAATAAATCTTCTACTCTAACAGAACATGCATTCATATTCATCATCAACGAACAAAAAAAAACCAACTCGAAAACGAAAGAAGGGCTTTTGAAATAAAATCCAGTCGTCGAAAATTCGTTAAAAACGCATTTTTACACTGCAGTTGCAGGAAATAAGAAAGAGGAAGAGTGAGGAAAATCCACTGCCATTCCGGGACAAACAAAAAAAAATCCACTGCTCATCAATGATGTCCATATAGTGTGTCAACACTGACTTCGTGGTACGTTTATATTCATAATTCTGCACATTCATTTTGAGCTCATGGACGAAGGACAAGTACATCGTCGTCGACTCATCGTCCTGTCCACCACTGTTCTGCTTGTCGATAGATATCCATATCCTGTGACGTGCATTTTTTGTCCAAATGCATGCCATGCCATGCCATACCAGCCAGACATGCAACGCATCAGTTCCGCCAAAGAATACTCGTATGAAACAAAAAAGGAACCAAACTGAATCGGAAAAAAAGGACTCGCGCCAAGTTGTATTATTGTCTAGGCTGTCGTCATCTTTACCACCCATCCCTCTTCTTTTTTCTTTTTTTTTGTTGGGTTTGGTTTTTGAAACGTTGTTATCGGTGTCCTTGCAAATGCAATGCACCTATAAATCAAAATAATATTTTTGTTGCCATTGTATTATTCTTTCTTTTGGGTGAGTCCTTTTTTTCTGCCTGCGAGTCCGGTATATCCTGAGTACACACATATACCTACTACATTGGGGAATTTGTCAATGTCATCGATGATTTCTGTCAGAATTGCAATGTTCCTACACTACACACACACACCGACAAACTGCGGCAATGTTTGAATGAATTTATGACATTCAGAGGATCCAGCAGCAAGGACTATACTGGGACGCCGCGCCGATTGTCGTCTATGTTGTATGCATTTTATGGACGACACGCTGGTAGTTGCAGTTTTTACTGCATGACGGAAAAACATACACAAGGGGCTGCAGCTACGGGAAAGAGTGCTTAATTATTATTTATTGCTATTGTCTCTTTTGGTTTTTTTTTTGACGTCCTTTTTATTTTACTGTTACTTGGGCTTAGCCAGTGTTTTTGGGGGTGAATTCTGGTAACAGTTTTTTAAATTTAAAAGATTCAGTTGCCCAAGTTCTTAAAAATTCTGCGGTCCTATATTTTCTATCGGAAACCCCTAAAATCAAAATCAAGCGTCCATGACGAGTAAGTAATAAAATATCTTACCATCAAACAAGGACTCTATCGTCTATAACGAACCCTCATAACAAATGTTTGATTGAAATTTGCACCAAGGACACGGAAATCCTTGGCAAATCAAATAGTTACACGAACAAACCCCAAATGAACAAATTAATTGATGTCAATTAATCAAAAAAAGAGAACAGCACGCTATACACATTATTTTGGTATAGAAATGGAGAAAAAGGACTCAATGTCCTTCTTTTGCACCACAGTTCTAAGGTGCCAATGAAAAAAAAAAAAAAACTGCACTTATGAATGCGTGTGGTGATTTCAGGATTTGACAGGATATTCCAATAATTTATGACCATCAGTCTGTCATTAGCCTATGTCGATCAGAATTTCATCGTGATGAAGTTAGTTTTTGTGTGCATAAGTGTGTGTATTGCAAATTTAATGAATTTTTGACTTATTTCTTCTTCTATATTTTTTTTTTTGGGAGAAAATCAATAAAATTGGAATGCTTTGTGAGAAGACGACATGACACACAGCTGCATGTCGTGTGCTTGATGATCCTGAAAAATTGTCCAAAAATCGAATTGATACACTTTCGCACAATAAAAATAAAATGTGCCAAAGAATAACATATAAATTGTGATGTTTGTTTAACTTCTGATCATTAGTCATGGAAAGTGCGAGATGGAATGAGTGTGATACTGTTGTCAAGATATTTATCTATAGATCGAAAGGCACTTGATTAATGATTCACATGCAAAACTAACAGATGTTATGTTCTTCAGTTCGATAAGAGAACAGTTTGAAATGTGTAAACGAAAGAGCTGAAGTACGAACGTTAAACACATAATTCCACGTTTATTTTAGTAAGTTACGTTTTTAGAAAAATTCTTAAAACAAATACAACAGCTTCATATTCAATGAAGACATGCAAGTCCAGCGTACTAGCCATCGTGTCAAGGAGTACTGGGCAAATTATCTTTAAAAAAATAAATATTTGTACTAGCTCTATGGGACGATGAGTGTTTACTTTACGTGTCGGAAAAATGGGAAGTTTAAATTAAATCTTTCATTTTGATGATGGTCTGTTTGTCCGTGCCGTCCAGATCAGATCAATATTCAGCTAGAGCCTATACAGACGGACGAATATGATACAATTTCAAAAGATAACAAAAGTGAAAGAATTTGCGCATGTCTAAGGATATGGTGTCATGTATTTAAAAAATATTAAAAATATTAAAGAGATAATTAAAATCAAAGTAAAAATATCAAATCAAAAATATTGGCTTACCATTTGAAAAAAAGAATATATTTATAAGTGTGTCACTTACCTGAAAAGAAAAAAAATATATATGAATGAATTATAGAGAAAATAGTTATGGGTGTTATAAATTTGAATAAAAAGTTTTGAATAAAATTCTTCATAATGAAAATATTCTTAATACACATTTAAACTTTTTTAAATTTTATTTTGTATGTGTTTTTTTTACTTCAATAAAAATCTCCAGTGCAACATTTTTAACTTATCCGAAATTCAATAATGCCTAAATAGGATTATACAGCATCTAACTGAGAAGCCCACTGTCGTACCTAAGCGAAACGCACTTTAGAAACGCACTTTAGAGTTTAGAGAATTAAGACACTGACTAAGAGCAAGTCTGCGTGATCTATAAGCCTCTTTTCATGATATGCAATTTTAAAAAAAAGCTGAAAACTCATTGGAAGTGACGATGCAATACACTTCTAGTTTCGAAAACTGCAACTAAGGAAACTCTAAAACCACATAAATTGGGAATTTGAAACTGACGAATGTGCTTATATTCGAATATATTTAAATTTATTGACTCTAATGGAAAAGTTCTATATTTGGTCCCTAGAGATAAATCTGATTGCAATTTGACATCTCATATATACTTGGATTTTCCAAAATCGTTGTAACATGGATACATACGTTATACTTTTGAAAATGCTAATCTATGGCTCCTAAGCTGACTGCATGAGTCACACTTATGTGCGTTTAGATCACAGGCATTTTACAAAAAAAAAATACAAAAAAACATGTCACATTTCGGTGTTCCTCAAGGAAGTCACTTAGGACCTATTTTATTTGTTTTTTTGCTTACTGATTTTTCAACCAATATTTGGACCTTTTTCAGCTGATTACTATATAAGTTTTGCCTACCTTACAAAATATTGACTATGATCTATTGGAAGAAGATTTAAACATGTTAGATGAAGTGTCAAAGATAAGGGAATAAATGTGTCGAAGTGCATGTTTATCCATTTTAAGCGCGTCTTTCCTTTATGGATATTTCTTATGTATAGTATTTGATATCTTAGCGTTACAATGGAATATAAAATAAGATTTTAATAACAATCGAGCTCGTTCTTATAATACGACAGAAAAGATCTTGCAGGTTATATTAAGGGGACTGATGTCTCTGTGTTGTCTAGGTTCAGATGGTCTCATTTCTTGAAGATCAATCAAACAGTGCTGAGTTGCCATTCATTGCTCATCTTTTGCTTCGACCATAATTTTGGAGGTGAACTCGTCCATATGTCTGCCGCTTTGAATAGATCGGCACCAACGCCTAGAGCTCCAGAAGCCTTACCGGCCTAAAATTAAGATGCAGCTATATTAACTTCATCCAGAACAAGTGGACAAAATTGTTGGCATACTTCCCTCGTCTAGATTTAGTGGCACAAGTTGCATAACAGCGTTATCCGATTCAACATTTTCAGCACCTTCAGCAATTCTACATAGTACAATCTTCCTTTGATCGTTTTTATAACATGGCGCATTGCAGAACCTGAAGAAGTTCCTTTTACTTTTTCGTAAAATTTCATTCCTGCTTTTGTCCTTCTGAGAAATTGATGTTTCTCACTTATTAGAGTTCCCGACTATCTCTGGTCCTTCTCTGGAGTATCATTTTGTATGGTTTTTGTTAAGCTGCATGTACTTTCTGGTACTCATAGCTCCGAATGTGTCGAAGTAACCAATACAAGGTGTTCACTGACTAGTTGAACCTGAATGGAACCTGAGACTGCTACCTGAATCAAGTCTGGGGATCTTTTCCGGTCCTGCCTGGATAGAAGGTAAAATTCCTAAGTGGGAACACTTTTTTTTCATCTCTCTTTTGCTGCCTTTTCGAGAATATTGAGGTACTCCAATTGAGGTATAAGGTTCACCAAAGTTTTCAAAAAGCATGTGGTTAAAAGTTAGAGAGATTCAATCGCAATTTTAACACCATCTCCTATACGTATGTACCATCAATCTAGTTCAACTTTTATTTTCTAAATGGTGGAATTAGGTGTGGTGAGTAGCCAAATACGATGTTTGTATGTCTAGCCAACCTTTTTTTTCCGGAACAACTTATCTTAAGGTTGTGAGTAACAATAATTGTTGACTTGAGAAATCTCGATTTTTTTTAAACCATATAAAATAAGTTCTAAAGATACAACAAGAAGCTCTGTCTAACAACCTAATTCATAGCCCGAAACAACTGTGAGAAAAATCCCTTCAAATACAAGACCCTTAATTAAGTGATGACTATCTCTTTGTATTTAAGCCACAGCCAAGTCGACAAAGAACAAGTAGTATCCAAAGATTTATATACCAAACAACATGAAGCTGATCGTGCGTCCTCACTCAGCTTCAAAAGTAACCAAACAATAAATATGTATGTACTCGTATATGCAACAACACGCTCCTGGTATATACTTATACCATAGTTCTTCCTCATGTGTCCGTTCATCTTGGTCGTCGTCGGTCGGTCGGTTGGGTTGAAATGTGTTGTGCTTTTGTGACGCAATTAATTCTCCAATTGGCATTTGGTCCCATCATCATCATCCAACCCTAGGGTTTCGCTTCCAAAGTCCAAAGTTGTGGCTTGTTGTCCACCATCTATTTCCAAGTGTGAGGTGATGATTCTTTTCCTCTCCGTTACGCCGTTGTCGTTGCCGTCAACGACGACGACCAACGTCTTCCAAGGACTTGGGGATGTTGGACACCGATCGAAGCTGGACCACTCCTGCTCGTTCTTCTTTATTTGCCCGATTCGTCGAATGCAAATTTATGTGATTCCAATCGCGTTCTCGTTCCAAGTCCGAGTCTAAGATGAGAAGACTCACCATCGCATCGCTCGCATCGTCGTTGTCGCTGTGGTGTCGTTGTATGTCGTTGAGTTATTTCCCTTGAGGAAGTGAAGTGAACGCGCGAAAAGGAAGATCACTTCTTTTGAGATCTTTATCTCGAGAGCTGTAAGACTCACACACACACACCCAAACACACAAGCACACACATATCTCTAAATGGAAGCGGTGCACGATTTAACATCTTTTAGAAACTCAGATGAAGCTCCTGCTCCTGCGCATAGAGAAAAAGCAGCTGAAGAGGGGTCACTCCTAGTTTCTGGAGACGTTAAATTACACACTGATCAGTGGCCAGGATCTCTCGCTAGAGAGTTGACCCAAGGGACAAGGGACGACCGTATGGCGAGATATTGATGTTGTTTTGCATAGAAATTAAATGTTATTGCGCGCAAATTCGGGATATGCCGAATGCTAGAATAAGATATATGTGCAGGTTTGTGAGATCACCGGGCCGGGGATAGAGCATATGAATATAGCAGCAGGAATATACGAGCGAGATTTATCGCAGCCGATTACGATTATTGAGAGGTGTGTTCGCATTGGTCAGTGGCTTGGTTTGTGTACTCTAAGGTAATTGCAAGTTGTATGCGGTTACCTTGTATGAGATAATGTTTACATGGCTAGTGGAACGTTTCCTTTTTTCTTTTTTGTACACCTTAAAGAGGATAGTCATGAAAGCCTGGAAGCATATATGTGTTTGCTAGATTTTGCTTTAAGAAGATCTAAATCATGTGACAATGATTGGTGTGTTTCTAGATATGAACGTGGTTTCGACAAATATGTCTCCGAGCTTCCTATAAGATCGTCGGCAGAATAAATTATTGTGAATAATTTTTTGGGTGGAGATCACTTGAGGGTGATGGATTGCAGTTTAAATTCTGTGTTTGTGGGCAAAATAACTTAAACAGATGATTAAAGATTTGTTTAAGAATTGATGGTGGATTTTTTCGCACATAATCAAAATTGTTTCTTCAATTCAAAATTTAAATTATATTTTTTTTTATAATCACAAAATTATTAAAAAAAAAAAACAAAAGATAAATATTCTACAAACATAAATTTTGAACAAAATCCCTAATCCTTCCAAAGTGTATAAATATAAAAATTCGCGTTCAGCAACCTTTTCTACTGACCGACCACCATGCCGCAACCATACTTGTATAACAAACATTCACGAGCAATTTCCTTCTGCGACGAATTGTCCGCAGGACAAGCCATCACACCAAGAATACCTTACCTGACAAGAAGAAAACAAACAAAAATAAAATCCCTCAGTATGAATGGTCCAGGAAACAGCAAAAAGAATAAAATAAATTTTGCAGCAGTCGCGGGTATCCTTGCTCCTTCTTCATTTTTTTTGTGTTGGTTGTTTGTTGTTTAAACCTAAAACCCACAAGCTCTCCTGGTATTTCATTCGACGCGATGCGGAATTATAAGACTTGAGGTATTGTACCTGGTGTGTGTCCCTTTAGATAGCAAACAAAACAGGATAATAATGGTCACCAAAGTTTAGCGCAAAATACTGACTCCACACACAAACAAACCCACCTACCTATAACATAGAAAAAAAGGAAGAAATAGCACAGGAAGGACATATTATAGGACACATCACAGAA
Source organism: Philhelius festivus (assembly GCA_963931855.1). Lineage (NCBI taxonomy): Eukaryota > Metazoa > Arthropoda > Insecta > Diptera > Syrphidae > Philhelius > Philhelius festivus. Next base: position 8,665,016 of record OZ007557.1, read on the forward strand.
GAAGCCTATAGTAGAAAGGATATTTCTCGAGTGTTTTATTATTTTCGTTTTTTTTATAATAATCAAAATAAACCAAACAAAAAATTAAATAATTTTTTTTTTGCGTTTAAGGACTTAAGCTCTATCATATAGCAGGATAAAGGATAATAACAATAATATAGCACAAACACAGTGAGAATGTGAATTAATGTTTATGGAATGAAAGAGTTGCCAGAATGAACAGCAGGAACAGTCAGATAATAATTATTGCCCTGAAATCAAAAACGGATCACAATAAATATCCTGGTGGTATTTGGTATTGTACTTTTCCATTTTCGGTTTTTGTTGTTCTATAAAACGTAGGTATTTTACGAGTTGGGTGGTTGTATTTTCTAACCAATAAAATGTGGTTATGTTGCAATTGAAGTGAATTATTCCATGCGCTGCTGCACAGGGAAATCAATAAGAATTACTGTGTTTGAAAATCGGGTCTAGTGAAAATCCTTTAAGAATATTTTGGGAACAAAATGAGTTTGGCATACAAATTATTTTAAATCGAGCTAGTGCTTATTGTGGAGTCGTCATAGGTTTTAAAAAATTTTAAAAGCTGGGGTTGGTTTGAAAATTTCAAGATTTCATGATAGACCTTAAAAATACAGGTTTCAAAAATAGGACTGCCAGGCCATCTACCTACTCATCACGACTTTTGTGTAAAATTAATTTACTGAAGCATACATGGGATTGCCTCATAAGCTCAATTTACTATAGAGTTGACATGTACTGGTTACATTTCAATTAAGGTAGCAAATACAACGCACTATTAAATTCATAGTTCAGCTGCAGTGAAATATGGAACGACTAGATATATATTTAAAACCCGTTAGCCATCCAATTATGAAAGTATACTCATCGCAAGAAATTATGTAATAAATACATAAATGAAATATGTACTGAGTACATATGTATATCTAACTTGAACAAAGTGCTTTGTTCACAGAAATCTTAAGTTTCAACATTCGTATAGATGTATGGATGTAATGTAGTGAGTACATAATGATTATTTACTTACGACAAATTTATGTATTGACAACATAGAATATTTATGGACACATACGTAATGAGTACATAGAAGCTGTGCTCACTACATAAGCAGTTACTCTTCACAGATAACCAACAGATATTGTATTGAGTACATACAACATTAATGTAATGAGTACAAATAATTCTTTATTGGCTACATCCGTTGTGATAAATGTATGTAGTTCGTAAATATTTCAACATGTAATATGTATGTAGGTATATTGTGCAGAAATCTATGCAGGGAGTACATACATACATACATTTACATGCATTTATGTTCTGAGTACATTTATTTGTTATTTTTTTCAATTATTCCGCATTTATATATAGAAAATTCAAAAAATGGTTTAGATAAAATTGGATTAAAACAATTTTTAACGACTTTGACTTAAGAAAATCTGAAGTTCGCCACAAGGGGAAACGGTGATAGGTACACAATTATTTTTCAAAGTGTTTTTTTTTTTATATTTTCTAAGGCAGATGATTTCATGTAAAATTAAAATTCATTCTAGTCCACTGTAACAAATCTTTTTCATAACAAATTCGTATGATATTTAAACTTTGCCTTCCATCACATGAAGTAATAAACGTAAATCAACATCGTTGTCAAGTCGGGTGCGGATAGCCTTTTTCTAATTAAAGAAAAATCAACCAAAAGAAGCCGCCTGCCATCATCCCCACAAAACAAAGAACACGAACAATACATACAATGAAAACTCATCTGCGTTGTAAGCAGTGTTGTCACTTTACCACAATTGTGGTAGATCTACCACAACTTTTTAAGATTTACAAAATCTACCACATCTACCACGGTAGTTCAAAAGTCTACCACTATTTTTTACATACCCTCCAAAAAGAAAAATTAAAAACAAAAATCTGTTATTATACTATCACAACACAATTTGTTTGTCTTAATTTTTCTGAATGCAGCAGTCAGCCTTCTACTACATTTTCTGGACAGACTTCTTTACTCATTAAGATGGTTTCATTTTCATTTTATGTATATTTTACTCTTTTCAACAAGACATTTTATGTTATATTTTTGTTTGAATATATAAATTAATTAATATTCTTTCATGTAAGAATAATTGTTAAACAAGCCATGTAACATAAAACAAATCTTGTCACATAGCCAGAGAACTCTAGCGAACACTGAAACACTGATCCGCAGACTGTTACCAGCTAGAATCTCTTGTTTTCTTCAATGTAGATACCAGGGTTAAGGGATTCGTTTTTATTTATGTTCTTTCAATGGGAAATTTAATAAAACTCGAAGGCACCCCCCTGATATTAATGAGTCTGTCACAGCTTTTTATTTAGTTCCATTTGACTCATTCTTATGAGTACCTCCAATTAGATAGGATCGAATTCTAAAACTTTGTTCACTTTTGGGCAGGCAAATTAAAGAAAAATCTCCCGATTGGCACGAGTTTTCATTAATAGGTTGATTTATGTATATTTGGCTAGATAGAGTTAGAGCAGGCAGGCAGTTACTGATTGAATTGAACACATCCAAAAATATAACCAGGAAATTGAAATTTATAAAATTAAAGAAAATCTTCTTGGGTATTACATTAAGCTTTGTGATCAACTAATAAAAGGTTCGAGTTTTCAAGTGTGCATCTCCAGTTGCTTTAATTCTTAAGTCCAAAAGAATTTCAAAAAGGTCGGCAACAAACTATTACCGTTAAAAAGAGTATTCCCTTTTAACGATATTCCGCAAGAAGGTATCAATAACTAGTGCGATCTCCACTCTTGCTCTTTGAAAGTGAACAAATCAATGACATCAAAGGGGATGGATTGACTTAAGCAAAGAGATGAATGTAGTCGAAGAGTCCATGTTTTCGAATTTTAGTAAATATATGTTCAATTTAGCTGCTTTACTACATAACAGTGCAGCAGCAGAAATAGCCTTTTCAGAAATGAATGCAATAAAAAACAAACTTGGTGTCAAAACTATAAACAGTCTTATTTTTGCTAAAAAAACGGCAAATAAATCTGATATTTTTATTTCTTGAGCAGAATTGATTCGCTTTTTTTTTTTAATTTTAATTTGTTGATGGTAAGTTTAAAGATACATATATAATATGTATGTATATAGAACAAAATATCACAACAAATATATTTAGGTACTTAAATCAATGTGTAAAACTTCGTCTTTATAAATGACTTTAAGTGCTCTAAAAATGTGATTTAACGAAATATTTTCTTATTTATTATTATTTATAATGGGCCTTACCAATAATCAAATTTAGAGGCGAGTTTAATATTTGAGTGAAATTAACCAATATGTAATGAGCTCTATATAGTTAAACATACATGTTATGAACTTAATATATAAGTGGACTCTAAATTATGAACCATCTATTGTACATAACTTAAAAAATAAAATGTAACATGTATTATGGTCAGTTATAAAGAGTACATTAAATAATGGTTAATTTTGATCAAATATTAAAGTCGTCTCTAAATTTGTTTATTAGTAAGGCTCATTGTATACATATATATAATATTTATTATAAGCTCTATTTTTTCTTTTTTTTTTTTTTAATAAATACAAAATATTGAATAAAAAATATATCTCACTTATTTTGCTAGTTTTATATAATATCAATACATATTAACGGTCCATTTTGTTAGCATTATAATTTAATATGTTTGGATTTTGTCCTTTTTAATTATTTATCATTTGGGAAATTACAAATCTACCACACAAAATCTAAATCTACCACTGTTTTTCGTCCCAATCTACCTCGGGTTTTGAAATGGAAGTGACAACACTGGTTGTAAGTAATTAAATTTTTTTTTGTTTTACAAAAATCACATAAAATATTGCACCTCGTACTGCCGCACTTTTGATTTTTTTTTTCTATTTAATCAAATATTTGCGAACGGATGTTCAAGACGGTTTTATGTCTCGAACGAGTTCTTGTGTTTGTCGGTGTGAAGTGACACAACAGCACAAATGAATATAATTTTCCGAAAAAGGTGAACCGCATCTCAGACACTCAGATTATCAAAATCACCTGCGACACAAGCAAATATTGCACGACGATGTTGCCACAGTTTATGAGGCGGTATCATTTCAAACAAGTCTTGGGCGCAAGTTGGCTTGTAGGGAAGGAACCTGGAAACGCTAAGTAAATATTTCTTTTTTGAAATATACGAGTCGCGAGTGTAATCTGGAAGTGAAAGACGCCCCACTGGTGCCTGCTGTACTTCAAATGATTTAGAATTTCTTCAGAAAATTGTAAGAGAATGTCCTGAATTTCTAGGACTTTTGTTCTATTTCAACAAGAGTGAAGGCAAATTGTGTGTGACCAACTTTTCAAAGGTTAAAAGGATTCTTGGGAAATGCGTGGGGAGTCTGATAAATATTGTGTACTGATTTGAGAATTTGTGGAAAAATAAAGGCGGAATTGGGATGAATTTTCAACCTAGACTTATATTTTTACTAGCAATGTACAGTACAACACGGATATATGTAAGTCGTCAATTAAGAACATCAACTAACTGATCAAAGAAAATTCTAACTTGTCTATTAATTTGTACTGGAACAATAAAATTGAGGCCGGGATTGATCAAAAAACGAACTTCCGTGTCTTAAGCTTCAGACAACGACAGAAAACAGAGACGTACTTGTGACAGCAGGCATAGATCCAGGAGACGCTGTCTTGGATGATGACCTTTATTGTTGAAGATCAGCTGGAGAAAGTGGAGGCTGTGGGGGTTGTTTTTCAGCAAGTGATGTATAAGGTATATATAAATACAAGAACTCGCTCCAACCAGGACCTGGACAACAGAGCCTTACTCCACCACTTCTACCTTCGTAACGACCGACGCCGATCAGAGAACCTCTGTTTCACCGGATTTATTGAAGAACGCTTGACTAATGCCATCATATCGCCGAGAAAAATGTTACCAGTGCGGTGGAAGACAGCCGTGGTTCATCCTCTCTCGAAAAAGGGAAAGAACAACTTCAATCCATCGAATCTCCCGTCGATAAGTCTTCTATAGAGTGTCAGCAAGGTATCCGAGAAAGTCATTAATAGAGTTCTGTCCAAGTGGGAGGAGTACAATAATATATCATACCGAATAATCAGTTCGGTGCTAAGGCGGGACATGACACTATTCATGCTGCTTCTAAAATCGTTTCTGATATCTAATGGAACAAATCCAAAAGACAGTGTACGGGTGATTGTCTGGTTTATTGGGAGAAGGCCTTCGACACCGTTTGGCTAGAAGCTGACTAAGCTTGGTATAAGTAAACCACTTTTGTATATGCTTTATGACATATTTTAGGTTAGGTTAATGGGCTGACAGTTGATCTTGATACCATCACACTTAGATCAATGTATGTATATCCCTTGTGATACCCTAGGGGCATTGAAACCAATAATAATCCTACGTCATTCAAGCCCGCTAAGGGTGTTTGTGGGTTACAGCACGCTATAGCCTGAAATGTCGGCGGGTACTTCTATGCTATATGACATGCTCAATGGTAGAAAGTTTGTTGTCAATAGTGACTTCCACCAAGGCATTCAACATTAAAAATGGGTTTCAGCCGGAAGCGGATATTTCGCTGATTCTACTCAGCATTTACACCAGCGATCTGAAAGGAAGTCCAACCCAGGCAACTGCGTGTGCTGACGATCTTATTGCGTACAGAACGGCTCCAAGAGTTGAGATTGTCAGAATTCTCTTGCAGCGTGACTTCGACAAGATTCAGCGATTTTGTGATGACTGGAAGTTAAAAGTTAATTTCCATAATCTGAAGCGATTCTGTTTAGGACTCCGTTGCCTGAAGCCCCAAGGGATATGAGAAAGAACTGGCACAAGCTGGTGATCGTAGGGCCATATGGAGTAAAAATGTAGTAAAGTACCTTGGAATCTGGTTGAATCACTATTTGTATTTCGACAGACTCATATGCGACCAGGGCTAGGGGAGCGTTTGCCCTGACCAAACGGTTGTGTTTTATAAGCCGGCTTGCCACCAGGGTAAAGGTGATTTGCTACATGGCTCTCATCAGGCCGATGATTGCCTACCTCAAATGGAAAAGTCGCTGCCTTGGGATTACACAGAAAACCAGTATCGGAGTTCATACAATTATTATTCCAACAGGGCTCAATACAACGAAGCCAATATAAACGAAAAAGATAATTTCTTATTTAAGCTGATTGGCGGTCACATTGCAAGAGCGATGGCTCAGCTAATAGTTCAATCTTTGGGGCTTATTACACCTAAAGTTAATATTCAGAAAGAGTACCTATATTCCATCAAATGTATTCCTCTATTTAGACAGTCGAGGGCTGATACAGGATAGAAAGGCCGGTGCTTATCTACCACGTCTTCGACCGTAGAACTGTGGATAGGTGACTTTTATATGGACGTGCTCGCACAAGATGGTGCTGAGCAAATTCGGTTCAGTAGGACTACGTCCTAACGGAACTGAAGAAATCGGAGGAAACAAGTGAACCAATTTTGGGAACGGGATCAAAGGTATAGGAAGAATCAAGAGAACCATTATTGGGGGCTCAATTCCGAATTACACGTCAATTAAAGTCGACTAATCTTCGTGTCGTGACCGACTTACATGAAGGCATAGATTTTAGTTTGAAGTAGGGACAGTCGGGTTGGTACAACAAAATTAACAACACTTGTTTAATCTAAAGCGATTATTAGAGCTCGAAGACAGCCAACTTTAAGTCAATGGAGAACTAGTTCCAACACCTAGTAACTCGTATGTAGAAGTAAGAAACTGGGGATCCAACCCGGATTTTCAATACCAAACCGCTGGTATTTAGTATATCGCCATATGTTTTACCATAAGATCATGAAATACACAAATCCACTGGTCCAGATTCTACATATTTATGTCCCCATTAATGCCGAAAAGGGGAATTTTATAGAGTTTGGCATGACTCCCATTTATCGAAATTGCTTGCATTTGATATCGATGGTATTCGTTGGATTAGATTAGATTTTAAATATGATATTCTCAAAGAAATAATTTTGGTGTGCCTCAAGGTTCAGTTTAATCACCGATACTCTTCCTCATCTCTAACGTTATTTTCCTCATTTTAAGTCGTAGCTACATTTATCATGTCACGGTTTGTAGTTATTGCACATAAAACAAAATTATAAAATAGAATTGCAATAAAATGTCAAATACTCTTTGTCATACATCGACAAGGTTGTTACCTACCTATGCCCCTGTTCTGTATGCTAAAAGAGAACTAAATTAAACCAACCCTAAAGCTCAAATCTCCCATAAAAGAAGAAATAGTGAAAAATAGCTGTCAGCGGTAAATCATTGGAAATGAATAGCGAAACAATCGCATTTCCAGTTTTAATGTGGATTTCCCTCTCAAGGGGGATCGGATATCCTTAGTCTCGTCTTTACCCTACTATAACATCGTCATAATCACATCAACATCATCATCATCGTCTTTTTTGTATCGGTTCTCGTGTGTTGGCAGTAATATTTCTAGGAAATAAATCTCTACGAATCACTATTTTGCAGTTGCAACATATTAAAACACTCACACACACTCTCACAAAACATCCATCCTAACACAAATATAAAGAAAGTCCTTATCGGGACTTGTATTTTGCTCCATATAACAATTCTTGGCGTGCGTTTCCCGAGTAATTGTTCCGGATAACATTTGTATGACGACCATAATTCAAGTGACGACAATAACTCACATTTATGCGCATTGAATTTCCTCCGCATATGTCCTTTTTACATCCATCGTCACACACTCATAATATGCGAGTCTGACTTTTCTATACGTTCATATAGTTCGTATCCTCAGGATGATGATATGATGCGGATGAGCATGATGATAATAATAGGCAATAAATTAGACCGACAAACAATGTGTGTGAGCGCGCATGTGATTCTTATTATTTTATTTATAACACACAAAGAGACAGAGAGGATCCTTTTAGGTTTTTTTGTTGTTTTATTCGGCTAAGTGTGATTGTAATAGTTACTGCAACAGAAAAACAGCAGCTAAGGCTATCAGTAAGAAATCAGTCACAGAATATTTATCAAAATGAAACGTGTTCAGGGATTATGGTCGAGATGGTTGATTGTTGGAAATGTAGATAGTCAATCTTCAAAGACAAACGAATATTGTTGACAAACCTTTTAGATACTTGCAAAAAGCAAAAATGGAAAACACTATTTTTAAATTAATTTTTTGAGAACAAAGACTGATCTTGAATTTTTCAAAACATTCCGAGGGATTGTCTAGATGATTTCCTAAAGTGGTACCTTCGGCGTCGCTACAATGTTGTCCCAGAAAACTTTTCACATAAGTGATTCCCTGATTACTTGAGGTGGATAGAAGACCCAAAGAGGAAGTTAGCCTTTAAATCCGCAAAACGGGCCATGCAATCAGTTCGAAAACTAGGTCAAACTAATAAGACCTATAGTATTAAAGGTGAAGCTAAATTGTCTTGGACAGTAAGCCTTGGCTTAATGGTAAGTGCGTTGGACTGTCGTGCAGAGGGTCTTCTGTTCGATTCTCAGTCGCTGCAAAAAAGTTTTTCAGGGGTGTACTACCTCTTGCGAGGAATTGACAAACCTCCTCGAGTATATCTTGTCATAAGCAGTTCCAATCATTAGCCATTCAAAATCTACAGAAAATTGTGGGACCCCTCCATTCCTGGTAACACGGAAACAAGAATGGTTTAGTTGTAAGTCACTAGTCACGTCAACAGTCCGTGAAAGTAGTCGATGAATGAAGAGAATGTCGCTTATTGTTCTTCGTTTTTTCGTTTTTTTTTTATTAACAGAAGTCGGTCTCGATACGGATTTAACATAAAAGGTTTATTCCAAGTCAGGCCACGAAGTGCGATACGTAGGAAACGAAGTTGAATACTCTCGATTGGATATATGAATTTGTTGATAAGGGGACCGTACTTCGCAGGCGTATTAAAGGGTGGTTAAATTTTAAGGGCCGATGTTGAATGTGAACCATACCTAAACGTCAAGTTTTTTTCTGCATTTCATTTGACATTTCTCAACTTCAGACTAACTCAATTTGAACCATGGAAAGATACACAATCGAGCAACGCGTTAAAGTTATTCAGGCTTATTATGAAAATGGGCGTTCAAATCAAAATGCATATCGTGCACTTCGTGATTTTTCGGTCAATTTAATTGTCCAAATGTGCGTACAATCGGAAAAATCGTGCAAAAATTTAAGCAAACCGGGTCTGTAGGAGATGTGAAAACACCAGTGAATGCTCGTACAGCTCGTACTGCAGAAAATATTGCTGCTGTTCGCGATAGTGTGGCTGAAGAGCCGTCCACCTAAACTCATCATCGTGTCCAACAACTGCACCTCTCACGCTCGTCGTTGATGAACATTATGCATACAGACTTGCATTTACACGCTTACAAGATGCAATTGACTCAAGAACTAAAGCCTCTTGACCATTTCAAGCGTCGTCAATGGTCAGAATGGTGGCAAGAAATGGCAACAATGGATGATCAATTTTCGAAGAAAATCATCTTCAGTGATGAGGCACATTTTCACCTCAGTGGATTCGTCAATAAGCAAAATTGGCGCATTTGGACGAATGATAATCCAAGAGTGATTGTCGAAAAACAAATGCACCCACAAAGAGTGACTGTTTGGTGCGGTTTATGGGCTGGCGGCATCATCGGGCCGTATTTTTTCCAAAATGAGGCCGGTCAAGCAGTTACTGTGAATGGTGTTCGCTATCGTGAGATGATAACGAACTTTTTATGGTCCGAATCGGAAGATATGAATGTGGACGATATGTGGTTTCAACAGGTCGGTGCCACTTGCCACATAGCTAAAGAAACAATGGCTCTTTTGCGCGACAAATTCAATGGCCGTGTTAGCTCACGTGGTGGCGATGTCAATTGGCCGCCAAGATCATGTGATTTGACACCGTTGGACTTCTTTCTTTGGGGTTATTTGAAAGAAAAGATGTACGTCGATAAGCCAGCAACAATTCAAGAGCTAAGGGATGAGATAATTTGGCACATTAACGGCATAGAACCTCAATTATGCCTCAGCGTCATCGAAAATTTGGACCATCGGATGCAGGTGTGCCGCCGAGGTCGCGGCGGCCATTTGGCCGATATTTTGTTCCATACATAATTGAACCATACCAATATTATCATAATAAAAAGAAATGACAATAATTTCCTAAATAATTTGTGTTTTATTCAAAATCAAAAACGGCCCTTAAAATTTAACCACCCTTTATGTATAAAGATCGGGTCACGTAGGGGTCAGAGAATTCTTTAGACCAACGTTTCACAAAGCCTATTATAGTAAACGTATAGTTAAATATGGGAATTTTTAATGACCATTTCAATATCGTTAATACTAATAATAAAGAGATGAGGTCCTAAGTGACTGCCTTGTGGGTAGACATTATATGATGAGTTATCGATTTTTAATAAAAAAAATTAACTAGAGATTTCGATCAAACTTGACGACGAACAATATGTCGAACATTTTTTACGTTTTTGTAATTTTGTAAGGTCAAAAATAAGAGTACATAGCATACAAAAATCATCAAGGAAAATTGTATTTTTCTCAAAAATCTACCGCAACAAATTGTTAAATACAAAATTTGAACTGAAATCCGTTCACATTTCGAATCTCGATCTCAAAGACATCCATTCAAAGGAATGCAAAGTACGAAATGCGCAGAGTGATATGCAGATTGCAAAGTGTCAATTGCAGTGAAAAGTGATCTGAAGCTTTGGAAGTGCAGAGTGCGAATGTGGAATGAGGTTGCGAGTGCAGATTCTCAAAAAGTGCGAAGTTCGGATTACAAGAAGTGGTGTATAATGGGCAAAGTGTGAAGTGCGACGATCGGAATGCGAAGCGATGAGTGCGCATACCCTTCATACATAGTATTTAATTTTATTTATTTTTTGTTCAAGCGAAAGAATAAGAATACAGTGGCGTTGAAATGTATCAATGTTTGATTTTTAAAGTTATGTTAATCTATTCTTAAATTTCACTTTTGAAAAGTTTTCCAAAGAGCCGGATTTTGTGAGACAATTTTGAATATATTTAAGGTACAAACAAAATTAAGTTTGAAATAGAAAATATTGAAAGCACAGATCCAGGACATCCTCAAAATTTGTTCAAAACAATTATTTTATTTAATCATTTTTTTTTTTTCAGGATGTACGGAGAACTCTTAACTCCTCAAAATAAATCTTAAAATTTAAAACAAGTTTTCGGCATATCGAGCTATGCATATTACAGATATTAATGTAGGTAAAGAAATGATACGCACATTCCCAGAATAGTGGGGAAGGCTCCTCTGCAAACTATGTACATCCAAGCACATTCATTTAAAAATCTTACATCTCATTAAATCCTCATTTCGTGGACTGATTCTCTGCTAAATTTATCATTTAATGTCCACTTAGTTGGGTTTTCCAATAGAGCTAGAGAGGTATGGTACTCGTACATAGGTCCATGGGCAATGTAGACCATCGTGACCAAAAATTTGAGAATAACTCTTCAAGATATATGAGCCGAACAGGTGTTCATTTTGTATGTGTCGCATATTTTCACAAACGGCGAACCGCACTAATGAGTAGCACGACCTCTTTCTATAGTGTTTTGTATAGTTTCCACCACCTTACCTTGCCCACCCTTCGTTCGTGATGCTTTACCCTTTTTGGAAAATAGTTCCAAAATGGCCATTATCTGTGAACGAGGAGTTGTCTCTCGTATACATAAACCACCACCACCATCTTTCTCTCTAAAAACAAAACCAGAATCAGAAAGAAAAAAACAAGCCCCAAAACTATGCACGGCGATGAACAAAACGGGACCGAAGAACACGGACAGACAGACACTGAATCCTGAGCCAAGCCAAACACACAACATTCATTTATATCTACCCCCTCCCTCCACACACTCGCGCCCCTCTTGCCGAACCAAACCTATTCGCACATAAAATGTGCCATAGTGTGCATTATTTTAATGTCACTGATAAATCATTTTTATGTTCGTGGTAAATCAAGGAGTCTTCTATCCTCCAGGACTCTTCCCAGTTTGGCTTCACTCAGACCGACCCAGACCTAGTGCCTCTATCATACAATGCACCGCCGCGCTGCGTCGCATCTGGATTCTGTCCTCAAGCCCAACGAACAAGTAGGTTATAGGTATGGATCCACCCACTAGAGGACTCTGCGCCGTTTTTAGTGGACAGCGCGCAGCTGAATATTGTTGTCCTTTAATTTTAATTTTTATTTTTTTGTCGGTTCTTATTTTTTGGGATTTCCATCGCATTGGGGTGTTAAACTTTATGCCCTAATGGGCTTTTTTTTTGTGTTGAATATTACACAATTATAATATACATAAATACAATTGCGAAAAGGGACAACGGTTAAAACAAAAGCCAGCCCCACAGCTTGCCCATCACAATCATACACAAAAGCGCTGCTTCGAGCTCAAGGTATAAGGATAATAATAACTCCATCCCCTCTATATATAAGCTATAAGCCAGCCCATCCCTGGACAACAAGGACCACCAAATCGAATGGCAGCAGGAACATGGACCAAAGAGCTGGATCTGGTGAAGAAGCACGAGCCGGAGCAGGAGCAACATCAGCGAGGTGGTTATAATATATTTAGCGACTACACTGTGAGGCATAACAAATAATAAATGAGCGAGAGAGGTGCCATAAAACACTTTGCCAGGATGACTCAAAATGTCGGACGGGAGAAATTATCGCCAAAAAAGGATTTCGAAGAAGGATTGCTGCAAATATTTCTCCTTTCTACTTTTGCAGTTTCTGTATATGTGTAGTCCACTTGCATAAAACACTCTGTGTCATTTGGTTAGGTATAGATTGTTTTAAAAATCAAAAAGGACTTTGGAATTTAGAGTTCTAAAAAATAACGGCTATGCTCGTTCTGGAAGGAGAGGATACATTTCTGTTTAATGCACTTTCAAGTAGTACCAAATATGTTTACATCTCAGTGCTTTTGATTTATCTAGGTAAAAAATAGGTTAAAAGATCTTTTAGAATTTCTGAAGAACTCAACAACAAAAGTCTTTTAATCTAAAAATGTATCCCATAGTTTTTCTTATTTATTTTTTTAAGTTCAGTATTGTTTTTCATTTAAAATAAAACAAGGAAAACATAAATCTATCGATGCAGAGTGTATACTTATTAATGTGTGCTGCATGTGAATGCATGGTGTCGTGGTAATATTTGTTTATTTTTTTTTTTTGTTGTATTCTTATTATATTATATATTTTTGTTAAGTTTCGTCCTTTGGATTCCGAGCTGAACAGTATTGTGTAAGTGGTGCAAAACCCACTTCAACTGCAATGGTTAAGTTTCTTTGTTGTCCTTCGAGAAAGGATCAGTCATAATTTATGTGGAGATTTACGCTGCTGATGACGATGCCTGAGTTTTAACACGACATATTATTATTATGGACTTCATGGAAAAATAAATAAGAATTCTTACATTATTATTTTCCTTTTCGAAATGTCCTTTTTAAAGAATTCAATAAATCTCAAGGAATGATAAATATATACGAGTATTTACCAAAAATTGCTATTTCCATTCCTCCTTAAAACAATTAAGCCGTAACACTCAGGTTTCCAAGAGTCCCCATATCAATTTACGTTAGAGCCTATGTTGCTTCAAAAGTACTATTAAGTATAGAGACTCTTTCTTTATCCGCGCAATACGGATGTGGAATGACTTGCGATATTCTAACATTCAAAAACAATGTGCATAGGTATCTCAAGTTCAATGAAGCTAGCTAAGCCAAGATGCTATACGGAGAACAAACTTGAGGTGGAAAAATATCACAACTTACTTGAGAAAACAGATTTAGGCAATGGTGGATCTAAGGCGCTCCAAAGGTTTAATATCTTTAAGCTGATGGCACATAAGCTGGAATTCAAACTGTCAGTTCCACTTCTATCAGACAATTTTGCAGAATTAGATTAATACCCAACAACTTCCAAGAACTTTCCAAAGTGAACCCAAAAGGAGGTTAAAGGCGAAGCAAAACGCAAAAGAAAAAGCCGAGAAATCAGCTCCAGCAAAACCAGTCCCTGCCGACAAAAAGGAAAAGACCAAAGAAGAAGTAATCTGAACGAATGATTATTTCAAATTGCGCTCCACTGCCGTAACCGAGCCAAAAAAAAAACTCCCGATTCTCATTCATACCCACATAAGTTCCACGTTAGCATATCGCTTGGAGAACGTCATTGAAAAGTACTCTGACTTGAAGGATGATGATATGTTGTCGGATGTCAACCTAAGTGTTGCTGAACGTGTTCATGCAATCCGAGAGTCTGGAACCCTATTGATGTTCTATGACTTACGTGGCGAAGGAATCAAACTGCAGGTAATGGCCAATGCTAAATTGTACGAGAGCGAATCAGCCTTCGAGAGTGATTTGACAAAAAACTGCGACGACGTGGAGATATAATTAGAATCAATGGCTATCCTGGAAAAACTAAGAAAGGTGAATTGTCCGTTATTCCAAGGACGATAAAATTACCGTCACCATGTTTGCATCTTCATTTTGATCTCAAGGACAAGGCGACTCGCTTACGTCAAAGGTATTTGGATCTTATTCTAAACAACAAAGTCAGGGAGGCTTTTCAAATCAGACCTAAGATTTATTGCATACGTTCGTTCGTCAATTCCTTGATGAAATGGGATTCCTTCAAATTGAAACTCTTATGATGAATATGATTGCTGGTCCTGAACATTGATATTTACTTGCGATTCGCACCAGAACTTTATCACAAAATGCTAGTAGTTGGCAGTTTGGATCGTGTGTATGAAACAGGACGTCAATTCCGTAACGAAGGCATCGATCTCACTCAGAACCTCGAATTCATAACTTGTTAGTTCTTCATGACCTCATCAAACTAACTGAGCCAGTAATTTCAGGAATAGTTAAAGCAGTACATGGGTCGTACAAGATTAAGTACGATCCATACGATCCAGAGGCTACCGAGCAGGAAATCGACTTTACAGTCCTATTCAGGCAAGTGTCGATGATAAAACACTTGAGGAAAAATTCAATGTCAAATTCAATGTCAGTCCAACTACTTTCCATATAAAAGAAACAGCTGAATTCATCAGCCAGTTGTGCATTAAACATCAGGTTGAGTGTCCAGCTCCAAGAACTACTGCTCGTTTCTTGGACAAACCGGTGGTTGACTTCATTAAGGAGACATGCATCAATCCGACTTTCATCTGTGACCACTCGCAAGTCCATTGGAAAAATATCACCGCAGTGAACCAGGATTAACCGAACGTTTCGAGCTATTCGTAATAAAGAAGGAGGTCTGTAATCATAATATTTTAATTCCAACGATTTCTTCAGAAGATGCATGGACGAAGAAGAGAAGGAATCGCTCCCTCACCTTCTTTGTACGATTCCCCGTAGACTCTACCTGGGAGATTTCGACTACAATGATCTTATTGATCTGGCAATTATATGTAGATAAAGGCAATCTCGCTTGCTTCATAAGGAGCTCCAATTAGTTTAATGATAAGGGAACAAGTCTCCTAGATTCAATGTGGTATCACAATGGACCAACTCATGCACTCTATGTCTCGGTTCTGCTGCTAACAGCCCCGTCAACTTTACCTAATCTTATTTGCAGATAATCGCATACAAAAAATTTCATAAGAATGATGCTCCGATTTCCTTCAAAATTGGTGCAGAGCTTTTGTATGCGATTACCTAGCCTAATGGTTAGTGGATTGAACTGTCCATGCTAAAGGTTTTAGATCAATTGATAGTCGCTGCGACCTGAACGCAGAAAAAATGTTTTTGTTAGGGGTACTCGATCTTGGGAGGAACTGACAAATCTCCCATGAATATCTTTTGTCACGATAAGTGGTTATCATCTTAGACGTTCGAACTCCGCAGTCAAGGAAAACTTTATTTCTGCCGACGAAACTCCCACAGGAAAAGTGGAGAGTTGAAGGTTTCTAGGCCTCTAGGTTGTTTATGTCTGTCAAATTTGTATTTAAGTTCATCTGGAAGAGGTTATAACTACTTAAAACGATTGTCTCAGGGCGAGCGTTAGAAAAACAGGGAAGGTTTGGAAAGGAGATACCGATGCACAGCAGTTTTAAATTTCTGAATATTACAATGGAAAAGAAAAATAGAGCCAGGTTAGAGCATTCCGCATTCGTGTAGTGCAGCTGGAAAAATAATCTATGTACTTAGCAGAACGACCCAAATTGGACTCAAAAGTAAGATTCCTAAGAGTTCGAGAAGTGTAAGAGGGGATATGCAACTGGCTATTTAACTAGAACACTGTTTACAAAAATAGCGATCAAATAATGTTAGCCATGAAAAATTGATGCGGTGCTGAAGAGATTCAAATGTTTGTGTTACATTTCTATCACCTGTCACTTTTAAAGCTCTCTTTTGGATTCTATCCAAGAAACAAATGTGAGTTAGTGGAATACCTGTCCAAATGTGGGAGTTTTACTCAAGTAAAGCAAGTAAGTCCTATAGATTACGGCCAGATCAGAAGAGGTGAAAAATTTCTTGCATCGTCTTGCAAGCGTTTTTGACTAAGTCTAGTTCGATATCATTCCACAGAATTAACTTGGACAGGGTCCTCCTGTCGACTCCTGGGACTCGGTAAGAATAACCAAAAATTTTCTAACCCGTAGACTTTTTTATATACAGGTAGCAAAACATGTAGCAAGGGAATCAAAGCCGGAGTTCCTCAAGAATCAAAACTTGGACCGCTGCTGTTCAACATTTACACTGCTGATCAACCAACAAACATACCAGGTACAAAGAAGAAGTTATATACAGACGACTCTATCACATACGCCACCGCTTTTTCACCAGAAATTGCTGCCAGGAAAGTGTAAGAGCACATCAAAACCCTATGGGAAAACTATGTCAAATGGGGACTGAAGATAAACAGCAAAAAGACCCAACCCAAATGCTTCCGAACACCAGTGACCATCGTCATTCGAAGACGAGCGTTTGCAACACGCTGTGATGCAATCAAACTGAAATTTCCAGATAATACTGAAGTAACAGTCAAATCATCAACTTTTCCAACAAATTTAAAGTCAAAAGGCATGCATATTTGATGTTGAAGAGAGCCTAATTATCTGCACTTAGTCCATCCGCTACTCAGGAGGCGAAATGGAGTAAGTAAGAAGACCGAGCTGCTTGTGTACAAACAGCTTATCCGACCCGTTCTGACCTACGTCTTTCCCATCTTGTTTATTATTTCACCTACAGCAATGAAGAATTTTGAAAGAATTGTACACTGGACTATACCGTAACTCACTGACGAAGAAATATTTATACTAAATAAGAAGCTGTACGAAGAAGAAAAGTTAATACCACTGGACAAGTATTTGCTGCGGTTCTCCGGAAAAACCATCAGGAACCTAGAAGATCATCCCAACTCAGAAGTGCAACAACTCCTCGAACATGAACTAGAGCCTAGTGACAGGTATCTATATAACCGAGCCATTACTGACGATCAATTGGAAGAAATCATCCATAACGACGATGTATGGTCTGCACTGACGAAGATAGTCTGTAATGCCCATACAAAGAACTCCTGGAAGATGTTCGGTTTCCGCAATGCAAGTGCCACTCGTGAATAGTTGCATAAGGGCAGAATTTTGCTTTAACGACAGAAGACATACTTGAGTTTTTGAAGCATTAAAATCAACTCGCCCTATTATTTCCCAACGGACAATGTTGTCGAGATCGGAATTTGATGAGCTTAAAATACTCCACATCCGATAAACAAGGACATGTATTGGGTGGAAAACGAATATTAGACGAAGCTGAGAGTACTGCCGTCAGCAAAACAATTCAATGGATTAGAAGTATCAAACAAAAGATCATTGTTGAATATCAGAAAGAGAGTCGGAGACAAAACGGAACCCTGTGGCACACCAGCATTTATTTTATGAATTACAGACTTTATTGAGCGGTTTGAAAGGTAGTTTTTAATCCAACTAAGAAGAGATTCATCAATACCATCTTACCTTCTTGAAAAAGATTTAAAGATTTGTGCCAATGTTCGGTGAGATATACCTTCAGATCACCACTGGACCTAGTTCTTAGAAGCTTGTTCATTTCTGTTCTGGTAGATGAAATACTTAATTGCGGTGTTAAAACGTTGCCAAAAAGGAATGCTTTGCAGATCAAGGTCAAGAATCAAGGAAATTTAATATTATGAGATTACTGCAGATTTTCTTGCGCTTTTATCTGCGGTTGCAAAGGTATTATAAATAATGTTCTGGAGCAAATAAAGACGACCATCTTGAAAACATACACGAAGTGTCCACTTTTAATATTCTTTTGGCGAGTGAGAGATAAGATTGTTACCTACTCTGAACACTAATATTTCAAAGGTAAAAACGGACCCTAAAAGTAGGCACCTGTTTATTTAACCAGTATTTCGAGAAGAAAAAATGTTTCGATTTATTAAATCGAGATTAAGGGGAAAGATTGATAGAAAAACCTAAAAAAAAATGTCTATTAAAAAGCCATCAAACAGGAACAAAAATTTTGTCTGAGGTTTAGAAAATCGTTCGTGTGATTTATTTAAAGTTGAGTTTTCTCTACTAACTTTGAAGCTGTCTTGGAAGAAAAACTTACAAAAACAATTAAAACCAACTTGAAGATGAATAACTTAACTTACATGTCAAATAAAAAACACACAGAAAAAATAAAGAAGAAAATTAATATCCAACCCATCACCCTGGGAACCTTTATAACAATAAACAAT
The DNA here is from genome assembly GCA_963931855.1 of Philhelius festivus. Classification (NCBI taxonomy): domain Eukaryota; kingdom Metazoa; phylum Arthropoda; class Insecta; order Diptera; family Syrphidae; genus Philhelius; species Philhelius festivus. The sequence goes on from OZ007557.1 coordinate 8,683,875, forward strand.
ACTAACAACCTCTATACAAAAAATGCCTCCCGCCTTCCATTTTGAGCCTTATTATACTCGGTTATAGAAGATAGGAACTCCTCTATTTATATTTATGGTCTTCGTTCGAGGGAAAATTGTTCCACATATAACAGAATAGAACTGTAGAAAAGTTGATTCTATTCAAATAAATAAAATAATTTAAATGAAATAAATCCCAGAGCGGAAACGTCTTTATTGAGCTAGTACTTATAAGCAAGTGAAGAAAATATTATAAATATTTTGATACATAAAATTAATTGATTACTAAGTTCACAACATCCCCACTTAATCAATTCATTAAAATATTAAGATAACTAAACAAATAAATATAATTATAAAACATAAACATAAATATAACAAAACATAAGTAACTAAATCATTAAATTTTTGATAAACCCATATTTTGTGTACAAAATGTATGTTTTAGATTATTAACTGGTTTTGTTAGATTGTCGGCAACCATCTTCTCAGTCTCTATTTTCTCAAGTCCAATAGTTTTGTGTTGTATAACGCACTGACGTACAAAATGATGACGGATGTCAATATGTTTTGTTCGTTGACTACAAACTTCAGTTCTTGCTATCTTCATTGCACTTTCATTATCGCAATATATTGTTGTTTTTCTTTCTATGTTTTCGAGTAATTCACCCATTATTTGTCGTATCCAAATAGCTTCTTTGGTTGCTGCTGAAAGCGCCATATATTCCGCTTCGGCAGTAGAGAGTGCCACTGTTGGCTGTCGTTTACTGGCCCAAGAGATAGCACCATTTTGAAGTTTGAAAACGTAACCAGTACAAGATAATCGACCATCAACATCTGACGCCCAATCAGCATCACTGTAACCATGCAAATCCAATGTATCCTTTTTCGATCCAAAAGTTAATTTGTAGTCACTTGTTTTCTTCAAATAGCGAAATATTCGTTTGACCGCATTCCAGTGTGATCGGCCAGGTTCATGGTTAAATCTGCTAACATTTCCGATTGCATATGCAATGTCAGGTCGAGTACATTGTGAAAGATACAAAATGCTACCCACAGCCTCTTGATATGGAACATTCTTCATATCATCCAGTTCATCTTCAGTTTTTGGAGACATTTCCTTTGTCAGTTTGCTATTTGTGTCTGCTGGTGAATCTATCGGATGACAACTTGACATTCCGAACTTTTCAAGTATCGTCTTGGTATATTTTTCTTGATCCAAGGAAATAGTGCCATTTTTACGATCACGTGTTATATGCATTCCGATGCAATTGGTTGCTTCACCAAGATCTTTCATACTAAAATGTTTTGTCAGATTACTCTTTAGTTTGTTTTTCCAGGCATTGTTGTTTGAAAAAATCAACAAATCATCAACATATACAGCTACAAATATCATGCTCTTCCCTTCACGTCGAACATAAATACATGCATCTGATTCACACCTTTTGAATCCAGCTTTTATCAGAACTTCGTTAAGTTTAACATTCCATTGGCGGCTAGCTTGTTTAAGCCCATAGATAGCTTTTTTCAGTAAACAAACTCGTCCACTACCATCATCAAAGCCTTCCGGCTGTTGCATGTATATTTGTTCTTCTACATCACCTTGAAGAAAAGCCGTGATTGCGTCCATTTGATCAATATCTAAATTGTGCTTTGCAGCTAATGCCATCAAAATTCGAATAGAAGAATATCGAACAACAGGCGAAAAAATCTCTTCGTAATCTATACCTGCTCTTTGACTGTATCCTTTGGCCACTAGTCTTGCTTTATATCGAATAATAATCCCATTTGAGTCTGTCTTTATTTTAAAAACCCATTTTGAGTTTATAGATTTTCGATCCTTTGGTAGCTTAACCAGTTCCCAAGTTCTATTTGCCAATAGAGATTGGTATTCCTCTTCCATAGCATTTTTCCAATGTGCACTGTCCGTACTAGATATGGCCTCTTCAACTGTATTTGGTTCATCAAAACTCTCAGATGTAATATATGTGACACAGTCCGGAAATTTTCTTTGTTTAGGTTGTCTCTCTGAACGTCTGAGTGAAGTTGATGAGATAACATTGTCTTCTAATTCAAGCGGTTGGTTTATGATTGATTCTGTGTTAACAGTGTTTTGAAATTCTGTGTTAACATGTTCAGTTTCAACAGAGTTTGCATCTGTCAACATTCTAAAAGTTTCGTCTATATTGGGATCTGATGGTAGAACTTCATTAACTCTTTCTTGAAAATCAGTCTCATTTTCTTTCCCATTATCAGATTCCAAGAAAATAACATCTCGACTTGTTATTGTTTTTCTGGTATTTGAGTCATACATTCGATAACCTTTTGTGCCTTCAGAGTATCCCATGAAAATTAACTTTCTTGATTTGACGTCAAACTTTCTTCGTTTTTGATCTGGAACATGCACCATCGCAATGCATCCAAACACTCTTAAGTGGCTTAAATTTGGTTTGGAACCACTCCAAATTTCAATCGGTGTTTTGAACTCCAGAACTCGAGAGACAGAACGATTTTTCAAATACGTTGCGGTTGACATTGCTTCTGCCCAAAAACTTTTTGGAAGATTAGCATCCTCTAACATGCACCTTGTACGCTCAACCACTGTACGAACTGTTCTTTCAGCAAGACCATTCTGCTGTGGTGTATAAGGTGTTGAAGTTTGTCTTTCGATACCACAACATTTGAATAACTTCTTAAATTTTTCGTTAGAGAATTCGGTCCCATTGTCAGATCTGAATTTTTTAATTTTCTTGGTAGTTTGATTCTCAACAAATGTTTTGAAATCACAGAACTTTTGGAATACTTCATCTTTAGATTTCAAAAAGTATGTAAAAGTCATACGACTGAAATCATCAACTAAAAGCAATGCGTATCTAGATCCTCCAATTGACACATTTTCCATGGGTCCTATCAAATCTGCATGAATCACTTCAAGCAATTCCCTTGCTCTCGAACCATTCTTGCTAAAAGGAAGTCGATGTTGCTTACCTTTCAAGCATGTAACGCATACGTGTTCCCCATAATCTTCAACAAATGAAACACCATCAACAGCACCAGATTTCATTTTCTTTAAGTCTTGGAAGTTCAAATGGCCTAATCGACGATGCCACGTCTCAGAACTATCAGCGGAAGCAACTGCGATATAACTGCAATCTTTTAAGCCATTCAATCGATAAAGTCCATCAACCATTGTTGCCTTTGCTAGTAAATAGCCCTTCTGATCTCGTATCTCACAATGATCTTTAAAGAATGACACTTTATTACCACGTTTTGTCATTTGACTTACCGATAGTAGATTTGCAGAAATATCGGGAATACACAAAACATTCCTCACTTCTATCCTATTCGGTTGTCCATTCGTCTCAACTAACAGTTCTACAGATCCACACATTTTGACTTTCATCTTGTTGTTATTTGCAGCAGTGATTTCAGAAATAATTGACTTTTCACCATTGTAAATCCAGTTTTGATTCATCGTTAGATGCTGAGTTGCACCAGAATCAATAAACCAGTCATTTTGGTTGAATTTTCCTGTCAGAAAAACTGCACTACACGAAGGATCAGATTTTTTGCCAGTATCATAGTTCTTTGAATTCTTATCTTCCTTTTTATAAGGACAATCAGGAGACTTATGTCCTTTTTTGTTGCAACTATAACAACGAATTCCCTTTATTTGTATACGCTTTCCTTTGTTCTTGCTATTAAAGAAAGCATTTTCGCTATTTGGTGACGAAATCTCTTGCAATAGCTTCGTTTTAACAGCATCGCTAGACAATTTAGTTTCAGTGCTGTCAAGAGCCATTACCATCGGTGTGTACTTCTCAGTCAATCCACACATTAAGAAAATTGCCAACCACTCATCATCGACATTGAATCCAATAGCGTTTAACCGATGTGCAGCTGTTATAATGGTTGATACATAGGTATCCATCGAATTACATTTTTCTAATTTTGTTCCAGCCAATTGTTTGACTAAATGAATTCGATTAGCTCGACCCTTGTCTTCAAATGTTGATTCTAGTTTATTCCAAACATCTTTTGCATTTGAAGCGCCTTGAACGTGAACATAGAGGCTTGGATCGATGCTCAAAATAATAGTTGTTCTTGCTTTTGTAATTTTAGCCACTTCGGTTTCAGTTCCCAAAACAGCTTCCCAATGGCCAACATATTCCAAATACGTTTGCATAGCAAATTTCCATGTCGCATAATTTTCCCTTCCTTTCAATCGCTCAATCGCTGATAAAAAACAGGAATTCTTCTCATTAGCCATTTTTCTTGAAAATTTTCAACTTCCACCAAAAAGTATGAAGCTCAATCAAATGTTAACAAATAACGTTTTTAAAGTTCCAAACAAATTAGAATCTTTAATCTTCTGGGCCCATAACCTGTAGAAAAGTTGATTCTATTCAAATAAATAAAATAATTTAAATGAAATAAATCCCAGAGCGGAAACGTCTTTATTGAGCTAGTACTTATAAGCAAGTGAAGAAAATATTATAAATATTTTGATACATAAAATTAATTGATTACTAAGTTCACAACAAGAACAGAGTAAGGACAATAAGGAAAAGTCCTTGTTCAATGTTTGCCATCATTTTGGGAGGAAAAGCGAGTCTCGGGTCTTCAAAATAAGAGAAGAAGCCTTCATCATAATTTGGCCTGTCGTGTAAGATTGAAGGCACCAAGAGAAGTATAACGAAAACTTTCTCCAGCAAGTCTCTTGTCTACATTCAGCAAAGGATCCTTCACATCCTTAAATATGTCAAATACTTGAATCCATAAACCACATGGCATATAAGTAGATCTTAACATTCTTACCCAATGTACGGTTGCCCCAACTCCCCAAGACCCAGACATAAATACCATCTTCAACGACCCTAAGTAGGTATAAGACGAAGATCCTCTCTGTATATGTGTTTGTGTGTGTTTGGATGATATACTAGAGTGATATATGAGGGAAGTTAGCAGTTTCGAAGGCGTCACTGAACGAAGGGATATAATATGAGGCGCACAACAGAACGCGCCGTAAATGATGTCCTGCAAAAAGCACCAGACAACCAAAGCCGAGTGGGAGGGAAGTTCAAGTCCAACGTACCATAACACTTCACTCAACTAGGATTATGGCAAAGAATGTATCCTTTTTCTTATATAATTTTGAAAGACTCACTGCTAGGACTATGAGAACAAGAACAATCCGAAAGTTCGTTTAATACTGGTGGAAGGACATTTTGCTGACAACACAACTGACAAATAAATCAGAGATACCAAAACAGGATGCGAAGGAATAAAGACAAAACAAAAAAAAAAACAGCTCCTCGCTGTCAACATGGCGGCGGCGGCAGCAGCGAAACGCATAGAGTCCTTAACCGCTTTGCGGTCGTAAATGTCACCCGTTCGAAATATTTATGTCAGTTCGAGTATAAACAACGACAAGGACAACAAGGACAACCAAGACGATTATGGGTGGTGGTGTATAATATGCTGGAATACTTCTCCAATCACTTTGAAGAAGCAAAAGCAAACTTATGTGTTGTACATGTATCCTATAGTCTCCATCATAGGACATAAAAGATGATGAGCATTTCCAAAAGGATTTATATGCGTACAGCACACACATCACATATCCTTGGCAAAGAAAAGAGATAACCAGCACAGTAATTCTGCTCTATATAGCTATACACACATAAATATAGTTGAAAAGATTTAGGACACATTAGTGTGGTGTTCTGGCAGTAAACATAAAACAGCCCAACTAATGGAAAGGACAACCATCATCCAAATAGATGGACAGACCGGACAGGACAGGACAGCCCCGCATTGAAACTCTTATAGCAAATAACATAAATGCCAGCAATTTTATGATGGAGGATGAAATTTATTCGTCCTTTTTGTCGTCTTGATGTTTTGTGCAATCAAAAAGTGTAGTTAGTTTTCAAGGCATCGATGACTAAAGCAAGTAAGGGTAAGTGGGGGAAAGAGAAAGAGAGACAGAGATAGAGTTCGCGTTGGTTATTTTATTTGAATTTGGAAACGCTTTACAGAACGGAGAAAACTCCGATCGAAAGTAGGTACTTTGAAGAATGACAGGGCTGTCGGTTTCTTGAAGTTCTTTGTCAGAAAGTCTTAAGGTTAGGTTAAGGTGGCTGCTGGCCGGAAAAGCCAACACACTAAGACCAATAGTTGGTCCGTTGTGATACCACAGGGTTCTAAAGATCTCCCTAGTCTCTCCTAAAGTCCCTAGTCTGAGTGGAGGAGGAGAGCGGTAGGGGAGCCAAAAGTTTTCGAAGCAACTACCTGGTAAATGCGACCAGCAGTGTGCTTCTTAGGGAGATGCTCTTTACGTTGTACACTAGATTGGTACAAAAGTACACGGTGGGTGGCAAGAAGAATCTGACTTTTCGATGTCGACTTGGCGGCCAAAACCAAATGTGGATTGTAAAACTGACGAACGAAATTTATTTGCTGACTAAGCCAACCATCAGTGTGTGTCCTCTTTGGTAGTTTTGCGTGGGCGCCTTGAGGTATGCAACACTTGCTGGCCATTTCATACGGAATAGTAATTGAAGTAGAATTTCGGCGTTCTGTCTTCTCTGGGTGGTAAAAGGTGTAATTAGGTTAAAAGGTGTAACTTCGTTACAACACCGAGTCCACAACGATCTGCCCAGGTAGTAAGCTTGTTTAAAGCCATTTTGTAGGAGTTCCTTCAGTGTGTTAGGATGCTTTCCAGATACCCCTATGGCAACATCATCCGCATAGGCAATCACTCTGTACCTCTCCCTTTCTAGAATTGTTAATAGTTCGTTTACTACTAGGTTCCAGAGGAGAGAAGAAAGGACAAGTCTACAAGTTAGCAAAATAATTTGATTTGATTTAATGAAAAATATAAAATTTCCCTTAAGCGAGTTCAATATCTCAAAAACAACAAGAATTATTGTCAAATAGAACCCATAAAAATTGCTACACGGGTGTTGGAAGGATTTGTGTGTTTTCTGTTCTCAGTGACCGCGAAGAAGAACAACTTTAAACTTTTGATGTAAAACAGGCAGACTTTCACTTCGAACCTACTTGACCCGTTCATTCTCGTGGATCGTTAAAAATGTTAGTCCTAATTTTTGTTCAGTATACTTTTGCACGAAAAAAAACCTCTGCCAACAGATTTCAAAAATTAACTCAATATTACTATAAAGTACCGTTTCCAACAGCTCTGCATTTCTCAAAAAAAAAAAAAAAAACAAGAAAATTTTTCGTCAATGGCTGCTTTTGTGAGGATTTGTTTTGGCTTTTTGGAAGATTTCCCTTCCTCAGTGCACAGTCATATCTGCTCCTCTCGAAAGATTCCAAATAAATCTCTTGTCGTCTACTGACTGAATTCAGAGTTGGTTATCCTTTGTAATATAAGGAGGAGTAAGTTAGGACATTCGGACGGGCAGTTGACATTTCTTCTTTATTTTTTATTGTTTCTTTTTTTTGTTGGTTATGTTAAAATAGATTTTCCATAAATTTGTAGTTGGCTCATGCGACGCAATCCATTGAATATATCATAATGTCCTTCTTCTGAGGTTTGTTTTTTTTTGTTTTTTCATTTTAGGTTGGCAACTTTATTTTTGACATTCGTCCTTTTTATGTCTTTTATATCATTTGATCCTTGGCATGGTTTGGTAGATTTGTGTTATTTATGATAACGTCCAATGGGAAACTGAATGACTTGTTTTGAAATTCAGTCCAAAGATCTTTGATTTTCTTTTGTGTTTTATTTGTTATTTTTTTTTTTTTTTTTGATAAAAATACATTTGTCTGTAAAGAGCTTTGAGATTACCATTTCAAGCCCACATCTGCATTCGCGAAATCATTTGGTCGTCTTCACGTTCAAACATCATCTGTAACCGTATTATACACAACCCAAGTTTGAATATAACAATTTAGTATCCTTTTGTCAGGATAATGAGAACCATAAAGAAGCTCAAATGATACACACGTTTATATGGAGAGAGGGTAAACCAAGGCGAACGTCTGCAGTTGTACAACCCATACCCATCCAACCTGGCTTTATAACTGCAACCAGAGTCGGAGAAGGATAAGGAGAGACTACTTGGATATACACAAAACAGTTAAGCACAGGAATCTAAAATATATATAATAGCCCCATCCTTACAACAGCTATACACAGTTATAGGTTTGCTATTCATACGATTAACGTGAGGCGCATATTTTCAGCTAATTTTCTAATTAAAACGGAATTTATGCATTTTTTGGCTCGGTTCGCCTGAATAACATTCTCCTCTTGCTCCTCAACCCATCAAGTGGCGCAAAATAAGGAGTCGAGAATTAGGATAGAAATGGAAGAAGGAAAGTAACTACAGCGACACATGCTGATGCAAGGAGAAACATCGTGCAGCTATATTACATCTATTTACCAACCCCCGCAGAAAAACAGGCCGACATCATCCGGAATGGAAAAAAGGACGTACAAAAACCATCTCAGGAACTCATTTCAGCGCCCGCCGCACATCACAGCTTGGAATGATGTCGCGACTTTTAAGAGGACTTTTCTCTTTAATACCCATGTATATGTATAGCCAAGGGTGTACCTATATAGCTTCTGCTCCTATGTTTTGGGCCATGTTACAAAAGATGCATGCATGCACATGAGGCAGCATTTTGAATGAATGTCCCAGGATCACCTTGCCTCAGGTAATTAAGGGTGGAGCAGGTAAAGGTAGGTCTTCCAGTCTAATTACACTTGGTGGTGATATAAGGTATGTATATGATGGGGCTGAGGAGATAAGCCCTTGCGCGCATACAAAATCTAGGAAATGCGCTATTATGAGGCAAGGGCGCGTGCTAAACGCATACATCTGAGAGATTTGCTATGCTTCTGTTACCTACTCCTGCTGCTGCTGCTTCTGATGCTGTGGTTGTCAGAGAACGTGTGAAACGATCCTTCGACTTAACAAAACTAAAACAATGGAAAATAATGTGCGAGGTAATCACTTTGGCCGCAAGGTACACAAAAGTCGCATACTGGAGATACATTTCATACTTACTATACGTCGTACCTTTGTATGGATAAGATTGTACAAGAGGTGGTGAATATATGTATACCTAAATGTAGTACCTACATACTTAGGTGAGGGTGATGGCAGCACCACCTTGTGTCATATTCACAAAGTGCATGACAATTTAAAATTTCATAATGAGTGCGGTTGAGCTTGGGTTTTGGTAATATTTAGCCACTTTTTGGCTTCAGATATAAATATGAGACCTTAGGTGTGGGTGCTATTAAAAAGGTAATATACAAAAATATATCACTAGAATAAAGAATAATGAAGTTTTCTCAAAAGGTCTGGGATGGGCTTGAAGTGGGGCACTTAATCACAAGCAAGAATGGAAGAACATCAACCTCTTTCTCAAAATTTTGAATGTCCAAAAATTAATTTTCCCAAATTTGTACTTTCCTCTATTTTAACTATTTCTTAGAATCTAATGTATAAACATAACCGAGCTATTTATACAAACATATTCGTAGCTTAAACGCTTTATTATTTGGGGCTGTAGACAGTTTTTGAAAACGTCATTTGCGACAAAAATGCAATTGCAGGATGTTCTTAAACGGAAACTGCAAAAATCAACTCTTGTTGAAGCCAAGGAAGCAGATTTTTGTAACACTGTTGTTTTCTTTGATGAAACCAAATTCAATATGCATGGCTCAAGACGTGAGTGAAAAGTTTAGGAGAAAAACAATAATACGGAAATTAGACCAGAATAAATTGATTTTCTGGCTTTCTGGCTCTTTTTCCATACCTAGCTGGCCCAATTTCCAACATTTCTGGCTTATTTTCCAAAACAATTTCTGGCCCTTTTTCCAATTTTGAGCAAACAACATTTTCTGGCGTTTTTTCCAAAAATAAATTCTGGCGCAATTTCCGGGAGCCAGGTGGATACCATTATTTTTAGCTAAAATAATTTTTTTTCTCGCGGCTTGTAGATTATATTAAGAAACTCTTTTAATGGCCAAGTGTTAAAAACAAATCGAAAAATGGCAAATTTGAAAAAAAAAAATGATATTTTTTTTTAATCATAGTTTTCCTTCAAATGTAATGTTCAAACTCAAAATAATTTTTAAATGTTCATAAAATTTTCCAGTTGTAAGATATAGTTTAAATATCAAATCTCTGAGCAAGCTGCGTACTATAAAATATTTTTTTGTAAAAGCCATTATCTATGAAAATAAATAATATCTATCTCTCTCTTACAATACTATTCAAACTTTTGGAGAGCCTTAGCAAAACAAAATCATCAAAATATGTTACACCGTTTTTGAGAAAATTAAAAACAAAAAAAATGGTTTCATGGGGGGTACCATTAATAACCATTTTTAGGAATTTTTTTCAAGCATTATCTAGCCCTGACTAAATTTTTTAATTTTTTTGAAAAAAAAATCTGTGGAAAATTATTGAAGAAAGCAATGATGATAGAAGAGACCTTATTTTATCCAGGATATACGCCGAAATAGAAAATTTCGACATAATTGCGGCTATCGTGAATATAATTTCCCTCGGAATTTTTCCCAAATTTCAAAATTGTCAACTTGAATAATGTCGAAATTCCCTTGGAAGTCATTGATATCGGAAATTAAGTTTCATAGGGACTTTGGAACTCATTTCAAAATGCCAGCCACCATCTTACAAGGAAAAGTGCAGATGTATTATCGTTTCCAATTTTCGAAGATGGGAACAATTCTGCGAGAAATTTTGTTCACGATAGCCCCCAATATATCCTAGACCACCATTAAAAAAACAACATTGCTTAATGGGCTAGAAAGAACTTGAAGTACATGAAAAAAAAAATCCTGAAATATTCGAAATCGCATTGGTTGTGCTTGGCGTCCCAGCAACTCAAGCCACAGTCGAAATGGCATTTTAGTATTAACATTTTATTTTTGGCGAAAAAAGATATTATCTTGGATCAAACCTTAACAGTTTGTTATTAGTAAGACTAATTATTAAAAATTAGAAAAAAAAGTTCATATGTATTTTTTTTGAAAATTAAACATGTTCTCCGCAAATTTGACATTTTCCTTTGCATTAACCATTTTTTATTAATTTTCAGCGAAAAAGGTTAAAGGATGACCTTTTTCGTAAAAAACTCAACCTATTGAGATATTTTAAAAAATAAATCTCAACCTATAACTGGCATTTTTTTTAATGAATAAATTTCAAACCAAAACCGAAATCTTTTAAAAAGAATGTAACTCTCTGAGAGAAACCAATTGAAAATAAAGGTTAACAGATATTGCTGATATCTGGTCAGAAGTATACGAGTACATACATATGGGTATGGGTATAGGTCAAATGTTGTCAAAGAATGGCTTTTTTTATCTTCCGAACGCAGCTTAAGTCACCGCAACAGTCGCCTGATTTAAATGTCATTAAACATTTATGCGAACATCTCAGCCTTAATTTCTAATCTACTAGAAACGAAAAACATTCTTACGGTAAATCTTAGTAAGATTAGGACGAAAGATGATCTAAAGCGTGTTCTTCAGGATGAATGGTCTAAAATTGGTCAAAACGTAACGATTGTTTGAAGGAAATATTTTTTTTTTAATTTGCAGGTACTTACTTACTTTTGTGATTCACTGTATTTTCGATAACTTCGATAACGTTACGGAGCAACTCGGTAGTAAACAAAATGAAGTGACGACAAAAATACTGATAAGCCAGAGAGCGTGTTTGTAGACGTCAAATGCGTTTTCAAGAAAATCAACTGACTCTGATCAAATAGATTCTTTGCAAGCAAGAGGATTATATGCCTAACGAAAGCAATATCTGCGTCAAAAAATTACGAACAAAATGACGTTTTAGAAAATGGCAATATTTATGTAGTACATACATACATATGTATGTATAAAGGCAACAAAATAACTTACCATTGATTTTGAACGAAGATACATATGGGATAGATTGCTTTCAACTTGTGAACTATCAATAGATACATTTGTAGATATACTTTTAAACACCATAAACTATTTATTCGAATCTTTCACAACAAAAAGCATAAATACATAAGAAACCACAAAGATCAAAATTAAATATTGAAATAATTAAATTCGAAAACAAATTTTCAATTGAATTAAAACTGACTGATAAAACTAAGTATAAGAAATTTGTGTAGGTATGAATTATTAAACATCGATACTTTGTGAAGTTTAATTAGAGGAGAAAGTGCTAAGAATGTGAATAATATGTTGGTAGGAAGCGACAGTTGATGTAGAGTGAATAACAAGATCACATAGGGTGTTCTTGTTTTTCGAATTACCTTCAATGGATGAAGATGAAATTGTGTTCAAGCTTTTTAAATTCGGCAAGTTATGCTGTCTAATTGGATGTTTATAAATTTCTCATGAGAAGGTTTTATTGCGAACGAAATAATTATTTTTTTTATACAAATGGAAACTGAAATTTTTCAAATATCTACAAATAGTTGCGAAATCTTTCAAGAACGTTTTTCAATTTTAATAGTTACATAATATATAAAAACAAAAACTAACTTACCACATCGAATAGATTCTTATCGTTTTCTTAACAAACAACGACTTTAACAGAAAATATCGAATCTTCTGATTTCAATCACCTAACGACACTTGCTTAACGGCAAAACCGAACGAAACCACGAACAACAACACCAAGAACCGAACAACGACGCCATTATAAAAAAAAATATGTAATCGAAATCGAATTTTAATTTCTAAAAAAATACACTTTTAACAAAAGAAAAACTATATTTTATTTAGGAAAACTGGTTAGCACATATTAAAAAAGAATTATTTCACAATTTTAAAACTAAATTTTGAAAACTTACAGCGAAAATAAATATTTTAATTTTACACGATCTCGGAGCAATGACCACGAAATTTACTTAAACAAAGAATTTCTAAACTGGACTGAACATGCAAGAACGGAAAAAAAAGAAAAAGCTCACACCGATGTTGAGTGATCTGCATGTGCATGTTAATGTGAACGTACGAGTATTTATGACGAATTTAGGATATAGAGAAGATGAGGGAAATATTTGTTTTGCTTTTGAGTGGGTGCTTTCATATGAATTAGAAGCTTATTTTCTCTCCTTTTTATTGAGACAAAAAAATGCTAAGAATGCGATTGATTCCTGAGTAGATAACGAGCGGCAGGAGAATACTATCATGAAATAGGGTGTTCTTGATTTTGTTTTCTACTTTATGCTTGTTGTTTTAATTTCTTTTTATTAAATTAAAAATTGATATACCTTACCTATGTATCTACCACATTGTTTTAAAATATCCAAAAGTACATTTTCTAATTTTCTGGTAATAACCAGACAATTTGATAGATTTTCTTTTTAGTTCAAAAATTATCGTTTCAAGCGCCACATTTCATGACATGGAAAATAAATGAAAATGATTCAAATTATGTTAAAAAAAATAATTGATTTTTGAGGCGAATTTTTTGTAAAGAACTTGGAAATTCTAATATTGGATTTACACGTCTGCCAGAATGTCATTATTTTTGTCATAGTCTAGCATTCTTTTACTGTCAATGAAATATGTTTCGTGATAAAAAAAAATGGCTATATGATTGCAGAAATAAGGGCATTTTGTCAGTAGTGATAAAAAAGTGTAAACATAAAACACCATTTTGATCTGAGTACAGTTTTATAACAAAAGATTTGGTCTTTTTAGAGCGCAATAGTAATTTTATTTCTTTCCTTTACTTCAAAGAAAAATAAAATTTGGCAGACATTTTTATTGGTTCATTGACAGTTTTGTTTACTTTTTAGAATTATTAATAAATTAATAAAAGGCCTTGAGAAATGTCAAACTAACAGTTTCTGCAACTAAGGAAACATGCGAAACCATACTTAAAAATTTCTTAGAAAACAAAAATAATATACATAAGAGTATATTTAAACAATCAAAGTTAACTGTTAGGTTAAAAATGGATTAAATAATTAATTTAAGATTTTGTTTTTTAGTTTAAAAAAAAGTTTCTCCCTGTTTCAATTCAACACAACTTTTCGTTCTTCTTTATTGATTTCAAATTCAAATGACATCTTCTGTTGAATGACCTTATGTTAATGAGTTAAATGATCAGGAAGGATCATTTGTCCTTCGTTGGATGTAGATAAGCTAAAGAAGGGCTAAAGAAAGTTAGTAGAAATCATAAGAACCTGTTTTGATATAGACTGTATATATATCTCTAACTGAAGTACGGTCTTCTAGCTTGCTTTGAAAATGTTCTGCACTAACAAGTCTTGTTTGAAGCTTTTAATGCCCATTTTACCAGGTTTCAAGCTTATAGAGTCTCTAGGGCGTTTTGGGTTGCACTGTTTTCAGATTTATTAAAGGCCCTTTCTATATCGGGAAATGCTCACAATGTAAAGTCTTTGAATTGGATTAGTTTCTCAATTGTACTGATCACCTTATGAAGTGTCGTCTCAACAGATTTACCCTTCATACATCGCACCTCCGCCGGTGCAATAACGACTCAAGTGCAATTTTCCTAAATGTTGAGAAATTACGTTTAAGGTTTTCTTGTTTATCGAAATACAATAAGTACATTTCAGCTTTTGTGTCAAACAAAAAAGTGGCCTCTTTTGGGCAATAGCAAAGATATACAATCACGTCGATTTTAACACACATAAAACTTGAAATTAAGGTAATTATGGCGTTCTTAGCTCAATTTCAGATATTACACCGGAAGAGGTGCGATATGCACATTCGGCTTTCAAGGTCAGTAAGGCTTATTAGCTTGACATTTCTTCATTCAGTATGGGTGATGGGATTGCCGGCTTTCGAAATCAAAATAACATTGACTTCTCTCCAATCAAAGGGAATATATTAAATGCACAGATATCCCCTAAATATGTCCATAACAATTGGTCAAATTATTCCTTTAAAGTTTAAGTGTAAGTATTAGACAAGGCCTTGAAGACCTTCCCCCTTTCCTTCTACCTCCTATTTCCTGTATTTGAAACTTCACTGAAAAAGGGCTGTATCGCATAAATTCTCTGAGAAATAAGTACTCCTCCGTAAGTATGATAAGTGTTTCTATGGTTTCAGAGCAAGAGTCTGTCCAGGTCATTTCTAGTCTTTTAAAAAAGCCGGGAGGATTGTGGACCTTTGAATTGAATTTTCCAAGCTTAGCAGCATCATTAGTAGACTCGATGTCTGTAGATAATTTTTGCCAGGCTGCTCATTATGAGTAAGTAATTCGGTTTTTGTATTCGTGCAGATTTTGTACTATGTTAAACTCTACTGGAAATGTTTCGCCTTGGGTTAACATTTTTTATTTTATTTTCACATCAATTTATTTCGATTTAAAAATAGGTTATACTTCCTATTCAAAATGGACCAATTTAAAGTCAAAAACTCAATAATATCTACCTATCACAGTTGCCAATTCAACCCTTCTCGTCCTTTCACTTAAACCCACAAGAAAAGATGTAATAGAATCGCATTCAGGCTTAATAAATTCCATTAGGAAACAAAAGCTAAACAAAACGGTCCTCATAACATCTATTTCCCTTTCCTGTTCCATTTTTTTATTATTTTTTTTGTTTGCATTGAAAACGGTGTATTATTCCAGCCAGCAATAAGGATTCCTTACGATATTGCCGGATGGTCCCCAGAGATTGTGTTGCGTGTCCCGCGACCTTATAACATCCTTCGTTAACTCACCGTGTATTTTTCACCTCTCGCTAACATGGGCCGACATTTAACCACGCATTTGACTAACGCTGATAAGACAAGGATATAATACCAGCACGATGCGATGCTACTCGTACCTCTGTGATCCTTTCGGAAGAAGGATACTTCTGTGTGACTTCTTTTGTTTAGCCCAGCTAAATCTATACTCCCGCCCTTGTGAGTCCTACACGGATATAGTTGTTAATATTTACGTGAAATGGTTTCATTGTTGCGTGGGCTATGCATATATCCAGAGATCCAGAGTTGTGTTCTGTCTTGTGTTACGGTTACGGTTACGCGATGTGCCATAACATCAACCGGAACCAGAAGTCCAATAATTTTTGATAGCAAATGGAGCGGACAAGTAGAATAAAAAAATGGTGGATAAGATTAAAGGAATTCTGGCAACTGGTTTATGGAATAGGTACATAGTTTTTTTTTGTGTTGTCTGGCATAAAATTTGCGCCTGGATCCTGATTAATTAAATATTTATTTAATTTGAATTTGTTGCTTTATTTTTGTGCGTTATATGGTAAACTTTGTGTTGAGGGGATTTAGATTGAATTGTGTGCTGAATTTAAATGACATCAGCGCAATGGATTCTCGCCAATGTGGTGTTTTGTTTTTCTATTTTAAGAATCTTGATTGAATTTTATTTATTTATATTTATATTTATATTTAAAAGAAAAAAGATCGTATTTTCTTGAAGGGTTCCCTTGATAAATTAAAAATTATTATTAAAGATTTTGAATTCTTGGGATCTTTTGATTGAATTTTAAGCTCTTTAGTTAAGTTAAGTTTAAATAAAGTAGGTACACGGGTGAATCCCATGACTATTTAGAAAAAAGCGAAAATGGAAAAAATAATTGATTTTTTGCTTATAAAAAAATATTTATAAAAATAATAAATATTATAATGCAATATTATTTAAACTAGTCAGAAATATAATTTTTCAAAATTTCTTAGTCATAATCGGTAGAGTAATTGATGAGATATAGGGGGTCAACCCAAATATATGCTCTTTCTTACAAAAATATTCAGTCTTTTAAGTTTATGTACTAGAAAACCATCACGCGAGAAAATTGTCACACCAGAAAACTGTCATGCGAGAACTCTATCATGATAGCAATAATCATGCGAGAATACTATCAAGCGAGAAAAATGCCCTGCGAGGAAACTATCATACTAGAAATCTATCATGCGAGGAAACTATCCTTCGAGAAAACTATCATGCGAGAACTCTATCATAATAACAATAATGATGCGAGAAAACTGTCCTGTAAGAAAACTATCTTTCGAGAAAACTATCAAACGAGAGCTCTATCAATATAATGATGCGAGAATACTTTTATGCGAGAATAGTTTCATGCGAGAAAACTGTCCTGCGAGAAAACCATCATGTGAAAAAATATCATGCGAGAAAACTGTTCTTCGAGGAAACTATCATGGAAGAACTCTGTCATGATAGTAGTAATGATCCGAGAACACTATCATGCGAGAAAACTCTCCTGCAACCAAACTATCTTGCGAGGAAACTATCATGTGAGAAAACTTTTCTGCGAGAAAACTATCTTGCGAGAAAACTATCATGCGAAAAAATATCATACGAAAAACTATCATGCGAGAAAACTGTCCTGCAAGAAAACTGTCCTGTGAGAAAACTTTCATGTGAGAAAACTTTTCTGCGAGAAAACTATCTTCTGAGAAAACTTTCTTGCGAGAAAACTATCATGCGAAAAAATATCATGTGCGAAAACGGTCCTGCGAGAAAACTATCATGTAAGAACCTTATGAAAATAATAATGATGCGAGAATACTTTCATGCGAGAAAACTGTCCTGCGAGTAAACTATCATGCGAAACTCTATCATGATAACAATAATCATACTATCATGCGAGAATACTCACCTGCGAAAAATCTATCTTGCCAGATAACTATCATGTGAGAAAAATTGTCTGCGAGAAAACTATCATGCGAGAGCTCTACCATGAAAAAAAAATGAAGCGAGAAAACTGTCCTACCAGAAAACTTTCATACGAGCAAGTTGTTGCCTATGGAACAGCGTATTTAGTGATTTGCTGCTTCCTTGATGTTGTGGTTGGAAATTTTCTTAAGACAGTCTATTGTAGGTTCGCCTAACCCTGACATGTCTAAGAAAAAATCCTCTAAGACTTTAAATGACAAGACAAATTGATGGTTATGAAATAAGCTATGGGAAACGCATCTGTAAATACTTATTAAGAAAAACCTTCTCCTAAACCATTTTTCATGTAACTAGTGATCCCAAAAAATTTCAAAAAAAACCTATCCTTAACAGGCTTCTATTTAAAGCCGTATCCAAATCAAATTAGCATAGAAAATTGCCTTTCTTTAAAAAAAAATTAAATTCCTTTCGGCTGAGGGCGTGGTAAAATACACCCCACTATTCCAAGCTTCAAAAATTAATGTAAAAATAAACTGACATTTAATTGAAGTCACATCTCAATCGTTTTTCTCTTCCTCCAACCACCGCCACCGCTGCCACCACCGCTAAGCTGTTCTTTCTGAGGTAACAACAATTTCCTTCCTAATGTCTGTGGTGCTATTCTTCTTCTAGTTTATTTGACATAATAATCGCTTTTCATTTCAATGGATTTCCTTAAGGACACCTCAGGCTAAAGGGTGTTGAGCACCTCTATGTGTAAAACAGCAGCCATTCTTAAACAACAAACACCCAGGAACAATACCCAAAACAAAAAAAAAAACTCTTCACTTCTTTTGATAGAACAATATAATTTTGGTGTCCTTTTTGCTGCTGCTGCTGGTGCTGGTATACCTTGTTTGGTCGTTGTTTAGATAAACGACGTCCTTTGCATTAGAATGTTTGATTTTTATCCTGGAATACAGTTGTGGCAAGCCTATAACATCATTCTTCCATCAAATTGCCAGCAACTTAACAAAAGTAAGAGCAAAAGGCGAAGGTTTGTTTTTTTTTTTTTTTGGTCCTTCGAGCCGAATTTTGTTGGAAAGAAAAAAAAATATAAAGACAAAAGTTCTCAAACTGACGATGATAACATTTACATATTATGCTAATTGGAAGGCATAAATATGTCAAGACAATTCAAAAGATTCGCAAGGAGAACACAGAGAGCGAACTGTAAGTCCTTGTGACATCCTTTTCAAAGAAAATTCGCGAGATAAACCACCATCAACAACAGCAGCAAAAGAAAAAAATAAACTCTATTTGAGTAAATTGAGAATAATCATTTCGTGATGATGAGACTTCGTTTGTCTTGGTATGAACCTTACCTTGTTGATCCCTTTTCAAATCAATTCAAATTATCCCTGAAAGGTAACTACATACATATGTATAGGTGTATGTGTGTGTGTCAAATCACTTGGGATTAACACTCAACAATCTGGAAAAACGGACTCTCAATCATCAAATCAATGTATAAGTAAGTGAATGAGTGTACTCGCACAGTAGTAGACACACATCCCTTAAAATCATAGTCCAAACACAATGAATATTAATGCGAAGTCATCACAAGGATTTTGGAAGAAAGTTAATGATGGCAAACAACTTAGAGCAGAGAAGGACTCTCCAAAAAGGTGTCCTGGGCATAAGCAAGGATATAAATCAACCCTTTTTAACGTGTGCGTAGTTTTGTTTTGGAAACGAAGTAAACTATTACAACTATTATAAACATGGGTTCAAGTTGGCTATGATGGGGGATGTTTTTTTGGTGCGGTGCGTTTATCCTTGCCTAATGAGAGTATAATTTTTCTTGAGCAAACAAGTACAGTGTGGCTTGAAAGTAAATGATATTTTAAAAATATTGTTTTTTTTTAATTCTGATTGATTCTCAAAAAATAAGTAGTCAACTTTAACATTCAATTTAACATTTGGAACTAATTTTCTTCGGCATTTTCGGCCTTTTAAACCTCATAAATTACTGCAAATGACTCTGTGAATGAAAATGAGATTTTTCTCAATCGTCCGTCCAGTCGAGGAGACAAAATTATAGCATTTTTTTTAGATTTTTAGTCCACCCGCGTTGGGCGCCATTTTGTGTAAAATGGTTTTCGTTTTATAACTCACACACTTTCAACTTAAGAAAGCTTTAAAAAGTAATTTTTGACAATTCGAACCTTTTTTTCTAACAATACTGTTAAATTTGAAATCGTTTGCGTTCCACAGCCGAAAGGATTACCCCGAGCTCCATCACCATCATCAACATCATCCATCCCTTAGAACAACATCATCAACGCATTACACAAAATTAACGATGAAATGTCGGCTGAGGTGAATATGTCAGGATAATGTTAAGACACACACACACACATACCATTGGATATCCACAACTCCCGTGTCGTTTCTTATACATACTACATACCCATAGGTCTAGGTGTTGAAGCAGATTTGCCAAAGGTGTTGAAAGAAACCTGTTATCGATGTAGGCAAGTTTACGAGCCGAATATAATAGTTCAGCCAGCCCTCCCATACTTTCGCCCACTTTCTCTTGGGATTGATGCTGATGTTGTTTGGTTATTATTATCCTTTGCCTTTAATAAATATAGTGGTGAGTGTGTGCGTATCCGTTTCGTTAATATAAGTCAAATAGTTCACATATGACTATCATCCTGCGTCTTAGTTGTCCTCAGTGACAAATTATATTTACTCAGCAAAACTGTTTACACCTTTAATACGCGCTAGTTTCTGATGGGGTCCCAGTCAAGCTCCAGGATCAGGCCATCCCGTATGTCAACAACGGGGCGGTGGTGCTCCTTTTGTATTCGACGGGGCTTTGACGGGGCATAGATCCTTGTTTATCATCTTCGTGTTGCATTGCGACGACATACATGCCGGTTGATGTTAGACTCATATGCGTGTGTGTGTGTTTGACTTAATTTCATCTGACAGATTTTGACTTAATCTTCAGTGATGGCAACCAGGCTGTCAAAATATGGTAATAAGATGTTTTGAGACGAAGACGCCAGAAAAGCCGCATATAGCGGTTAAGGTGCGGTGATAAGTAATATTTGTTGCTGTGTAGATGGTTATGATGATGAGTTCTGAATTTGACGAGGGTGAGGAGATGGGGGTTGGTGGTTTTGTTGGGTGGTTAACAAAGGGGAAGTTTATAAGAGGTGCCATCAATTTGGGATTTGGCCGTATTTAATACGTGTGATTTATCTTCAAAATGATGCCTTTTATCACAAGACGAGAGGTGAGAAAATTATGATAATTATTATCATACATACAGTTGAAGTAACTCTGGGTGTAGGAATTTTCTAACTGAGTCAGGGTGATAGGAGCTTTTGAAACGAATTATTATTTCTAATATTATGGATACTGACGTTTTCTACGAATCCTACTGTGATTAAACTTAAGACGACGAAGACCAACAATTTCGCTCTCGATTTGCATTAATGTAAGCTTAAGTGCATCAAAGTTGCTGGAAATGACCCTATTGCAGAACTATTTAAAGTGGCAGGCGATAAATTAGGAACAAATATGTTTCATCATATCTGCAAAATATTTTTGGAATAAAGCATGCTCGATGAATGGAAACTAAGCGTTTGCAGGATTCTCAAGAAAGGAGATCTACTGAACTGCGACAAATACATAAGCATCAGTCACCTTAACATAGCCTACAATATCTTTTCTGACTTATTGTCAATATCTATGTCTGGCCCGCCATTTAGTACTATGTGACTCGCTAGATAACTAAACTACAAAATATATATATGCAGATTCATTACATTTTATATGTTTTGCCCATAAGCCAGTGACCTTTTGAATGACCAAGTTCATTCAAATCTGCAGTTCCATATGCTAAGAGACAAATATCACATTTCATATAGCCATACTTATCAAACGATTTCCGTCCTCCCTGAAACCATAATTGCCAGTAAAAATGGGACCGTTGACTGAAGATCGTTTTGTCTTAGATCTTCATGTACTTTGAAGGAATCGGAAAGCTGTTCATAGTGCAAAACGAGGCTTCTTGCATCATTCAAGGACATTTTTTTATCTTTCCAGGGATAAGTGAATTCCTGACTATATTCACGACTAACTCGGTCAAACGTCTTTTCAAAATCTAAAGGCACCACGTAGAACAGTGACTGGAGCTCCGAAACGTTGTTCAAGATCTTAATGTGATCAGCCACTGCGGAAACCTGTTTAGTGCCTCTTGATTGTAGACTCACTTTTCCGGTGGACGCTGATGCCCCGGTCCGGAAAATCTTTCGAATCTAACCAAGACTCAGGTGACGCACTCAAATACAAAGAGGATTTTAGACAACTTGATTTGTTCATTTTCACACAGCTGGCTAACTGGCGAGTGCCCAAATGGACTGAACTTTTTTACATCGAAAACCCCAGTTGCTATCAACTTTGGAAAAACGGCGAAAAACCTTGCATTGTTTAATAAATCATGGCACTATTTTTCCAGACCCAGAGATAGCTTCCATTCCCTTAAACAGCTTGCACTGGAAGCAAGATTAAACTGCTTCAGGATCTTATTTAAGGAATTTAGCAATGTACTCGTATGCATATGCCGTCAAGTGCAGCTGCCTTTAGGTGGTGGGCTGACAGTTGATCTTGTTACCGTCACACTTAGATCAATGTATATCCATTGTGATACCCTAGGGTTTTTGACCCCTTGTATCGAAGCCTATGATAATCCTATGTCGTTCAAGCTCGTTAAGGGTGTAGATGGGTTACAGCAAGCTATAGCCTGAAATGTCGAAGGGTATTTCTAAAGTACCTATTGAAATTTCTATCGTCACATAATAACCTGGCTAGGGAGAGGTATACGCCTTCTCAGGGGGTGTTCGTTTACTTTACCTCCACTTGAGCAATCATACCCCCACCAGGTCCTTAGGAGCATGGGCTCCTTGCAACGTCTAGTAGATGAGTTTGATATGTCAGTGTTTGGTGTATATGATCGTTTTTTTGATTGTTAGTTAAGTAGAAGAGGCTGTTTCCATACCAAAGAGGATTTTACCAATCTTAGGTAAAGATGGGCCCATCAACCCACTGATGCTCGTGCTCAACGTAGGAGTGGAGATCGCAGGTGTATAAGCGAGGTGCCCATTCTCCGTTGGGGCTGCTTCTACAAGGAACATGTGCGTCGTCAAGTCGTTTTCGTTCGTACTACACTATCTTATTGTAGTTGAAGGCGGTTTTCAGAGTTTAGGAATTCTCAAGCCATGTGGTATCGTTAACGAATTTTAAAAAAATGTTTGCTTGTAATGTCAGAGAGCTCCTCCAAGTCGCTGAATAAATATCTCCCTAGATGTCTGTTTTTTAGATGATATAACGGAGGGTAGTGACACAAGTAGTGAGGAGTGTCCTCATGTATCTTCTCGTCACCGTATCCTCTGCAAAAGACGTCCGTACTGACTTTCATCTTTTTCTTGTGGTAACCGAGTTGGTTGTGACCTGTGCCTTTAGGAGACGAATCGCGGTTCTTAGCTCAAAACTTTTTAGGGGACCGGTGCAAATACCCCTGGTAAAAACATTATCATAGAGAGCCATATCATCAGAGTAGTAAGGAACTGTATCTACGCAGACGACAAAGGCACAATAATTGTTTCCCTCTCTTCCCTCGACCTTTCACCAGGGCAAAGGCATGCATCTTATTACAGGAGGATGAGAAAGATTAAGCCTGCTTTCAAAGTTAAATTTCAGGTGTGCCAGAGTTGTAAGAGAATGCAATCTTTCGAAATCATTCATTGAATTCAATAAGAAGATTGCATTGAATCAAAAGATTGCATTCATTTACTTCACATCTAGAATTTGACTTCAAATTATTCAATCATCATTATTTGACATTACAAAAATTGTAAATATTTGTTTCGCCATTCATTACACAGCAATCAATTGAATGCATTCTTTTGGGGAATTACTTATGGATTCTTTGCTCTCTATGCATTCATTGCATTCTTTGCATTTATTTTTTAATTCAATTAATATTTTATTTTAAAACAGAAAATTCAACTGACTGTGTATTTTAAAGAATTTGAATATATATATTTTTAAAACTCGTGTTTTTATTTTAAAAACACGTTTGTATGCACCTGTGCTTAAAAATCTCTTTTTAAAAAATATTTCATTTTCTATTTTTTAGATGACGTACTTAGGTGTGAATTACTCCTGCTGATACATGTGCTAAATGATAAAATTTTAAACAAAACTTTCAAAAGCCGTTTTTTATAATAACATATTCCAAAAAATCTATTTTTAAAAAGTAATGCCTTTATTTAAAGGTAAATCCTCGTACTTTATTTTTTAAAACAAAAAAACCTCTTCCTGGCATGCCGATATAAAAAATCGGTTTCAAAAATATTGAATTTTAGTTGAAAAATAAAAGTAGGAAATTCAACTTTAAAGAATAAACTACTATTCGAAATTAGTATTAGGACTCTTGCATGTAGAAATGACCTATAACGATATTTTCAAAAAATATAAAATTCCAACGAGTAAGGTCAAGACAGTGCTTAAGTGCTGGTAAGGGATGCCGTTTGATATCTTGTTAACAAAATAGAACAATTCAACAGATTATTTTTTGAAACTCGAGTTTTTATATTCAAAACTCGTGTTTTTTTTATTCAAAACTCGTGTTTTTATGTTCAAAACTGGGTTATATGCGTCAGAATTAAAAAATCGATTTTTCAAATAGATATTTTCTCTATTTTTTAGATATTTCTTGATTGGTGTATTGAGGATTTATTGTCGTGATTAATATGTGCCATAGAGATGAAATTTGACACTTTTCAAAAAACGAGTTTTTATGTTCAAATGTCGTCCTCTATGCATCTGCATTCAAACATCGATTCTTCAAATAGATATTTTTCCCATTTTGTACATATTTCTTGATTGTTGTATTGAGGGGTTATTGGCGTGATCTCTTGCTTACACATGTGCCACAGAGATAAAATTTGATACTTTTCAAAAAAACGAGTTTTTATGTTCAAATATCGTTTTTAATGTAGACCTATCAAAAAGAAATAGTCTTTCGAAAACAGATGTTTGTGGTTGTCTACTGTCATAAGCTGCTAAAACTATGAATATTTTATTTTTCAAAATTGTCATGATTAAAAACCGAAAAAAACGTTTTCCCCTTAGATATCTGTATGAAAACTCGTTTTCAAAAATATTGAATTTCAGTTGAAAAACAAAACAAACACATTAAATTTTATACATTCAAATTCGTTTAAGGACTTTTTTTTCATTATGCAACAGCGTAAAGGCTTATATCTCAAAGCTCCAAACGAACACAAAACGTGTCGTTTATTTAAAATTCTTTTATCATCATTTTAGCATAATATGTTTTACATACTCGTATGTACACATTTACAAGTAATCAAATGGAAAACAAATTGAATTTTAATATTCAATGTGTCAATGGGGCTTATGTTTTTTAAATGAGTCCACTAATGAACCTTAGCTGAGAGTGTCACACCCGTTGGGGTCATAAAAACTAATATAACTTTCGACCTTTTCCGTATTTTTATATCGCGCCCTCAGAATATCAATAAGCCAAAATACAAAAAATTGCACTGCCCATCTTTTAACAAACTACCTCTCTAATGGAAACGAGAGTTTAGGTTGATTTTTTTGTTTTGGATTCAAGGCAAAAATATCCTCTCTTAACCTAAGCCATGCACCTAAGGTCATAAAAAAAAAGTTATATAAGCGCGTACTTTTACGATCCACCGATGTTCAATATTCCAAAAAGGTACAGGTACAAGGCATCCAGGAAGCCCTAAAAACACATTAACCTCTCTCAAGTCATTGGGGGGATGATCAGCGTCAGCGTCATCATCATCATCATCGTCAAGTCGTCGGGGTGTAGAAGGTTATAGGGTTTTTTTTTGTTTAGCCAACATCTGTTACAAAATCTAGGATAGTTTGGCAAAATTTAGAGATTTTATTCCAGAGATACCTCCAGAGAGGGCTATAAATTCGAAATTGACTTTTAAGGGTGGCTGGGTTGGCTTAACGTAGGTGGTATCCCAGGTAGGTACGAGTATTGTTTTTTTTTTTTGTAACCGATAAAGGGTTTTCCAGAGTGAGTTTTTCAATTTTCCTTTAAATAAACATTCAAACCATCTGACGTGTATTCCGTTGGCTGCGCTGCCACCATCCCGTGAATTCATTTGATAAAAATAATTTTAAAAAATTCAGAGTTGGGGAATTTTATGAACTCAAGGCATGTTGTTGTTCATAAATATATTGATTGCATAGATACGAGAAGAAATTGCAAGCAAATTACAAAAAAGAAACTTCTAAGGAAGATACAAATAAAATAAAATATCCAACTTGCAGAAATGAAGGCGCATAAAACGAAACGAAACTCTTTTACTTAAATTCCTTTTTATTGGATTATGTAAAACATAAAATCGTAGTGGCGCTATGTGTGTTTTGTGCCACAGTTGGATGCATTCCTTGGCATGGTTTGGGTTCTTTTAGGAAGCATGCAGGGCAATTGCAGTTTAGTCATTTCGAAATGAGTTCCACTTTAGAGGGGTTTTTGTTCTTATTTAGAAAACATTTGTCTACTCTTTCAGCGCAAAATGGAGTCGATGGCCAAAATTATGAAAATAATACAAAATTGCTGAAGAGAAAAGATGTGTTATTTTTTCGATTGGAAAATAATAGTCTCATCCTATTTATAGACTCTGTAAAATACAACATAGTTTGACGAACTTAAAAATTAGACGAAAGTGGCCAAACTTCAACAAAAAAAATTTCGACAATGCCCACTATAACTCTTGCCTCTTATTTATTTATTTTTAGTACAAAATGGTCTTGAGAGAAGGTTTAGGAACAAAGGATCTTTCCACGAAAAACCACGAATGGAAAATCTTAGCAAACGAGTTTGAATGGTGTCAATTCTGGTAATGTGAATATATTGATAAGAGGACCACACTAGACAGGCATATTCCAGGAGAGGGATAACATACATTTTAGTTCCACAGTTGAAATGGGTCCAATATGGATAAAGAAACGGGTAGGGTATTTGTTGCGTTTACGTTAGCATTTTGATATATTAAGCTCCAAGCAATTTTTGAGATACTAGACTGACAAAAAGTGCAGAATCTTGTGACGAAGATATGGTGTTGAAAAACTCGGTATCGTCAGCTTATATTGAAATATGGGAATGGTTGATGATCATATTTATCGAATGAAAATATTAAGACCTAAGTCCCTGCCTTGGTAGGCTCCAGATCTAGCTAACAAGAGGCTGGACAAATACACATTTTAAGAACGGTTTTCCAGATAGCTATATTAAGAAAGAAGTAGAATCATGTGTCGAAAGATATGATCTTGAAAAATTTGGCTTCATCAACTTAACGTTAACGTTAATAGTAAGAATGAAAAGAAGAGGACCTAAGTCACTGCCTTGGGGGACCCCGGATCTAACAAAGCTGTGACTGAACTGCGTAGATCTGAAACGCACATTTTAATTACGTTTTCCGAGTAAAAAAAACCCATTTCAAGAATATTCGTGCTAGCCCGAGGGTTGACAATTTGAAAAGTATTTGGTCAAAGATTTTGTTAAAATCTAAAAGTCAACAAGGTACAGTTGCGGTCAATAATAGTAGTGTAAAAAAATCATTGGTAAGTAACAGAATTTTTTTGGTTTTGTGGAGAAAAATTCTGTGGTCACACGAGTCCAAGATTGTGTTATGTGAATTGAAAGTTTTTGCGACCTTTAGTCCAAATGCGTTTCGTCCAGGCACGACAGTTGGGCTCATCAGATAGATGAGGTCCTAACCTTCTAAGACGCAGTATAAAATTTACAGCATGAATGCAATGTAAGTTATATTTTTCTAGGGGAATTTGGTCAAATGACGCACGTAGTCTGGCTGATTTAAGAAGAAGGAAGAAACGAAAAATATAAAGAAAAAAATTTGCTTATAGTTTTTTAGAAGATGTCCTGACGTGTACCAATTACAGAGGCATAAGTCTCCTCAACGTCGCATACAAAATCCCCCCGTCTGTACTGTGTGAGCGCCTAAAACCGTTTGTCAACAAGCTGATCAGCCCCTATCAGTGTGGTTTTAGGCCCGGCAAATCTACCCTGGATCAGATGTTCACACTTCGACATCAGTGCAGAGATCAAGCGAAGAATTACTATTGCCAACCGCTGTTTCTTCGGGCTAAGAAGGCATTTGAATAATAAAGCCCTATCTCAAACAACCAAGGAGACCTTGTATAAGACCCTCATCATCGCGGTTCTGCTGTATGGGGCAGAAGCATGGACACTGTCTAAAACGAATGAAAATCTGCTTGGGTGCTTTGAAAGAAAAGTTCTTCGTTTGATCTTCGGTCCAGTCTGTATCAATGGAGTATGGAGGAGAAGGTTCAACAACGAGCTGTACGGGCTTTACAGCGACGTTGACCTAGTCAAGAAGCTGAAAATACAACGGCTGAGATAGCTCGGACACGTGGAGCGTATGGACACCGACGCACCAGCCCGTCGAATCTTTGAATCCACCCCTGATGGTCTGCGCAGCAGAGGAAGACCCCACCTCAGGTGGCACAAGTGTAGAGCGACCTCAACCAACTTGGAGTGCCTAACTGGAGGCAGCTAGCTAGGGACCGAGCTATCTGGAGGGACTTGTTGGTTGAGGCCGTGGTCCACCCTGGACTGTGAGCGCCATCTAAAGTAAAGTAAGTAAGTTTTGTTTTTGTAGACTCTATTGATTAAATCAATTGAAAGTTTTTTGCGACATTAAGTCCAAATGATTGTATTATATGATAGAAAGGGATCTCGTCAATATGTAAGAAGGCCTCCAAACACAGAATATATTCCACGCTTCACAGCCAAGACAATAAAACATGGAGGATCCAGCATAATGGTTTGGGCATGTTTCTCCTTCTATGACGCTGGTCCCATATACTGGATTGAAGGCATTATGGATCAGCATCTTTATGTGAAAATTGTGAAATTGGTTTTTCAAGAAGACAACGACCAAAAGTATACAAGTGAACTTGCGAAGTAGTGGTTCTAAGAAAAGAGGGTTAATGTCATAGAGTGGCCTGCGCAGTCCTCAGACCTCAACCCTATAGCAAATCTTTGGTGCGATGTCAAGAAGTAGTAGCCCTTTGGGAAGCTAGACAGCAGTCTTGGAGGTCCATACGTGTAGAAAGATGTGAAAATCTTATTAATTCGATGCAACGTTGTTGTGCTGCTGTTATTTCTAACAATGGACATGCAACTTAATATTAATTTAAAGTTCAAACACTCGGCTATCACTTATGGTAGAAATTGTCTATTAACTTTCCCTTTTGTAATATTTAAAAGTGGATTTTGAATGCGCTACTATTTTTTTGACCACTGCGCCGTCGAGAATAGTATCATAGAGACTAATAGAGAAAATCACATAGGGCCGTCACAAAGCTTTTTTCTAGATGTGGAACAACGCACATTTTTCCTATTGTAGACTTTGAATCCCATAGAGACCCCTCTAACAAAAATGCATATTAATCATTTCCTGTAGACATTTTTCCTAGTTTCATTGAACTAATAAATGATTTTTAAATCTAACATTTTATGATCATTTTTTGAAAAATATTTCTATTAACAAAAAAAAATTTCCACAAACTATCTAAACACGATTATATTTTAATTCACATAAAATGAGTCTCTATTGGCTAGCGAATTGAAATCTCTAAACACATTTCTATTCAACCAATCAGCATTTCAATTCAAATTTATACATGCTGATACCCTTTCCCAACCCCCTTTCAACATAATATCTTATCTCTCTGAACACCATCGCAACAATTTCATTTATTCCAATCAAATTGGTATCGGGCTTCGGCCGGCGTGAGTCCTATTTCAAAATCACCAGAAGCACAATTCTATATATATGGATGATTGACCCTCTGAATGCTGGATGCAATCAAAATGGTTTACTCTTTCTCTCTCTCTCTCTAAATTTTGCTGTCCCCAAAAATATGCAGTGTATACAGGAGGAACAGCAACAATAAATTGGGGTATTAAAAGCGCAATCAAAATTTTTCGGATAAATCCACCCGCTAAACACTGAGGTAATCTCTGCGATTCATTCTAAACTGATGTTGCTTATTTTCAACCCTCGAAAAGTGGTGGCCGAAAACGCCAACGCCAACGCCACCGACGACGAGTATGGGCGGGGCAGTGTGCATAAATTAATAACAATTCCTGATCGGGTTTTATTATTGTCGCAACAATTGCGTTTTGAACGACAGTCGTCCTGGTCCTGCCCGTATTTGATGGGGGCACAGTAGAACGGATATTCAGATACCCATTTTTACCCATCACGAACCCCATGTGAAGTGATTTCGTTTCATTTTCGAGTGGATTTGCAGATGTTCGACGACATACACAAATCTGCATCTAGCTGTCCTTTCAATTGGTGTCCAGAGTCTATACACACTACACTGGCCATGGTGAAGTAGATGCGTGTATATATGTGGGTATATTTTTTAATGGGTATGTCAGCAGGTCATTTCTATGGCCAGTGCATGTGGCAAGAAGTGACGAAACTAAACAGTCCTCTACCAGTTTTCCAAAAATAACAGAAATCCTCATTTTTATGATGCTGTCATCGATATACCTTCATACATTCTATGGAAAAGTTTGTATATGAAACGGCGCCACCGTTCGTTCATTGTATGGTTCTTCAGGACTTTGTTTCGCTTCTATCTATCAGGATAGCAATTCGATTTTGGAGCGATTAGTTTTAATGCTCTTTTGGCTGCTGTAGCAGTGGGGTCGAAGCAAGGTAAATGGCAATACATCAGATTCAAGTATTTGTTTTTTAAACATTTATTATGAACTAAATTATAAAAAGCTACCCTTATTGAAAAAGGTAACACTAAGGAGCCTTCTAGAAGAGAACCCAGAGGTTCATCATGAATTCTAGGAACTTCATCCCTCTTTTCATTAACAAGAGACTTTTTGTGAAGACAAGTATCAAATGCCAACACGAATAAGAATATGAATGAGAATACGAATACAAATACGAACACAAATAGAAATAGGAATAGGAATACGAATAAGAATAGAAATAGGAATAGGAATAAGAATACGAATACGAATCCAAATACGAATCGAATTCGAAACTTTTAAAAATACATTTTTGCATGAGCAAATTTCTCTTAATATTCCAAATAACCACTTTCCTAAGGCTCAGCCCCACTGTTCTCGGATGCTCATTTCCATCGTGCCTATATTGTAGTTCTGTTTTCTGTATTTTGGAAAATGTACAATTCCACCGTGTGCATGATTGTCAGCCTCGCTGGTATTGTAAATCTACACAAAACTCCACAACACACCGGTTGGCCCGGCCGGGCTACAGTGTATCTCGAAAACCTCCATTCATTTGGGAGTGCGATGGTACGGTGCGGGTGTGAAAAAAGACAGTAATCTCAATGGCAGTCGCCAAATCACCAATCACCACCTCCTTTCGATTGTCCTCGTCCATATGGAGTATCGACATTGTCGACGAACGACGAACTCTGGGAGCCAAGCATCATAATAAAACCATTTGATGTAGATTTGCGGATGCGGATCTATCTCTCTGGTTTTGCTCCTGGCTGCCACCACTTTATATGTATGTAGTGTTAAGTTGGAATACATTCCACCGGCAATTGTCCTGCGTTTTTTGGGAAATATATATACGACTGAATCTAGGATCCCTCTCCAGATCGACGATGGGTGGCTGATGGTGATGGCAATGATGGTGGAATATAAAATCCCAAACAAGCTAAAATGGAAATAATGGGACGTTCCTAGGGACACAGATATTTCGTATTTCGATTGGATTTTCGGGAAATTTTCGAATTAGAACTAATCTGCATGTGATTTGGACCCCTGGCAACGAACCCAACCCAAATAAAACAAATACCCCCCCACCAGCACGAACGACGCACGACGATACGAGATGAGAAAGGATGATGGTAAACAGCAACACGAATAACAACCCTGATCGGTCTCCAATGAATTCGAAATTTCATCCCATGATTGGGTTGACTTTTTAGCCTATTTTGTCGTTGTCGTTGTTGTTGTTTTTTTTTTTTTTTTTTTTTTTTTTATTTGTTGAGGGGAGAAACAATAATTTTCGTGAATTGCTTAGGCTGGGATTTGTTAGTGGAGAGATAAATTCTGAAAGGTAGATATAGGTAATACTGATTAAATAATTTTTAATAGCAATGGGAATAATTTGAATTAACAGTTGCTAACGATTATAATAATTATTTAATAGTTTTGATATGAAATGATATTTATTAAAAATATTTAAATTTATGTTAAGATTTAGTTAAACAAAATATCGATCGTAGGCAAAAAGTCGTTAAAAAGAGAAAAATTCAAAACAGCAGCCCAATATATAAAGAAATATTGGTTTAAACTACCAGGGAAGACCTTATCAAATCAACAGGTGGACTTTAGCAACCAATCCACATTTCTGACAGATGATTGCTAATTTGTTTATCCAATCAAACTTCGTTCAAATCAGAACTATAAACGGGAAGAAATTTATGGCAATTTTTCAAATTTTTTAAATGCATTTGGTGTACCAGGAAGGCATACGTCAAGGTCTCATTCTTAAGCCTTTATTACAAAAACTCTGTTCAAACTCTGTAGAACCGTTGACTCGACTCCTTTTGCATAAGGTTTCTTTTTCATATCCTCTAATAACGGGCAAGAACTTTCTAGAGAAATGGATTAAATTCAAATTATTTCGAACAGGAAGAAAAGTATC
Source organism: Philhelius festivus (assembly GCA_963931855.1). Taxonomy (NCBI): domain Eukaryota; kingdom Metazoa; phylum Arthropoda; class Insecta; order Diptera; family Syrphidae; genus Philhelius; species Philhelius festivus. The sequence continues at coordinate 8,716,348 of OZ007557.1, forward strand.
AGAATTATTTGCTTTTGTTTACACATTTAGAGTACCAGGAAGGCAAACTTCCTTTAGGAATGTTCCAATAAAACATCTTTATAAAATGATTATAACCAGTAACTGAAACATATAAGGTTTTCGGATTCATATAAGATGAAAGCAACTTTTTCCTTTCTTCAGAATTTAAGTCCAAAATTTTGTCGACCAATCTTGAAACAGAAACAAAAACAAATTAAAAATAAAATGTGTGCAAGCATTCCTAGTCCTAAGGTGGCAGACGTTAAGTCCTTTAGTGAAGCTCTGATTGAAATAACTCTTTTAAAAATTGGTAAGACGTTGAATCTAACAATTTTTCAAAATTTTATCAAACCTAAAAGGAACTGCAACTTTTCTTTAGAAATGGTTTAAGTAAAACTTGCTTCAATTTAAATTTCCGAAAGAGGAACAAAAATAACATAATTTGATGATTTTTCAGGCATTTGGCGTACCAAGACAACACACTTTAGTTCTTTCAGTGAAGCTCCAATCACAAAAATTCTTTTGAAAATGTGTACAACTGTTGACTCGAAGCAAGTTCCATTGTTTACTTTTTCATCTTCGCTAAATAGAACTACGGATTAAGTTCAGAAGTAAAATTACAAAGTAGTGTCTTTCTTCTTCTTTCCTACTCCAACTTCGTTTCCCAAACTACCAAAACTCACCTATCTCAAAAAAATGTAATTTCTTCAGAAAAAAAGGAAACACAAATCACCTTCATTACAAATGATAATAACATACACTTAGAAATAAATGGAATATTTTGTTTTAATTCTCCTGTGCAATGATGGCGGGATATTATTTAAATAAGTTTTGCACGCTTAAGCTCAACCTTTTACCATACTATTGAAACATACTTTATTTAGTATTCACTTGGAATACTTTATTATGGTGTGTTTGTAGTGGTATCGTCCACCAGGAATGTACATAACTAAACAAATGTTTAGAATTCCAAATAAAATTATCTATCCCTTTGCCTTCTCTCTCTCTCTCTCTCTCTCCATCAAATGTCCACAATGTTGCAATAGTAAAATCTTGGACGGCGAAATTTCCATCAACAAGGACATTTTATTGCTGCAAAGCTCCACAAACGATCGTCATCAGATAATCAACTCACGTACCTATTGGATGTCCAAGATGAAATCACTATCACATATGCATAAATGTTGAATTTATTTCAAATGATTTCGTCGTCATTCCGTTATATTTGTCTCTTCTAGTTCGTCCTCTATATTTAGCTGTGCTTTGTTTTAGAAGAACACAGAAAAAAAAGGACGAAGGACAAATTGTATCGCATAATTTGTCCACCTGTACGACGAGAGAGAACCAAAGCTATGTGTGTGTCTGTTTTACACAATTACCGATTGTGTCGTATTTTAGGGATTTTTATGATGACAGGACATTTCTTCCTCTCACCCCTCATCAAATTGCGGTTTAGATTCCACAGAATATAGTTGGTGCCCCCCTTTCTTTAGCACGAAGAGTGGCTACTCTGTACACAAATGCTGCTGAGCAGAATCATAAAATCAGACTGTGGGATCGAAGAGGGATCTAAAACGTATTAAGATATTCATCGGGAGGACATCATATGTTCCAGTTAGATTTTTATGTTCGTCCACTACCACCAGGTTACCTGGAATATATAAAGGACATTCAGTAGTGACACAAAAATGCCTATTTACGAGACAGAGCGCCAGTGTTAGTCAAGTGGAAATGGAAGTGTAAGGTTTTACTTGTTTTTATTTTTTCATTTGTCCAAAATCCAACTTTATCTATGGTTGTGTGTGTGTGTGTGTTTGGGATTTCGTATAGGAATAAGGATGTTTAACTGTAATTTGATGTGGGCGCAAATATTTTAGTGTCCATTTAGTCCTCTACTATCTCTCTCGGTCTGTATATAGAGCTTGACCATAACTTCTGATCGCAGATGAGACGAAATCGAAATGAAAAAGCTTAACTATACCCCAAACCAGCTTGACTTGACCGTTACATTGGTTGGCTGGAAGAAAAAGGGTTGGATTCACATATTCCTTGGGGGATCAAGGATTTTCATTGATAAGAGAGAAGACGACTTTCACAGCATCTAACCTCGATGTTTTATGATGGGGTTTAGTGTAAAAGGCAAACAAACATAAAGAAATGTAATGTTACTATGTGGTTGGGGGATGGTTGGGGGTTGTGTCAGGGGTTTAGGAATTCTTGTGACAATTGGGCATTTAATAGCCGACATAAACATGCTGTTTGGGGTTGGAATTTCTCTAGTTTCTTATCCAATAATATACAAGATAACTGTTTTGAGCTTATATTAAAAATATTTCATATACCCTTAGGTACTTGAAATGCAGCTCTTGTCACCCTTGCGTAACAAAAAAAGGTCTAAATCCTATGTGATCTTAGATGCAGGAATCATCTCAACTTTCTATTTAATAGAGCTTCTCTGCCATGTCAGTCCTGATGCAAATTAAATCCCAAGTGCACACAGCCATCAGGCTCTAACTAAGTGCATCAATTACCCTTCATCATATCGCGTAAGGCCTGTTGACATTTCCGCTTCCAAGAAGAACACAGGATACCTTCTCCAGCATCAGAAGCACAATATTTGCATACAAAACCATAAACTTACATCCTGTGTGCTTGACATTCATCTATGATGTCCAACACCAAGTATACCATCATCACCATCTAAGCCCCCATATCTCCCTGCACAACCACATTCTGCAGGATAAATGATTGCCCCCAAAAACTAAAACGCGCATAGTAATCAACATCATCACATGGAATCGGAATGTGTCTCCTGGATCAGTATATCATCAGGACATGCGAGCGAGTGTATCACAGAGAAGCAGCAGTCAACACTCTTAGAGCACAGCTAGCATCCTGGGGTTTTTCCTTCCTTCCTTTCGGGATTTTAGCACTTTAAACCCGTTCATCGTCCTTGGAGTCGCTGTCAGTGCGTGGTGGTTATTATTCCAACAAACGGCCTACGCCTTCTATGGGAACCAATTCCCCCTTTCAACTTTGCAAATATTTATCCTGTAAGCGTTCAAACGATGTGTTGGCATTTGGATTATCCTTGCGTGTGATGTGTAAAAGTGTGTGTATGTGTGTGTGGTGTTTAGGGACTTTTACCGGCTGCCTGGTTTTATGATGAATTTATGTTCTAGTTATCGCCCCCACCAACATCGCTCTTAACAAACTAATCCGTTTCCGAGCCTTCGTCGTTGTCCTTGTCGTCGTCATCGTCGTCGTTGTCGTTGTCTCCGTGTGTTCATAGATTCTGATGTCCTTAGAGCTGAGTGAATAAATGACACAACAACGCCGCCACCGCCAGTTCGTTTAATGCCAATTTAGTCATATGGAACTTACGTTGGTTTCACGGCAGCTTTGGTGGTAGTAGCATGGTGTCCTTGCAGATCCTTTTTTAGCCGCAAAATGACTTAATGGTTTTGTAATTTGTCATCTCGAACATGATGGCATGGTATGCTCTTTCAAATGTGTGTTGCTTTGGTTGATGATTCAACACCGCTGCCACCACCTCACCGTCAATGTGTCATCATAATTTTCAACCCACCTCATCCCCACAAAAATTCTAAACCTTTTTCCGTCCTTCGTCAGAGCAGCAGATATATTTTGATGGGGGTTGGTTGATTTAGGCCTTCAAACTATGCGGAATTCCCTTACGAAATAAGTCGTGTGTTATAGTTAATTTTAGATGGAGTACAATTCGCCCATGCAAACATCATAGACTCTTAACTAAGAATGAGGAACTACCGACAATTTATATTGTCGGGTTAAGAAGGAGGTCATATTATATTCGTTGAGGGATGTAAATTAATTTATAGGGTTTGTTAAGTAGGTGCTATTTTGGTAGGCAGGAAGATTTGATTTTTCCCCTGTTTAAGATAAATGGATGACAGTTAAGAGTGTTAAGAAGTTCTATTTATTATTCAAGAAGATGCTGCTATACCTGTTGAGGTTGCTGAGGATAAATAAAAGTTAATCAAGATGAAGAAATATTTGTAGATTGTAAAATATCAGAGGCAACAAAATTCTGTACACGCCTGCTTTATATTTGAAAAAGTGGTTTTTGAAATAGGAATTTCATTAAAGCACACATAATCTATCGCTTTGGTTCTCACTCCAAAACAATCAAAATATGTACCTACCTACATGATCTATGCACATTGTACATATTAAAACTTAAAAAAAAAATTATGAGCCAGGTTCCAGATCTATGAAATTTATTTCAAAATTGAGGGAAACATGAAAAACAGCGTTCATTTAGAGAATATTAATTTTTTTTTTAAATTTTATTCCTGGAGCGAAATCGTCCTATTCAACTTGGAATTTTTGTTTTACCTAGTTTACTTTAACTTCGACAGACAAGGTAGTGTTACCAGTTAGGTAGAAAAACAACAATACTAAAAAATGAATGAGTATATTGAAACTTTTAGTTCTGGAGGCAAAATTTAGTTCTATTCATCTTGGAAGGGACAGAAAATTTTGAAGTTGTACTCGAGTCAACATTTCCAATTGTTTTAAAAACAATTTTCAATTCGTCACTTCTTTAAAAGAATCCACAATGAACTGTCTTGGTACTCCAAATGCAAGCAAAAATTCAATACTTTTAAATTCAAGTGAAATATGTTTTGTTTATGATTTTCGCTAACACAAATAGTTGCGTCGGAAAGATTCTTAATGTCATTGTTTTAGGGCCGATCATCGGCATTGGTTGAAGTCTTTTAACTTGAGAAGACCAATGAATTTGGGAAGAAAGGAATATGTACTAGAACTATTCTAACGGAAACCGAAAAAATCTTACTTTTCAATTAACTATTGGCACAATGTCTAAAAAAGCAGTAGTCCACAAAGAAAGGTTGAGGGAACTCCCAAATTGAGGATTCAGGTGAGCCTTGAACGACTTTCGGCAAGTTTAAAAATTAAAGGAAAAATTACACAAATCTGATGCCCTGGTTCGCAACAGTTTTCCTAGTAAGCTTCAATTCATTTTTAACCACGAATTCAAACGTTATTAAAGCTCTCTAAATCTGTCACAAAAGATTTACCTACTAGAATAAGTGCCAGTGATTAGTTGTAAGCTTGTCCAAGCAGATATTTTAGGAGTGATTGAAATAGCATCAGTAGGAGTAAAAATAAATTTTAAGCACGATAGTTCTTAGAGAACCAAGGCCTTCAGAGTTCAGAGTACATTAGTCGGACTCTCTTTTGGTTTCAAAGAAGACCTCAGAAAAGTTTTTATATTATTTTTTTCGAAACACAAAAGTGAGGTATGCTAATGAACTTTTTGGAATAAGTCACTTTGTGATCTTTCATTTCTGTGGGGACAACGTAGTTCTATTTGACTTAAATAGGACCTAAAACTCTCTAACTGAACTCGAGTCAATAGTTATTTATATTTTAAAAGAAATTTTTGACTATTAAACTCCAGTAATAGGCCAAATGTCATCCGTCCTGGTACTCCAAAAAAGTTGAAAAACTTAAAAAATTGTATTTCTTTTTAATCTTTTAAAACTGATAAATACATATTTAAATTGGATGAAAAGACATCAATCCTGTCCCAACACTCATTTGAATATGGAGAAAAAAGTAACAAACAGTAACCTTCCCTTTGATTTAAATTTCTGATTTTTCTTTCAGTGTACAAATTGATCAACAGATTCCGACAAATTGACACATTTCCTCATATGAAACACTAAATTTTTTTCTTCATGACTTCCATATATCTAATGCAAGCACCCATTTCTCATTATAGCCTGCATGAATTTTCATTCAAGGCATCTCATTAAGTATCCACTCATTCCTTTCGTTTGTTTTTGGCAATCATGTATTCTTGTTGATTCTTATAAAATTTATCATACAAAACCGTTTGTCTTTGAATTTCACACTCTCCCGAGATTAAGCGTATATCCTTGACGATGAGAGAGAGCTTTGCTTGTCAAGTAAAATTTTTGTTGTCCATTCACGAGAACCATAGAACTTTTACCAACTCCAACCCCGAAAAAACATTAAGTACCTTTAGCATTTCTGTTGCAGATGGCTTAGTAACGACACTCTTGAGGATTTATCAGGATGACAGTGTGCAAATACCAACAGGATTATAATTGGACTTTATCATTTTCTGGTAAATATTTTAATTTTCCTTTTGGCTCTGGCGCGCAAAATGTTCTTCTCTTCTATCCAACAAAGTTGCAAATTATTATTGTTTCCCATGAAAATTTGATGAACAATATTCAGCTCTTAATGAAGAAAATATAATAGCTGGCAATGTGGCATGGTGCAGTGCAGTGCGACGGAGAGGCAGGCTTCCAGCTTCCTTTTGTCATTTTCAAGCTGCTTGGAGTGTGAAACATCAAGCAAATCCTTTTTGGGGCATCTAATCCTGCTTATAATATGTTCGTGTCCGCAGTATTACTGGTGTCTGTGTTGTTACTGCTACTTCTTGTATTCTGTTTTCTGGTGCTGGTTCTGAAAGTTTTTGTCAAGCGAATTTCGTTGCAGGATTCCAGCTAAGCGATAGGGTGAACTGGATTAGTTTGGTTTTACCTTTTCAAGTTCTTGATTGTTAACCGTGTCATTGTATGTATTTGGTTTTGAGGTGAAAAAAAATAAGTCCAGTGATTGCGCCAGATTTCGTTATTTCTAGCAGATTCAAGTTCGAGTGAATCACTGGCCGACTCGAGTTTTAACAAGAAATCAAAATGTTGAATATAAGATTTATAGGGGTTGTAGAGCGGACTAAGAAAGGTACTCGTACATCAATCATTTTGACATGTAAAACTGGATAGCTATACCTATGGAATAAACTATTAGGAAAAGCTTGTTGGTATTTGCACCGAACTGTAGCGCACCTTTATGTAACCAAGTTTGCCTTACACTTTTCACCATTTTAATAAAAAAATTTACTTTAGTCTAGTCTAGACGATTCAGACTATTTAGACCATCTAGTTAGATTATCAATAATCAATTAGAATATATCGACCTTCTAGACTATCTAGGCCATCTAGACTATCTAGACTTTTTAGACAATCTATACCAAATTTTCACTTAGTCTAGACGATTCAGACTATTTAGACCATCTTTTTAGACCATCAATACTACTCAAGACTACTAAGACTTTCTTAATCAACTAGAATATATCGACCTTCTTGACTATCTAGGCTATCTAGACTATCTAGACTTTTTAGACCATCTATACCAAATTCTCACTTAGTCTAGACGATTCAGACTATTTAGAGCATCTATTTAGACTATCAATACTTTCTAAGGTACTCAAGACTTTCTTAATCAACTAGAATATATCGACCTTCTATGTAGGCTCTCCAGACCATATAGACTATATAAAACATCTAGACTATCTAGACCATCTAAACTATCTAGACCATTTACTTAACTTAGACCATCTAAACTATCTGGAAGGAACGTTAAATCAAGAGTCTCAATTTTCTTGCTTACTGCTATAACCCATCATTTACCTCAAGAGATCTGTTTGTTTTGAGTGTTATATGGCTCAAGTATTTGAGAACATCTTAAAACATTTGTTTCAGAACATGAACGACGTCATATCTCCAAGAAAAGAGAGTTGGATTTTCGATCCTTGGTTTTCGTCACTTGAGTTGAGAGCTCGATTGATTTGGAGTTGAGTTGAAATGGTGTTGAAATAACTTGATTGCTCAGAAAGTGAACCCATATATTTAAATCAACAACACTTTACGACACAGCAGCTGTAGAATCATTATGGAATATACAACTTCATGCTTAAAACTGTGTTTTAACTAAACTTGATGTAAATTATGCTTATTTCACAACTCTCAATAACCTCTTTTTAAATGAATAAGAGAGATTAATACAAAGTTCATTTAAAATCGTAAAGAGCATCCCACCGCAATACTATTCATGGCAAACCAAAAAAAAAAAAACAACAACAAAATATAAAAAAGATTATATATCTTCTCCGCAGTTAATATTTAAATTTATATCATCTGCATGTGAAAAACATCACAAACCATATATAGAGTGGAGTGAAATTTTTCTGTCCGAATAATAATAACTTTTTATTTATCGAAGTTCCTTTAAGCCTAAATGATTACAGTTGTTATAATAATTGACCACATTCGATTCCCTGAGAGTAATTAAAACAAAAATAAAAAAAACAACAACGAGTTAAAAATGATCCTTAACATTACCCATTTATATTTTCCTCACATACGCATATATACATATACAATAAATGCTTAACTTTATTAACCAAAATTTATACAGGGACGGATGTAAATGTTGAGGAAGTTGAGAGGTTATACAGTTTTATGAGGACGCTGCTTTTCAGTTGTAACATCAGTCATATTTCAGTGTTGAGATTGTTTACTATCCACAGTTCATCATTCATTTCACAGCCCAAATTTCATTATAACATGATAATCAGTTCTAAATAAGTTGGTTCCAACGAATGTAGGCTAACTCCAAATTGACAATTCACTGTGAAAACTAAATTCCTGTGGAAACTTATTCACTGTAAAAACTAATTCATTGTGAAATATAATTTATTGTGGAACATAATTCACTGTGAAATGAATTCACAGGTGATATAAAACTTACTTTGAGAGTAGATACTGAACTTTGGTACAGTGCTACTATTTATTACAAGTGAATTCTAATTGTAAGTTTGTCCCTATAGTAACAGTTCACTGCCTGTTAGACATCTTGAATAATTCATTATCTAAAGTTTATTGGAAATTTTCTATTCATTCAGAAAGCGACTTTTAAAACCATTTGCTGTTTTTAATTCTTTAACTTTATTACGTAAGTATATGGGTTGATTTCAAACTTTCGATCAAAATGAATTAAGGATAATGAATTCTGGTCAGTGATTTGTGTGCAATGAATTATTCAGTTAAGACTTAAGAGTTAACCTGTAATCTTAGGTAGTATAAATAAGGAAAATCTTAAAGAAAAACATGCCTTTCCAAAACATATCTTACGAGAAATAAATTTGAAGATCAAAATTCAAAGGAAGGGGAGTGGGGGTTTTTCACCCCCTATCAAACCGCCCCTGGAACCAATAAATTCACTAATATATTTTTTTTTGGAATTTAACTTAAAACTCCCAAATGAGATTCAGCAAGCATCACTCAGTAATACCTAAAAAATCATAAAATCAAATGACAACAGTAGAAGCACTAAAACCCGAACTACATATAATAAAAATTTGAATTTGATTTTTGATGTGCGAGATGAATTTTTTCGGTAGAAAATCCTTTTTTTTTATTGCACAACAACGACGACGCATTGATGATGTTCATTTTCGCAAAATAAGCAATAAAACAGCATGCGTTTTATGCATCAGTTGGGTGGATACGGAATAGCAACCGCGCACCATTCGTTGTAATTCAATACGAATCTCTCTTTGATCCCCAAGCGGTCAGCGAGTGGTCTCTAGCCCTATGTTTTAAATACAAATATATATATTTACACGCATACACAATTTAAATGGATTACCATGGAAGCCATAACAATGCCAGGATATACATTTTCCATATGGTTTTGCTGGTCAGTTATTACCTAACCAATTTTCCATATCGCCTCAGCGCATTCGGACATCATCATCATCGTGGTAGTCGTCGTCGTCGTCGTCATCATCATCGTCATCATTGCCACCATCCAGCATCCACCATTCGATCGCTGAACATACACAGAAAGAGAGAGAGAGGAACTTAACGGCTGATGATGTTCGAGGACTATACAAGGACGAACCCCTACACGCCACCGCCGCCTCGCACCCTTGCAGGTTTTCCAGGTCATAATGTACAATTATAAATGGATTTTGTGTTTATGCAATCGAAATTACCCATAAATGCACGAATTATATCAATAAATGTGAAGGGAACGGTCCAGTTCTGGGTCCATTTCCATGCTGTGTGACCAGTGTCCAGTATGCCCTGTGTGTGTTGTCCTCGATGGAATACCCTCTGTACAGAAAATGGCATTGCTCCATCTGTCCATCGATGCAGTTGCAGCCAACCGGGGTATATGATGATGCCAGGGTCTATTCTTCATTTGATTCATTTTAATTGGCCAAATGAATGGTGGATGTGGTGGAGGTGAGTGAAAGGGTTGGCAAAACAGTATCACCGACTTAATTGCTTATAAATTAAAAACTACAAAAACTTTCATTTTAATTGAAAAATATAATCATATTTTTTTCCAGCAGCACTTTTAAAAAAATCCAAATTTCTAAAAAAAAACATGGCAGCTCATAGTATTCATTGGTTTTTTTTTTCGAATTTGACAAATTGAACCCTATTTAGGTCATTCACCTATCAACATATCAAAACATCTAATTTTACATCTTCAGATACATTTTGCTCTATCTTTCTAACAGAATTTTCTGGTTAATTGAATCCAACCAGGTACAAGTTTGTGACTTAGGCATTCAACCGGGAATGACTGTATATATTCTCTAGACCTACACATTATCCAAAGTGCCAGATTTCACACAGCATCAGCAGCAAGCAGGACGCAATAATACTACCTACCTACACACATATTTATATGGTGGAAGAAAGAGTTTGCCAAAATGCTCCAACGAGATGGATGTGTGGTAGATGGCAGGACATTGACGATGACCATTGCCAACAGGAAATTATCATATGCGAGAGGAGATCGTTTAATCCTTGAATAAGAGGGGCAGCAGCCCCAGCCATGCCATAGAAATAATGTTAAGCTTGATAGTAGGCTGATGGTCATAAACTAGCTGACGAAATTGCTTTGATTATATTATACGAACCCCAAAAACAATTCACAGTAATCCAGTGAATGAGTTATGATTATATCCACTTTTGCATATAAACGATATGAGGGAGATATTTTATAGAAAATGATGCTAACTGGGATACAATATTCAGGGATGAAAGTTGATTTGTTTGAAATTGGAAATTCGTACCCTATTTGTTTGTAAATTAGCCTTGTTTTAACATTACTTCTGCATAATCACTGAGATAAACTGATTCTTCAAAATAAATATGGGTTAGAAACCCGTCTTTTGAAATTCTAAAATCCCTACCATTGTACAATAAAGTGAAGTACAAAATATTTTTGTATTCTGATTGGCAGAAATGTTCTTTAGAAAGAAGAAGCTTCTTAACACAATTTTGAAAATTTGAAATGAATGAATTAAAATGAAGCATTGAGGTCTCAATTTTTTCAGGTGCAAAATTGAGAATTTAAAAAATTCCTACTAGTATTAGAAAACTCCCTGAAAAGAATTGGTGGTAATCATGAAAATAAAACTAGGAACTCAGGGTTAGACAATATTTTGAGGTCTTAGATTTTTTAGAATCAAAATTGGGAATTTAAAAAACGAGTTAAGGGTTTTATCATGAAAATAATGATTCAAATAGGTAACGTCAAACGAAGACATGGACTCTTAATATGTTTGAGGTCACGGAATATAAATTTTTTGATAAAAACTTTTGCTTTAGAATAAAGTAGCGCCCATAATCTGAAAACAATATTCTAGCAAGATGAACCCAAACAAAGTCTTAATTTTGTCAGGGTTCAATTTTGGAATGAAAAAATTAAACTAGACATATGTAGTTCTACTTCAGTATGAAAAAGGCTTTTTTAAACGAGTTGCTATTACTTATCATGAAAATAATGAATTGTACAGTCTAGAAGCCTTAGGGTCTTAAAATTTTAATTCAAAACTCTGATTCAGAATAAGAAAAGTTGCTCTTTTAAACGATGTGGTATAGGATTAATTATCTCTAAAACAATTTATCAATTGCATGAAACAAAGTGCAAATTATTATTATTTGGGGTCTTAATGTTTAAGAGTCAAAAATCAATTTATGAATATCATGGCAAAAAATTAACTTTATGGAGACTTTCCTAACAACTGATTTTCATTCAGAAAAAAAGAATCAATGAGATAAAGTTCACAGATGATTTTGGGTGAACGACGACGAAGTAAGGTTCACCAAAGATTTGGGGTCTTAATTTTGTTATATCTATAAAAATTTTGATGTATAATTTTACTATAGAATAACGAAGACACCTAAGCAAAATTTCCAGTAATTGGGTGAAAATATTTAATCATTATATATAAAGTCAAACAAAGTTTGAGGGCTTACATTTTATAAGGGTCAGCATTCAAAACTTGAATCAAATTCGGATATATTGAATAGGTTTTCCTTGAAAAACTAATTATATTCGTTCTGAAAATAATAAACAAACAGTCGAAACCTAAACAATGATTTGGGGTCTTAAAACTTTAGAGGCAATATAAGCTTTTTAAGAAAACTTAACATAAATTATACATGGGATCTTCCTTAAACTAGTTGAAGGCACTTATCTTAAAAATGATTAGTCATTTCCATTAACTAGTATATACATAAATTCAGAAGTCTTAATTTTTTAAGGGTCTAAATTCTGAACTTAAAATTTTTTACCAAAATTAGGCTTTAAACTGAAGACATTTCTTAAAAAGAATTTCATGATTTTCATCCTAATGAGACTCCACGTTACAATTAGTGGGGGTCGAATCAAGAATTTGAATTTGTGGAATATCTCTTGAACGCGTTGAGGTTACTGATCATAAAAAACTATAAAACAACAAAAAAAATTCAAACAAAGATACAATTCCTTTATTTTGTAAAGATCAAAACAAAATCTTAATACAAAGCTTTTACTATAAGCAAGGAATCCCCAATAAAAGAGCTTTTGATTTTCGAAAAAATAATTTATCGTTAGTATAAGGTTGAGCGAAGATTTTGGGGTTTTAAAGGCGAAAGATGCCTGTAGAACGTTTTTTGATTTGTATTTAAGAGATTTTTTGAACTTGGGTGGTTTTCTGTCAAATCCTCCATTAACGAGACTTTCATAAAATTGGATTTTACGTGACCTTGGACCCTCACCTAATTTAACCAAAAATTAATCTATCGTCTGATCAAACATTGCGCATCAACGCTTTTAACCCAAAAAATATTATAAAATCGACAGCGGAGGTGTATTACAGCTGACGGAATGTCGTTGGTAGAAATATTAAAAAATAATAGATCGCCAATGGCTCCCCTGAGAATAACTATATGGCTTGTATTCTATTAGTTATAACTTTATAACTTTCTGAGACGCAGCAGTGAGTTATGTTCAACTAAGTTTAACTAAAGACCTTAGAGTGGAAACCAAGTAGCCTCGTCCAACAGAGCGGTATAGGTTGTAGAATCAAATCCTTTCTTATCAACCTGACTCAAAAGAGCCCAAGTTTAAAACCGTGTTTTAATTCAGATAAACGAGTATATCTTCATTTAAGAATTCTATTTATTTTGTTAACTAACATACTCTCTCAAACAACGTGTTTAAGCTATCATCAGCTTAAAAATACCTCTTCAAGCTTATAGTAAGTTCCCAGACAAAGATTTATATATTGAACAGTTTGAGCTTTGAACATAGAAACATAAAGGAAACCAAACTTTAACATGCAGCTGTCTATAAAAAACTTATCTTCCTGAAAGACTTTGTTTCACAAAAAAAGGACACTCCAAGAACAACAGCAGAGCAAAACAAAATATCCTTACAATAAAAACCGATTAGATGCAGTTGTTTATGAGCATGGATTTATCCCTATACTAACTAAACTACCCCACCACATCACTACGACATGTCACACCATCTTTTCCAATCGGAAATAAAGTAGACATTACGATGATATCCTTGGGGTCATATCACATGGGGATATCTCGCGCCAAACAAAACACATTCGAGATGGACATACGTGTGTCTCATAATAAAACTATTACATTTGCAATTACCGAAAATTGTGATGTCCCAAATGTGTTTGTTTGGTGAGCTAGTAAAGATGGTGGTCTTGGCCAACAAAGAGTATACATATATGTAATCCTGGTGACATTTTGTTTCGTTTCATCCCGAAACGAAAAACAAATTTATGGCTAATGAGGAAAAGGATTTGAGGACATATTGGTCCTGCTGTCAGCTTATACGTGTGTACAAGAATTGGACATTGGGATGCTCTAGCCAATGAAGTTAAGTAGAAAGTTAGTAATAATTCAACAAAAGGATTTCATGTTTGGGTTCAAATCGAAAACTTACTTAGATATCTGGAGATATGGGTTGAGTAAGAAAAAAAAGGGTTTTTCTTTTCCATTCTGATGGTTATTGCATTGGAAAGATAAGTTTGTTTATGATAATCTCAACTGTATTGGAAATGTACATTGAAAAATAATTTGAGTTTCTGTGTTGGGAAGATGTGAAAAAATATGTAATCTGATCATCTAACGTACACAAAAAATGGACTTTTGAAATTTGCAGCCCTTTAAAGACCGTCTAACAGTTGTTTGGCCCCCTTAAGACCATCTGGCTTCTCTATTTTCTGATCAAGAGTCCATATAATGAATGCCATGAAATCTTTGGGGAAAACTTTTAAAATCAAATTAAAACGTCTGGCAAGCATTTGAAGCTTTAAAAACTACTAAGGACCCGTATTTTGCAAACAAAAAATCGGAAAATTAAAATCGAAATTCAAAGCCGATTGTTTAGGGTCGTCTTTTCTTACAAAAATGCATCTGGCAGATATCAAAATTCTGTATTTTTGGTACCAAAAATAAATTTATTTCAATTTTGGAAAACAAATTAGATTGGGGAACACCATATAAAGACAAGTAATTGTTCGATATTATAACCCCATCTGGCAGGCATTTGACAACTTAACTTAATTTTTTGTATGTCTGACAATGATTTGGTAAGATCAGAAATTCTTTACTTTCACAATAAGTTCCCTACAGAATAAACTATTGGATAATTGGAACTTCGGTGGAAAACGTCTAACAAATTCCAGTAATTTCGCAGGCATTTAGAAAAATTATAAAGCAATTTTTTGTGTCAGCTAAAATCAGCAAGCTAAAAGAATAGTAGATTTAATCGTAATTTTAAAGCGCATCTGGCACGAATTTGACGCAATCAAAAGTATTTATTTTTTAATTTAAAAAGTTTTGAACAAAAGAAAAATAGAAATTGAAAATTATACTATTTTTAAGTCAGATTTTTAGATCATAAATCTATCTGCCAGACATTTGGCAAGTTGGAAAACGTATAACTTCTATAAATATTTTTGAAGTTTTTCTTTTATAACAAATATGATAGATAAATTGGTCTTTGATATGATCTAAGATCATCAAACGAAGAGAGTTTGTTATTTTGAACAAATAAAAAATGCGTATGGCAGGTATTTGAGACTATCAAAAATCTCTATTTCGGATATCAAAACTAATATAAGTTAATATTTTGGCAAAGCTGAAATGGATGTAACATACTTTATATAAGCCCATCTGGCAGGCATTTGACAGTTTAAAAACTCCATATTACGTAGGTACACATTCTTGTGGATACAAAGGTAAAAATATAAAACTCTTTGAAAACATCTGGCAGAAATTTGGCACTAAGAAATTCGTCAGTAGATTGAGTTTTGTAATTTGTCAAGCTCAACCTTCGAACGCTTTAAGTTAAGCTTGAAGAAGGATTTTTTGTTGATATATGCTTTTGACTCATCTGGGAGGGATTTTGTTCCCTTAAGTACCCTATGTATTAAATACATATCATATATTCATATTTATTATTTTAATCAACCCTTTTCTTGGAATCTAAAGAAAATAAATATCACAGATATAATGCAACCAACACTCTTCTACAGCAAAAACCTATACCGGTAGGTAGGTAGGTGTAGGTACTTTCCTTCTACAGAATACACCATTTTATGGGACTTCTGCATAGAAATACTAGTGTACTCTCAGTTCGAAATATGATACCGTTAATGGCTGCAGCAGCAACAGCATCATGAACATGATTCACAAATACCATCAAGCTCATTGGAAAAACACAGCCAGCCATCAGACCAGAAAGCTGAAAGGACCCTCCACCCACCACGGAACACGAGCGAGGGAATGTTAGTTTAGTTTTGCTTTTTTTCCGTTTTGATAAGAACTCCTGAAGTCCTGAATTTCCTGATACGCGAAGCATCATGTTGGTGGCATCAACGGCAGCAACGACGACGACAATTGCGGCATTGGAGTTAGTATAGAAACTGCAAACGGCTGACGAGCACGACACCACGCCGACGGATGGATGGTTGGTTGATGTTGTTGGTTTTGCAGGTCCTTTTCCCAGCGAGGGCGTCGTCATCATCGTCATTGTCCTCGTCCTTGTTGTCCTTATCGTCATTGTCGCCATGGCCGCATATCGGTGGCAGTTGTTGGAACAGGAGCGTGCATCAAAAGCTGAGATCTCTTTCGTGCGAGTGCAGGATGTATTTTGTGGGAAGTTGTCAGCGTCATTAAGGACCGATTCGCCTGTGTGTAGGTAAGGTAGTATAGGCTAACAACTACCACGACCAACTTTACTATAGCATAATCTGGACGAAAGGAAAAACAGGACGACACATCAACAACACAACATGAAATTATCGCCTCATTCGGTTCGGTCGGATGGGGGTTTTTTGATTCCAGATTCTGGGGGACAATTGCCAACCACTCTCACTCAAAAGGATGTGCAAGGACGACAACGAATGCATTGATGAGCGAGAGCAACAGAGACTCTTCTTTTTGGTCCTTCATGTTGTTGGGGTGTGCGTCAAATGGTCTAAATCGCTGTACTCGTCCAATGAGCTGGTAATTGCTGAAAAATGGAAAATGGAGTTGGGCAAAATAATATGATGCAGGGGTGCGGGTGCAGAAGCCGGTGCCGGTAACGAAGCACTCAAAATGTGTGTTTTGCCCAGAGTTTATGTGCGCGTTTAGTAGATTTTTTTTTGTTGTTGTTGTTGTTATAAGTAGGGGGGGTTGTAGCGATTAGAAACGTGGTCTTGTTGTTTAGTGGTTTAAGTGGATGACTGGCTTAAGCTGAGTTTTATGGTTTTAAAACTGAATATTGTCAAACCACTTTACGAAATAATTTACATCTATAGATGTAGTAGAGTGTTGGGTGAATTGGGAAAATTATATAAATAAAATAAAGGGGGAAGCGGGCCCTTAAACATATGGGAGACTTATTGAACCACTCAAATCTTAGAAGTAGATATTGGAGCCTACAATTTTGGAACTGCCTTTTACCTTCAAAGCAAAAAGATGGGAAATTAATATTTTTATATGAGTATGGTGTTTTTGAGATAAAATTTTCGATTTCCCAATATAGTTCCATTGCATCGGAAGAAAATTAAATAATTTTATCTGAGCAAACACTTATGGTTTTTGAAACCTAGATTTTCTTTACGACTACCCGACTTTGCAACCATTATTTTTTTCAAACTGAATTATTGGTAATCAGAAAAACATACAAAATACTCAAAAATATCCAAACCAAAACCGGAATACGATTTTCAGACACCTTTTAGAGACATCGATTCGGCTACATCGTCCTGTTAATTGGTCCAGAAAAACCAACGTAAGTTTTAGTCATTATCTTCAAAGGTCAATTTTATATGGGTTCCCAATCGCATTGCCATTGAGGAGGGAAATGCACTGACGTTAAAGTTGGCCAGCTAAGATCAGATCTTCTTGGTTCGCATGAGGAAAGAGTCAACATTCTATTGTATTCGCAATTTGGTATACTGAATCCAAGGATTTATTAGACGAACTTAAAAAACTCTCCCAGCTTGTACTTGATGTCTTTTCTGCATACGATGAAATGGCTCTAGGACAAACTTCGTTAGATAACTGTACCATCAAATTCCTGAGAACGCACGAACAACGGAGAACGTGTTTTCTTAGAACCGAGCTCATAGTGCACACTGCAACGTGACTAGGTAAAAAGGCTACCTATGAAACAGTAAAAATGATTTCTGATGAGATGGATGGATGGATGGATTAAGTGTCCTAAATATACGCCTCCAAATGAATTGTCAAAAACATACATCATACCACAACCATAACCCACATCCCTTAAAAATAATCCAAGGAATATGCTTGATTTGATAAACAGATGACAACCTCTATTTGTGAACTCATGTCATGCGGCGGACGAAGACGGAGCCACCAAACCTTACACTTGTTTCAGCCAACCCAGCAAATTGCCTAGTTTACAAATTGTTGTCCAACTTAAATAAGTTAAATATTGAACTGATAAATTTGTCAATTATCAATTGATATTTGACAATAGTAGTAAGAGCGAAGGTCTTCGTTTTCAAACAGGAAGATTCCAACGAATATCAATCACAGAACAGCTTTTCACTTGAATATTTTTATTGCATTTGGCAGACGTCAAGCAGTCTAAAAAAAATTTGCAAGTTCTTATATTCATATTCTAGGAGATTTCCCACTAATTATGGCTCATAGAGTCTAAACCTAGTGACTTACAACTCTCAACCATTTCTGTGCGAGAGTAAGCAGGAATGAAGGTACCTACAATTTTCTTCCTATTCCAAGCGGTTAATGAGCAGCACATTTCATGACCAGAGATAGATACTCTTGGAGGATTTGTCACTTCCTCTAAAGGGACAGTACACTCCTAAAAACTTTTCTTTAGACAAAAGGTAAATGGCACTATGACAAACCGAATATGACCCATACTTTCGCAATCAATCATGTCAGTTGACATCTTATCATTTTTGAATAAAAGTTGTTTTTTTTTATTTTAAAATTTGAAGAACGTTTGACAGGTATTTTGACACCATTTTTTTGATAATGACTCAGAGAAATGCAGTCAAAGGTTTCATGAATGAATCATGCATTGAAATGGTTTCAGAAAAAATAAAATGCACGACAGGGTCGCACGAACTTGGTCTTATGCAAAAGACTAAAAATTTCAAAAATGAATGTTTTTAGAGAAGAACTGTTCATAAGCATAAAATTCATTTTTTAAATGACTAAAACAACTAATTTAGTAGTTGGAGCTAAAAACAGGATGGCATATGTTTCAAGCAAATATTAGTTAATGCAAGAACAAAAGTTATAAGTCGTTTTAAAAAAATAAGTTTTGAATGCAAAATTTTTAAAACATTTTTAAGAAACAATTTATATACGCCAACTAAATCTTTGTATTACTATATGAATATAAAATAAATTTCCAACAAAAATATTGAGCCGTTTTTGAGATCTTGAATTTTTCAAAAAAAAAAAATAGTTTTTTTTCAAAAATTCAAATTTTTTTTTAAGTCTTGAAATGCGATTTTTTTTACACTTTTATAGAAAATTTCATTAAAATCCGTTATGCCGATAAAGAGAAATTCAAGAAAATGGTTTAATGGTAGGTACAGCCAGTCATATACAGTGTTGGCCAAAACATTAGCAACTAAAACTACCTCCAATATTATGTCTTTCAAAAATGAGTAACTAAAACAAATCATGTTATTTTTTTTTCTAAAATTTAATACATTATGTATGTACTTCTGAATAGACAACAAGAGAAATTAGTTTTCAAAACGGTTCATTAAATATGATATAAGTAGGAAAGTGAACCCAATTTTTTGCTGGTCAAAACAAAAGCAACTTTTTATTACTACCTCTCTTTTTCTTATTAATAAATAGAAGTTAGACCGTCAACTAAAAAATTCATTGCTCATAGTAAAGGTGTTGGCAAAAAGTGCAGTAGAATCTATTTATTAGGTATTATTCAGTTCACGAGCAAGCTAATCAGTGTTCTTAGCTAACGTTTGTAAAATGGCCCGAAACGAATACTCTAACGAAATAAAAGAAAAAAATATAAAAGAATATAGAGGTGGAAATTAATTTATCGGAAAAATATTCCATTCCAAAATCAGTGATTTGGCGATTAGTAAAATTCTATAAATCCACAAAGTCATTCCAAACGGTTCATCGAGGTGGCAGACCAAGAAAAACAACAGAACTAGAAGATTCTGCTATAATAAAATCAATCAAAAAAGACCCTTTTATATCATCGCGAGAAATAAGAGTCCAACTCGACCTGGGCGTAAGCGCGAGAACAATCCGGAGACGAGCTGTTGATGGTGGACTAAAATCCTTCAAAACTGTAAAAAAGCCTTTTATTTCAACCAAAAACAAGCTGGCGAGATTAAAGTTTGCTCATGACCAAATCAACTGGACCGTTAGAAAATGGAGGAATGTACTCTTTTCGGACGAGTCCAAATTCAATTTCAAGGGTTCCGATGGTTTCCGTCGTGTTCGCAGACCAGCCAAAGAGGCACTAAATCCACGTTACACCAAAGCTTCTGTAAAACGTGGAGGAGGAAACGTAATGGTGTGGGGATATTTTTCAGGGCATGGACTGGTACAATGGATCGTTTTATGTACCGTGATATTTTACAAAGTGTAATGCTGCCACACGCTGAGGATCAGTTGCCTCTGAAATGCATATTTCAGCAGGACAACGACCCAAAGCACACGTCCAATACGGTTAGGACGTGGTTTCAAGAAAACCGGATTGACGTGTTACAATGGCCAGCACAGTCCCCAGATCTCAATCCCATAGAAAATCTATGGGAAGTTGTAGATCGACGAATTGTAAGGACTAATTGCAAAAATAAAAGTGATCTGTTTGAACAAATTAAATTGACTTGGGAACGTATCCCAAACAGCATAATAAACAATTTAATTGACTCCATGCCTCGAAGACTTGCTGAAGTGATAAAAAGCAAGGGGTTTGCTACCAAATACAGTAAAAAAATAGTAAAAAAAAAATATGTATTTGTTAAAAGTTGCTTTTGTTTTGACCAGCCTAATATTGAACTAATTGTACTTATTTTACTATATTTAATGAACTACTACAAAAACCATTTTATTTTATTTTCCACTAGAAACTGTAAATATTTATTTAAATTTTAAAAACAAAAATATACCATGATAGATTCTTAAATTTGTTTTTTAATTACTTAATAATGGAGGCAATTAAAGTTGCTTTTGTTTTGGCCAACACTGTATATTTCAAAATTAATTTTATTAATATAGATCGTAGAAATTAAACGAAAGTAAATTTTTTGTATTGAAATTCTCGGAACCGTTTTCGAGAAAAATACGATTTTTGAAAACTATTTTTTAACATTTGTATGGTGGGTACCGTTCTTTTAGATAAAATAATATTTTTTTCTTACATCTTGTAGATTATATTAAGAAACTTTTATTTGTCGTTTAAGAAAAACAATTGAGCATGTGGTTTTCGAAATACTATTGAGTTTTGAAAAAAATTGTTTTTGAAAACTTGAATACACAATAATATTCAAAGTTTGGGGAAGTTTTGGCATACAAAAATGTTCAATAACAGTTGTACCGTTTTTGAGAAAATCAAAAACAAAAAAAGAATTGTTCCAGGGGGGTACCAAAAATAATCATTTAACGAAATGAAATGTTTTGTTTTTAATTTGTGGGACAGTTTTTGAGAAAAAAAAATATTTGTTAACTTTCGGAAAAAAAATCGTACACCGTTATTTTTGGCCTTTAAAAAAAAGAAAAAAATGTGAGGGGGGAAATATTTAAAAACGAACGTTTAGGCAGTAGTCGAACAGACAGACAGACAGAATTGCGAGACCCACTTTTTTCGTCTTCGCTTTCATCTTAAGCCTAGTACGCAGCTCGAGCAAAATTTTATCTCCCATACAAAATTCTCTCCAAAATTTAGCCAAGCTAAAATTATGTCAAGCATTTTAACCGAGAGGTACGCTGCTCCAGCTTAAAAATCCAAATTTCTCCTCGAACTGTACGTCACTTATCTGGCAAAATTTAGCGCACGAAATAATTGCCTGGCACATTTACTCTAGAACTGAATTTCAATTTCAATTTGAAATGGAATAATGTTTAGAAGAATATTTGGTGACGGAAGTTTAACAAGATATTCCACAGCAAAAATCACTCATAATTCATAATTCTCATTTGTTCTCATTCATAAAAAAATCATACTTTAAAACAAAATTCATTTAAAGAACAGCTGTTTTCTATGACATATTCCCCATGTTGGCAATACTGCCACAGAACCTCAAGAACGCGTTCAATTAACAACATACAAAACATCAACCCACGCCACGCTTAGATTTATTCGATTGTTGGAAAGGAACAATAAATAGCAGTGAAACCGAAAGTACAAAACGATTACTAACTTCGGAGAAAAATGTGGGAGATAAAATTTAGCCCGATCTGCGTACAAGGCTTTAATGTCAACTTTGATCAAGATCTCGAGTTCGATTTTTCTTACAAATGCATAACTTGCCTTACCTATAGTACCTATAAGTCGCAAGTAAAAAATGAAATACTAAATCAAAAAGAAAATTTAGTCGTGGTTTTAGCATTTCAAAACTGTCTGGCAACATAAGTGCATCTGGCAAGCATTGAAAAAAAAATATAATTATGTGATCAGATGGTTTTTAAAATAAAAACTTATAACTTAAACAAAAATTATAAACAAGGATACATATTTGTATTATAACAAGTCTGTGTCACATATTTGGCACCAGTTTTTTGCTTATGATTCAGAAAAATACCATCAAAAAATTGATGAATAAATCATGCATTAAAATATCTTCCAAAAATAAAACGAAGTCAGTTGATTTTTTAACATTTGAAATGCGTATGACAAGGTTAATGCGTCTGGCATACATTTATGAAAAAAATATATTCGTCTGACTAAATTTTTAAATAAAAATGGGTGACTGTAACAAAAAGTTCTAAACGAAGGTGAATACTTTCATTTTCAAAAGCGTCTGGCAGACATTTGGCATCTATAAAAACATAATTTTTTTTTATTATCAAAAACAAAAGAATCTTGCCATTCTCTGCGGCGAGAAAACGGAGATTGATGTTAAATATTTCTCAAGAATCTGACATATGTATGTATGTATATCTGACACTATGTGATGGCTATGAGATTTATACGATTTATGCAAACTTGAAGTATCGAATGAATTAAAGTGTTCATAGTTGCGCAACAGAACCCGAAATCATGAATTTGAAATCCCAGAAGCAACAATTTTATATTTCTCTGGTTATATTTTGAAAATCATTAAATGCAAGAGAATCAACTTTTCTTCGAATGTTAGCCATCCTTGCAGTTTTTTTTAAATAGAAAGGAATTTAGCAAGAGAGTTTAGAGTCTCTCTGAAAATGTTTCGATTATAAACTAAACTATGGCAACAAATTAAAATCGTGTCCAATTTGAATTTGTTAGCTGTGGCCCGTAAATTTGTTGTTTTATTCAACTATATTATATTCTATGACTGTAGTATTAGGCTATAATGCCATCGCTATCATATAGAGTAGAGAGTAGAGAGAAAGACTAGGTACCATGTCCGTTTGATTGTATTTATGGCTGACTTAGAACATGGCCCATAAATATTAGGCCCAATGAAATTTTGGAAAATTAATGCCAATCTGCATAGTGTAGCCGTAATGTGGACATTATTATATTCCGCCGCAATTGCAACAATGAATCCGATTTTCTGTCTCTCTTGGATTTGTGTAGATATAATTATTATATAGTTATTTAGTTAGTTAGTTTGGTTATGCTGCGGCAATAGATTGGATTATACAAGGATATACATTATAGATCCTTCCGTTTTCGAGTCCAGGAAAATTAGCCATTTGTTTTGTGTGTAGGTATAGGATTGGATGGGATGCACCATGATATGGTTGAGGAGGAGGAGAAGACGAAGAAGAAGAGTGCGGGAGCAAAATTGTAGATACATTATTGGCATAACCAATAATAATCATGTTAGGAGTTATAAATTTGGTAACGTGTGCTTAATTCTGACCAAAATAATAACATGAGTAATTAATTAGATACCTATCAATTTTGGAAAGGGTTGCTATACATAAGGTGTCCAAAACTGGAAGGATAAATCGGAAAGATTGGTTTGGAAAGTTAAAGATTTGTTTGAATTTGAATTTAAGCATCAAATGAAACGAACAGAAATCAAAATTTAGAATCCTGAAAGTATTTTTGGAACTTTAAATTAGATAAAATCATTTTTTCATCACCAAATGAATCATATGGCATATTTTTATGTTAAGCACGTCTGGCAGTGATTTGACAGACCCTGAATGCCAAACAAAGTTAGAACTTTCTTTATCTAGGACGCTGTATGCATATTTTAGAAAACAAAAAGAAATCCAACATCAAAAATCCTTATCTGCGTCTGGCAGACGTTGTTTGGCACGAGTAATGTCAAATCAATTTAGAAATTATTAATTCTCCTAGAATAATTTTTATATTCTTATTAAAACAATTCCTCAGCAGTGCAGAAATTTAACCAACATTTAAAATATCACTTGGTATTAACATAACTTAAGGACACCAACCACTAACGCTATTATAGAGAGTGGAACGGTCCTTGCGGCAAAATTCCACTTGACACAAAACACAGTGTGTACCTTACCTACCTAGATCTAAATTTAAAAAAAAAAATAAACTTTGTTGGAACGTGGGACCATTTGTCCTGGATTTTATATGAGGTTATCCTAGTAGCTCACCGCATCAGCAACAGCACGGAGCACTCATCCTCCATTATAAATTTGCGTGCAACTATATACCAGTGGCAATATTTATGAAGACACATTTTTTTCACCTGATGGTATTTTAAGGAGTTAATTGATGTTGTGTCGCGTAAATTATTCTGAAATTAAGGTGGCGACAAAAAATCTAAAAAATAAAGGATATATACGCTACCTACTCCTGGGTCATTGCATATTGTGGGTTTGGGAAAAGGTTGTTATATTTGAAATCTTTGAGCCTGCTGCGATATAAGCTGGCTACCATCAGGAGCATGGGGTTGGAGATTTTTATTTTTATTTTAGGTAGAAAAAGGCTTTGTGTTCCACATGTACGAGTACAGAGCTCTCCTCTATATACCTACGAGAAGTCCTTTTGATATAAATTATCCTTTTTGGTTGGATAGCAAAATAACACCACGATAGATGCTAGAAAAACAAAACAAAATACCACAACTAAAAGGATAATGTATTTGAGTGTGTGCACACCTTTATATAATTTAGCTGGCAAATATTCTGCTCTGTCTCTCTCTCCACTAGTGGAGACCGAGATCCTTGGACAGGAGGCGTTGGTAATAAATACAATTTTTAATGGCTTTGCAGCATTTTTGATAGCAACAGCAGCAGCAGGCGAGTGTGGAGCATATTTTTTTTGTTTTTGATTTTTTTTTTGTTATGAAGCTTGGTGAAGTGAAGTGCAACAAAATGTCCCCCTAATGGATGTTATAATAGTTGGCTAGAAGATTTAGTGGATGAGATATCCTTGTTGTGAATTATTTGCGATAAAATTGGTATCATGGAGAAAGTATTAATAAGTCATGCATGAGAGCAACAAAAACTACGAAGATGCTCCTAGATGATTGCAGTTTTTGTCTAACGAATTTCTAGGGATGGAAAGCCAGATCAAATTTATGAGAGGAAGAGTTATTTTTCAGCTTTTTATTTTCGCTCTAGAGTCGGAGGTAAACTAGGTAAATAACATTCATTTCAAGATATTCTGAAGCATATATTGGCCTTCAAATATTAGCCTAACTCCCTACAGAATAGCGCACGAAGTTGATTGAGGTTCAGCTTTTCTTGGTCACGCAAGTAAAGGTGTTGTTTTCCTCTCGAGTGCCCTTTACGTGGTATGGTTTCAACCTATCGCCAAACTTCTGACCTGTTCCATAAAGATTTGAAGCCGTTTAACCCATTTGTCTTTAGAATACTATAATGATGTGAGAAATAAGATTGCATCTGTCGATCAATCAATGTATAAGCCTGCATTTCTATAGCTACCAGATGCATAATTCATCCTGATCGAAAAGACTTCAAGGGTGTAGCACGTCTCATCTGAAGGCGAGAGCGGAAATATACCATCTAAACAACAACTAGAAAAACCTGATAGTCCAAGGGCCACCAGTAGTGTAGACCTATTGTTGCATTGCCAACAGACTGTTCCGAAAACAACAATTAGAAATATTCCGACTAATCTACAATCGCCAAATGCTACTCTTTCAAAATTCATCAGGGCTCTAATTACCTGCTTATATAGGCTCATACAAGGGGCATCAGCGAATATGCACAAGTTTATCGATTTTAAAGATAAATTAATAAATTTTGCACTCAACAGGT
This sequence comes from Philhelius festivus, assembly GCA_963931855.1. Classification (NCBI taxonomy): domain Eukaryota; kingdom Metazoa; phylum Arthropoda; class Insecta; order Diptera; family Syrphidae; genus Philhelius; species Philhelius festivus. Next base: position 8,742,447 of record OZ007557.1, read on the forward strand.
CTTAGAGAACCTGGGCCTAGTGACTTACAACTTTAAACTATTCAAGTGTACTTTTTAGTGCCAGAAATGTAGGGGACCTACAATTCTCTACCAGGTCCTAACTTTTAAGATGAGAAGCTCTTTTAATGACAAGAGATACTTTTAAAGGATTTGTCACTTCCTCACAAGAGGCAGAACCCCTGAAAAAAAAATTTCGTTTGAGCTGACAGTTGTAGTGTTGACAGTGTGGATGCAGACTAAAAAGTCAAAACACGTGGTCTACATTTGGATAACAATGCTCCAGCCAAGTCATCGAATGCTAGTACCTATAGGTTTAAACTATGGTTTAAAATTTAAGCCATCGCGGATGTCAGAAGACTTCGTTTGAATGACTTAAAGCAAAATACATGGATTATCTTCTTGAATACGCTTCGAGAATCTATTGAGCAGGATCGCTGAGCCTCTTTGGTACCAAATTTTCGGTGAACCTAACATCTATTTCATATGCTTCATATGTGGGTTAAACTATATTTAATTTCAAGAAATAGTTGACGATTGGCCGTAAGACGAAAGCATACTTGCACAAGACCATCTGCGACAGAAGACACTAATTTTTACCAAATACTTTGTTGTACAAATCCTTGTAAAGGCGATCTTTATTGTTTAACTTCCCCGGTAAACTTATAAGGTGAACAAGCTCTACCAGAAAATATAATCTTCAAGAACATTTTTCTTCTTAACAATCGTTTCACATAAAAAAAAGACTCACAACATCATACCTACCACCTTTTGCAACATCGTAAATTAAAAACCGGATTCAACTTAACGATAATCATAGTTAAATTTTATTGTCACTCTGATAGCCAGCTTAAGAAAAAGTGTGTACCTCCAGTGTAGTAAGAATAATCACCATTATTCGGCTGTGTGGTTCAAAAACTGGACGATATCTTCATAGATGTTTTCAGAAGAAAGGAAACGACAAATACGACTGCCACTGCCACTGCGACACCATCAAAAGAGAACTTGAGAACAAACTATGGCAATTGGTAATCTTATAAAGATATATTCCCAAAGCTATCCTGCTTCTAATCTTATGCCATATTTTCTTCTATTTTTTTTTTTTGTAACTCACCTGCTGTCTTGTCTGGATCTGGACTGGCAAAGGACTTAGTTTACTTTTTGGCCAAAGTAAAAGTCATTTGCGTGTGTTTCTAAGGGTAACGCAAAGAAAATCCTAGTTTGTCGTAAATTTTACTCACCACTTTTTTGTTGAATTATAGAATGAATGAAAAACCAAAAAAAAAAAATAAAACGGGAAAATGGTAGAATTCTCTGTTTTATGTTTGCCAACAATAGTTTTTGTATGAATACGATGGGTTTGCACAGAGAGACAGAGAGCCGGGCAAACAATCCATTCAAATAAGGACACTATCAAGAATTTATTTTATTTACGACTTACCGAAAGTAATTAAAGGGATTAAGTAGGAATGAACCAAACAACACCCAAAAAAGAAAATAGTCGGTGGTGTAGCAATTAGAGGCGAGCAGATTGCAGACAGAAAATTTGTGCGTCTCATTTTTCAGAGGGATTTTATTTTTTTTTTATTCGTATTTATAAGAAATTATTTAAAGAATAGTTGATACGAGTAAGTACACAATTCGAGTGGAAATGTTATCTTCATAAAAAATGTGAAGTTTTCTTAACGCTTCAGCCTAAAGTCTAAAATAAATCAATCGTGGGGAAAAACGTTCACCCAGTTTGATCAAAATGATATTTTCAAATATTCCAATAAACTGAAAGAATTGCAGAAAAGTGTACTCAAAAAGGAATAATATAATTTAAGTTGAAGACAACAACAGCAAATGTCAGTATTTTTAGGAAACTTGTCTGGTGAATTTTTCCAGCAAATAACTGGACAAAAATATGATATCAATTTTGTCAAAAGGTATGATTTTTTCACTTTTAGGTATGATTTTTTCACTTTTAGTAGTATTGAAGAATCAATACGAAAATACAAAATTGACGGAATTTCAGCTGAAGCTGTACGACAAGACATCGGTGTTTATTAGGAAAGCCAAAAATATTAAACAAACCATAGCTAACCTTTAGGGGTGGCCGTGGTCGATCCCTGCCGTGGTCTATGTCGTTTTAATTCCATTAAAAACCTTCTAAAATTGTCATCAATGGGTTGTGCTGGTTTACTCATTACATGTTGTTCAGGCATAACACTAACAACATGTGATTGAGTTAAACTAGTATGCCCAACAAGGATGAACACGAATAAAATAATGTGAATTATAAGCGACATAAAAATAAGACACGGCATTCTCCGCTTTAGTTCAGCCGCCATCCCTGGAGATAAAATATCTGAGACAACAACCTTCAGTCTCAGAACATCGCGCCATACATCTTTCCTATCCTTCTTTCTCTTCCTTAACTTCACGCCCGCGCTGTGTTCAAACATTTAAAGGGTAATCATAATCCCTTGAGCGCGGGTAGATTATAAAAAAAAAAAAAAAAAAAAAAACCTTGAAAGAAAAGCTCTTGATAAACTTAAAAAAGGCAAAGAAATAATTGTCTTTTGAATTTGACGCAAAAATGTTTGCTCTTTTAAGTGATGAACAGTGATGACCCAATCTCGAGAGTTCTTTAGAAAATTCGACAAGTCCACAAACACTGAAAATATACCGCCTACCTAAAGTTCATAAACAAACTGTACGATTAAGACCCATCGTTAGTCATATAGTTAGTCATATCCTTCAAACCTTCTAGCTAAAGAATTAACCCAGCATTTTGAAGAACAGGCATTAAAAACACCACCAATAAAATTTTCGATTTAGGAAAGGTACCTGGATGACACTTTCTGTGTACTTAACGATCATGTAAATAGTTTTCTGATAAACCTTAATTTCATTCACAAAAAAGTTCAATTTACTATGAAAAGAGAAAAAGAAAACTCATTAGCATTCCTGGACGTTAAAATAATAAGGAAAAGACAATCAAACAGATATCATACTACATCCCATCACCACCCAGCTAATTTCACATCTGTAGATTCGGCTCTTCTGATTCTGAAAATCTTCAGCAGAAGTTGAAGCATCTTGACATGACACTTTAGAATGGCTTTAGCTCTAGGTGAAGATCCTGGATGCCCAAGCCCGACACTGTAGAAAATTCTTCATATACAGGATTAGAAAAGAAGGCCTTTTTACCTAGCATTAAAAGCATTATGGATGGAACTGGACGAATATTAAGAAAATTTGGTGTAAAGACCGTTTTCAAACCACCAACACAAATTCGTAGTACCTCTTGGCATAATGGTTAGTGCGTTGGACTGTCTTGCGGATGGTCTCGAGTTCGATTCTCAGCCGCTGCAAGAAAGTTTTTTTCAGGGGTGTACTGCCCCTTGCGAGGAATTGACAAATCCTCCAAGAGTATCTCTTGTCATGGAAAGCGCTGCTCATTAGCCGTTCGGAATCGGCAGAAAATTGTAGGTCCCCTCCGTTCCTCGTAACAAGCACACAGAAATAGTTGAGAGTTGTAAGTCACTAGGTCCTGGTTCACTTCGAGCTGTTGCATCACAAAAAAAAAATTATTTAACAAAAATTCGTCAACTTCTGAGATCACCGAAATACAGATTTCCACTCCAAAACTCTAGGGTGTACGAGGTTCCTGGGTCATCGTTTTTATGGGGAAACGGAGAGAGGTACATAGGTATATTAAATCCGATTGTATGAAGACGTTAAAACCATCCAAAACAATGCGGTCTCAAAATCTGCCTTATGTGAACATCTGGCTTACAACCAAGGTCACTATATTCGGTTTGGTCAAGCCAAATCCATTGCTGTTAAAAGATTTTATGTGCCGAGAATTGACAATAGAAATAGAGAAGCACGAAAACTTCAACAGAGATTCAAGCTTCAAATTATCAACAACATGGGATCCTATAATAAATTAAATAATTAAAACAACAACAAAGCCTTTCGTGAACCTAAAAATACATTGACTCAATGCAACAACAACCAAGTACAAGGACACTATCCACAAATAAGCAAAGTGAAACAACAACTACGAGAGCGAGTACCAACAAATGATTTCTGCAGTAGCGGCGTGGATGAGTGGAGAAAACAACTCCTCGCCTTCTATATGCACAAATCCCGCTCTTTATCAAAGACGTAGACTGCATTTGGAAGACTTCTCCTAAAACGATTCGATTGATCTGGAAAATACTGAAGTATGTAATCTTGAACGCTTTATAAGGAGCTCAAAATTGTTATTAGAGTAGGGAAACAAAAACTTTCCGCCAGCAGAAATCTCAACGTAACCTAACCTACTTGCGATATTATTATACATAACTACATACGTCATCTATGGAATGAAGTCGAAAATGCCGTAATCACCGCAAACATTCCAAATGTGGATACTTTATTTAAAAGAGTGGAACTAGCCTGGTATACGATTTCAGTTAAAAGATTCCAAGACCTCCTTATCGATTCAATTCAATTCTTTTATCAATCCCTGAACGAAATTTTTAAGAAAATCATCAGGCATTAAACACAAATTATTAAATACATTCTAGATAACCGTTAAACTCTAAACTTTTTAACGATTCCGCGCGAAAGCCTATTATTTTGTCATACTCTAAACGAATTTTGACAAAATTATTTAAAAAAGCAAGAACACTCGTAGAAAATATTTTTAAACCAAAGCCAAAATGACACATAATCGGAAAAGAGCTAAAATTAGATGAAGGCTCTTATTCAAATTCATATTCGGAGGGTCACACACTGATCACGATTTAAGGGCCAGCAAGGACGGTATCAACGTAAGTTTTTTTCTGTCAAATTCTATCAAGTTAAATAAGCACTTGGGTATAGGCTTCAGGTCATCAGAAAAATGACATGCTTACTTTTAAGCTGTCTAAGTAAGCGCTGCGAAGAAATGCCCAAGCCGTCAATACGGCTCTCAGTTAAACTGTTTATATCTCTTCAACTCTCCCCCAAAAATATCAACAATCGGTTTTGGAATTAAGTAAATAGATAGAGAACGTTATCCGCTTCATTTTTTACACTCTGAACGAGTTTTTAATGAATTTTTGAGGCACGAGATCTTATTATTGTTTCAAAACCTAAATGAATTTTAACGAAAGTGTTCTCGAATTTCATGCAAATTCTTTTATAATACAACGGACATTTTATTCAACTTCGATTTTCTGAACGAGTTTTTAAATTTACCTTCACAATTGCCCCGAGACCACATATTTTTGTCAAAGTCGGATTTTCACGAATCTCTTAATCTTTTAAATCTTAAACAGTTACACAGTAACGATTCTTCTTGTAAGACTCTGTTAGTGTTCTACGATTGCGCAAACAAATCTTTTTCTCTTGATATTTACACAGGAGGCATTTTATTACATAGGTATATTAAAAATGATCTTATACCTATTTTCCCAAAGTTCAAAACAACTGCGTAACACTGGATGGTCTCCCCATTCCATTATTTTAACCAACGCTGAACGACCTAATGAAATTCTTAAAGAATTACAACGAAACCTTATGATTCAGATACAAGTTCTAGAAAACAGGGAAACTTTACACGAAAATTCTTTCAAAATAACTAATATGAACGAATAACGAAAATCTCCATTTATTACTCAAATTAATAATACCTACTTTATGATTCCATAGTCGTTCTACACAACTTTAAAATTGAACGAAATTTCGAACTACCTGTTTTCAACCCTAAAAAAGACAATTTTATATCACAGTTACAAATTAACGGATAGACAAACAGACCGACCGACGACATATGGAATGATGAAAATAACTTTTGTCTTTTGTTTCGATTAAAACCTCAAAATTTTATTTCACAGGAAAGATTGGTAGGTACTTGCAGAGCACTAACTTCCTCTAGGGATTATTCCTGGATTAACACAAAGATGTATTTGCAAATGTTCGTTTTAAAGTGTAGTTGTTTCCAGCTCAGAAATTTTGTAACAAGAAACAAGTTAAAGAAATGTATAATACTATCAAGTAACGCATTCAAAAAGTAACTTACCAAATTTCTGAATAGGAACATAGGTATATCGATTACTTTCATCTTTTTCACAAAAAAAACACTTTGACATTTAAAACAAAAAAAAACATAAGAAACTTCACAGCACTACATTTAAATTAGCAACATTATTATAACATTGATAACTGCTTTTAAAAGCTTTAAAAAAGGATAATTAACAACTATTTTCACACAAAAGAAAATAACTAAAACACATTTTAAAAAACACATACCTATATGACATTGAAAATAGCTTTTAAAGGCTTCAAAATGGATAATTAACAACTATATTGACACTGAATAAAACAAAACAAAAACACTTTTAAATGGAATTTTCATATTAAATTACGAAAAAACAAACAAACAACAGACATTTTATAAACGAACACAAAATTGAGAAACAGACAGAACTTTCAAACATTTGATCTACCTTCTTTAATTTAAAAACAAAAATTAAAACACTTGCACAATATTCTTTAAACCCGAACACTCTTCTTCATTTCGAATTTGAATTTAACGAACTTTTTAAGCGGCCATTAAAACGGACAAAAAAAAAGATTACCAACACCAACACAACACCAACCAACGAACACCGACGACGACGAACAACGGCGAACGGCAAAGCAAAGCTCCAACGGGATTATCAAAAATGGAAATGGAAATGAGAATGGGAATCAAATTGAATTTTATTTCGAAAGAAAACACACTTTTCAGCAAGGAAAACTTACATTTTTTTTGAAAAAAATGATCTCCACAAATTAAACAACAATAATTTCACAAATTTTTTACCGAATATTGAGATTTTACTATGAAAAATATTTAATTTAGGGGACACGATCACGGAGCAAACCAATTTAAAGAATATTATACCGAACACACTGAACTGAACTTTGTTGGAGCGAAAAAATAAACTACATTGATGGGATATTGTGTGGATTGATGAGACACTGACGACATGGCGAATTCTGGTGGCCATAAATGATTATGCATTTCCTTTTCTTTCTGTTGGTTGTGGCGGTGGGTGTGGGAGTTAAAACAAAACTGTGCTAATAATGTGATTGATTATTTGGTGCATAGGTAGTTCTTAAGTGGTATACCTACCTATTGCGAATGAATGAATTATATGAAAGGGTGGTAGGTATGGGTTCTTTAATAAGATGTACCTACCTATGTCGTTTGCATTTCTTTCTTATTTATTTGTTTGTTATGATTTTGTTTTGTTAAATTATGTATAGGTATGATAGGCAGATATATTTTATTCTTTTAAACCATGTGGAAAATAAGTTAAAGTCGAATAAAATGGTAAAATTCAAATGCAAATCCTGCAATGTTTTTTTTTAATTTTTTTATTTTACTTTTTTCGACTGAAATAGTGAATAATTAATATTTAGGATTACCTTAGATAATGAATTTTAGTGTAGTTAGGAAATAATATGTAACGTAGGTAGGTACCTACAGTTAAAATAAAAAACATTTATGCTACATTTCCACTTGTTTTTCAAATACGCACTTTGATAATACAAGGTGAATAATATAAACGGTACAAAGGACATACAGTGATCCACAAAAGTCTGCGTACAAGGAAGAAATATTTTTAAAAACTGCTGTTATTCAAAAATTTAAAGTGATTTGTTTAATAAAAAAATATTATTTAATAAAGAAATGTACAAGGTTTTTATTTTCAAAAAAAAAAAATTAAAACAATTATTCATAACAAGAAGAAATTAATAACAACAAAATAAACCTCTGAAATTCTTCCACAAAAGTCTGCGTACAGCTGTAACAGAAATTGAAAAAAGTTAGTTAATATAGACAAATAACTATTTTTGTGTACTACTTTCGCTGTTAATATTTGGTCGGATACCCTTTTAGCCTTATAACTTCTTTCAAACGGTTTTGCATTGACACTACCAGTTTTTCTGTATAAGAACTATTGATCTTACTCCATTCAAGCAACAAGGCTTCTTTTAACTGCGCCTTTTTGCGGATATCGTGGGTTCCGATCTTTTTTTCCAATTCATCCCAGCAGTGCTCGATAGGGTTAATATCTGGACTCTGTGGTGGGATTTGTAGCAGGTGGGGAGTGTTATATGCCAGCCACATGCGCGATTATGGGCGGTATGTTTGGGGTCATTATCTTGCTAGAAGTAATAGTCATTGGATATACCCAGAATTTCAGCACTTGTTTTCAAATTTCTTTTGAGGATAACGATATACACATATTGATCCATTGATCCTTCTATTACTTCCAGCTTACTGACTTTTAAAGACGCCATACAGCCCCAAACCATAACACCTCCACCACCGTGCTTGGCAGTCTTAATTGTGCATCTGGGATTAGGAGCATCGTCTGGTCGTCGCCACACCCTCAAACGACCGTCAGAACCAAAAATGTTGTATTTTGATTCGCTGGAGAATATAACCTTACGCCAGAAGTCCAGAGGCTTGTTAACATACTCTTTTGCAAATGCTAGCCGTTTCTTTCTCTTTATTTTACTGACCAATGTTTTTTTCCTGGGTGTGCGTGACTTAAACCCCTCTTGAACAATAGCTCTTCTTACCGTTTCTGGATGCACTGTATTGTTGTTATATATTTCGAGCCGTGTGCTTATCGTCTTAGCCGTTATAAAGTGATCTTGCTCCACCATTCGCTTGATCACACGCTTATAGCTTTAGAAGAGCTTCGAAGGTCGGCCTTATCTTGTCTCCGATTTAATCTGTCCTGCTTTTCTAAAGCGATCTACCGTTCTCTGTATCGTTGACCGAGCTCTTCAGGTTATTTTTGATATTTCACCATACGACTTTTTTGTTTAACGTAAAGAAAAATAAATCCACTGCCGCTCACTCAAACTTAACTCTTTATTTGCCATTTTTTGCTTAAAAAAAAAAAAAAAAACCAAAGACAATGATTTGCAATACGCGTTTAGAACGATTAAAAATAAACAAACGATCATATTATGCAAAAACAAATTAATCAATACTTAAAGAGAGTGTAATGCAAGAAATATTCACCTGTATGCAGACTTTTGTGGAAGAATTTCAGAGGTTTATTTTGTTTTTATTAATTTTTTGTGATACGAATATTTTTTTTTATTTTTTTTTTGTTGAAAATAAAAACGTGGTAAATTTCTTTTAATGAAAAATACCTTTTTTTTAAATAATTCACTTTACATTTGTGAATAACAGCAATTTTTAAAAAATATCTTCCTTGTACGCAGACTTTTGTGGATCACTGTATATGTAGATACCTTTCAATTTTGCTATCAATATACCTATTGGAAATGCGAGATTTTTAGCTTGAAGAATATTACGCCTATTTTTTTTTAATGTGAACAGCCAGGTCAGCAAATTCTTAGACGAAAACTTAAAGTGAATACAATTTAGGTCAATAATTTTACTGAATAGGTATAATATTGTTGAAATATTGAGAGTATTATGTTTAGATTTTTTCAATTCAAAAAAAAAATGTGCCATGTGTATTAGGCACTGACTTCAACATCAAATGTTAATGAATTTAAAGATGGAATATAAAAGTGAGCACAAGCGTTTTATTCATTTTAAATTTTGTATACCTACCTGTTAAAAGTTTTAACAAAACATTTTACGATTCCCCAGGTATGTGGCTGTTTTCGAAAACGTCAAATCAACGTCAATTTGATCGTCAAATGATCCGTCATTTTTTGACGCAAATATTGCTGTCGTCAAATATGCAATCGTCCTGCTTACACAAAATCTATTTGATCAATTCTTCGGTCATTTCAGAATGTCAAAGCAATTATTTCTTTTAAGTATGTACAAACAAATGAAACGTTTCAATTACTAAAAAGTAACATTCTTAGACCTAATTCTAGGGATTTAAGGAAGAACTAAGCCCTTTATGGAAAAATGCAAAAACAGGGCGCCCAGGTACAGACTTAGAACAAGGCATATACATACATATGCACATTACTCTTTGAGCTTTAAGCAACAAAAATTCATACCGAGAGATCGGAGAGATCGTTCCAACAAATCTATCAACTGCGTATTTCATACTTTAATTAAAATTTGTAAAACAATTGTGTTCGAAATTTGTGAGATGGACAACTACAAATGAAGAAATTGATAATGTTGTGCGCCAATTTAACTACTTTCACCCACACATATACAAAAAAGACAATCTAAACTCTATTTTCTGAACTTCAATTATTTTTGTCGTCAACTCTATTTTTTTACAGCAGAGCTGCGCCGTAAATTATGTTATCGAACATATGACTTAAGCAAACTGCGTTATCGAAAATAATGCTTTTGCATGAAAATTTCGTTTTGGGTTTTCGAACAGTTGACTTTTGCAGTTTGCGTTTAAGAACATTCTGCAAATGCCTTTTTGACGCAGATGACGTTTTCGAAAACGGCATGTAATTCTGTTATTTTGAGAATGCTGACCGAACTGATGGAATTTTTAAAGAGTTTTAGCGAAACTTCCTGAGGATTTCTAGGAAACTCTTGAACTTAATACAAAAATCGTTTTAATATTATCACTTTATTTATAAAATGCACATCTGCCCCAACATTGAGTAGGTACCTATTATGGTAAGGTAATAAGGTTTTATTAATATAAAGACATTGGCGCAAAATTTTAAACAGCCTTTTATTAAAATATTAGTATGATACTACTTAACAATTTGCTAACTTAAAAGTAGTTTACTAACTAATTTTTAATTTTAAATATTTTCTAACTAGTATCGTACTAAAGCAATTTTCTTAAGAAATTGCTCCTGAACACACCTATAACACAATGACAGTTCGCGCAAAAAAATAAGTAAACAAACCTTTTGTGGCGTTTGTAAATAGCACAATACTAACAAAAATAAAATAGGTATTCAATGATCTTAACTTTAATAAAAGGGTAGAGAAAGTATGATGCTATATTCGATTAAAATTTGCAAAATCGATGTTTTAACTTAATTTCATACTAAAACAGCTATAACATCATTCTAATTCAACTAAAATTTTGCGCCATTATAAAAGAAAATGAGTGAAAAATGAAAAGTGCCTAGGTACCTAATAAAAAGTGGAATTTATATTTAATATTTTATTTTTTTAAATTTTTAAATGCAGTACTTTTTATATTTAACTAGGTTGCAGTATCAGTTTACAAAATTTAACGAAAACCAGATTATTCATTGTCCATAAATTTTGATGTATAGGTTTCTCTAAAATAAGGTGAATATTTAAAAAAAAATTAAAATCCATTTTTTCATTGTTCGAATTCTTTGGCAATAACTCTGGAACGTAGATTTATTGAAAATAATGTTCGATACTTTACGTAGGAAGTCTTATCAAATCCGTTGTCGCCGTATTCGAAAGATTATCAAAAAAACAAAACCTTTGTTATACTTAAAAATGAATGGAATGCAAATCCGTTTATCCGATAAGTTTCTAGCTCGATGTACACTTGTACGCACTGGCGGACAGGCAAACAGGCCGATAAAGGTGGACGTCATGACGAAAAAACAAGAATTATTCCTGAATACCTAAATATAAAAATGTATTTCTAAGGCCTGTTTCAAAATATAGGTTTATCGAGCTCAGCTAAGTTTTACAACAACAAAGTTAGAAAATGTATAATGGTAGCAATTAAATAATTTTAGAAAAAAAACTTACCAAATTTCTTAATAGCGTAGGTAGGATATATCGAATACTTTCATCTTTTTCACACAAAAAAACACTGACATTTAAAGCAAAAAAACATAAAAAACTTTACAGCACTACATTTAAATTAGCTACATTATTATAACATTGAAAACTGCTTTTAAAACTTAAAAAAAGGATAAATAACAACTATTTTGACACAAAAGAAAATAACTAAAACACATTTTAAAAAACACATATATGACATTGAAAATAGCTTTTAAAGGCTTCAAAATGGATAATTAACAACTATATTGACACTGAATAAAACAAAACAAAAACACTTTTAAATGGAATTTTCATATTAAATTACGAAAAAACAAACAAACAACAGACATTTTATAAACGAACACAAAATTGAGAAACAGACAGAACTTTCAAACATTTGATCTACCTTCTTTAATTTAAAAACAAAAATTAAAACACTTGCACAATATTCTTTAAACCCGAACACTCTTCTTCATTTCGAATTTGAATTTAACGAACTTTTTAAGCGGCCATTAAAACGGACAAAAAAAAAGATTACCAACACCAACACAACACCAACCAACGAACACCGACGACGACGAACAACGGCGAACGGCAAAGCAAAGCTCCAACGGGATTATCAAAAATGGAAATGGAAATGAGAATGGGAATCAAATTGAATTTTATTTCGAAAGAAAACACACTTTTCAGCAAAGAAAACTTACATTTTCTTTGAAAAAAATGATCTCCACAAATTAAACAACAATAATTTCACAAATTTTTTACCGAATATTGAGATTTTACTATGAAAAATATTTAATTTAGGGGACACGATCGCGGAGCAAACCAATCTAAAGAATATTATACCGAACACACTGAACTGAACTTTGTTGGAGCGAAAAAAATAAAGTACATTGATGGGATATTGTGTGGATTGATGAGACACTGACAACATGGCGAATTCTGGTGGCCATAAATGATTATGCATTTCCTTTTCTTTCTGTTGGCTGTGGCGGTGAGTGTGGGAGTTAAAACAAAACTGTGCTAATAATGTGATTGATTATTTGGTGCATAGGTAGTTCTTAAGTGGTATACCTACCTATTGCGAATGAATGAATTATATGAAAGGGTGGTAGGTATGGGTTCTTTAATAAGATGTACCTACCTATGTCGTTTGCATTTCTTTCTTATTTATTTGTTTGTTATGATTTTGTTTTGTTAAATTATGTATAGGTATGATAGGCAGATATATTTTATTCTTTTAAACCATGTGGAAAATAAGTTAAAGTCGAATAAAATGGTAAAATTCAAATGCAAATCCTGCAATGTTTTTTTTTAATTTTTTTATTTTACTTTTTTCGACTGAAATAGTGAATAATTAATATTTAGGATTACCTTAGATAATGAATTTTAGTGTAGTTAGGAAATAATATGTAACGTAGGTAGGTACCTACAGTTAAAATAAAAAACATTTATGCTACATTTCCACTTGTTTTTCAAATACGCACTTTGATAATACAAGGTGAATAATATAAACGGTACAAAGGACATACAGTGATCCACAAAAGTCTGCGTACAAGGAAGAAATATTTTTAAAAACTGCTGTTATTCAAAAATTTAAAGTGATTTGTTTAATAAAAAAATATTATTTAATAAAGAAATGTACAAGGTTTTTATTTTCAAAAAAAAAAATTAAAACAATTATTCATAACAAGAAGAAATTAATAACAACAAAATAAACCTCTGAAATTCTTCCACAAAAGTCTGCGTACAGCTGTAACAGAAATTGAAAAAAGTTAGTTAATATAGACAAATAACTATTTTTGTGTACTACTTTCGCTGTTAATATTTGGTCGGATACCCTTTTAGCCTTATAACTTCTTTCAAACGGTTTTGCATTGACACTACCAGTTTTTCTGTATAAGAACTATTGATCTTACTCCATTCAAGCAACAAGGCTTCTTTTAACTGCGCCTTTTTGCGGATATCGTGGGTTCCGATCTTTTTTTCCAATTCATCCCAGCAGTGCTCGATAGGGTTAATATCTGGACTCTGTGGTGGGATTTGTAGCAGGTGGGGAGTGTTATATGCCAGCCACATGCGCGATTATGGGCGGTATGTTTGGGGTCATTATCTTGCTAGAAGTAATAGTCATTGGATATACCCAGAATTTCAGCACTTGTTTTCAAATTTCTTTTGAGGATAACGATATACACATATTGATCCATTGATCCTTCTATTACTTCCAGCTTACTGACTTTTAAAGACGCCATACAGCCCCAAACCATAACACCTCCACCACCGTGCTTGGCAGTCTTAATTGTGCATCTGGGATTAGGAGCATCGTCTGGTCGTCGCCACACCCTCAAACGACCGTCAGAACCAAAAATGTTGTATTTTGATTCGCTGGAGAATATAACCTTACGCCAGAAGTCCAGAGGCTTGTTAACATACTCTTTTGCAAATGCTAGCCGTTTCTTTCTCTTTATTTTACTGACCAATGTTTTTTTCCTGGGTGTGCGTGACTTAAACCCCTCTTGAACAATAGCTCTTCTTACCGTTTCTGGATGCACTGTATTGTTGTTATATATTTCGAGCCGTGTGCTTATCGTCTTAGCCGTTATAAAGTGATCTTGCTCCACCATTCGCTTGATCACACGCTTATAGCTTTAGAAGAGCTTCGAAGGTCGGCCTTATCTTGTCTCCGATTTAATCTGTCCTGCTTTTCTAAAGCGATCTACCGTTCTCTGTATCGTTGACCGAGCTCTTCAGGTTATTTTTGATATTTCACCATACGACTTTTTTGTTTAACGTAAAGAAAAATAAATCCACTGCCGCTCACTCAAACTTAACTCTTTATTTGCCATTTTTTGCTTAAAAAAAAAAAAAAAAACCAAAGACAATGATTTGCAATACGCGTTTAGAACGATTAAAAATAAACAAACGATCATATTATGCAAAAACAAATTAATCAATACTTAAAGAGAGTGTAATGCAAGAAATATTCACCTGTATGCAGACTTTTGTGGAAGAATTTCAGAGGTTTATTTTGTTTTTATTAATTTTTTGTGATACGAATATTTTTTTTTATTTTTTTTTTGTTGAAAATAAAAACGTGGTAAATTTCTTTTAATGAAAAATACCTTTTTTTTAAATAATTCACTTTACATTTGTGAATAACAGCAATTTTTAAAAAATATCTTCCTTGTACGCAGACTTTTGTGGATCACTGTATATGTAGATACCTTTCAATTTTGCTATCAATATACCTATTGGAAATGCGAGATTTTTAGCTTGAAGAATATTACGCCTATTTTTTTTTAATGTGAACAGCCAGGTCAGCAAATTCTTAGACGAAAACTTAAAGTGAATACAATTTAGGTCAATAATTTTACTGAATAGGTATAATATTGTTGAAATATTGAGAGTATTATGTTTAGATTTTTTCAATTCAAAAAAAAAATGTGCCATGTGTATTAGGCACTGACTTCAACATCAAATGTTAATGAATTTAAAGATGGAATATAAAAGTGAGCACAAGCGTTTTATTCATTTTAAATTTTGTATACCTACCTGTTAAAAGTTTTAACAAAACATTTTACGATTCCCCAGGTATGTGGCTGTTTTCGAAAACGTCAAATCAACGTCAATTTGATCGTCAAATGATCCGTCATTTTTTGACGCAAATATTGCTGTCGTCAAATATGCAATCGTCCTGCTTACACAAAATCTATTTGATCAATTCTTCGGTCATTTCAGAATGTCAAAGCAATTATTTCTTTTAAGTATGTACAAACAAATGAAACGTTTCAATTACTAAAAAGTAACATTCTTAGACCTAATTCTAGGGATTTAAGGAAGAACTAAGCCCTTTATGGAAAAATGCAAAAACAGGGCGCCCAGGTACAGACTTAGAACAAGGCATATACATACATATGCACATTACTCTTTGAGCTTTAAGCAACAAAAATTCATACCGAGAGATCGGAGAGATCGTTCCAACAAATCTATCAACTGCGTATTTCATACTTTAATTAAAATTTGTAAAACAATTGTGTTCGAAATTTGTGAGATGGACAACTACAAATGAAGAAATTGATAATGTTGTGCGCCAATTTAACTACTTTCACCCACACATATACAAAAAAGACAATCTAAACTCTATTTTCTGAACTTCAATTATTTTTGTCGTCAACTCTATTTTTTTACAGCAGAGCTGCGCCGTAAATTATGTTATCGAACATATGACTTAAGCAAACTGCGTTATCGAAAATAATGCTTTTGCATGAAAATTTCGTTTTGGGTTTTCGAACAGTTGACTTTTGCAGTTTGCGTTTAAGAACATTCTGCAAATGCCTTTTTGACGCAGATGACGTTTTCGAAAACGGCATGTAATTCTGTTATTTTGAGAATGCTGACCGAACTGATGGAATTTTTAAAGAGTTTTAGCGAAACTTCCTGAGGATTTCTAGGAAACTCTTGAACTTAATACAAAAATCGTTTTAATATTATCACTTTATTTATAAAATGCACATCTGCCCCAACATTGAGTAGGTACCTATTATGGTAAGGTAATAAGGTTTTATTAATATAAAGACATTGGCGCAAAATTTTAAACAGCCTTTTATTAAAATATTAGTATGATACTACTTAACAATTTGCTAACTTAAAAGTAGTTTACTAACTAATTTTTAATTTTAAATATTTTCTAACTAGTATCGTACTAAAGCAATTTTCTTAAGAAATTGCTCCTGAACACACCTATAACACAATGACAGTTCGCGCAAAAAAATAAGTAAACAAACCTTTTGTGGCGTTTGTAAATAGCACAATACTAACAAAAATAAAATAGGTATTCAATGATCTTAACTTTAATAAAAGGGTAGAGAAAGTATGATGCTATATTCGATTAAAATTTGCAAAATCGATGTTTTAACTTAATTTCATACTAAAACAGCTATAACATCATTCTAATTCAACTAAAATTTTGCGCCATTATAAAAGAAAATGAGTGAAAAATGAAAAGTGCCTAGGTACCTAATAAAAAGTGGAATTTATATTTAATATTTTATTTTTTTAAATTTTTAAATGCAGTACTTTTTATATTTAACTAGGTTGCAGTATCAGTTTACAAAATTTAACGAAAACCAGATTATTCATTGTCCATAAATTTTGATGTATAGGTTTCTCTAAAATAAGGTGAATATTTAAAAAAAAATTAAAATCCATTTTTTCATTGTTCGAATTCTTTGGCAATAACTCTGGAACGTAGATTTATTGAAAATAATGTTCGATACTTTACGTAGGAAGTCTTATCAAATCCGTTGTCGCCGTATTCGAAAGATTATCAAAAAAACAAAACCTTTGTTATACTTAAAAATGAATGGAATGCAAATCCGTTTATCCGATAAGTTTCTAGCTCGATGTACACTTGTACGCACTGGCGGACAGGCAAACAGGCCGATAAAGGTGGACGTCATGACGAAAAAACAAGAATTATTCCTGAATACCTAAATATAAAAATGTATTTCTAAGGCCTGTTTCAAAATATAGGTTTATCGAGCTCAGCTAAGTTTTACAACAACAAAGTTAGAAAATGTATAATGGTAGCAATTAAATAATTTTAGAAAAAAAACTTACCAAATTTCTTAATAGCGTAGGTAGGATATATCGAATACTTTCATCTTTTTCACACAAAAAAACACTGACATTTAAAGCAAAAAAACATAAAAAACTTTACAGCACTACATTTAAATTAGCTACATTATTATAACATTGAAAACTGCTTTTAAAACTTAAAAAAAGGATAAATAACAACTATTTTGACACAAAAGAAAATAACTAAAACACATTTTAAAAAACACATATATGACATTGAAAATAGCTTTTAAAGGCTTCAAAATGGATAATTAACAACTATATTGACACTGAATAAAACAAAACAAAAACACTTTTAAATGGAATTTTCATATTAAATTACGAAAAAACAAACAAACAACAGACATTTTATAAACGAACACAAAATTGAGAAACAGACAGAACTTTCAAACATTTGATCTACCTTCTTTAATTTAAAAACAAAAATTAAAACACTTGCACAATATTCTTTAAACCCGAACACTCTTCTTCATTTCGAATTTGAATTTAACGAACTTTTTAAGCGGCCATTAAAACGGACAAAAAAAAAGATTACCAACACCAACACAACACCAACCAACGAACACCGACGACGACGAACAACGGCGAACGGCAAAGCAAAGCTCCAACGGGATTATCAAAAATGGAAATGGAAATGAGAATGGGAATCAAATTGAATTTTATTTCGAAAGAAAACACACTTTTCAGCAAAGAAAACTTACATTTTCTTTGAAAAAAATGATCTCCACAAATTAAACAACAATAATTTCACAAATTTTTTACCGAATATTGAGATTTTACTATGAAAAATATTTAATTTAGGGGACACGATCGCGGAGCAAACCAATCTAAAGAATATTATACCGAACACACTGAACTGAACTTTGTTGGAGCGAAAAAAATAAAGTACATTGATGGGATATTGTGTGGATTGATGAGACACTGACAACATGGCGAATTCTGGTGGCCATAAATGATTATGCATTTCCTTTTCTTTCTGTTGGCTGTGGCGGTGAGTGTGGGAGTTAAAACAAAACTGTGCTAATAATGTGATTGATTATTTGGTGCATAGGTAGTTCTTAAGTGGTATACCTATTGCGAATGAATTAATTATAATGAAAGGGTGGTAGGTATGGGTTCTTTAATAAGATGTCGTTTGCATTTCGTTCTTATTTATTTGTTTGTTATGATTTCGTTTGGTTAAATTATGTATATGATAGGCAGATATATTTTATTCTTTTAAACCATTTGGAAAATAAGTTAAAGTCGAATAAAATGGTAAAATTCAAATGCAAATCCTGCATTTTTTTATTTTACCTTTTTCGTCTGAAATAGTGAATAATTAATATTTAGGATTACCTTGGATATAGGTATATTGAATTTTAGTGTAGTTAGGAAATAATATGGAACATACACTTAAAATGAAAAGCATTATAGGTATGCTACCTACATTTCCACTTGTTTTTCAAATACGCATTTTGATAATTCAGGGTGAATAATATATACGGTACAAGCGACATGCCTTTCAATTTTGCTATCAATACATATAGGTATTGGAAATGCGAGTTTTTTGGTTTAAAGAATATTAGGCGTGTTATTTTTTAATGTGAACAAGTCAGGTCAGCAGATTCTTAGACGAAAACTAAAAGTGAATACAATTTAGATCAGTAATTATGATGAAAATATACCTAATTGTTGAAATGTTGAGAGTAAATGTTTAGATTATTTCAATTCTAGAAAAATTTTAAATGTAACATACCTACGCAGGTGTTCAAAATAATAGGGAATTACTTTGGCAAGGCAAACGATTTTTTTTTACTAATTGTTCTACTGTGCGAGTCAAATTAGAACCGTTATTAGCACTGCTATATTATCTTTAAATGATGAGCTTTAGACTAGTGAATCATTCGTTCATTCATTCATTGATGCTGTGCTGTAACGTGAAACACGGATGCGGTAGCATCATGGTTGTTTTTCTTGGTTTGGTATTGGACCCATCTTCCAAATTCATGATATCATGACCAAGGAAGCATATTGTGATATTTTGAATGCTTCCGTATGCTGACGACAATATGCCACTTAGATAACATTTTTAGCAAGATTACGATCCCAAAGCACTCTTCAAAATTGGTAAGTGCTTGGATTCGCTATCATCGCATCTCTGTGCTATCCTTGGCCATCTCAGTCAACCGATCCCAACCCTATTGAGAATTTGTGGGCGGATCTGAAAAAATCTTTAGCCACAAAGGTTTTCAACAATTAACACCAACTATGGCTTGGAATACAGAAGCGATGGAACGCCATTCCGATAGGTAAATGTCAAAAACTTGTAAAGTCTATGCCGAATCGTATAGAGGTGGTCAAACAAAATAAAGGAGGCCATTCTGGTTATTGAAAAAACCACACAACATTTTTGTATTTCAAAACTATCTGCTACTTAATTAAATTTGACCAATTCACATACTTAGTTTAACATTCCCTATTATTTTGAACACTCAAAAACGAAAAAAAAAAACTAATTTGATAGAAAAAAAAATTATTATTTTGGAGAAATATGCAAAATTGCAAAAATAAATCGAAAATTGCACGGTTTAATAAAAAAAATAAAAAAAGCCGCTATTCGGTCGTATAATTGTCTAAAATGTTTACAAATTAGTTGCTTTTTTACTTTCCCTATTATTTTGAACAGCTGTGTATGTATTAGACACTGACTTCGACATCGAATGTTAATGAATTTAAACATGGAATATAAAGGTGAGCACAAGCATTTTATTCATTTTAATTTTATTACACTAGTTAAAAGGTTTAAGAAAACATTTTACTTCAACATTTAACTTCTTGAGAATTTCAAGGAAACTCTTCGTAAACTTAATACAAAATTTTTTTATTTATTATCGCTCTTAAATGAATTTTTCGTTAAAAACCTGAAACGCTATTAAAATACATAATTGTACCTACTTTATTTTTAAAATGCACGTCTGCCTCAGCATTGAATAGATATGGTTAATAAAGACATTATTAGAGACAATGAGTGAAAAAATGAAAAGTGCCTATACTCTGTCCAACAAAAATTGTCAGTACAGGGAAGATAGGACGTTTGTCTCTCATTCTGGTTGCATTGCCATGCATAAGTGTGTCGCCTTTTAAAGCTCTCACAGGGATTCAGTAGTTTACATTATAAATCGCCGCAAATGAGAGTAAAACCCGCGTAGGGCTACCGTCTGCCGATTCAAAACGACTGAAAACAATATTCAATTTACCATTTCCCACAACACCAAGCATACTTATCTTCTTAAAATGTGTTCTCAAAAGCTTCAAATCCCAAAAGCTCCTTAATAAAAACCATTGAAAAAGCTCCTTGCTTGCAATTGAGAATGATAATGGTAACTCTGTTTTGATGTATGTAGATAAAGAGCGCACGATCGTATTGAGTGAACTTGACACTCTTGACAGTATCTCATTTTCTCATCAGCAGTGGGATACGACGGTCGTGTTGGGGTGTACAACTTTTTGCAAAGAATTACAACAACAATTCCTTAAGAAAAATCAGTGGCTTGTTCTTTTTTTAGTGGCATTTTTCCTAACGCATTGTAGTGAGGGTGCAGCATCAGGTGCCACTGCTTTAGAAAAAGCTCTTCCATAAGGCCTGTACTGACAATTTTTGTTGGACAGAGTATAGGTACCTAATAAAAATTGGAATTTATAGGTATTTAATTTTTTGTTTTTAAAAACAATATTTATTTTTTTAAATTTTAAAATGCAGTTTTAAACTACGCGTTGTAGTATCAGTTTACAAAATTGAACGAAAACCAGATTAGTCATTGTCCATAAATTCTGATGTACATGTACATACATACATATGTCTCTAAAATAAGGTGAATAGGTATTTCAAAAAATTTAAAATCCATATTTCCATTGTTCGAATTCTTTGGCAATAACTCTGGAGCGCAGATTTTTTGAAAATATTTTCGATGCCTAAGGTAGGAAGTCTTATTAAATTTATCAAATCCGTGGTCGCCGTTTTCGAAAAATTATCAAAAAACCAAAACCTTTGTGTGGGAATCAACTGTTATATGCGTAAAA
Organism: Philhelius festivus; assembly: GCA_963931855.1. NCBI lineage: Eukaryota > Metazoa > Arthropoda > Insecta > Diptera > Syrphidae > Philhelius > Philhelius festivus. The sequence goes on from OZ007557.1 coordinate 8,763,838, forward strand.
ATGATTGGAACAACATTTTAAGCTAATCTGTTTATCCGATAAGTTTCTAGCTCGATGTACACTTGTACGCGCTGGCGGACAGGCAAACAGGCCGATAAAGGTGGACGTCATGACGAAAAAACAAGGATTATTCTTGAATACCTAATTATAAAAATGTATTTCTAAGGACCTGTTTTAAAACGTAATATACTAGTAATTAACCAATTAAAATAAATAACTTACCAAATTTCTGAATAGGTAGGTAGGTACCTATATCGATTACTTTCATCTTTTTTCACTAAAAAAAAAACACTGACATTTAAAGCAAAAAACATAAAGAAACTTTACAGCACTACATTTAAATTACATACATATATGACATTGAAAACAGCTTTTAAAGGCTTCAAAAAGCATAATTAACAACACAACAAAAAAACATTTAAAAAAACACATATATGTATGCTATTGAAAACAGCTTTTTAAGGCTTCGAAAAGGATAATTAACAAACTATTTTGACACTGAATAACACAAAACAAATACACATTTTAAATGGAATTTTCATATTGAATTAAAAAAAGACCAAAAAACAGACATTTTATAAAAAAAAAGAACAAAATGAAAAACAAACAGAACTTTGAAACACTTGAACTACCTTTTATAAATAAAAAAAAATTTAAACACTTGCACAATTTTCTTTAAGCCCGAACAGAAAACTTACTTTTTCATTTCGAATTGGAATAGGAAATTTTAAAGCGGCCATTAAAACGAAAAAAAAAAAGATTACCAACACCAACACAACACCAACCAACGAACACCGACGACGGCGAACAACGGCGAACGGCAAAGCAAAGCTCCAACAGGATTATCAAAAATGGAAATGGAAATGAGAATGGGAATCAAATTGAATTTTACTTCGAAAGAAAATACACTTTTAAGCTAGGAAAACTCACATTTTTTTTGAGAAAATTGATCTCCACTAATTAAACAACAATAATTTCAAAAATTTTTTACCGAATATTGAGATTTTACTATGAAAAATATTTAATTTAGGGGACACGATCGCGGAGCATGCCATTCAAAGAATACTTATTATACCGAACACACTGAACTGAACTTTGTTGCAATGAACAAAGTATACTACCTACATTGATGGTATATTGTGTGGATTGATGGGACACTGAAATGTCGAATTCGGGTGGCCATGAAAGATTATGCAATTTCTTTTCTGGAGATTAGTTATAATTCGGTTGGCAGTTTAAAACAAAACTGTGCTAATAATGTGATTGATTAGTTGGTGCATAGTTCTTAGGTGAATGAATTACATAATATGAAAAACCTATAAGATGTTGACATTTTGTTCTTATTTATTTGTTTTGTTAAATTTTATAGGTACCTACCTAATTATATTTAGGTATGATAGGCAAATATATTGTATGCTTTTAACATTGTGGAAAATAAATTAAAGCGGAATAAAATGATTAGATTCAAATGCATAATATTGAAGTGCAAATCATGCTATTTGTTCTTGATGTTTTCGACTGAAATAGTGAATAATTAATGAGTAGGCAGGAAGGTATCTACATATTTGTAAATTTAAAACGAAAAGTATTGTGCTTTCAATTACGCACTTTGGCAAGACAGGGTGGCTAATACTATCAGTAAAAAGCAATAATATTAGTAGTAGGGAGCTGGTATCACCCATCCTGTCGTGGAAAACTTCGTCTTTCAAGAACAAGTTGTAACCTACCATCAAAATTTAGTTAAAACTAAGATAGTTTTGCTGGAAAGCCCACATAGAGCAAGTATTTTTTTTTATTTTTCAAGGAAATTAGATTGCAAAATTTTGAAATGTTAATAAAACTAAAAATGCGCGCTTCATTAATTTTTAGACACTTATAGTTTCCGGACACACCTTTTAATATCTCTACACACAATATCAACAAGATTGAAAGTGAATAGGTAGGTATATGTAATTTAGACCAGGAATTAGAGTGAACATAAAGTGAAAATATTTATTGAAATATTGAGAGTTTAGATGGCGCTTACATATTTCAATTCTAGAAAAAATTTTAATGTGACATACCCATAGGTATGGCACTGATTTTAAAATCGAATGTCACTGAATTTTAAAAAGGGAATATAAAAGTGAGCCCAAGCGTTTTATTCACTTTTCATTTCTGCGCTGAATATATGTGAGTGAGAGGGTTATAGTTCGACGTGGGTTATTTTCAAAGAGGGGACAAATGTGAACGAAAATATTCTCAGATTATCAAAGTGAGCAGAAAATATAGCTAATTAATAAAATTAATCATAAAACTCAGTATTGTTTTTGAAACAACATCTGCCGACTTACTTATTCAAAAACCATTTATTTCTGGCAATAAGAGAAAAATATTCCGCCATACTCCAATACAATACAAAATTGCAGCAACTAATTTCAATCAGGTGGGCTTAATCATGAAACAGTCTACAAAAAGCTTAGTGAAATGCTTCTCAGCTGTTTGAGATAAAAATAAAAGTGAAAAACCATTCATTTTGAAAACAATATCAATTCTAAAGTTATGTTCTCAATAAATAGACCCAGCATCACAGATGTATCTGAGTACAGATCGTGTTTTCCGGAGCCAAACAAGGAGATTTCCAGCTATTGTTCGTTCGCGTATAGGAAGCTGGAGTTTTTTTTTTTTTTTTGTTGTTGTTGTTGTTTTCTCTCATTGTGTCCGCTGCTGGCACCTAATACTTTATCACTTAAGACCCGCCACCACAACCAACGAGCCTTGTTATACCCCGTGGGAGTCGTTTTCGTTGTTATCCCAGGAATCGTTTTCAATTTCGCGCTAACATGTGACCGATATGTCGTTGAAATTAACTGCCACCATCTCTAAGTCTAAATCTCTTTCGCATATCTAACACGCGCGGAAAGGACGAACGAATTGTTGGCCAAAGGACCGGCTAAGGCTTGGCAACTGGACTATGATAGCCCAGAGAAAAGCATCATCATCATCATCATTGTGATAGTAGTTGATTTTTGTTTGTACCACGATTCTCATCCTGGATCGGGCTAAATGAAAACATTCAGCACACGCGGTGTCATCTTATTTATTTGTTCGACGAGAGCTAACGGTTTATACAGGCCACGATGACAATATTACCCCCTGAACATCAGTGGCCAAATGTAAGTACTATTCCCGGGCTGACAGAGGACGACAAGGACAACGCCAATGCCAACGCCAACGCCGACGACGACGATGAGATACATTCTCGATGAGCATAAAAGTGGTAAGTTGTTAAGGACATTTGCTTTTCTGACCAAAAGCTATAGCCCAGCGAGATATCAAGGATTCTGCCTGACAGAAAAATCTGTTGCGACGAAGTAATTCAGAGAAAGCTTGAAGATAAAAATAAAACAAAAGTCTGTAAACGTAGATATATTTCTCAGATACAAAACACAACAAAGCGGATTTGGAGAGTTTTTTTTCGTTGTTTTTGATTTTGTTTCATATTATTTCTGTTGTTCTTGTTGTATGTGGGGAGTGTTTTTTGTGGAAAAGAATGACTACCAACGACATAGTGGTGTTAAGTGTGATAGAAGCGCAAGAAATAAAATATGAAAATGGCTGCAGCAGATGGTGACAACGGTTTTCAGTGAGCAGAAGCACAGAGATGGTTTGAGGGATTTTGCGGATTTCTGACAAAACAAAATAAAGAACAAAAAAAAAAACAAACAATGGCATTAAAAGAAGATAAACTGACCACAGACGGTTTGTTGAGGATTTTTGTTGATTATCCTGAAAATCTATATTGTATCATGTGATACATATGTAGGATATGACACTTAAAAGAAATAATGTCTTAATAAAAGATGGAAGAACATGGGAGAGTTCAGTTATAAAATAATTTTATATATAAAAGTTCTGGAGAAGGGTAAAGGAAATGAGATCAAAACTAGCATTTATTTGGTGAGTTTCAAAGGGGAATAAATAATGAACCTAACTGTCTGTTCAGAATTCAGTCACCACACAATTTTATCTTTTCATTTGTAAGTGTCTGTGCTTTAAAATTCATATTGAATACCTTGATTTGGACTTCCAACAAAAATCTCCAACACCATCAACCTTAAGCATCATCCCGCCATTTTATTAATTTCAATATACTGGCCATTGAGCAATTATAAATTTCACGTCTGATGCTGAAACAAAAAATTTATCGTTTTCCCTTCTTGGCAGTATTTTGGCAAAGGACAAACATCCCCATACCTACCCACATACATAACTTATCAGAAGTGTTAAATTGAAGACGACACCCAAAGTGTAAACCACCAAACATCGAAAATCCCGATACGAAGTCATAAAAAGGACATCCGCTTTAGCTAGATAGAATATTTATTAATCCCTTTCCTGATAGTAGGTAGTTAGATAAGTAGTAATATAGTATACACAAGCCTCAAGGCTATGAACATGGACACGCAGATATACCTACCTATATCGTACATTATAATGGAGTTACTCGTTCCGACTTATAAGATGTCTCCAAAGTTATCTGAAAATATTTCCCTTTCCTCATTTATATCATCCTTAAATCGCACACTAGTGCTGCACACGTAAAGACGACCTTTCTCTTTCATAATCCTTTATCCGGGTGGATGGTGGATGAACAAACTTTTCTGAGATGTGGTTGTCCCTTGCATCAAAATGTTCGGTTAAAAGAAAATTATCGACGATGACATGTGAGGGGATATTTAAGCATACAAGTCCTGGTTATACATACATGCTAAAAAACCAACCAACGACGCACACTTCGTCCACACACGATGTACGGGGTAACATAAATAATTTCAAATTGTTCCTTTCGCCCCCGCTCTCGTTCCAAATTAAAAAAGAAGGCCATAAACAGACATTATGTAGTATATCCCCCCAAAAACTTGGACCCTGAAATCTGAAGAAACATGAACTCAAAAGTGGCAAACAAAGGAAATCCTCTTTCTATATGTGTATATATGGCATTCCACCATCCTAGACAGGGGCCTTACCATACACAGATATCTCGGCCAACTTTCACACATTTCAAAAATGAGAAACAGAGTTCAGAGAAAATGGTGAGATGGTATCTCTTTGCTGTGTGCCATTAGTATAAACTTCATTTATTTTTGTGCACCGGCATTTGACTCCTTGGATTATATTCTAAGGATAATACTTAAAGTACCTACTCATCCAATCCAAAGCCAATCGAATATGTAACAGAACAAATGAAAATTATTATCAAAAGCAGGCTGAAGAACACCTCATCGAATGGAGAATTTCTTCAAATGTTATTTTTTAAGGTTAAGGTGTTTTGATTTGGGGAATTCAGACAAGTCCGGGTGAAATTTGTATCACTAGAAATTGAAAGATTAATTGAACTTTTGACTAAGGTTTGTTAACCCCTGGGAGACCGTGGACTGCTATTAAATGTCTATCGTCTTTTCATTCAGTAGTTTTTATGCTATGGAGACACTTTGGAAGGGTCAGTTCTTGGCCTCATTCAATAAGATTTTCCGCTTATCAGGGTCTCATGATGATATCGTGTTGCGTTCCCAGAGGGTATATGAAGTCCTATCCACCGCCGCCTACGCTAGCATTTACCTTACATTTCACTTCACCACGAGAGGCCTTAAGAACCGACTGTTCTTAAACCATAGAAGCTGTGTGATTAACTTAGACATCATAAAGTGTAGTGTTAAATTGAGAAACGTTTATTTCTGCAAAGCCCTTGTCGAATTCTGAGGAGTTTTGAATCATCAAAAATCAAAAAGAGAATTTCTACCTCAAAGTTTTAAGTTTCGTTAAGTTTTCCTGAAATGTAACCTCTTCAAATTTTCGTTTTTTTTTGACGAAAAATCGATGTTCCATCAAATGTATATGTTCCATCCGAATAACAAATAAGTGAAATTCACCTTCAATCTCAGCTTAAATAAAGTGTACGGCTTTCATACACAAACGTAGGTATACACAGAGAAGCTTCCCAAAGTCAAAGATGAAGTTTTGCTCCTGCAATAAATGAAAAATCATTTCCAGGACTATCTGTAAGAGGAATCTTCTTTCGATTTTTAAGGTTGATTTTTCTTTCCGCATACACAAAACTCTTTGGTCCACACATTGTCGAAAATACTTTATTTGATTTTTATTTGCCAAGGCATTTGCATTTCGACTCTTGTCGAGTTGAGCCTTTCTCTCTATCAAAAGGATTCCTTGCTCTTCTTATATGGTTATGTGGTTATTATGGTTCTCAGGTTGAAATTCCTGAAATTGTATGTGGCCCCACAAAAGCACTAACTTCTCACAACAGTTTCAGTGTCTGGATAATCGAATAATTTGCGCAATCGGAATACATTTTTTTTTCTGTTTTTTTGAAGATCCTTCATGTGTGGGTATCTGAGAATCAGGGTTCTTAGCCGGTGGCGGATTTTAAAACTTTCAGAAGGGATAGAATATGTTGGATTTTAATCTTTGAAGACAACAATTACTTCATATCCAATTATTTCTTCTTCTCAGTGTTTCTGTGCACTATAGGTTGCATTTAAAAGACCAAATGTCTTTCAGAAATATAAAGAAAAAGTTGCCACAAAGAACGGAAGTGTTTCGTCTAAATTAAATATTATCTCTTGAAATTTAAGACTCTAAGGACAAACATATTTCTAAACCCCTTAAATCCCATACACTTTTCATAAGAAAATGTGGGGCCCCTTTAAAAATTTAGGGCGCCCAGGCCCAATCATATTTAAACTCTATCTATGAAATCTGGTCCTTTCGTATTTTTAAGGATATAAGATTCAGTTGAATGGGCTGAGGTCGAGAATCAAGAGAAAATGTTAGATTTATTTCGTTTTGTAGAAAATGAAAATTTTGAATCAAAGAATGAGAATCGAGAAGGCAATGATGGTCAAAAGTCATATCAACAACACTAAATTATTATTTATCTCAAAAGGTTGCAAAAGGATATAAACGTACTAGTACCTTGTTTGCATGCGCATATAACGGTATCCATACCTATAAGAAAAAGTTAAAGAAGAGGAAAGGGATCGTATGTGAAATATTTGTCCTGGTTTTTGGGGAAATTTCACTTTGTACTTTTTAATCTCAATGAGGATATGCCATGCATGAATGGACCCTGGACAGGAAGAGAAGTAGAGCTTCTACTATAGAAAACTATAGGGTAGGTTGAATTTAATTTTTCATTTTCTAGATGCTGCGGAGGGAAGAATTATTTGTGTTTGCAAACGATTAGGCTAAGTTTTTGGTTTGTTCAAAGGATATAATATTTTATTATATGTGTATGGTTAAATAATGTGCTCCTGGATGAGAATGAATTGGAATTGTTTAACTAAAGTTCAAAAGGTACAAACTCTTAAGATCTATAGGTATATCTGTAGAATGCAGTTGTTTTGTAAGTTGATTGTGTGTGTGTCTTTTTTTTAAATCTAAAATTCGTAACGAATTTTGTTGGTTTTTCAAAATGAAATGAGACTAGTTGTGAAAAGAATTATGCATTTTGGGTAAAAAGCTATCATATAGAACGAATGGACGGAAAATCTGCGAATCTAATTCCGAGGAACGGCGCAGTAGAGGAAAACTGTGATTTAGGTGGAGAGGACAGCAACCAACTAGGCGTGCGAAACTGGAAGCTGCTAACTGATGGTGACCGAAATGGCTGGAGAAAGTTGTTAGTTGAGGCCCTGGATTTATTTAGTATACAGATTTGGAGAATACTGCAATGTTAAAGAACTATGAGCAACACAGGAAAACATAACTTTGCAAAATTATACAAACTGGCTGCAGGTCGGATAATTTAAAGCCTTTTTCGTAAAAATCAATATTTTTAAAAACTTTGTTCTTGCTGTTTTTTTTTGTATTCCAAATTGTGACCGTTTCCAATGATTGTTTTGACCAAACGAGATTTAAGACGAATTTATTTGAATTTTGTGTATGGAATATTTCAACCCATATATAAATGCGTTAACATGAACAAAGTGTCCACGAATTTATCTCACCCATTTCCTCAAGTTTTCTACCTTTCTTCGACAATACAACTTAAAATTTTTATAAAAAAGAAAAATTTATAAAAAGAAAACCCATAAATCTGAGCTAAAAACTTTTCAAACAAAGCTCGACAATTTATGTCTTTCAGATGTACGGCTCCATTTCGAAGGGTTGACATTGTCCTTGCACCATATACCAACCAACCCACTAACCAATCCACTGGATTGGCCAAACTAATAATTTAACTTATTCACATTTAATTTCTTATACCATCGCGCGCCAGTTAAGAAAAATGTCCTGCACATTTTCCTGTGTCTGTTCTGAAGCTCGGCTGGTGCTGCTTTTGCTGTTGCGGTATTGTTTCATGTGTCGCCCATGAACTCTTCCAGCTTCAGTAGCAGCAATCCGCAACATAGAATACACTGAGAAAAAAAAAATCCTTGCAAAGTTAAGGTCTGTAAAGAAAATGCTCAAATCAAAACTTTATTAAAAGCTCAACAAATTTAAGAATACAAACACAGTACTGCATGAAAGGCGAGAGAGTTGGTAGTAATAGTGGTTTAAAAACCTTTAATGTGTTAACAAGAACTGTTGCCTTCTTCTATCGGGTGAGGTTGAGATCAGGACATTAGTGATAGCCCTTCATAGTTTCACATAACCATGTTTGAAGAAGACAGCGTGATGAGTGCTCCGAACCAAAACGAGCCATTTTTAGTAACTTGACTTTATTTGCAGTCCAGGACGGACCACGGTTCTTCACTTATGTACACCTAGCTAGCTGAAGTCGTTCTCCATTTGTGCACGGAGCAAACTGCCTATTATTGTATCTTCTTTTTCTGCGTAGTTTATTGGAATATACGAGTATGCCAGTCTTGTACGTTTTATGTCTATAGGCTTCAACTGTCTAACCTATCTGAGTCGATATATTTTCAGATTTTCCGATAGATCTCTTAGAGCCATTTGCGAATCTTTTTCTCCACACTGTCTAGAAACATAATGGGCTGAATATCACCTGAAGCATTATCCTCAAAACAGAATGATCAAGGATGAGCTATATGATATAGAATATTTTTCAATTTTCAAACAACAAAACAGAGATTACAATCGAGGGGATCAAAGGGCTTAAATTGAGTTCGATGGGTTGGGTTCTTTAGAACACAGTGTCTCAATTCTTAAGGAAACCTTTAATTTAAAAAAGTAAACAAGTAGGAACTAAAAAGAATTACAGAAAAGTTTAAATGTTCCCTTTGACGTCCATCTTTCAGAGTTACGGAAACTTAAGAAACATTTTTAGGTCTTAACTTTTAACTCTATTTTATTTTTTGAGTGTAGGATTTGCCATAACAGTCATTCATCTTATATTTTTGTATTTTTCTCATGCTCTCTATGTGTTGTACCTTTTATTCTATACACACACCAACTTTTGCTCCTTTAGCAGGCGAGTCAGAATTATTTTAAAATTGTTTCAGAGGAGACTCAGAAAGAACAAGAGCATGATCCTCTCTCTGTCTTCTCTTCTCTGGCTCTCAAAAATAATAATTTATTCGCCTAGTGGTAATTAACGAACCATTTATTGTCATGTCCTTTTCCTCGAACCCGCTGCCCTCGTTGTCGTCGTCGTCATCTATGTCGCTGGCATCACAGCACCAGCCAGCAGAGCGGTCTAAACTTCTGGCCTCAGGGCGGACAAGGATTAAAATAAGAAAGATGTGAAATAAAATATTAGAGAAATTCATTCCTACACACACACATACACAAACAGATGGTTTTAGGTCCGAGATGAGGTCCTTTTATGTCCGAAATAGCGGCTAATGCAGAAAAGGAAGGGACAAGGCTGGAATGATGGTTGGGTCTTTTCAGAGCAAAGACAAAAAGCATAACTCTGACTCTATGGTGTTGTCAAAATAAATCAATCGGTTTTATCCTTCTTCTTTTTTCTTCTTCAACCGAAAAAGAGGAATTTTGTTTTATTTTTAAAGCACCATAACCACACACATAGATAAAACTTATAAAGGGATTTACTATTGCGGTCCAGAAGGTGGACATCTAAATAAATCAAATTCATTCAATGTTTGAATAAAATGTTCTGTGAAAGAGGAAAGGAATATATGTACATACATGGACTAACATATGTACATATCCATGCATATATGTAGACATTTTTAATTTGTCACTTAAGACGGACGGAGGTTAAAAAAGTTGGTGCAAACAAAAATTCTTTTGATGGGTTCGTTAAGGCGAAACTATGAGTCCTCCTGAAAAATCTATTTACGTTAAAAAAAAAACAAATTTGGTAATTGTAGTTCCCCTTGGTTCCTGCCAATAACTACCACACCGGAATGGTTGAAAATTGTAAGTCACTAGGTTCTGGTTCTCCATAAGCTTTTGTGCCTCAAACTTATATTTTATTTTATTAATCAATCGTTTAGAAAATTGTGCCTATAATAATACATTGAATTTTGTTTTATTGAAATCGTAAGAGTCGTTTTGGGACAAAACAGAAATTTCCGTAACGGCTAAACAAATTTCTGAGTTAAGTACCGCTATTTTGGTTCTTAAAAAAATTAAATATATTTTGGTCGTATTCAAAAAAATTATGGGTATCAATGTTTACGAAAATCGACCATCAAAGCTTTTAGGCCGTAGTTGAGTGACAATAGAATAACGAGACTCGCCCATTTCGTCTTCCTTATAATCGTAATGCCAAGTTTGATCACATACGAAGAGATGCAGAATTTTCTGCGTGAGAAGGCAGAAATTGGACCGGCTTGAAGGATTAAATTATTTTAAGCTACCTGCTTAGACTTTCGAAAAATACATGACGTCAACAGATTCTGCAACAGACTTCAGCTATCTCTTTCCAAGTTTCCTTTAGTATTCCTCGAAATTTCTGTTGTCTTAGGACGGCCTTTTCTTTTTCCTGGCTATGCTTGTTTTATTGAAAAATAAGCCATGAGGTGAGGTGAAAGTATTCAAAACAAGTTTGTAATCCGCATTTCTGATGAAAGAACATTTCGTACGCCAAAACCATTTTCACGATTGGACTGTAAGAAGAGTTTGTATCCACTTCGACGTGTTGCCAAGAAATTATATTTTCTCAGATCAGGGAATCTGAGTATCTTCTCAAACAGATTTTAAGCAATAATAAGTTGGGGCATACTGAGGGCTTTGGTCCTAGTATCTTGGCTACATAGTTTCAGACGCAAAACACATGCTCTTTCATTTTGACGGATTCGTTATTTTGTCAATCAACATAATCCCTGGTCTAAATATGGAATTCACATAATACTTTAGAAGATTAACACATATAACGGGTTCCAGAAAACCCGTGAATTCATTTGGCCATTTTTGTTTTCGAAAACCAATACCTACAGGGAACAGTGAAATTTATCGGAATAAGTAATTGATTCACCTTCAAAAATTGGGTGAAAGTATCAATCGAAAACTCAAACATTTCATCAACCGAGAAAAGATGTTTACTGTCCAAAATCTTTTTTTCTTTTCTGTTCTTTGAAAAAATCTAGAGATGCATTGCATTCTTGACTCTAGATCTAGAGAAGAGCATTTCCCGTATTTCACCATTTTCCTTCCTGTAATGAACATAAGAAGTCAATTTGCCTTCAACTTTTAAAACTCAACAAATTATTATTATAAGCACTTTGGAATTCATCAGAAAAAAGCTTCTGACAAAATACTCGCATTCCATTGGATGATTTGTGAGTTTGAAACATTAAACGCCCACTTTGTTGACGGGGGAAAATCTAAAATAAACACATAGATATGATATATATCCTTCTTCCCATTGCATTGCGCTAATGTTTTTCTTTTTTTTTGTCATATCTTAATTACAATCGTTATAAAATAAACCCGTAAACTTCATCAGAAGAACTCAGGCAACATCCGGTGAAATGCCAGTGTCATCAACAGCGCCACCAACTTGAGACTTCCGGCTCTGAATGAATTTTTGGGGAGTTATTTGCACAGAGTACCAAAGTTCGAGCGCCCATATTTCTAACGGGTTCTTTCGTATATGTCTCATTTCGTTTCGTGTGAAACTTTTCAACCATTTCTCTCCTTCTGGAAGTTATGTCGACGCCGACAACAAACGACAACGTCGACAAGGACGACGACAATCGTTAGCATTAACTGTTTCTTTTACTATGATTTTGGCAATCAAGCTATAAGCTTGTGATATTCGCAAAAACTCCTGTGGATATCTGCAATAGCAAATCAAAAATAAGCTCGCACTTACACACACAACAAACAAGCACACACACACACGAATATTAAGAAATAGGTTATGCTATGCAGAAGGACCTCTCAGGTTTTGTTAAGTTAAATATCGCATCGTTTGGCGTTGTCGTTGTTGTTGAAGTTGAAGTATTCTTGAGGATTTACAATGCGCTCAACGGGTATACAAAGACAAAAATGCCTTCTGGCAAAATGGAGAAGGACGACAACGACGAACGAACGAAGAACTAACTCCTCACATTCTTTGAATGCTGAACTCAACGTTACCATTCTATATCTCTTGGATGAATGAATATCTATATATCTTATCCATTTTAGTCATGGTCGAACTTAGTTTTGTAAAGTCCTGAAAGGAATGTAATTATAAAGGGCTCCTTTATTAAAAATTTAAAAAAAATCGAGTTTTGATGCGTGCACTTAATTAATTTTTAATCTGACTTTAAATTTTTAACCAGGTATATAAATAAGTTCAATAGTTTTTCGCAAATTGTTCAACTTTTCTGAAGTTCTTTTTTAAATTGAGTTCCGAATATAAATTGTAGGCACTTTACTAGGAAGTGAGCTCAAATTTTGAGCAATATTTAAACTAAAGCTCAGTTTTAAGTTAAAGAAGCCGAAAAGCTCGCGAAACAACTCATTTTTAAGCAAATTTCAAGTCTTAGTAAAAAATAAAATATTTTGAGTTACCTCACATCTAAGACTAGGTCCCTTTCTGTGCCATAATATTATTTAAGCCCACTTTTTGAGACATTTAATTTCTTAACTCAAATTTCTAAGTTATTTTGGAACTCTTGGACATTAAAATTTGCCTTCTTTGCCTCATCGATAATTCGGCCCTGAGTGTAGTATCTTTTTTCTATTGCTGGAGTGTATGTATTTGTGTGTGTTTATATGTGTGCATATTGTATTGGGTGAGCCTTTTTAGCTGCTGTGTAGTGTAATAGAAGTGGTGTCATAAATTAAAACTTAAACTTTTGGAAATGTCAAGTATAAAACGGTAAATCTCTGCGAAAAAGTCATCCCACCGCCTCGCCGCACCATCTCGCTCATAAATCCCAGCTAACTGTAGATTACACAATCCCGCCATCACCCAACGAAATCTCCACTCCTTCGCCCTCTCACATCACTCCCCAAAACTGCCAAAACCTCTTTACAGTATTTAATGTACAAGGAAAATCTTATATTTCGATTTTTGCCCAAGATAGGTGTCGCTGTATGTGCATATGAAAGGAAGAGGGAATATTCTATGGGAAAGGGGGATATAATAGTTTCCTCCCAACTCGAGAAATACCCCATAAGAAATGCCTCAATCCTAGTTCGGTGTAATCCTTCATATGGGGCCCGTAAGGGTATATACATATATTCTTGTGTGGGAGGGATGTGATGTAGTAAATTATAGGCGGCCACTGTACCTCGTTGCATTTTTAGCGACACCAACCGAGGCAAAAGCAAAAAGGGTGCGGTTCTTATTTTTGTTTGTTAGGGTCCAAGTCGTTCTTCTTCCGTTCGTAAGGATCTCTCGTTTGCGCGACTTCGCTCCAATTGGAATCCGTTTTCCTGTTCACGCCATAATTGTCAAATACTCGCGCTACATAGAGCGAAGATTTAAAAGTTTTGCTTCCGGGACACTCGGGAACGGGATGGTACCTATCCACATAGACTCACAGAAAGGACTTTTCTTGGAAGTTCTGGTGTGTCGCGGATTTGTGCGAGCTGCGAGGACATAAATGTTTGGATTTGGATTTAGTTGTGGATGTGGATGTGGAATGTATTTTCTGGAGAAGTTTTGTTTGCGGGATTCCTTTTGGTGGAAAGTTTAAGTGATATATAATCTCTGTTTCAGAAGGAAGAGAAGGATTTAGAGTCAAACTATACACCAAGTCATGGTGATGATGTAAGGGATTGGTTCTTTTTTTTTTTTTTGAGGATTAGCGTAACAAGAGTGTTGTTGGAGAACTCGTGCGCTGATATTGAAAGTCCATTAATTAAATATCAGTTTGTTTCTTCACGAAAAGCTTAGAAAGTTTTTTAATCAAGTCAGAATGCATTATCCTATAATGCACATTCAAATAATCCGTTTTGTCTCATGGAATTAATATAGACCAAATTCATGGGTGCAATATAGAAAAGTTGAGCTTTGACAAAATAAGTGGCAAACAAAACATTCATTTTAAAAGAAATCCCATGTTTAATTCGATAAACATTTGAAACGAGCCATGTTTTGTAAATCTATCATTTTTTAAGAAAACTTTAAAAGAAATTGGAAATTTATCTGGTGCCCTGACTTATGCTTTTGTACTTACGTTAAGTTTGGAGCTAAATTTTACTATAAATAAATTCATGGCGTGTTGATACTAAATTATCGATAAGACAAGAAGGAGCAAAAGCCAATGGATAGCAGCTGAAAAATAGCTTAATAATGATCTCCACACTCCGTTATTTAATTTAATGCAAAAAATGCAACAAAAGAAGTGGTTTGGAATAAGATTAGATTTTTAAATCAAAAAGTGATATGCATACTTAGCTGAGTTCTGTTCTTATTGAAAAGCCCAGTTGACTATGAAGCTAGCTTTGTAAGATTGTTTTTGAACATTTGGCAAAACAAAAATTGATTTTGATTAACAATTATCTAAGAAAAATTCTGAGTTTCTGCAGTAATATATCAAATGCCTCAAAAAAGGAGCTAATTTAGAAGAAATATGTTTCAGGAAGTGAGTTAACTTAGATGTAAGCTCGAGTTTATTTTGAAATAGTATCTACTTCTTTGAGCTGTAAATTTAGATGTAGAGTTTAAAATCAGAAAAACTTTAGTACAAATAAGATTTAAAAAGCTACAAGTTAACTCAAAAATGAGCTCTGCGCTCAGTTCGAAGCTTAAAACACACAGGTATTTTATGAAGATTGTTAAGATTTGTGAATTGAGAAGATTGAGCACAAATATTAGCAAAGTCAATAGCTCAAAAATAAACTCTGCGCTCTGTTTAATATCTAGCTTACTACTTAGCTGACTTTGTTATTTCATTTTCTAGATTAATTCCAAAACTAAAAAGAAATTAAGTTCAGAACTGATCTTAGTACAAGTATCAGATGTTTGCAAGCAAATGACTCAAAAATTGGGCTAATTCAAAAAAATACGTATGTAGTTCTAAAGTTGAGTTGGCCTAAATACTGCAAACTAATTCAAAAATTAGCTCTGAGCTCTGTTTGATACGACAAAGAAATTTAATATGAATAGATCTGTAAATTAGCTCAAAAAGCTTCGTTGCAAAACTAAAAATTAGTGGCACCGAATTTTAACTTCCTGAATAAGAATATCCGATTTCAAAATCAAATTTTCAGCGAAGAGAGAAAAGAATATGTATGTGAGTATCGGTACTCGCAGGGAAGATGTGGAATCATATGATTTGATAAACGGTTACTTTTTAAACGAACATTTCAAATTTCCCGCGTGCAAAATGGTAAAAAACCATTGCATATTTTTAGATGTATCTTTTGCGCGCTTCATTTCAGTACAGTATCCGTTGCCGTTGCCATAGCTGTCTCCGTTTCCGTTGCAAAAAAAAATACTTTAAATTGCCGTCATACCTAGACCTAAGATTTATTCTGAATACACAGCACTAAGCTGCTAACACATCAGAAAACTTTCAACAAATACGTAATAATTTTTCTCTTAAACAGTATTAAGGGAAACTTTGTCATAAGAAAAACCATGTTTAAATATTAATTTATAACCAACACAGTATTAAAAGCTCTCTGCAAAACAAACAAGAATAATAAACCATTTGACGTTAATTCAAATTAAATTCACAACGCGACATTAAACAAAAGTTATTATAATTGGATTGAACAAAAACAAACAATCGTCCATCCATATTGGCTCTATAACCATGGACCTCTTTCTCTTCCATCATCACAATAATAATAATAAAAAAAATAAACAAAGAAAACACCTTCCAAGTTCCGCCAAAATAAAATATTAAAAAAAAAAACACTTAACAAGAATTTATGAAAATTAAAAGTTAAGTCCAAACGACACATCCTTCCTTCTGGCATATTTTGTTTGTAATTTTTAATTTGATGCATAAATAAAATTAAAAACGAAACAAATGAAGAAAAAAATTCAAAAAAGATCCAATTTACCATAAATTTTGGTTCTAAACTTGTCGGCCATTCATTCAATATTCATTTCTCACGCTTAATGGCCGAAGACGATGAGGATGACGACGACGCACGGATGACGGTGACTGCGTCGACGACGACAGCAAGGAATAAAATGGCGGATGAATGAAAGTATTTCCGGAAACAGAAACAACTTTTCCTTCTTCTCGATCGACCTCTCATCAAAAATCATCTTTTTTTTTTCTAACATACCGCAACAGCCAGCACCCCCACCAGGCGAGGGTAGCTGGGAAAATTTATTGAAATTAAAAACCAGGAGCCAGTCAGGAACGCTGCTAGAAACACGTGGAAAATGAACCGAAAAAATTCCTGGTTAACAAATCAAGTTAACTAACCGGGACCGGGACTGGGACTGTGGCACAAGGGTGTTTTTTTTTTTAAGAAGAAGATATGTAAACACGCGGCTAGTTTACAAGCTATAGTAACCTCCAACCCTAAGTATTTGGGGTGAGTTGTTGGAAAAGAAGAATGAAAACGATAAGGAATAGGACAGAACGAAAAAGAAAATTACAGCCCAAGTCAGAAAAAGAGAAGAAAAGTATTTAAATTTATTTTTATTAACCAATAAATTTGTGTATTTAAGCTTTGCACTGCCTCACACCAACCCTGTGTTTGCTGGCCTTCTTCTCACTGACAGTGGATTAAGTTCCAATTCACAGGCAGCCTGACTGACACACAATGGAGTATTTGATTTGAAAACTCGCCAAAATCGTTTGACAAAATTTAAAAATTAAGCTCAAGGTGGGTTTTGTTTCACTCTGAGAGAATTTTATTATATATGTATAAATATGCGTTTCTTACATATTTTTTTAAAACTTTTGGTGCAACTGTCAGAAATCATTTTTCAGTCGACTGAACGCAATACAGCAATATCGCATGGTGGTTTATACCATAAACACTTTATGCTGCATTGATAAGTAGATATACGAAATGTATATGTATATATTTTTTATCACTTAACATTTTCTTCTGTCAAAGTTTAATTTTCAATTGTTTCAAAGATTTAAAATTTTTTATTTTGAAAAAAATCAATTTTGGTCTTCTTTTTCTCTTCAACCATTCCACCGTCTAGGGTGCTTCCTTTCCTGGCTTTGCATTGTAATTGGTTACATAGGCGTATAACTTTCAATTTAGAATCCGCACATCATCCAAGAAGAAGCCATAGTCGACGACTTTGGAATCTGAAGGCTCTGCCGCGCCACTACCAACCAGAACGTCAAAACGAGTTTTCTTACAACTTGACCCAACCTCGTCTCCAACAATTATGAAAGCTATGTTAGAGCCCCTAGGTTCTACCTTTCCTACCAACTCATAGAGATATTTGCATTAGTTTTGAACTGAGGAGGAAAAAAATGTTGGTTGTAACAAGGTTGATTACCGTTAGCTCTTTAAGTTCAATATAAATGTTGTCCGTTCGTCTGTTCGTCGTTTTTCTTAATTTTTGCAATTTTATTTAATATGAGGGTTTGTCTTGAAAAGTGAAGACTAAGGGGTTGGTTAGATGGTTATACTGTGTCCTCGATGGTGTTGGTAGGATGGGAAAGTTTTAATTAAAGTTTACGCGCTTGTTTCGGAAGAGCCTCAAGTTGTTTATTCCTGATAATTTCACAGAGTAAGACATTTTTGTTATTTAAAATATATTTTGTTAGCCTAATAATCAAATCTAGGAATTTATTGGCGGAAGGATTTTCTCTAGAAAATAATTCTCTATATTTTAGTGTAAAATAAAATCTGGTGGAAAGTCCATTTTAAACAGGGTAGAGAAAATTGCAGCTGGGGAGAGGATTAACAACAAAATTGAATATTGTAAAAAGAATGCATTCCTTATTCTTGAATAAAAATAAGATATTAGAAAACTATAAGAAGAAAACATTTGGATTTCATGAAAATAGTTTATAAGAATCTTGGAAAATAATCCAAAAAAGTTTTAAAAGAAGCTTTAAGCGAACATTTTTCAACTTCCATTCACAAACTCAATAGAACCTCTATAGAAGTAATAACTTCTTTAACTATAAAAATGGACCTTAAAGTAGACAAAATAATTTCAAATTGGGTGAGGATCATATAATGTTGAATGTGGAAGAGTACGGAGCAATGCTAAATGTTACAAACTTAAGATGACCCATCGAAATCCCCTTCACACTACCTAAGACTGAGTATCCTCAAAATAACCAAATCACTTTTCCTCATTTTATTATTCAAGAAGACAAAAGCAACATTTTATAAACTATCTTGTATGCAATTCACCTTAACAATTCATTGAAAAGTCAAAGCACTAAATTCTGATTTTTTTTTTGTTTGCTGATATGAATAAATAAATTCTCTCGAAATCGAAAATTCAATAGAACAAAATGATGCATTGCTCTGCAAGCTTTTTTGCCAAGAAACTTAAGGGACTCTCTAGTTCTCTGGATGTTATATAATAGTCAGTGAATATAGGTACAACAATGCACGCATAACAAATTGCACCACAGTTAGACAATATATTATTGTATTAATTAACAAAAACAGGATCACCAATCAACCGCTTGATTAATGATGTCATACAAAATCGTAAATCTAATTCGTAACATGCTGATATCGATACGGATTTAAATCCATGAGGTTTGCTCTAACCTGGTTTCTCTCTATCTCATTCCATTATGTGTTGTTTAATGGACTGGTGTGCTTTGTGCAACTGCACCCCATATTGCATCGAGAAGGTAGATTGTGTTATTGTTGTAACGTTCATCCCTCTAATTCGTAGTCTATGTGTCTTATTTTAATGTCCTTTGTGTAATGTTTTGTTTTTGGGGGCTTTGTGTTTTATGTGGGGGTGGAATTTGGAACATTGTGAATCAATTAAGTAAATACGAATTCGAAAATGAATACTAAATCAATTTTCAATTTTTTTTACGTTTTGGGTTGGGGTCGAAATTGTGAATCTGCATAACATTATAGTTTAAAATTCTGAAAATCTAAAAACGATTTAAATGTATATATTCCTTCAGCTCTATTAGTGAAAAAAATACACTATCTCCTCATCAATATACGCATTAGCTAGCATACGGAAAGTGAACTTGTCTTTTCGATAACTTATCTTGTTAAACTTACCTAAGGTGTAAATGGATGTTTAAAGTACATGTGTGTGTCAAGAAGTTATCCGTTCTCTAAGCCCAACATTTTTTGGGTTAAAGTTATCCGCTTCCTATCACATGTTATAGACTGCCACATATTTATTAATAAGAATCCCAAGTTAACAGATGAACAGGCTGTCGCATTGGTAACGTTTTTATTTATGCACGTAATAACTTTTTTCTTTCGGATTTTATTTAACTTTGATATTAATTAAAATTTAGATTTTAGTTTAGTTTCCTTCTTTCCTTCCTTCTGTAGCTTAACTCACCATTTTAAGAATTTGTTTTTGCAAACTAACATTTGATGTTTTAAGACGAGATTTTTGACAGCTATCAAATTTACAGTGCTGCCAACACAAGTATATATATTTGGATCACCTATTATCACCCATGATTACATCCACAGACACTTACACCATGAATATTAAAAATGCAATCTTAAATGTAATTCGTTTTAAAAATTCCAACCACTTAAAATTCGAAATTAAATAAAAACCACATCACAATCACAAGAGAAAACCACATAACACTCTTACACTCGTATACTCGTACGTCTTAAAAATTCAAAAACATCCCTTTTCTTATCGTCTCCCAATTAGCTAATGCAATGACACTTTGTTTTTTGTTTTTTTTTGTCTTTCCTTTCTCGGGCTCTTTTTTTTTCCTCGCTATGTATAGTATACCCATGTATCTCTCGCTCCCCATAGCCTCTTAATTGGAATTGTTTTGCTCCTTAGGGTAATTACCCATTTTTTGTTTAAGTAAAACTACACCAAACGCCATTTGCAATAAAGGACTTCCGCATCACGCCATCACGCTTAGTGTTATTACCAAAAATTGTATTTAAAATGCGACCGACACAACGCTGCTGATTTGGAAATTAGTAAAACGGAAACACAGTAAAAAAAAATAAACCAAGATTTTTGTAAAAAAAAAAAAAACCAATCCAATCTCATTGCAATTTCTTTAAAGTAAAATTGAGAAGTTTTTTGTTATTTTGCTACTTTTTGAGGTTGCCACTTTGCAGAGTGCATTTTATGAAAGTGACATTAGCTTTTGGTATAATTGATTTTTATATGTATGTGTATATGTGTGAGTGTGGTTAACCGAGATTTACAATGAAATCAAGAATCAAATTGGATCATTCGAAAGGATGCCAATTTCATTGGAAATTAACAGACATTCTGTAAAGGATAATGAGAAGATATCTTTTCTAATATTCAATGGACAAATAATATTGCTCGGCTACAGTCAACTATTGGTCAATTTGCCGACCTTTTTTGTGAATATTATTTTTAGATATACATATGTATGTACATACATTTGCTTGGGATATAAAATGTGTATGAAATGCCGTCAGCTTCAGACTAGACCCACCTGTGTGTATCCTTTTCTTCGTTTTGTTTTGTCAATATTCGTTATCCTTACGAATTCATGATGGCTACTTGGATGGGTGTCATAAAGTACAGTGAATGTCTCATAAAACGTGACGGTAATCATAATTAATGCCCAATACTGTTTTCATTTTGCGGGCAGGGGGGACGCTTCTGTATATAGTCTCAACTGCACGCACAATATCGATGAATATAAGTTTAAGTGGGGTTAGGTGCGACGATGTATAATTTCTTCCAAAGTAAGTCTTGTAAGTTGTTGCTGGTTAATTTGTGTTGGATTTTTTGGGAGAATTAATTTGTGCATCCAGGGTTGGATTTGAATAAAAATAAAAAATACCTACAGTAGTGTTATGGGATTAACAGAATCGAAGAAACGTGCAAGGCTAAAAGCTTGGGAGACACAGCCAAAAAGTGTTATATTGTAAAAGCGTTTAGTTCTGTTATTCCCCGTAAAGAATTTCACTTTACTTAAACGACCATTCAAACAGACTATATTTTACCACCATATATATACATACATGAATTTCAAACCATCTCCAAGCCCCTAACACTTCTTCCAACAAAAGACGTAAGCCAGTTATTAACCCAAACCATGTTTACATGTTAGCCAAGGTGTAAAGACAGACATGTAGTCAGTAGTTGCCTTTTTTCGGTCGTCCGAAAGTATTAAATGTGCGAAATTATAAAAATCAATATGGTGGCCAATTCTTGGCAAACGGAAACTTAAAATGAGTCTTTTGGTGATATCCCATCTGCCTATGTACGAGTACCATTAAAATTTCAATTCAAATTACAACTAATGAAAACCCTTTCTCTTGGATTTTAAAAAGGGTGACCTAGAACTTGGCCCAGTTCCCAAATCATCTTTCACCTCTACAGAATAATAGATAAACTTTATATTTTGATCAGGAATTGTTTGACTTTTGGTGCCCTGTAGACATTCCTAGAAATCTTTTTATTAAGACTCTAAAAATGAATGGTGTAGGAAATCGGAAGCACCAATCACCATTAGGTGGTTCATTTTTAAATTAAAAAGAATTTAATTTTCAAATTAAAAAAAAATATCTCAAATCCGCACCTGAAAACTTAATAAGAAACCTATAACATCCAAGAAATAACTTAACCTAACCTAAAACAATAACTTTTTGTTGTCTTTGCCTTCGAATCTTTTTCCTACCTTTACATACACCTGGTATAGTATTGAAAGGATGTTCTTTTTTTCTACCAAGGGACTCATTACCTTCACTTCATTCGTTTGGAATAAAAACGAAGAATTTTGATCCTGTCTATTCTATTAGACTGACCTTCTTATTGGCAATAAATTAGTCTTTATATTCAGCCCGTTTCAGGTACCTATAACAAAGAACAACAAGAATATAGGTATTGTGTAAAGACCAAGACTTAACTGATACCATCGCACATCACCATTCCTTGTCGTTAATTCTAATGAAAATTATATTCCATCCATCCAGAGTGTCTTAGGTGATTGACTATTTATTTTGTTGAGGGTGAAGATGAAGCTTTTGAAGGTAGGAATATCTAAAGACCAAAAACCTTAACCAAATCTCAAACAATCATAAATTAAGATCATTACTTCCCATTAAGTCTTCTGGTATTTCTTTCGTAAATTGTAAAGGATCTTTCCTGAATCTGTGATGCAAATATATAAGAAGAAGACACTCGAGTGACTTATGCTGCAACCTTGGATGATTGTGGTGGTGGTGTCGGTGTGGATGGTGGTGATGCCGTTGGTTGGTGGTTGTTTCATCTGATTTCCTGAGTAGAATCAAATATAAAACCCAAGCATTTCTATCAACCCTCAGTAAATGAAAGAATATAACATGAGACACGAAGGCATCAGGATTTTTATGAGCCGTGCCAAAATTTATTGCAAATAAGTTTTAGATAACGAGTCATCTGTGTGTCACAAATATTCAAGACACCCAATCTTCCTTTCTCGGTTGTTATTGCTTAAGGGAAACCGCTGTCTGGTATTGGTGGATATTTAGTGGGGAGCAGGATGCATGACTGCGATGAAAGTAAGTTACGATGAAAGCTACGGCAAAAGAAGACGGAAGTGTTGCCATTTCATGTTAAGAAAAAAATTTATAATTAGAAATATTTGTGTTCATCAAGGTAGTCATATTGGGCCAGTATTTTTTTTATATTTAAGTTGATTTTATTTAAGAGATTATTGTTCATTTAAATTTGTCTGTGAAGATTTTGGATCCACAATAAACTTAAGACAGCAACTTTGAAATCCTTGATTTCCGCAAAAAGTCTTGTAATAGTATTAAGTCATGTTAAGAGTGAACAATTCACTCTTTCAGACTGAGTGGAATAGACTCCATCTTTTATTTGAAAAATTTTACAAAATTGACAAAATTACCTGCACGGCAACACTATAGCTACCTACAAGTATAAAGTACATATAATATAATCCCAAACTTTGAGAGTAATTACTACCAAACAAGGACTAGTGTCTCCTGGATGTTCTTCAAGAAATCCTACTCTGATGTGTGGTGATTCCGTCTGAGTTTATATGATTATTGTATCATTTCGTATGAGTGCATGTGTGTGTGGTCCTTAGCTTTAACATTTGTTGGGATTTATTGACACTGACGATTTCTTCAGCGATGGAATAAATATAGCAAACAAAAATTAAGTACTCTCATATACAACTTCTCCCACATACAAACATATCTATACAATAAGCTGCCACACTCAGAATTCAGGTACACAAACATTAACATTTTTGTTGTCCTCCGTTGAGGAACTCATAAGTCTGACGCATAAGTACCTAATTTAATTTCTTCCCTAGTAATTCCCGAATATATGTTCATAGCAAAATTTTGCCAAGACTCTGTGTGGTGCGCCATTGGGGTTTTTGCATTTGATGAGGGATTGGGAGGGGGCGAGCAATATAAATAAGAATGTTTTTGCTGAGGAGAAACCTGACATAATAATTCACCTGACATTTATGATGATGGTTTTTTAGACGAGGTTCGTTAAGTTTAGATGTCACATCTCAATGTAACGCTCGATCAATGTGAAGAACAGAAAACCTCAAAAGCTCAAACCCTTTTAGTCAGATTTAACAATGGTGATTTGTTAGCAGGGTTAGGTAATAGCATTTCATTTCAAATTCTATTTGGTAAAGTGCGTGAAGTATACTGAGAGAATAAACTTCCTTAGTTAATGGTAACATATTGCAAATTCTGATTATAAAATTCTTATTTATTGATATTTGGCAAGGGTGCATTTAATTGTTTTCTAGGATAAGTTTTCGTCTAAATAAGGTTAAGGGTTAGTAATAAAAGTAATATTTATTAATATTTCTGATTGGAAGAAAATTTACAAAAGTGTGAATGATTCATTTTAATAATCAACCATTATAAGAATAAGGCTTAAAGCCACTGGTTCAATTTAATGGAGGTTTTTGACAAAAAGTGGAAAAAGATAGATAGGCGAACAGTTCATTTGCTGCCAAATTAACGGGATTCATTATGCAAATCAATTAATTTCACCTCATTTGCTCCTGGAAATCTTGATTGAACTTTTTAAAACATAAAACACCTTTGCACTTTGCGCAGATAAAGATCAAACTAGCTAGAAGTGTTTCAAACTTGCCTACAAAGACATCGCTTGATCTAAGAATCTATTCACTGTTCGGCGGTGCTCTTTGCAATAGGAGTTTCAAGATCAAACAAAGTCAATATCGATTATCAATGCAACAGACAATACGTTTAAGTCTCAAAAACTGACCAAAAAATAATAATTCGTCAGCTCAAAATCATTTGTTTTAAACCAATCAACAGAATACATAGAAGGAAAGTTCCTCTTTTTTTGGCAAACGATCGTTAATCTGGCATAATGTCCTTGACCAAGCTTCATTGTTCTATCCTCTATAACAACCTCCTGAAATATTCATTCCACTTGAAAGGAGAGAACGTAAAAGGTATATGTATAGCATTCAAGATACTTTATTTAACACCCCAAACAACAGAACCACAAAACGGATACTTTGTCACATTTGTTCATCATGGCCACATAAGGCCACATCTAGAGAATACAATATACACGATAGCTAACAACCAGAATGAACCAAACCAACCATCCTTTGAAGAATTGCTCTCAGAAAGCTTAAACCTATACATATGCGAGGAGTTCCGCAAGCTTAGAGAGATTGGCAAATGTGAATCTGATTGTCTGCCTGTATAATGGTGTATCCTTCAAATTTGGTATTCCAGGAGCCAGGACTAAAATGATGACCACTGCTCTCTGCCACCTCCTTTTGCAATGCACACTGCAAGGCGAGATCGTATGGAGACAAAATATTGAGGATGATGGGGTGTCCTTTTTGTAGTAGATTTATGGAGTGTGCCTCGATTGGCTATCATTAGATGTACATTTGGGCCAAAAAGGACAATTTGTCTCCGTTTTGGATCCTTTAAACAATCACACACACACATACACACATATAGACACATCCAGAGGAGACCCCTTTTGTTATGCTATAAATTTAAGCTACCAAAAAGGACCTCATTGCCAATACCTTTAGTTAGTTGATAGCGGTGATGCGGTGTGTGGTGGTACTTGTCTCATTTCTTCCTGAGTCCTGACCCACCTCGTCCTTTTTGCTTAAGTTTTCCGTTCGAAAATCGTAAGTGTATTATATTCATGTGTAAGCGCACATAAATTAAGGACATTTATTGTTTTAGCAAATGCTGTTGGTTTCTCTCTTCCTTTCCAAATATTAAACTTATACCTTATACTACTGCCACTCGGGTGCCCACCCCCATGTCCTTGGTTCAATCACCAAAGTACAGGCAGCTTGTTTTAAGGACATCTGCTTGTCTCCTGCTTAATTGGTATTAACTGCTTAATTTATCGTTAAGGGCTGTGTGATTTGTTTAAGAAACATTATGGCACACGTCTCTCGTCTATCTGTCTGTCCGCTACCGTTCGTTCGTCCTTTCTCTTCCTAGTTCTGCTAGGTATATATGGTTTCCCATAATATTCATAGCCAAAGAGAGTTCCTTCCTTGAGAAATTATTTCGCTTTGGTTGCCAATATGCAGGACATAATTGTAATAAATATTCCAACCACCACATGTGGGCTCCAAATCCACACCCACATACAAACTCACATGAAGTCAATTTTCGTGGCAATTGAATATAACTTCGATTCATGCAACACACACAAACATATACACATAATGTAAGTGGTGAAGCAGGTTTTTGGTAAAAGGACATTTTAAATTAAATTGAAATTTTGCTAAACGGTTTCTAATTTACGTGTCATGCTAAGAACAATCAAACAAGCAGAGAGTTATAAACATAAATACGGACACACACTGAGGTACATAGATTTCGACGAGGAGGAAGGGAAGGAGGTTAAAATGATCTTTTTTATGTACGTCATTGAGTAATAAAATACTTAGAGTGTGCGTGCGTGGAGCATATCCTTTTGCGGAGTGTTGATTGCGTGCGTACAAATTGTAGATTTATTCAAGCTGTTCTCTTTCTGTCCTTGGGTTTTATTTTTGGAGAGGATTTGGCCATACATACATTTATTTAGAGATAGAGAATGTGCACAGGATGTATTTGCTTCCTGTGCCATCGACATCGACATCCTTCCAATTTGTAGTAAATCTTTGGAAAGGTTCCCTGTAATATATTTACTCTCATGATGAAGTTGAAAGGAAGAGTGGATCTAGGTAGGTAATATGGTTTGTGCGTTGATGGAGACTCTCAGAAGTTGATGATGGCTAAGTAGATAAATAGGTGTTTACCACAGGATGCAGAGATTAGATGATTTTGCAAAGGCAAATTTATAGGGCAGCATTGGAAGCTTTGATAGTTTTCTAATTTAAAAGAGATTGTTTTTTTTTTTTTTAAATTTTAATCAGTAAGCATCTTACGATCACCAAATACGCCTAGAATGCATCGATCTTTTCAACTTTATAAGATACTTTTGTGAGATAGCTATTATGCGAGAAAACTATCATTAATCCTTTTTGATTTGACGTGTTCTAGGAACGGGACTTGAATGGAATAATGATAAGACGTCAAAATAAGTTACGCCAGTTTAATATGCACCAAATTAAGCTTTTGATTTTTATTTCTAAGTCATCCAAAAGAGCAGAATTGAGTCCAGCAATATAATATCAATCCGATATTATCTTTGCTTACATGCTTCGAAGTATAAACCAATGGAACCCACAAAAAGTTGCAGAATCCAAAAATATCCTTAAGACCATATACATATACCTACATATGTGTCTGTTTTAAAACATTTATCGCCTAAACACCCTCTTGAAACCCATGTTTTGCAGCTTATTTTCACCTTAAACGCCTCTCACATCTTTCGGTTCAAGCATCAGCAAACCATCCATCCGGACCGTTTTTACATTGACAAGGCTAAATGAGAATATAAGGTGACACATAACATCTCATGCATGCAGATCCTTCGAGCACAAAATTTAACGGCATAAAAACATATTCCCAGTAAAATAAGGATACTTTTTTTAAGAACCTACAAGAGCAGAAACAACAACAAACAAAAAAATAACCCAAACAGAATTCGGGGGGGCATGCCACACAACACACACATATGTGTTAAATGGGGCGTTTGTCAGGTTTTCCTCCTTTTTTCCCCCTGTTGCTAGTTGACATTTTTGTGTGCCAACAAAAAAAAGGGGTGATATTTGTGGGGGAATGGCTGATCCTTTTGCGAAAAACGTTTGCATTTTATTTTCGGGAACTAATTAGGACGTTATTTGTGCTCGCGATACACATACATACGTGTGGGTGTTAATGTTTCACATGTGTGACGACTTGGCAAATTGAGGATGTAAGCATTATTTTGTAGCCCCCTAAAGTGTCCTTCTCTACCAGTTCTCATATAAAATTAGGTAATTTGCATGTGGCATCATGCTTGTGCTGCTCATTTGCTATTTTAAGTTGTTGATATTTTTTGGATGGTTTTTTTTTTCTTATGAAAACTCAAAAAATTTCAAATGAAAAGAAAATGTTTTTCTTGGATTGATGTACTGAAACGAGGAGCAATTAAAAATTGCTGGCCTGGAATGAGGCATGTCTCCTTAAAATATTTGAGCATCTAGCACATTTGTTGGGTAAGTAAGGTATCTCAATGTGTTATACTTTTTAATTGGTTGCATGTACCGTACACACTTGCCATTTAGTATTATGTATGACAGGGGTGGCATTTTCATATTCGAAAACAAATCAAACTTAATTGTGACATTAAGATGAGTTATTTTTAATTGTTTTAATGTGACAGGTGTTTTAAATGGCTGCCAAAATAAATGCGAACAATATCAAAATTATATAGAAAGGGTTATTTTAATTAAGTTTCTAAGTTATATCTATGACAGGAAATGGTGTCATAACCCTAAACTTTTACCGTGTTTACATGACTATCAAAAGACTGCAATAATTTTTGTCGTCAAAACACTGTCAAAATAATTGATAAAACCAAGTCATTAATGAAAAACATTTTAGAAAATTAAAAAATGTTGCACAATACAACTTTCATGAAGAACTGAAACCAAACTGGTGATTAGGTTTCCATTTAGTTGTGCAATTAGATTTGAAGAAACAATATTGGTGATTATTTATTATTAAAGCCAGAGAATAATTGATTTTCTAAAGACATCTTATACTAAAATAAATGAAGCAAATTATCATTTAAAGAAATATAAACTGTATGTATTTTCCGACTTATAATGCAGCATACAGATTATGACCGGAAAAGAAACCAAAGTTGCTGATTTGTCCAATAGGGTCTTTTAATACTTACGTCAACCTTCCGAACAAAAGACCTTGCTGTAGATTATATGTCAAAGAATTCTTTTATTTCAAACTTCGTTGGATACAAATTCATAGATACATACATACATGTATTTTGTATTTTGTTTCTTTTTGATTTAAATTGCAATATCTAATAAAGTTAGGTCACAAAATGAAGCCTGAAACATTTCGTATAGATTATTTTATGAAATAAAAAAATGGACATATGCACATTACTTTTCATCACCTTCGCCCTCCATTTTCTATTAAAATGTTAGAAACCGCTGTTTTTGAACTTGTTCACTTTGATATTAAGGAAATACTAAAAAACTCGATTTATAAAGCCTAATCTGCGAACTTTGTATGAATAACCTTTCCATAAAATTATCCGTTAAACAGAGTTATGCGAAAAATCTATTTTTTCGACAACTGACTGTTTTCAAGTCGCAAAATCATCAAAATGATTGTTCGTATACAAACATTTAGAAACGTCATTTGGCATTTTTTAAATTGCAATATAACCTTAATGATTCTTCTTAGGAACTTTCACTGCAAGTAGTCCCCATTTGGAAGAACTGGGCATAGACGGAATAAATTATCGTTAAAATCCACAATTTATTAGTCTTTAATTTGTTTTCAAATAAAATTCAACAATATACATAGTACCTTCATATAATTCTAAAAAAAACTGTCTCAATTAATACGTTATAACACAAATACCCTCAATGCTATTTAGCGCACTATCTTGACAAATGAACAATAAACAACTGAAGGTCTTCTCCTTTCCACTGCTCTTGATTATTTCTCAGATCTCAGACCTTCGCAGAAAATAGAGGAGTGCCTCATCGCTCGAAAAAAAACATTTAATCCTCACATAACAATTATAAAAGACAAATGTGTCCAAGGATTATCAGCCTGCTTTTGTCTTTCCACTTTTAAACCCTATTTCACATCATTTATTTAACTAAATTCTCGAAACTGCCAGACGGGAAATAATTATCAACAAAAAAATAAAATAAAATAAAATAAAATAAAACATTCCAATATCCTTAGAACTTAATCCTCGAAAATATACTCTTTCAAGGATCTCAAAATTTATTTCTCAAAACAGAGATCTTTTATTCTTAATCCGTCTCGCACGCTAGCAAAATGATTACGTCTTCTAGTCATTCTCATCTAAACATTTATATATACATACCAACATACACCTACTGCTAATATTCTTGCAAGATTTCTTTACTTCAATTGAAAAGTGCTAGAGAATTGGAGAGAGGAAATCGCATGCCGCATCGTTATCTGCATTTGCATAAAATGATAATTCAGCAACGTAGCCTTAATAATGGCAGCCGCCAACTTCCGGAATTGAAAGAATACGACACACGACGACAAACACTGTTACAAACCGTAAAGTCGTTTTCTGTACTCCTTCAAGGATATGCAATTGTGATGCTGCTGGGCTTTCTTGTCTATAAAAGAACGGAATGCAAAGCGTGGCCTGATGGTCGTGGCCATTGCAGAAGCACTGCTGCACACAAAATAAATGCAAAAATGTTACACATTCGCCACCAATTTGGAAAATCACAAGGATCTCTCCGCCATCACCAAGCAACCTTACATTTACTTCTTCTATTTCTTACAGCTTCCCCCAGAATCTAGGGTTTCATTTTGATAGTCGCGCGATTTTAAATGCTCTATGCGCCTAATTTACTGTCTTTAATTAGATCCACTAATTGCCAAGTTGTTTTTTGTAATTGTCTTTTATAATGGCGAATGGCATCGCACATCCTGTATGGCGGCTCTTATAACTGCTCAAGTGCTCAGCCACCCTCCAGAATCCCATCAAGTGGCATTTGCATTAATACGAGTAACCGGAATCGGCGACATAGTGGTGTGTGCAGATGGAGACGGAGAGCGAGCATCAGTTAAGGCATAACTTTTCACAACAGAATGCGCGATATCGGATGAAAATAAAACCATGGTGTGGTTCCTTCTTTTCTAAGTAAATTAGATAATTTTGTATGCGTTTTTGAAGTAACTGTTATATCTTTTAGGAAAATGGGTTGGAAATGTTGGGCTACTTTTATCTTTAAGTAGATTAATTATAGAATTATTATAGAAAAATTAAGTTAAAGACGTTTGAGTGAATTCAAATCGATTCAAGAAAATAAAAAGAACAGAAGCTGGTTCACTTAGAAGTTTC
This sequence comes from Philhelius festivus, assembly GCA_963931855.1. NCBI lineage: Eukaryota > Metazoa > Arthropoda > Insecta > Diptera > Syrphidae > Philhelius > Philhelius festivus. Next base: position 8,794,787 of record OZ007557.1, read on the forward strand.
ACATATTAAAGCATACAAAAATGGCACTATACAGTACTTTTTAGAAGTTCTTTGTACTGCGTTATAATGTACTTCTCGTATTTTGGTATTGTAGGATACAGTACAGGGTACCTTTGTACTTTTACTTCTATATATGGTTCACACATAGTCACATTCGATTTAAAACTACCATTTTAAACTTGCGATATGTTGATTTATGTACTACATGGAAAAGTTATGCATTCGAAAAAAATCGAACTTGAGTTGTTGATCAGACTTGACATTATGGTGATAGGGAAGACGAAAAAATTGGGTCTGGCAATTCTGTCTGTCCGGTCTGTCTGCCTCGACGGTTTTTTTTTAAGATTGCGACACGTATTTTTCTTTTTTTAAGACCAAATATAATGGTACCTTTCATACACATTGACTCGAAATTTCAGAAAACATTTTTCATACTCAAAACTCAACAAAAATTTGTATATATATTTGTATTTATATAATATAAACTTATTTTTTTTAATTGCTACAAAGATTGATTTTTGTTCTTAGACCCATTCATATTTGCTTGGAATTCTGTTTTGGCCTTTTAAAAAAGAATAAAATATATGCTTTTGAACGAACATATTTCGAAAGGCAAGCAAATTCAAAAATATTTTTCCGAATATTTTCGAAATGCGATATCTACTTTCAAACAAATTTACATGAAATTGAAATGTGAAAATAGCTTTGAAAAGCTTCTGTATGACAATGTCAAAACTGAAGCATAGTCAAAAGTAACAGGAATTGGAAAAATAAAAAAAAACGAGCTCTGAAACAAAATTTGAAAATTTCAGACGAAAACACCTCTTCTATATTTAACGAAATTACGAATACCTCATTTGCTTTGAGATGCCACCTCTATGACGCTCATCATGCCCAATATCAAAAAAAAAATCTTTGTATAATCATGAAAATGTTTTTTTTTCTAGACATGTTCAACCAACTCGATGTCAATTAAATTTGCATGGTGGGCGCTTGTCCATAATACAAAATTAAGGCACCTTAGCTACAGATCTAATAATTTCCCTTCTCAACAGATGACCTAAAAAATGTTGATTTTTATTTTAGCTCACTTGGTATCCATTTTCTCCGAACACATCCCAGTTTCTTACTTCAAAGCTGTCAAACAAAAAATGCGCAAAATTATGTCATTCTCTTGTCAAAATCAGAAAGTAGTAATTTGCTCCATAATTTTCCATCCCCTAGCATCGATTGGTTGGTAGGATTTTTCTCTTCCGTGAAATTAAATTTAATTAAATAAAAATCTATTAAATAGAATGTTGGTGCAAAAATGAACATCGACGATATCGTCTACCTCGTCTGCTTGCTCTCGTGCATTGGATTTGGTCATTTCACAAGAAGAATCCAAGATGATTCGCAGAGAAAACTTCTCGGCACTGCATTTGGAGTTTTGATTGTTGTTATCGTTTCTGGAACTCATGTTTTGCATTGTTTGATATCATTCGGCTTATGTGCTCTAGCCGTTCAATATGCACACCCAAGGTTTGTGAACTCCTAGATCATAACCTGTCCCACATATTTTGTTTTCTATTTGCTTTTGGATTTTAAAATACGTTATTTTGTATCTATTTCCAGCAAATGCCACCTCATTAGCTTTATTATTATGTTTGGCTACTTGGTATTCTTTAGAACGACTACGTACTTTGGACTTCCGTCGCCTCCCGGCCATACTAATATGATTCAAATGATTTTAACCTTAAAGGTGATTGAAAGCACTTTTTCGTTGTGTTCTTATTAATATTTGAATTTATAATTCAAAATTGATATTCTTTTCATATTCAAAAGGCGGCAGGAATTGCTTTTGAAAAATCTGCTGCTTATAAAAAAGTTGAACAGAGGAAGAAGGAAGTTGCCGAAAGGAGTCAACCATCAACCAGCGAAAAGAAAGATCTAGGGCCAATGGTGGAATTGACCGACTATGATCTGGAATTACAAAACATAACAGTGGTTGAAATGTTCCACTATTGCTTTAATTATATTGGAGTCTTAACAGGTGATTATGTTTTGGATTTTATTATTATTTATAAATAGGAACGATAAATTATCCCAGATAAGATTGCAAACCGTAATCAATCCGTCTGGACTTACAAAAATCCTCCACAAGGAATATAGACTATCTCATTGACCTCGAATGATAACTATAAGTGCACAATTTTTGTTTACATTTTGTTATCATTCATTCTCTACGTGAAACATAAGATTATTTAGTTGAAAGAAGGGTGTAAACTCTATTCTTTTTTTAAAAAGCAACTTAAAAAATAATTTTATAATATGATAAAAGGGATTAATTATTTATTTTGATGCAGTTTTGTAAAAGAACACCTGTAGCAGACACAAGCCAGTTAATACTTTAAAATACGATATAATGTTTCATTGGGGATTAATTTCATGATATCTATTCTATTTTGTGGGACTATCCCCGTTTGCCAAAAATTATAGGTTGGCCTGTACTATTTAAAACGCAGTTATTTTCATCCAAAGGAAATATAATTTTCTTAAGGGGTGACCACCTGTAAAATTCTATATGCAGAATAAAACTTAACTCTGTAAGTTCACTCTACACAGTTGCGGTCTATACTTATCCAATGCAGTAATGAATCTAGTGGTTCATTTTACATGATAGTTTTCATTTTCAAAAATAAATTATAAGAATTACAGAAAGTCGAATAAAACACATATGAATGACATGACATGACTCCAAAAATTAATAACATTATTTTCAAATTTAAAAAAATGCTACAACATCAATTTCATCATAAGAATTTTGGGAGTTACATTGACCATTTTGTGTGCCGTTGTGACGTATGCTTTGGAATGTCGTTATTGTAGAAAATCAGTTGATCTTGCAATAAAGTGGATCAAAATGTGTTATCCATTTTGGTTTTAATTTTCGCAATTGATCGCTAGCCGACCACGTCAAAGGAAAGTTCCCCACACTTCATAGTATTCCCTCTGCTTATTTTGTTGTTTTAAAGGTATATTTTGGGTTGTGTTGATGGTTAGAATCTGCAGAACCTGGATTCATCACTCCATAGAAGATTTCTCCAATTTAATTACTTTAATTTTTTTTTTTCGAAACAAACAATAACTTAATTGATTTTCATTGAACAACTGTCTTTTTGTTCAGAAAGACAGAGAAATATATGATTTTATTTGCATGGAAGCTCTGTGTATTAAATGCTCTTCTCTTATGAACTTCTCTTGGAACGTTTTTTGTAGTTGCAAAAGTCTCAAGATGGAAAATTGCATTTTATACAAAATCTCAATATCTGTTATTGGAAATGAATAGACGAAGGTATAGGAAATAAGAAAATTATTTCAGTTTTAAGTGGAGTGATTGAATTTTCTTATTTCATATACCTTCGCCTATTTAAAAGTCTGACCCCGGACATTAACGTTCTAGGTGTCTACATCAACCTTCGACCAATAATTGGGTCTTAGAAGGGTACTACTACGACAGCGTCTAACCGATTGGCCCACTGTGGTACCTGGGAGTTGAGGTCGCTTGAACTTTTAATTGAAGGACTTGAATAGAAGCAAATTCGGAAGACATCGAGTGTACCTAGAAATATGAGTTTATAAAGAAATTTGCTTGTACAAAATTTGAGCCTTACAGAGCCCTATCATACAAACGTAGAAAATGTTTAGCTTAACATGGTAGATTTTCGGGTTATAAGCCAAAACTGTGTACAATGAAATTTTATCAGACCATGGGCATACAAATATATAGTAGCTGACCAAGGCAAGAGATAATGATATTTAAAAATGGGTATTTTTCTTCAATATTTACCAATGGTCACAATTACTAAAATTCAAAAAATTATCAAAGTGTGTCTTAAGCCTAGTTTTACAATACTGAACTTTGATCCGACTTCTCTTTTAGAACTAATTTCAGTCTTTCGCAAAGTTTAAATATATCATTCATTCATTGTATAAAGCCAAATAATATGTTTTTTTTAACAATAAATAAATCAATTTTTTTAAGGACCCTATTATCGATATCGAACTTACCGTGACTACTTTGACATGCCATTTAAGAACTACGCGAATTGCAATGCAGCTTCATTGGAAAAACTAAGAAATACAGCAATGTATTGTGTTATTTATTTAATTGCAAATTCAATTTGGCCTTTGGAAGTAAGTAAATCCAAAAATATTATTATCGTCTGCTTAAATTCTAATTTTCATAATATAGTATTCTTTAACTGACGAATTCGCTCAAGAACGTAGCTTCCTCTATCGTATCTTTTATGTTTGGCCAAACTTCCTTATTTTCCGGATGCGAATCTACATTGGCATAACTCTCAGTGAATGTGTATGCACAGCAGCTGGATTTGGAGCTTATCCAATTGAAGCTGAAGCTATTGAAGGTGAAGGACCGAAAAAACAATATGCCCATCTAAAACGAGATGCTGAAAAGAAAGAATACAGTTTCATCACTATAAAGAATTTGCGGGCCTATGAGACTGAGACTTGTTTAACTATTCGGGAAGCAATGAAGAACTGGAATGTGTGCGTGCAATACTGGTTAGCTGTGAATATTTATAAACAATTCCCAAGCAAGAAATACAGGTAAAGAAGTCCTCTTTTAAACGAACTCTCTGATTCGATTAATAATTCTAGAACTGTTGTTACTCTTCTTACATCATCATTCTGGCATGGATTCATGCCTGGTCACTATTTATGCATCATGGGAGCTCTGTTCTATTGTCCAGTGGAAGATATGTTCACTGCACTCTTCCGCAAAGATGCAACTGGCACGAAACTAAAAATTGTCAATGCTCTATTTTGCATTCATAAATACTATGGTTTGGGATATCTAGGAACAGCATTCCAGCTTTTGACAATTCAAAATATTTGGAAATATTATTCGTCGATTTATCACTTTGGTTATGTATATTGGGCTGTTATGATGGTTATTGCTGTTCTATTGACCAACAAAAAGCGTTCCGATGAGAAGAGAAAAAGAAGAGAAGTAGAGAAAAGAGGTACTGAATCTGCAGTCGCAGGCGAATTGAGCAGACAAAAAGAAAAAGCTCAGTAATAAATGACATCACTTTGAAACATACATTGCATGTATGTATGTATATTTATATACACATAGAACTGGATATATTTTTAAAGCATTTTTAGAAGACATTTTTGAATTGAAAAATGATTCAAAAATCTTCCTGTTACAGCGTAGACTTGTTTTTATTTTTTATATAACATCATTGAACAGCCAGCCACCTGCTATACATTTATTTACTCACTATAAATTGGAGTTTCGGTAAAAGTGAGACTTCCAGTTTATTTAATTTTAGATTTAAGATGGAAAATTTATCCAACAAATATTTTTTAAGAAAAAAGCTTAAACCTACTTTTATTTCCTTTCCCGAGCATAATACATTCTCTTTAAACGTACAATTTTTTTGTTTGTTGATTTTAGTAGTCAGTTTAATAATAGATTCTTTTATTCACTTACATACATATATCCATCCCTCAATTACTATTGGTTTTAACATGTTTTCTATTTAAAATATATATTACATAATAAATTTATTTTTAAAACAAATTTCCAAAGAATATTTCAGAAGTTATTAAAGGGAAACATCCTAATCGGAACAAAATATACCCAATAATATGGCCTTCCGTATGGTCACTCCGCATGACATGATGTCTCCGATAGAGCTAAAATCTGCAAATGAAATTATATTTCTTCCTTGGATTAAATCAACAGATATAGGTTTGGCGTAGGTTTTACATTTTATGACTGCGGCAGCTGCTCATTCTGAGCTCCATTTAAAGCTCGATCTCGTGGTAACGGTGAACTTTATACTGAAGCTATCCAAGTTCCTCTTAAACCCATTTTGTCGCTTCGAAAAATATGATCCAATCGTTCATCTTCACAACCCACATGATTATACCCTTATTCTGTGGAGAGCATGAAATTTACAGACAAAGTTAATGAAGATTACCTTTTCCTAACGTTCATCATCATCATCGGCTCGACAACCGGGTTCCGGTCCTGGCCTCTTTCAACAAGTCTCTCCACCTATCCCGGTCTCCAGCCGACGCCATCCAGTTGCGCACCCCAAGGCTTCGGGCGTCCTGGTCTACGCCATCTCTCCAGCGCAAGCATGGTCTACCACGCTGTCGTCTACCATAGAATGTACCACAAAGAACTTTCCGAGCAGGTTCCTCTTCGCTCATGCGAGCTAGGTGCCCTGCCCACCGGAGTCTACCGAGCTTAATTTTTGTCACGATATCTGCTTCAAGGTAGATTTCGTACAGTTCATGATTGTACCGTCTCCGGAATCGTCCTTCCTCACATACGGGGCCAACAATTCTCCTTAAGACTTTTCTCTCGAACGCAGCTAAGAGGTCGGAGTGCCTTTTGCTAAGCACCCAAGTCTCGGATCCATATGTGAGTACTGGCAGGACCATGGTCCTATACAGCAGCAGTTTTGAAGTTATGGTGAGATTTCTGGATTTGAAGAGCTTTGACAGACTATAGTAGGCTCTGTTGGATTTGAGAAGCCGCCCGCGTATTTCTTCTTCTATATTGTTATCGGCTGCTACTATTGACCCAAGGTATTTAAAGGATTGCACCACTTCAAATTCGTGCTCCGCTACCTTGATTGTTTGACCAACTGTTCCTCTCGCATTCGACGCCACCATGTACTTTGTTTTACCTTCACTAATGTGCAGCCCCAGATTTTGTGCCGCCTGCTCGATCTGGATGAAGGAATCGTGTACAGCTTGTTCGGTTCTTCCGATGATGTCGATGTCGTCTGCGTAAGCCAGTAACTGGCTGGACCTGTTGACGATGGTCCCTCTTGTTGCCGTGCCAGAGTCACGGATTGTTTTCTCCAACGCCAGGTTGAAGAGGAGGCAGGCCAAACCGTCCCCTTGCCGGAGTCCATTAAAGATGTTGATTGGTCTGGATAGCAATCCGGCTATTTTTACTTGGCTTGTTACGTTGGTCATGGTCAACCTACATAGTCTTTCCTAACGTTATTTTAGTTTTTTTGGTAAAATAACGTTAGGTTATTTTACCAAAAAAATGTAGGGCGTTTACCTACATTTTTTTGGTAAAATAACCTAACGTTATTTTACCAAAAAATGTAGGTAAACGCCCTCAAGGCCGATGAATTCAGAGTAAAAAGAATTCATGAAATAAAAAACTTTCCCGAAACAGACTGTTGGGATTATAAATGATTTTACAGTTTTCCTAAGTATATCGACTTTTAAAAAACTCTTGGCGTAATGTTTATTGCGTTGGACTGTTACGCCGAAGGTCTGTATTCAATTCCCATTTTCGGGGTACTACCTCTTCCGAGTAAGTAAAAAATCCTCCAAAAGTATATCTTGTCTACTACGGTGTTTCTCATCTAAGCCTTTTAGATTCGGCAGGAAATTGTAGATCCCTGATAACATGCATACATGAATTATTGAGAGACATACATAACTCACTTGAACCTGGTTCATCACGATTTTTTCCCTCAAATTTATTTATTTTACTTAGTAACATCACATACTTTATCTTGTAAAAATATCAAAATTGGAAACTGGTTGTGTTATCTCTTGAAAACCAAACAAAATTTCACATGTTTGCATTCGAAATCTTTTCTACGCATTTTGTGATAAGCTACAGACATTTTTATTTAAACGTTCACACTTATTGTTGTCGTAGAAAACAAATAATAAATAAAAATTTATTTCGGATTTTAAATAAAATCACAAAAAAAAACAGCAAGAAAATTTCTCCACCAAAGTTTCCAAAAAAATAGTTACTCCAGTTCCTAAATACAGTAGAATACAGTACAAAAGTTATGCTACTTCCAATTCTGTTTTTCTTTAAAATAAATTCACTAATACCGTTTGTGGTACTTTTAATGTAATTCCGATAGGATTCTGTGATAAGGTTGATGATTATTTTGTATTTATATTTATTTTGATGTCTTAAATTTTTTGAGAACACAAACATTGATCTTGCGTCGCGTACGATATTTGTTTTAACGTAAGCTAGGTACAAGTGTCGCCAATGAAATAAAAATTAATGTAGCTCTCTAACTTTTATAATGTTTAACAACAAACACAGAATCACAGTGGAGCTTTTTTCTTAATTTATGAAAGACACGATCAATGATCCCAGAATTTCAAAAAGAGACAGGCAGACACAAACATCTCTATACCAAATGGTTGCCAACTTGTTATTTGGATAAATCAAAACCGAACTATGTATTTTATTTTTATGTTTCCTTTGTGCTGAGACATTAGGAAATAATTTTTAAAACTCATAAATACCAACTTTTTAAGCTATATTTAACCATGAACAAGCAAGCAACATGCTTTATTGAAAATTGTCATGTTATGAGAATTGTGTTAGTAAATTCAGAGTAATTCTTAGTTGAAATCGGAAAGCGAAAAAGTCAATCAAACGCTTTTGGAATATTCGGACTGCAGAAAGAGTTATGCAGTGGTCTGAAGAAAATCACAAGTCAATACAACTAACAGCGGCTGCTTACGAGTACCTTACTTAAGCTCAAATAGTTAAACGAGTTTCCATATCGTATCACAACGAGCCAACATTTGTGTGGGTTCTCCGCTGACAGCCAATTTTACATAACCTAATTTCATGTTTTTGTGAAAACCCCTACTAATAAAATATATGCACTTAAGCTGGTATTTATAGCTGCATGTCATTCCGCTTAGATACAAATTAATCTAAGCATTAAGAGCATTAATAACTGTAATACTGTATAACCAATTCTCAAGTTTTGTTGCGAATCTATACAAAGCTTTAAATCCGCCCCAAAGTCCCTTTCATGTTGGAAATGGTGACTTCTTTTTGAAACCTTTGTAAACAAAATTAATTTCGGATGGTAACCATGTTAATTTATAGTGTATCTCAGACTTGTTGCTAGCAAATTGCCAGTCTTAGCACAGACGTCGTCGCGCTTAGCGATAACTGTTTTTTCTTCTCTTCAAACGGGAAACGATCATCGCGACGTACACGACTCATTATTTGAACTTTCCCGCGAGAGATTTATAAGCCGCAAGTTATATCTATAATATTGAGACAACACAACGAGTGTATTCAAAAGAGATTCATTATTTTTATGGGGGAAATATTAATTAAAACCAAACTTATTTGATGCCGATTCTATTCATTTAAGCTCGTATAATTTAAAGAATAAAAAGTCCAAAAATGTATCTGGGAAATGACTAATCCAATTTGACTCTCTTCTGATAAAACTTGTATCTTCTTTTTTTTTAATCTGATTCTTATATTTTTTGTGTGCGTTATTTGTTTACAATTTCAATTAAGTTTATAACCACACAAACACTTAAGTGTAATTGAAGAGCAGTATATCGAGAGAAATAAAAACCTCGTTTAGACAGTTTGAATCTTCTCTAATGAGTATAGCCGCGCCACACCGCCTCCACCTTGTATGAGCATATCTGGGAAATATCATTTGTGCGTTCAGTTTTTTTCTTTGCAACGATAAGAATTTAAATTCAAAACAAAAAATGTAATCTATTTGAAAATTTCAAAGAGAAAAACGGGATTAAAATTTAAAATTATCATTTTTGACCCGCCCTCAATCCTCCTCTTCCCTTCAATCAAGAAAAATTATGAATTTAATTAACGAACAATCAGTGGCAATAAGTACTAGTACGAGCATCAAGGAATTATCTCCATCAGCTCAAGTTCGTCGAGGAGCAAGATCGTCGTCTTTAGAATCGGAATCAGTAGCGTCCAACGTAACAACAACAACAACAACAGCAGCGGTTGGGTTTTTAGCTTGCACAAGATCTCGGTTGTCGTCGTCGTCGTGTTCTTCGTTGTTTGCTTCATCGCCGTCGTTGTCATCGTCTTCAAAATTTGATTCCGCAGCGTTGACATTCTCGACTTTAGTTCGTTCATCATCAGCGGTTGAATCAATTAATAGACAAATTGAGAAAATTTCCAATAAAATAAGTTTTAGTGATGCTGCCGATCAAATCAATTTAATCAGCAAAATGCCTGCAACAACAACACCAACAACAACGATAAAAAGCAATGTGAAGCCACTACCATCATCAGCTGCTGGCAAACCACTGATCGGAATGGCAGTCCTACCAACAACAACAACAGCAGCAGCAACAAAAAATGCTAATATCGATAATGTCAGTTGTAGTGACGTTAGTGATTGTGTAAAGAATAAAAATGGCGATATTAAAATTGATAATACAACAACAACAACAAAAACTCCTGAGAAAGAACGAAAAATTGGATGTGAGCACTACAAGAGACGTGCAATGTTTGTGGTATGTGTATTCCGTATCTCTTATTTGTATGTAGGTATCTGCATCTTTATTATTAATTATTGTTGGGTAAAATAAATAACCGTTAGGCTTAATAATTAATTGAGTTAAATTAATTAAATATTTTATTCGGTAAAATTATGCGCATGCGTGAGTTCACGCACTTTCAAACATTTTTGATATAATATTTTGAGATACAAACGAAGTTTACTCATAAGTGTTTTTTTTCAATTTTTGTTTGGGCTGCATGTTTTATGTTGAATCAACTAACACGCGATGCCCCAGTGCAACCCACAGTAGTTCATTTTAAGTTCTTTTTTGAAAAAAAAAGAATAATGTAATGTAAAAAAGAATAATTATGTTCTTGTTTCATACTGATAAACCAATGAGTATTGAATTATACACTTACTTGAATACACTTATTTCTAAGACTATGCTAACGATAATTTTAACCAGCCACTTATTTTCTTCAGCCATGAGAATATAGATCTAGGTTAACATTTTAAGAGATTTTTCAGCTAATTTTTGAAGGTTTTTAATGTCATGAATTTGAATCCGTCCTCACATTTGCCAATTAAGTTAAAAAAGAAACTTTTGTTGCTATATTATCACTATTATTACATAATTATTATAACTTTATTGAAATATAAATAAATAACATTTTTAATTATTAAAACTAGGTAGAGTGATAGGTACCAAGACTTTTCGCTATTTTTTTTATTAAAAAGAAAAAGTTAAATATTTTATATAACTACCTTTAACTTAGAATTATTTTTTAAACTGGTCTTATGTTAACATCGGATATGTTTGTTTAGATATGTTGAAGGTCTTTATTAGAGATTGTTTTGCAGATGGTGTTGATGACTTCGCATTGCAGCTAGTGCGATATTGTTAGTGTCTGTTTTTCGTCACAGAAATCGCCAAGTGGGGCTGTACCTTTGGCGATGAAGTGTTTGTGAGTTGCATTCTGAGTCTTATGTAGGATTTAGTCATCGAGGCAGGTAGGTTTACGAGATATAAAGATTGAGTTGAGCATAATGGTGCTGATATTCGAATCAGGTCTCCTTCATTTCGTTGTTAGTTATAGTTGTCAGATATTTTTTTAAATATCTTTGGTTGAATTGATAAAATTCGATCACAGGCTGCCTAAGTGCACGTTTGGATTCTTTACCTGCGTTTTTGTGGAGTTAGTCCCGAAGTTCTGCAAAAATGTTGGAGTAGTTATGTATGTTTTTAAAATAATTAATTGAGGGCAGGCTATTAGTGAAAATATTTTTTTTTGCAGCTTCAATTGTTTTTAGTGTTATCCCTAATTTCCAAAAAAAAAATTCTATAGTATCCCAATATAATACCCTGCCTTAAAAATATGATTTCAGTCTATTTACTCTTATGTTTTGCGTTAGAAAAATCTTAAATTAGTTGATAGTCTTCGCCCGAACCTAGTCTTCGCAGAATAGTCCATCCTACATTTTAAGTAAGTAATTTCTTCAAAGTAGCAGTAGACTAAGAAACCGCTATGAAATCTTTGGAGAAAATTATATCATATTAGGACACCTGAATAAATAATATGGGAACACCTAAAAGGAGACGAAGAATTTCCACAATTCTTATAACCTGCAATTAAATTTTTAATGCATCGTAATTTTTGTTTGCGTTACCAAAAATGAAAGCTTTAAATTTTATCAACACATTTTTTCCAAAAAAATCCACCCACTGTACACCGCTGAATTGATTAATAAGCTCGAATTACATTGGTTAGAGTCGTAGGATCTCTAATTTTTGGGTATATTAAAATTAATTAATATTTTATTGATTGATGAAACGGGTTTGCTTTTTCCCTTATGGATGTATTAGATTGCTAAAAATAGTTTATAATTTTTGTTGTTTCTCAATGGGGAACGAAAACTTGATGTATCTATCTTAATTAAATTTTGTATGCGTTTCAAATTTAACACTTTGACTAGACGTGAAGATGAATGAAAATATTTTTGTGTACACAAATTGTTCTTATATTTTTCGAATGCTTTTCATTAAAAAAAAAATATTTCCATCAATGTGGAACTAAAATGCCATTGTTTCTAGTATATTTTAGCCATTTACTACTATAATCGTTTTTAGGACAAAAAATTACAGATAATATGGCACTATTTTAATCTATTTTTAATACAAATATAAAATTAACCATAATTGAAAGTTGAAGTATAGAATTAAATTTGTTAGTTTCTTTTGCGGTGAAAGCAAACCTCATTAAAAATTTATTATAATGAATTTTTTTTTGTAAATTTGATCAAGTTTAATAAAATGTTAATTTGTGGGTACCACCCTGAGAATATTACGAATATATATTTTGTTCTACTCTTAAGCAGGTAAAAAATATGTACATCTATTTAAACACTAGGCCTAGAGCCAGGGTGAAGTTTAAATAAGCTTTGGAAACTACTTATGCATAATATAGAGAAATTTAGTCAATGTGGTTTCTGAGTTATCAGTAAAATAGGTTATAATTTATTCAACAGGAATTTTAAGACTAGACAAATAGAGTGGTCGTGACTGATTGATCTTATACGTGCTAGACGGTTGTCATTAGTTTAAATAAAATATCACTTTAATTAAGATTTAGTTAACTGATTCCGGTTTTTGTGGTACCTCTTGACATAACGGCTAGTGCGTTGGACTGTCATGCAGAGGGTCTTGAATTCCATTCTCAGCCGCTGCAAAAAAGTTTTTCAGGGCTGTACTATCTCTTGTGATGAATTGACAAATCTTCCTAACGTATCTCTTGTAGTAAATTGTTTCTCCAAAACACGCACACAGAAATGGGGTTGAGAATTTGTAAGTTACTAGTAAGTTACACTATGAGCCGTCATGGCCTCTAATTTATGTTATTTAATTCCGGCGCCTAAGTTAGACAAGTCTAAGATAACGATTAGAAATGTTTTTTTTTATAACTTTTTGAAGTTTGATGGCTGTCTATAGTTAGACAACGTATAAACGACCAACTGTGTTTATTATGTCGATTTCTTTTACACATGGGAAATCAATTTCTGTGGAAGATTTCGATCTCTCGAGAGATTTTAAGTTCCTTCACACGTATTTGAAGAGGGATTTACATGGATGCGAAATACGCACACCACAAGAAAAAATTTGATCCGCGATCGAAATCCCTAGTGTGTAAAGGAAATTGACATTAGTGAAAATTAACAGATCAGTTTGATTTCACATTCAATACATTGAAAAGTGGTTTTCTTAACTACATTTAGGATAAAAATCATGACTTCAAGTTTTTATTGGCACTTAGTTGAGGTATTGAATTTTAAAATTCAATTAAGAAAGTTATTCGTTGTTATACGGTGAAGTCGGAGCAATTGTTAATTTGAAAACTAGGGCTCGGTGTGACTGGGGCTTTTGAGTTTTGGACTTTTCGATTGAGCAATACATGCCTATACGAGTTTCCTCATACACAGTGAACAAAGCCAAAATATGGGATTCATAACGAACCAGATCGGCAGTTTTGACAGTTTATTTTTTAATATAAACAAATGTTCTGTAACCGTGAATTTATGTCAAATTAACAAGGTGGCTTTTATAAAAAAAAAATTTACTTATGTGAATTCAATTTATTATATAAAAGAAATTGATTTAAAATAGTTTTTCTTTGCTACATTCAAGGTGAAAATTAAGATTAAGTGCTGTTTGTTGTTATTAGTTGAAGGCAGTAAAATTATAAATTTGATAACAAACAGAAAATACCACCTCGTACGAAGGTAGGCCCAGAAGTATCCGACCTAACAAAGAAAACACAAAAAATTTGAGGAAAAATATCTTTATATCTCTACATAGTCTCCTTTTAGCTCGATACACATTTCCCAGCGATGTTCAATATTACCAAGCCATTTTTTCAAGTTTGGAAACAAAAAATAATCCGAGGGGGCTAAATCTGGCGAATAGGGTGCGTGAGGAAGCAATTCGAACTTTAACTCATTGATTTATATGTATGTACTTGGCTGTCCGATTTTGAACTTTAAACTTACTGGAAATTCAGATAAGCCAATTCAATTCAGTCAAACTGTCATTTATTTACATATTCATTCGTTCATTTTGTTTTGAATTCATTACAACATAATCAATGTGTATTCTTTCTGATAATTGATACTTTTCCTTGCATAAGTATAAACGATTGTTCCTTAAATTGTGAAATTGTTCAATTTTATCATAATGCATTGGAACGTGAATATTGCGAGAAGATCCCTCTGTAGGTCATAAACATATAATGTCATCTTATTTATCTATAGCCTTAAGATGTTAATATGTATATTGTGTGTCTAAACATTTGTCATTGTTCCATTTATATGTTATCATTTGATGACAGTTGGCAGATGAATTTTTCTTTTTTTTTTTTTGTTGTCAGATAATCTTGTTTGACATTCGAATAAGTGGTGCAATATTACACACTCTAATTAAATCAAATATAAATACACCAAATTAAACAAGATCAAGATCTAGATTTAATTGGGTTAAAACTACATAACTATAACCGTGTTTCACAAGTTTCTTACCTACATACTCGCATTAAACTTTTTATTTGATGTTTGTATAACTCATATTTAAGCTTGTACTTAACATTAATTATTATCATTTTTTGCACCTAAAAAAAATTATTATTTCAATCAAACGTACTTTTACATTCTATCTTAAGGTCAACAATTTTTTTTTCTAAACTAGTAGCTCACATAAAGTACATATTTATATTGCAATTAAAATAGTGTTAGCATTAACAATTATCAAATCAACAACATAAAAGACACGTACAAGCCTTAAATTGTATCAGCAAACCAAGAAATTTCAACACTGATTTATAGCAGGACGCCGAAACACACACTTTTTTGCCGGATAACAAAAGAACTATATATAGCTGAAAAATAAACAGAGCCTAAGTGATTAACACGTGCTTAACAAAACTCCAAACAATCTTATAACAAGCTCGCATTCCATGAAAAGAAGATTTGTTGTATTTAAATTTCACATTAACGAAAAGCTACGAGTTTCGTTGAAATCGTGATTTACAAATAACTTTGAGATAGCAAACATATTGATGTAATAAGTCAGTCTGTGTTATAGTGATGGCGTTTTAAAGTTCACAAACTCAATTTTTTTTTAAATTTTGAATATTTAAATTTGAAGACTGAACATTTTTAAATAACTCCACTTTTTGTGAAGAGGAAAATTAATATTTTCCACAATAACTTCAAAATCGTTTTCTTAATTTTTTTTTATCAAAGTATAAAACACTTAACAATTAGGGAAGCCAACTAAAGATTCTTTGAGTCAATGAATTTTGTTCAATTATTTGTTGATTACAGAAATGAATTCATTAACTCAATGACGAAACATATTGTTGTTTAGTGAATATCTTCATTAACGTATGAATGACTATTCATTGACCCAACGTAAACCATCAGAGCTTAAAATTTAAATTTACGTAAGAATTTAGTTCAGGTTTTTATATATTTTACAACCTATAAAATTCAACCTAAAAACACTTGTTTAATTATTATTATGAGGGTGGCAGAGGACTATTATCTACTTACAACCAAGTTTAGTGCTTAATTATAAAATAATTACTATTAATTGTCCCAACAAATTGTGACATAAATAGCCAAAAATATTCCCCCAAATCATAAATACATATACGGAAAAAACCAGAGACCACCTTTTCAAAGCTTTTTTCTTCAAACGTTGTAGATCCAGACTCACAGGGTCTGGATTTTCTTATACAGGTTAGACAACCTGTGCTATTTTTTGTATTGTTTCTTGTCAGTCGGGGTACAAACTATGCATAATGTGATATGCCTCGCGATTTTTCAAGTTTAGCCACCAATTGTTTATATACAAGTTTTATTAAATATTTAATTTCCAGTCCCTCAGGGAAGTACCCTTAGACCTTTGCAGTTTATATTCTAGCTTTGATAAAAATGTTGTTTATTGCCTATGTATTTTGTTTTTTTTTTTTTTTTTGTAACGTTTAGCTGAACTTATAACCTATCTATTAATACCCACGATTTTTTACCAATAGAAAAAAAAAACAAACCTGTAAAACTCCTAGACAAACATTTTTTTTCGTATTCGATCATTGAACTGAAAACGGCTTCCCAAGTCGTTCATCCTCTATACTATCATATAATGAAATCAAACTAGATACACCACAATCTCAGGAGAAAGCTACACGAACAATTGAAAGTTATCTTCTGAACGCTAAAATCGGCAAAGATAACCACGCACGGATTATTTTAAATTCCAGAGCAAGACCAACCAAAAACAGGTATGTAAGTACCTTTAAATCAAAACCAAAACTCCACAATTATTGTAGACACCTGACGAAATTACTCGTTCGTATAATAAACGCATAATGGATTATTTTCAATAAAACGTGATTATTAGATTCAACTTGTAAGTTGCAAAACGTGAATAACATTGCAAACAACAAAAACAAAAAATGAAAGATGGAACTTCAAGTTTGAATAAAAAATACAAGAATTATGTATTTGAAATGCAGTTCGATAACTTATATTCACGCCTACCAAAATTCCTCTTCCAAATGAAACACTGCGGATTTATTATTAAAAGAATCCATGATTGCAATAAATACTTAAAAAATTTAACAAACCAGGTCAAGAATATAAACGTGACTACGTGCGACCCAGAGTTTTAATCAATTTCAGCAAGCTTGTATTTTCTTCAATAAATTTTACTCATTCTTTGTAGGGCAAGTATTGGATTCGTGAAGAAAATAAATTTCAATGGAGAAGAAGCCAAGAAAAAACATGTTTTAGTCTAAGTCTGGTTTAACTAACGAAATATGTTTGCATTATGCTAAAAAAAACTATTAATAACTAATATTTAATGCAAGGCTAATTGAAATCGATTAACTCGAAGCTAATTCTTACTCCAAACCAAAAACTGCTTTTAAACGAAGCGATTTTAAGCCTATATGTTTACCTTCTTCTTTTATAATGTTCAAATTTTTAATGAAGATGTTAACTTTGTGCAAATGATAAAGTCACCTCATTGTTACACCACTAAGTTAATCAAAAATCGTTGAGTAAATTAGGAATTAAAAATATTCGAATATAAAAATATTCGCGATATAAATCTTCGACCTAATATTAAGTGAAATCGCATCGTTTAAAAGCAGTATAATACTTTACTACCGCTAAAGCAAAATCTGAAATTTAGGCAGAAAACTTTCTAAATTTAAAATCTAAGGAAGTTCCCTCTGTTTGTGGAATTCACCACTCAACGCCGTGATTTTATGTGTTTGTATAATATAGTTCTTCAAATTCACATTTGAAACATTTTAAACAGCTCGCATTGTTGGCTTGGTGACATCTGTCAAATCTCTTGATTAATATTCAATTACTAATGCCTAATTGCCACCATAGCAAGTTACACGATTCAACAGCACGTCCAAACTTTACTATCAAAATGAGTGTTCGTTAGTTCAAACGTTGCGCCAATTTTATTGTAGACGTGGTGGCCCTTCACAGTAGACTTTTCAATTATTAGTTAGAGATGCCGCGAATAGCAGCCGAACATTCGGCCAACGAAACGATGTGTTGTGTTATTGTGTATCTATCTCCTACGTGACTTTTGACGAGGCACAACAAACAACAGTTTTTGGAAATGTTTTGAAGAAGTTCTATAGACAAAATGATAAAGATGTTGAAAAAACTGCCATTGAAAACAAAATAGATTTTTTTAAAGAACTTTTCGCCAAGATCGGATGGCAGACCCTTACAAGTGGTGGTCAGCAAATACAGAACTGTTTCCCAATTTGACAACATTTGCTGAAATCTACCTCTCGTCTCCTGGTACTAGTGTATTAGTGAGAGGTTATTTGCAGAAGCTGTAATTGATTTCGAATATAGACGTTACATAAAACGTATGCTACCAACGAATGCTGAAAAAGCTGTTTTTATTCACCACAACTTACCATTAGTAGATTTTAAATACTAAAATTAAAAAAATTTAATAAAAATACAACATTTTTTGTAAGATAATAAACCTTTTTTTATTCTCCATTTAATATTCGGTATTCGGCCGAATGTCGTGAACTATTCGCCCGAATACCAAATATCAAAAAACAAAAAGGCCGAATGCCTAATAATGGCCGAATATTCGCGGCATCTCTATTATTAGTGGCCAAATTAGAGACGACCGATTTGGTAATCAATGAGCAAAATTCATACGTGAAAAGAATGCAAGATCGGCACACGCCACCATTTACCTTTTGCATGATCGATTTGATGACAAGGTTATCAAGGTTATCATGCGTTTTAACCCCGCTAGTGTTTTTCTTCTGGGGTTTTCCAAAGTCGTAGCTCGTAGGTATTTGTGAATAAACCAAAGTCGACCGGTGTGAAATTAACACATACCATCGCTCAAATCCAAATTAGTATACTCGAGTCCGTGCCACGGTAAAAAACTGAGGCGGGTATTAGAAAGATTTCATATTCCATATATAATGGCATATATGGGTTTTTCAAATAAAAAAAGAAGTTTGTTAATACCTCGCACAAAGCTTGTTATTTCAATTTGTACATCTTCCCGCCCTTAATAAAAAACCCTTATAATAGCCTTCTTACATCAAACCATACAAGCGGGTTTTCGCGAAAAAAAAATACATTTATGTCCCACTCCTAATAGCCAGACAAGCCGTAACTGTCAGTTGATTAAATCTGTTATTAATTTGTCTGTTATTAAATCTGTTATATAACTGTTTGCATATTTGAGCTAGTCAAAGAGTTTTTGAATGACATTTTTTTGGTTATGAGCTATCAAATTGAATCTATGATTAATTTCAAAATATAAAGTTGTGCTTAGCCTAAAAAAGTCTTAACTAAACTAAACTTAACTAAAGCCTACGACAAACACGATACAAGTAGGTACATACGACCTAATTGTACATTTTATTTTCTATCAGTCTTTATCTTGCTCAATCAGATGATACATAGAACAATTAAATGGGAATTGTTGCGTGATTCCCAGGGCTTAATAGATATGTATTATGTCAAAGTCTAGAGAAAAGGAAATACAAAATTACAGGAAAGTAATTTTTTTAAAACCGGAATGTTTATGAACTTGAAAGCAACATTAGATGCAGATTGCTTATATTTTCTATAATAGATAGGTAGATAAGTGTTTTTTTTTTCAAAGAAGCCAATTAGATAAGAATGTACATTTCTGTTAACTTCGGTATATTTTTGATCGAAAGTGGATTTAAATGGAATAAAAAAAAATGGATTTATATTACAGGCAGGAGTCTATAAGTCCCAATTTTCACAGAACTTTAATGATGGATATGGCGTGCATTCAAGTTCAACACAAAGATAATGAGACATTTGTCAGCTCAGAGGAATTTTGCACCACGAGAGATACTTAAATAATGACATGCCACTCCTGTAAGTTACTTGTGGTGTAGCGATGAAAATCAAACATCAATCATTGCACTGCGTATATTTGCCATAAGATAACATGGAAGTTGAACCACCATGATACCTTTATCAAATGCTAATTTATTTCGAACTGGGCTTAAGGCTCAATGTTATTGGAAGCTCCCGTCGATATGTTATAATTGGCCGATAAAGCATAGAACTTGCCTGAAGAAGCGACAAATGTTGAAAAATTTATTTTATTCTAGAATGCTCTCTTCGTCAATTCGATTTAGGGTCAGACAAGCAGCTACCATTTGAATGGAGTCTTAAACAGGGGTTTTTAGAATATACGAGTACATAGAATAAAATGAAGTTTTCATTTTTTATCATGTCAAATCCGCTACAAAATAGGACTTGTTTCAAATTATAAATTAAAAACACAGAAGTGGTAAGATAGATTACGAATGAGGTGGAATTGAATATTAACTACATTAATCTGAAACCCGTTTTCAAGAGAATTCAATCATTGGCCAAAGCGAATTTCGACACTTTGATGCCCTAACTCATGAATGAGTTATTTTATTATGAAAGTAATTTTGTCGATTGATTTTTTAATTTGTTACTGACGACAACGAAGTCATGAGCCCACTCCTGACTTAAGAAAATGTTCGAACTCGTAACTATATGGAATTAATCTTTACTCACGGATTGTTTCCTGTTCATCCATAGTCTTGTTTTTCTGCTCTAAACTCCAAAGTAATTCTTCTTTGAAAGTGAAGAGGATTTTGTGTAGGTAAATGTGGTATATAGCTTGTATAGAGGTATTGATATAAAGCTTTGAATTATGTTGCAAATAATTGTGTTTCTGCGGTTATTTTATGTTTTTTTTTTCTTCTTCTTCTCTTCGTTGGTCACGAGTATAACATTGTACAAGATCGTATGGGATTCCGCATGAGGAAAACTTTAGTTTTGATTATGAAAGAGTAATAAAATTACAATAAATACTTTTTAAGTAATTAAGTAGCAAATCTTATTGATGGGAAATCATGAAAGTTAATTTTCTTAATTCAAATGGAAAACTATTTTTTTGAGCTCTATGTTTTTGTAACAAACACAACGTAAGTGTCAAATTTTCTTTTTTTTTTCTTTGAAATCAAAGCAATCATTATCATCTGACTTCATTGAGCCAATAATAAGAGGATCACAAGTTTCTAGATAACATCTCGAAAACAGATACATAGCTATTGAGTTAATTTTTTTTTCATTGCATACAAAAAAGATACAGCTCCCTCTTTTCGATTAAATTCGACATTTGCCGGAAGCCTATTTATCGTTCTTTTATAATAATATAAGCTTCCAAATATAAATAAAGTTCTACCATCCATCTTTATTCATGTTGTCCTTCCTTGTTGCCTGTACATAGAAGCAAACAGACGGCTTTTAGATACAGATTCGTTTGTTGCTATGCCAGCTTTATTATACCGTTTTCACAAAGATTAATTTTCTAACTAGTATCGTGTTAAGGTTATGTTTTTAATAAATTGCTTCTGAACATACCTAAAGTAATGACAGTTCATGCAAAAAGCAGAGTAAACAGACCTGGGGCCAAATTACCGCATCAGTTATCGAGTAATACGTGACTGAATTATGTGACTTTGGCATTACCGCTTACGTCATCTAGCAATCGATTACTCTAATTTGACGTTTTCATTCGATCACTGATGGGACTCACTCACTCGTTCACTGATGCGGTAATTTGGCCCCTGTTATTACGTGTGTAAATGTCAAAGAGTCATATAAAGTTAGCATAATACTAAACATATAAAATATCTATTTGATGATTTTAACTTTAATAGAAGGGTTAAAAAAGTATGATGCTATATTCTATTAAGATTTGCAAAATCGTCGTTTAAACCTAAAACTTAAACAGCTTTATTATCGAACTAATTAAACTAAATTTTGTGCCATTATTCCTCAATCAACCTTCAAAATTCTTTTACATTCGTTACAGGTGATTTGTATTTTGTATGTAGATTATATCCCTTTGCTATTCCAAGAAGGTAAATCAAGATCAAGGTCTTACTTAATCTATATTTTTAAATCTTAAATATTCTGCAACCCATTTTTTGAGGGTTTTAAATTCACCGAGATCAGTTTTCTATGAAGATATACATATATATATTTCATTTTCACGCGAAACATACTAGGAAACAAAATTCAAAGCTTAAAAGCTTCTTAAATTTCATAATCACTATTGAAAATAGATCAAATTAGAAACAAATGTGGTTAATCTGAGTTTTAATAAGTGTAACACTGCCTTGAAATTGGCCACGACAATGAAAAAGAATTCTCAATGCCTGTCAAACAATTCGAACAAATCATTCGGCATCAAATTGTAACTATCGGCATGTATGTATGTACATATTTTTCAATTAAAGCAAATAAAACCAAAATGGGATATATTTTGTTTTGCCTGAAAGATATTTCACTCTAAACACTCCGCGTCATTCATTTAGGTCTGTATAATGTTACACAAACATTTTTTCTGTAGGTTTTTGAATGAAGGCGGTCTTCAAAGAGGACTTCAAAATCACATCGGAGAGCGAAAAACATTTAAAACAGCATTACGAATAGTCAGTGAAAGGTTTTCGTGGTACTGATGGAGTATAAAAGGAGTGAAACAGTATACAGTTCTCGTTTAGCTAAGTAGTGTCGTAATGTTTTTATAAAGACCAAAACCATCATCCGTTTAAGTTTGGTCTAGTTCTGACCAATCCAAATACTCAGACGATTTTCGAAATTTTTCGATTTAAATAAGGACAACATGAGACTTAAAAGTAAAGTCTCATAAAAGTTTCAGTCTGACCTATCACAATCAAACGATCTAGAGTGTTTCTTCATATGTACATTTAACATTATCAAGAAAGCAATAAAATCAACAAAAAATTCACCAACAACAAAAAATTAAATCCAGTTTTAGGCGCATTTCACACTTAAACGATAGATGTTCAATGGCATCACAGCGAATTGCATTCGCTCGGGTCAACACGTTCGCCTTGATCCACCAGAGCTTAGGCTGCGTAAACGCATAGAAATTGCACTTTTCAAGGACGGCTACTGTTTTTTTTTTTTTTTAATTAAATTTTCGATCGGTATTTTGAATGTGTTTTTCTTTTTTAATCGTGATAATCGATTTTTACTCCAGTTTTAATTATTATTTTTATGCTAATTGAATTATTTGGTTTTATATTTTATGAATGTTCACACAATTATTACTATACCGTGTTTTTTTTTTTAATTTATTGTAATTTGATGTTTTTAATACTCTCAGGGTATATTTGAAACATGATTCCTGATACTTAAAGTAACCTATGAAGCGTATGCAAATGAATAAAAGAAAATCATATGATTGTTACTTTTCGTTCAGTTTTCGTTCAATTTTGTTTTAGAACATTAGTTCACTTAAGTGAAATTGAATGTTGGGTGAAATATGAATTTTGGGTGTCTTCTGAAAGAGATTAAGTAGAATAGTTTTCAATTATTAGTATATTTTAACTTTAACAGAAGTAAAAGTGAACGAAAACTCGATAAAAATTTAAACTTGTAATTTATAGGTCCATTATATTTATTCTTTGAATATTCTTTTCATTTTAAGTTGGAACTAGAATGTTTCCATGTCAATTCTGGAATGTGTGAGATTATAAAATTCAAATTTGTTAGATAGAGGGAGAGACAAAAAAAATTGCTTATATATTGTGTTTAAAGACCTCGTAGAAGATTATCCTTTCGTACAAGAAAAACCGATAATTTTTTTTAAATCTCGTGCTTTGAATAAGCCAGAATAAGACAAAAATTGTATATTTTTAATTAAAGCTGAAGTCCCAATTGATTGCAGAAAAAATGCCCTTGAATTATAAAGTGGACGTGTAAACAATTTATAGCAATTGCCTTTGAAATTGAGATGATGCCAATAATTAATTATCAATACGTTTAGCCCTTTTTGCTTACAACGTACGTTATGATATTAAAGTGAAAACAAAAACTATTTTAAATAAAGTGGGTGTTTTCATTGAAGTTCAAAATGTTATAAAAGATGTTCCACATGTATTACGTAGACATTTCAATAATTAAAGCTAACCTCTTAAGACATCTTACAGAGATTGTTATTTCAAGGTCTCATTATTATTTAATGGCATGATTTTGCGATTCTTATTTGTTAAGCTTATCAATTTTTTTTTTTTCAAATGTGACATTTTGATATGTCACCTGTTATATTTTTCATTTTTTTTAAAAGACTATTTTATTTTAATACACCTTAAAATATTAATAACTTTTTTTTTATTTATTCACATATGTATATATAGACACCATGTTGTAATAAATTTTACAAATGTCGATACTGTCATGATGAAAATGAAACCCACCATTTTGACAGAAAAACACTGACAGAATTGATTTGCGTCGAGTGCAACACGAGGCAAAAAGTCCAAGAGCAATGCGAAAATTGTGGTGTTCGATTTGGAAAGGTAAGATAATATAAGGTTAAATGATCAAAAGTTTAATACTTTTCTTTTCCTTAGTACACCTGCCTTATATGCAATCTTTTTGATGATGAAGACAAAAACCAATACCACTGTAATGGTTGCGGGATATGTCGAATTGGCGGTCGGGATAATTTCTTTCATTGTGAGGTGTGCAATATGTGCTTGCCTATCGAATTGAAAATTGAAGGACATAGAGTATGTGTTTTCAATTCCGCCGGAGCGGTTATATTTTTTTAGTAAAAACTAACATTTTACAGAATATTTTTAGTGTGTGGAGAATATATCGCGATCGAATTGTCCGGTTTGTCTAGGTGCCATACATACATCACGAATACCTTGCCATATTCCTGATTGTGGACATTTACTGCACAAAATGTGCTTTGATCAGTTGCTTGCGTCTGGACATTACGTCTGTCCTACATGTCAGACATCGCTGCTTGATATGACAAAAATGTGGGAATATCTAGATACGCAGGCTTTACTTATGACCATGCCAAAGAAGTATGAAAGCCAAAGGGTGTACATATTTTGTAATGATTGTCATGACGTAAGATTATATTCCCTTCAACAACTGTATTCATTGTATATTTTTTTTAATACCTACTTAAATTTTATTTTAGACTTGCAAGACAAAATTTCATTTTGTGGGTTTGAAATGTATTCACTGTGGCGGGTATAATACAACGCAAGATGTCAAAAGACGAATGTCGTGGGCGAATGTTGGTAAGCTGTTAAGACATTTTGACATTAAATTTATTCGAAAAAAAAGTATGGATTTGTATTTAAATTTACAATAGTTAAAGGAGGAAGGTTTCATGTTTTTGTGTATTTTATATAATTTATTCCAGATAGCTCAACATCAGCCTGACCTTTGCTTAACTTCCTGGAACTAGGAAATCATTTGATCTATTTTGCATATAAAATCACACGTTTGAGGATTTGAATTGCAACTAGAAGTACGAAGAATCTCTTCCAGAATCTATTGCATGCTTGTGCATTAAATGTTAATCAATAAAAGATCTTATTATAATTTAAAAGCAAACTTCATGTAAGCAGAGACCTCAGTAAACTAACACAAAATCATTATATTTTTGTAAGCATTAGAAAACTGTTATAATTATAATATAAATATAAAAGAACAACTGAAACTATTATTATTTAAAATATATAAAATACTTTTCTAGTTTTAAATAAAAAAAATTCACAACAAAAATAGTTTGTATGTGTTTTAATTCTTGCTTGCAAAAATATTTCGCATACGCCCCAGTAAGCATACATGTTCTACGAGTGTTGAAGGTATTTAGGGCCATTTGCTGATACGAAACTTAAATATTTATGTTCAACTTAAGCGCTTATGTTCTACTTTTTCCTCTACGTAAACTGTCACATAAGAGTTTATGTGGAACATAAGTATTTATGTTCCGTATCAGCAAATGGGCCTTAGCTACATATAAATTTGATTTGCTTGAGAGTTAATATTCCATCAAAAAGGAGTGATTTATTTATAAAACTCAATGGAACACTTCACTTTGTGAAGTGAAGGCAAGATAACCAATGCCTCCGACATGACAGGTTAAATCCACTTAACATAGCATGGGGTGCTAAAATCAAACAAAACAAAAAACCAAGTCACTCATTCAGATATTTTGACATTTCCTTACAAATTATCGATAACATGGGCGATAACTGTGTTAGTAATACAGTTTTCATCAGCATTAGGCTAGGCGCGCACATTCAATTTTTAGCTTCGCAACTGCTTGGCTCGAGCAACTAAAAAGTTTGTGTTTTGACACAAACTAAACTATTGCCTAAAATGAGTTCGCTATTTTGTGTAACATATAATTATATGCACCTGCGTGGACATTCAACCAAATATTTCATCGGTTTTCTATAAGCAACCAAACAGTTGTGCAACTAAAAATTGAATGTGTGCGCCTAGCCTTTGAGTTCATTCCCGAAAATAATATGACTTTATTGTGTAAATACTTTGGCTCTGATTTAAATCCAGTTTTACTTCGAGAACGATTTTTAAGCGCGTTGGCAAGGAACGTATGTTTATGTAGCAGTGGTAAGCAAAATTGCTGATGTTTGTAAAATTTCAAAATTATCGCCTAATCTTCCTTATGGTTTTACTTATTGTTCGAGTATGTTTAATGTTTCAATTCGGCTTTCCCCAGCAATTTTCCTTAAGAAGAATTTGGTGAGATGACACCTTTTCACTTCAACAAAGTTTGGATTTATTAAAAATAACAACAAATAACTCTAATATGATGAGAACGTGGTATAAGAACTGCTTTTCAGTATAGCCCTCTACATTTCAAATAGCGCAAAAACATAATTTGACAAATACAAAAACAAATTGACAGTCAAAACGTCAGTGTGTAAAAAACTTGGATCTTTTTGTTTGTAGCGAATTATAAAAGCGGCGTTTTTTACGCAAAAAAGAAAAACCATTAATTTCATTAAAAAATATTGAAAATAAATTTTCTATCAATAATTTATTGCACCATCAACCGATATGTCTGACAATGATGATGATTTTATGTGCGAGGATGATGAGGACTACGGTTTAGTAAGTAGTGTCTAGAAGGATGTTTGTCTTTTCTATAGGGGAAGAAACTTATTTTTTTTTTATTCTCACAAGGAATACTCGGAGGATAGCAATTCAGAACCTGATGTAGATCTTGAAAATCAATACTACAACAGTAAAGCTCTAAAAGAAGACGAACCTAAAGCTGCTTTGGCATCATTTCAAAAAGTCTTAGATCTTGAGAATGGCGAAAAGGGTGAATGGGGTTTTAAAGCGTTGAAACAAATGATCAAGATCAACTTTAAATTGGTAATGAAAGATAGAAATAAATCCAATGATCTTAAAGTAAGTTATATCTGATGGTTGTTCGCTTGTATTTTTGTTGTTTTTTTAGAATAACTATGAAGAGATGATGGTGCGCTATAAGCAACTTCTAACATACATCAAAAGTGCAGTCACTCGCAACCATTCGGAGAAATCAATCAATTCAATCCTTGACTATATTTCAACGTCGAAAAATGTAAGTTTGAAGTTCAATGTCTGTAGTAGATAAAATGAGTGAATTCTTCCCTCTCGGCAGAGACGAGAAGAAAGAGCACTGAGTTCGAACAATAGTAATCTGCATTCAACGATTTGCCAGAATGATTTTAATAATAGACTTATCTAGCATGCTAGGAGGAAGTTTGAAGAAATATAAACCGGGGTGTGACAAGGATGCAAATCCTTTCACAAATTTAGATTATACCCACTCAGAAAATTAAATGAGGAAAAGATTTCATAATCGATACATTCCAAACGAAAGTGAGATTCGCATGGATATATGAATATGTTATATACTCGTTTATACATTTAATTCTTCCATTGCTGAACTATATTTTTGTATTTGTTCAATGAAGTTCAGTAAAAAAAGATTCCAATTATTATTTTTTACTTTTAACCAAAATTTTTCGATAATATTTCGTTATCTTCCGGAACTAAAGTTCTAAGTTATATCTACCATAAAACTGACCTGAGTAACAACAGATTTTGTATCCCTATCACAAAAGAAATATATTCCCATGTTGAGGATTTTGGCATTGTCTTTCCAAACGTCTTCACCTCAAGTCTTTCAATTTGATACTTCTCGTTTCGTTTAATCTCATTCCGCCTAAAATTGAAATTACGATAATATATATGCTGGATCATCCGAAACTGCTGAAGGAGAATATTGAATAGTTAAAGTTCCTGTAGAAATCATATAGCACGTCCAACTGGGCCTTCTCGCTTTGTTTTGTTTATATAGTGTGAATGACAGGAGTAATAAGAGGTGATGAAACAATAATAGTAAATGTATTGATTAAGATCAGAGGTAAGATCAGTTTTCTATCAAAGGTCTATTTGAATTAACATATCATTTTTGTTCTGTTCAAAAAATAATCGAACTTTGACTATGGATCTTTGTTGCAACGTGAAGCTTTATTTTTAAAAACTCTCCGCGTAATACCGGTTCTTTAAATCGTGCGCAGCTCTCAAAACACATTGCCTACAAATGTGACTTAAATCGCGCGCAATTAAATTAACTACAAATTCAATTTCCTGGACATAACATACAGATATTGCATCTCACGTGTTAAATTATGGACATGAAAACATGAAGATTGATTTGACTCTTCTTAATCAAAGCCACGATAACAGTAGGCTATGTACATACTTAACGCATTTAATATACACAACACCAATATCGAATCTTGCCTACCTAATACAATGTTTCAAAAGGAAACATAGAAGAGTACCATAACCGAATGACCTTTGCCCATAGCTGGTGTGTTATATACTTTCTCATCGGCAAAGTAAAATGTTAGAAAAGTATAACTCAGTCAATAAATGTATTTAAAAAGAAACGCTTAAAATCTCTCAAGGTGTATTATTTTCTAATTCTTATGATGTACTTCTAGATGGAACTTCTTCAAAATTTCTACGAGACCACATTGGATGCTTTGAAAGATGCCAAAAATGATCGTTTATGGTTCAAGACAAACACTAAATTAGGAAAACTCTATTTCGATCGAAATGACTTTGCTAAATTACAAAAAATTCTCAAACAACTGCATCAATCCTGTCAGGTAGCAAACAAAAAAAACTACTATGATAACCGAAGCCAGAACAGAAAATTCTTATCAGCAATTTTGATTATTTTTTTTTTAGACGGATGATGGTGAAGATGATCTTAAGAAGGGAACCCAATTACTTGAGATTTATGCTCTAGAAATTCAAATGTACACCGTACAAAAGAACAACAAGAAACTTAAAGCTCTCTATGAACAATCATTGCACATCAAATCGGCCATACCACATCCCTTGATTATGGGAGTTATTCGAGAATGCGGAGGTAAGATGCATTTGCGAGAGGGCGAATTCGAAAAGGCGCATACTGATTTCTTTGAGGCTTTCAAGAACTATGATGAATCTGGCTCACCCAGACGAACTACCTGTTTAAAATATCTTGTCTTGGCAAATATGTGAGCTTACTTATAGATTTTCTCAAATCTAACTCAGTAAAAACAATCTTTTGCTTTGTCACATAGGTTAATGAAATCCGGCATCAATCCTTTCGACTCACAAGAAGCCAAACCATATAAAAATGATCCTGAAATTCTAGCAATGACTAATCTAGTTGTTTCGTATCAGAATAACGACATCAATGAATTTGAATCAATTCTACGAATCAATCGCAATAATATCATGGCTGATCCATTTATCCGAGAACATATTGAAGATCTGCTGCGCAACATACGTACGCAGGTGCTAATTAAATTGATTCGACCATATAAGAATATTGCAATACCATTTATTGCGAATGCTTTAAATATTGAACCGGCCGAAGTGGAGAGTTTATTGGTTTCATGCATCCTAGATAAGTATGTTGGAATGTTATTGTTTTATTTCTTTCTATACAATTCGATTGGGTTAAATTTTTGTGTTTCTTTTTTTAGTACAATTCAAGGTAGAATCGATCAGGTTAATCAGGTTCTACAGTTAGATATGGAAAACAGTTGTGCTGCACGTTATAATGCCAAGGATAAATGGTCGAATCAAATTCAATCTCTGCAATTGGCTGTCATTAATAAAATGGCTTAAAGCCGTTATGTTATACATTTTATAAACAATAATGCAAATGTCTATTCTTTTCGTACGATCGTAAATAATTTGAATGCTAACAAAAAATATTTAAAAAAAAATGTTTCTTTAAACAAACGAGTTTCATTACAAATGAAGCAGTGTGGGTGGTATGTTTGATATTTAATACTGAAATGGAAACACATCAACGCACAGTGCAGTGAAATATATTAATTTATAAAAGTCCAAAAGCCAGTAGCCGTCCGACTCATGGTATTTCAATACCACATTCAGTGGAATCAACTTGCAAAAACATGGAATGGGCGAATTCCAATTATCAAACATTTGCCCTCAAAAATTCAAAACAAATCGACCTTATTAGCTGCTTTTTGTCACCAAACCTATCCAATCGTTCACAAAACTGATGGATACTAACTAGCCTAGCCTATCCATATCCAAACGAATCTACTTTGGGGCTTCAATTTTTAGTCAACTACAGCTGATTCACTACACTCTCAAAACTTGCACAAACATCAACATTGAAGGCTTATGTGTCTTATCATCCATTTTTTTAGTCAATGAGAGAAGGAAAAGTGTATGTAGTTCCATAGAAAAAATGTTTTTTTAATTGACTTTTTGGAATGCAACATTATTTCGCCCAACTTGTGCTGACATTTATTAAATAATTTAACCATAAAGTGAAAAGTACCTTAAGGATTTAGACACCAAAAACAGTGCCACCTATGTTCGAGTTGGGTGCGATTACGATTTTACCCCAACGCCGTCTCTGATCACATAGCGTGTAAAATGTATCTGTCAAAATTCAGCTAATATTGTAACCAGGGTTCGGACTTTACTTCGATCGAAGTAGATCTACTTCGATTTTGAGAAAAAGATTTAATCTACTTCCCTACTTCTCTTTTTTATGATCTACTTCTTTTTGAAATTCTAAACCAACATATTTAGAGACAGCGCTGATAACTCTTCATTACATAAAAAACAAGTTTAGGAATCATTTAAACGTAGGCACTGTGGAAAATTTAATGTTTTTGAGATCACTTACAGAAAAACGTAAAGATATTTATCAGCCACCTATTGAATTGATGAAATTCGTACAAGTTCGTTGATGGAAAATTTACTTTAAAATAATTATATTTAATTAAAATTTTTTTAAAAGTCTGACATCAGAATTTACTTATGTTATTTTTATATAATTTAACTTCCTAAAACTACTTCGAAAATTTTAGATCTACTTCAGTTTTTTTCCGTATCTACTTCGAAAATTTAAAACCTAAGTCCGAACCCTGATTGTAACCTAGCCCGAAAAAGAGTTTGTGGCCTTTCTGTCATTTTTCTCGTCGTCGCGTTCTTCCTTTCATATTTTTTTTTTACACAAAACTAATTTCTCCTAATAAAAGATAAATTTCACTTTATTTACCCAGAATTTTGAACAAAAAATTATAATTCCTCTTCCTAGAATGTATTTGCAATGTGAATAAATCAATTAATTGTAAATAAGTACAAAATAATTGCCATCGAACAACAAAAAAAGTATTTGGTTCCTGTTTGGTTCGAAAGAATTTTTTCTTGCAATTTCTTGTGTGGAATTTTTATTTCACTTGCATTTTTCTTCGTCGTCGTTGTCGTTGTCGTCTGAATTCTGGTCGTCGGTTGTACGTTTTCGAGAGATTTGTTATTGAGGTGCACTTGTCGTCGTCGTTTCCGTCGCCGTCGCAGTCGTCGTCGCCTGTCTATAAATGTCGAGTGGGTTTTCAATAAGTTAAAAGTGTATAAATGCTCCAACAATAGCAAATCAAGTAAAAGCATAAGCAAGAATAAGAATAAAAGAGAAATGCCATTAAAGTTTTTGAAAAAATCTCGCCACTACAATGTCACTTCGAAGAGCCTGTTCGTCATATCGGTTCATCATCTCCTAGGTAAGCTAAAAAGCTAATAAGTTCTTACATAAATATCTTAAATCATAATTAGATAACACAGCTATCATCCAAATATCTAATCAAATATGAAAAGAGCTTAGCAGAATTCCAGGGGCGGTTGGTACTGCTTATCAGAGAATTTTTACACCTTCCTTCACCCGCTCTCCGTCAATAAGTCGTCTTGAAGATACGATACGCATTGTTCCTATGTGCTCTGTGTAACTGAGCAGCCTTTGCATGTTTGCTCGTGTGCCGCCCCACCCCTAAATTGGCTTTAACACACATTGAGCCATTGAACAGCATTCCTTGCCAATGAGTCGCGAACCAAAACCAACTCCCTCCACACTATTTGAAACATTCATTTACTTAAATTCGTTCGTCGCAGCGTCATCATCGTCGTCGTCTGTCATACACACAAGGCACCACCAGCACCATGAACAGATCACTTGAGTTTCCATCCATTCTCCCTTTTACAACACTACGATCTATCTCTCTGCGGCAAAATACCAGCACTAGGTATAGATGTTATATTTGTACAATATCTCTCTACCCCCGATCGATGTAATTTCGAGGATCTGGCTGTTGTGGCGGTGACGACGCGAAAGTGACGGTGTTTTGTTTTCGTTTATTTTTTCTCTCTGCTTCTAGTTCTAGGGCTAGCTTTTCTTACCTGTGCAACTTGTATTCTTATTCTTATCTTTGTCGTCACTTGTGGCATTTTAGGTCGATTCGGGGGATTGTGTGTGTGCGTGTTATTTCATATTTTTTTCTTCTATTTCACCTGATTTCTTAGCAGGGGCGGAAGTTACTACTTTAGAGCCTTGTGGTTGTGGTCTGTGTAAACAACTTAATAAACATTTATTCCCACTAACTTTTTCGATAAACGAGAAAAGTATAGGTTGTTTAATCTTGGCCTCAAGAATGGATCATGTCAATCAGAGAAAAGTTTTCTATAGGTTTTTTTTATCCTAATTAGACTTAGGCTTCAGCCACGCACTGAGCGATTGAGCGACGTCGCTCTATCGCTTAAAACATTCACAATTCGCTAAGGGTATATGTGACCACCTCCATACAATTCTCGTCTCGTCGCTCAATCGCTCAGTGCGTGGCCGAAGCCTTACTCGTATTATAGAATTTTGTAATACAAAATTATTTTTAATTATAATACGTATGGATTTGTTAAGAATAGACAAATAAAATAAAATAAAAAAGGCGTATTTTTATGTATTTGCAATCCCAAAATTCCCTGTCGACTTTTGGTCATATATTATTTGATTGAAATCCTATTAAAATAAAAATTCCTTTGAAATAAAAAATCAGATTTACTTGAAATAGGCCTCAAGTCTATTCGATATTATGCCTTTTCAGAATAGACTCCCGCATTAAGCCTCTTTATTTATTTCCAATTAAACTAAAAATAAGTATAACAATAATATTTAAATATATATAATAATGCGATGCATATATAAAAAGAGATTTATTAATGGAAAAAATAAAATTTATAAAATAATAATAATTATTTAAAAAGATTGATTAGAAATATTCTTCAACCGACCACCGATTTTCATTCGTACTTCTGAAACTTCTGAAAGTAAAAATATATTAAAATAAGATATTTTTGTATAAATGTTTTTGAAAAGATTTACATACCATTTATGAACACATTGAATCAAATAATATATCACATTTCCCGTCACTGTCTTCTTTTGGTTTGCACAAGTTTTTGCTTCTACAACTTCATCACCTACTTCTCCTAATAGAAAAACTACTACACCTATACCTATACCTATATGTCCTACAAAGTGGTAGTAGTAGTAAAAGTACTTCCAAAAATACTATTACTATATATACTTCTAATTCCATTATCATTTCTCCTATTGCGAATATTACTAAAAATACTTATAATTCCAATACTTCTTCTGGTTCTACCTCCGTGACTATCGCTACAACTACTTCTAATTCCACTACTGCTACAATTACTATGACTACTTATAATTTTATCACTAATATTACTTCTACTACTGGAACTATTACTTCTATTACTGCTACTACTGCAACTATTATTTCTACTACTGCAACTATTACTTCTACTACTGGAACTATTACTTCTACTACTGCAACTATTACTTCTATTACTGCTACTACTGCAACTATTATTTCTACTACTGCAACTATTACTTCTACTACTGCAACTATTACTACTGCAACTATTATTTCTACTTCTGCAACTATTACTTAAACTACTTCCACTTCTTCTACATAAACTGTCACTATCCCTACTACTTCCAATTCTAAAGCTGCGAAAACTACTTGTACTTCTATTGCTACTAGGACTATATCTGTTTCTGATGCTGCTTAAAATACTTCTTATTTTTCTACTTATAATACTTATTCCAGTAGAAGAAGTACTTTTACCTCTACTACAACTACTTCTACTACTACTGCAGGTAATTCTACTATTATTACTTGTTATTTTTGTAATTACACTACTAAAACTACTGCTTCTACCACTACTAATACTTCTACTGCTACTACATCTTTTATTACTACAACAACTTCTATTACTATAACTACATCCACCATAACTGCTTATACTTCTTCTACTCATATTTCTACCATCACTAATACTACTTCTTCTACTTCCACCACCACTAACACTATTACAACTACTTTTACTGCTTATACTTCCACTTATTGTACCCCAGCTACTGCTGCTACTTAAACTTCCACTTATAGTACCCCAGCTACTGCTGCTACTTAAACTTCCACTTCTACTACTCATAATTTCACTTCTACTACTGCTTTCACAACTACTTCTTCTTAAACTAAGTCTTTTTCTTCTAGTACTCCTATTTTTTTTGCTTTTACAGCTACTACAACTTATCATAGTTGTACTAGTACTACAACTACTTATTATTCTACTGCTAATGCAACTACTACTACTTCTATACATAGTTCTATTTCTTCTTCTACTACTTCGTATACTGCTGCTACCACTACTTTCCCTTCTACTACTTCTAAATCTAGTTCTACTTCTGCTTCTACTGTGAAAACCACTTATTCTAGTAGAAGTAGTACTTATACTACTACTACAAGTACTTCTACTTCTACTCCTACTAATACTACTTTTACTAGTAGTACTACATCTAATCCTGCTTCTAATGCTACTACAACTTCTGATACTAAAAATTCTGCTACTACCGCTAGAACTTGCCCTAAAAAATGAATTCTTCAAAAGAAAAAAAAAGAAAATAAATATTTTTTATACTTTATTTATTAAAATTATTATTATTATTAAAATACTCACTTAGTAGGCTTTTTCCAAAATTTGAAGTTTAATTTCAATTTTCTTTTTTCAATTTCATTTGGTTCTTGATTTTCTTTTCTTCTTTGAAAAAATCCATCAAACTATAAATAAAAAATAAAATAAAATTAACCATCATATTTATTAACTTTTAACTATTTCACTATATTCCATCTTCTTATAATTCTTCTTTTCTTCGGAGCTTCTCATCTCATTCATCCAGATATATTTTTCGTAATGATTTTTTCTCGAATTCTCTCCGCCTTATATAGTAAATTTAGGATTTCAAAGCCTACTACCATCATATTAAAAAGCAACAGAAAGAAAGTGAATATTGAATTGATTTCGTAAGCACAATTTATGTCACAAAATAATCCTAATCTAATCTGGTTTGAAACCCCTTACCATAAGAGTCCAGCGCCCTCTTTGATTTCTACGTTACGAGTGAATACACAACAATTCACGGGCTGCCGCATTTTTCACCTGCTTCTTCTATTCATTCAAAAATTGCTCACAGTATTAATAGCAGAGAATCTGTTGCCCACGGAGAATTTGAAATGGTCATTCGTGACCAAAATGATTCCCGTCTGCTTCGAAGACGGCCAACCGATGCACAAATAAAAAGTGCAATATCTCCAACTAAATGCACTTCACAACTTTTTTTTAATTAAGAACGAGGTATAAGATTTTGTGGGAAATTCAGAGAACCTGTGATACTAAAATATATATCAAGATGCATGTTTACCACACGATGCACAAATAATAAGTGCAATGCACTTTACCACTTTTTTTATAAAAATAGAGGGGCAATCCATGGATACTAGTATACTGTCATACATACCAAGATGCATTTTTACCACACGATGCGCAAATAAAAAGTACAATGCACATTACCACTTTTTTTATAAAAATGGGCAATCAATGGATACTAGTATACCATCATACATACAAAGATGCATTTTTACCACACGATGCACAAATAAAAAGTGCAATGCACTTTTTTTTTTATAAAAATAGAGGGGCAATCCATGGATACTAGTATACTATCATACATACCAAGATGCATTTTTACCACACGATGCACAAATAAAAAGTGCAATGCACTTTTTTTTTTAGAAAAATAGAGGGGCAATCCATGGATACTAGTATACTATCATACATACCAAGATGCATTTTTACCACACGATGCACAAATGAAAAGTGCAATGCACTTTAGCACTTTTTTTTATAAAAATAGAGGGGCAATCCATGGTATACTATCATACATACCAAGATGCATTTTTACCACACGATGCACAAATAAAAAGTGCAATGCACCTTAGCACTTTTTTAATAAAAATAGAGGGGCAATCCATGTTATACTATTATACATACCAAGATGCATTTTTACCACACGATGCACAAATAAAAAGTGCAATGCACTTTTGCACTTTTTTTTTATAAAAATAGAGGGGCAATTCATGGTATACTATCATTCATACCAAGATGCATTTTTACCACATGATGCACAAATAAAAAGTGCAATGCACTTTACCACTTTTTTTTATAAAAATAGAGTGACAATCCATGGATACTAGTATACTGTCATACATACCAAGATGCAATTTTACCACACGATGCACAAATAAAAAGTGCAATGCACTTTACCATTTTTTTTATAAAAATAGAGGGTCAATCTATCGGGGACAATCCATGTATCCTAGTATACTAACATACATACATACCAAGATGCACATTAACACACGGCGCACTTTAAGACGTTTTTAATTAAAAACGAGGTCTAATCTATTACATCCTTTTTTCAATGCAAGATAAAAGCATGTATTGAAAGTCCTCAAATTGCAAACTAATAATTTGTATTGGTTCAGGACCGAGATTTATATCAGAAGGGTTTTGTTTTTATAGATATTTAAACCTTGAACAGATTTTGCTCGTAAAATAACGTTTACCTCAATTCATTTGAACTCATTAGTTTGTGAAGGCTCAATTAGTAAAGTTTTGGTTAAGCATATAAACCTCATAACTGAAATAGCCGACTTTGAAGTTGAAATGTTGCTTCTGATTTTCAATTTACATACTGACAGTATACCTTCTAGTAACAAGAAAACGAACTGATCGGTTGCGATGGCAGTCGTTCAACTTCAAATGGCCGATCAGGATATCTGCAGTCATACCCTGAATACTTATCTACAACTAGCAAAACAAAAAGTAGATTCAGGCTCTTTGATCTATCGCAAGATAAAAATCACTTTTTCATATTTATGTATTTATGTTATGTATGCAGATATCTACATTCCGCTCATATGTATGTATTTATAGATTCATGGTTATCTTTTTTTTTTGTAAATGAATTCGTTTTTGTATATTTTTTTTTTGCTTTGGAATTTCCAGTAATAAATGGTAAAATTCTTACCTTCGTCATAGTGTCACTTAATGGTCATCGTACGCTTTTTTGTTATAAAACTCATAGCGGAAAGTTCCAG
Organism: Philhelius festivus; assembly: GCA_963931855.1. Taxonomy (NCBI): domain Eukaryota; kingdom Metazoa; phylum Arthropoda; class Insecta; order Diptera; family Syrphidae; genus Philhelius; species Philhelius festivus. The sequence continues at coordinate 8,832,444 of OZ007557.1, forward strand.
AACGGACAATATACATAGTCTTAAATGAATTAGTATTCATTGCATTCATTTGCTGTGTGCCTGTACCGCAATGGCCGCAAAAGTTATCACGCATAGAAATTAACAATACATCTGTTGACGCAGAAGTGTCATCATAGGCTTCAAGACCAAAGCTAGATTAGATGGCTCTTAATGTGAATGATTAAATATTCAACGCAGCTCGATTCTTTAGAAAGCACTAGTGAAAAATTGTCATTCTAAAATATTCTCATACTTTCATGATATTTGCTACACAAAATGGTTATTTTATGCAAAAAAGGTCATATAGAAACCAGCAGTCTTCAAAATGTGATTCCTTGTCGGCGGAACCATCGTATTTGCATATACAAATGGTTATGATACTTCAGAGTTCATCGCATGAAATTAAAACCACACACTTTTATAGCAAGGACTTTAAAATAAACGAGAAACCAATCTTATTTTTTCCGTTATTCATACTGTTTTTGTTAGTTTTTTTAAGTTTCAAGAATTATTCTCACACTTAACTCAATGTTTAAAATTTAATTTTTGCAGATACCTCAACAACAGTCGATTGTACACTAAGTTCAGAGAGTAAAGGGCAAGAATGTCTTGATAATGTGTGCCAACGGCTTTCCATTAGTCAGCCAGAACTCTTTGGACTACGCTTTATAGTCAAAGGCAAAGAAGATGAACTTAAATGGATCGATTTAGACCGGCCACTTAGCAGGCAGCTGGAAAAATATGCTGCGGGACCTAAAATATTCCTTCGAGTTCTTCATTATGTCACAACGGGTGTAAAACATCTCAGCGATGAAGTATCACGCTACTATTATTTCCTTCAACTTAAAAACGATGTAGTCGAAGAACGTATTGCATGCGATGTGCGAACAGCCATCTTGCTAGCTCTGTATTGCCGGCAGGCCGAGTACGATAGTTATCAGCGAGACAAGCACACAAAGGACTACCTCCGAACTCGCTTAATACTCCCGAAGAGCCTGATGCATGATGGCTTCGATGAGAGTCTAATTGATGAAGTTCAACAGCTTAACCCAACCATACAGCATCTTAGTCAGAGTCAGGCAGAAGAAATGTATATTAAATGTTGTCAGCGCCTTGATGGTTATGGTGAGGAGAGGTTCTCGGCCAAAGATTCGCTAGGCAATGATATTCAATTGGGCTTGACAATCAATGGAATTGTTGTTAATTCACAAATCGGACGGCAGTATTATCCGTGGAAGGATTTTTTAATGGTGGTCAATGCCAAACGCTCGATTAATATCGAACAGAAAAAGGATGAACTGATTTACACAGTGGCGTCATTCACCCTCCCAGATGCGGATACAGCTAGATACATATGGAAATTGTGTGTGACGCAGCATATATTCTTCAAAAACTACATAGACGAGGAGGCCGATAGTGAAAATGGTGGGCACCATCCCGAGTCAATACAAAATTTTTCACAAGACTTTGGCGACAGTCGAGAGGATTTGCTTTTGGAACAACAGCGAGCCATATACACACCGGAATTTCAAATGGTCGGACCTGCAGGAGTTCAAAACTCGATAATGTCATCGAATATTTCACTTGCAACAAGTAGTCAGCATCAGCAGGCACGCACGCCTAACCAAAGCTGGGCCAACATCCCCCAGGAATATGCTTCATCTACTAATTGTAGTTTTACAAACATGGTTGTGGACCCACTCGATAATCGGGTTCAGAGTACGTCGTGTTTGGATCTGAGTAACAATAACAACTTTTCGCACGAACGAGAACGTCTCAAAGCGATGCTTCCCACATACCGACCCGCTCCTGACTATGAAACTGCTGTGCAGCAGAAATATCGTGCAAGTTCCAATGAAATTCACAACATCAATCATCAGACCATAGCCTCAGCAGCAGCCCTTCGAGTCACCTCATCTGGTGCTATGCTATCTCCTGATCCCAATTTCTATTCTGGTAGCCAACCGGATGTACACAATATGTCTGCAATGACAACGGAGAACATCCTGCACCATCTGGCACCTCACCGATATCCCGATGTCACACAAACAGCTCAAACAATGCAAAATCATATTAATCCAAACAACGTGTACACCAACATCGATTTGGCGCAACGACTTCAGATGATGCGAACAAAACCACCGCCACCGTATCCGGCGAATCGTTTAAGTTCCACATCGACACCAGATCTGGCTGTGGCCAGTCACCGGACGCTCTTGGGTTATCGGGCCTACGTCTCTGGATCTAGTCCCGATCTGGTATCAAATCGAAATCTGCTCAATAATCAATATCATCCCATTGTTTATCCGTACATGAATCATATTGGCCATTCACAACCGTATTTGGCCCACGGAACATTCGAGAATCTTAATATGATCGAAGAACAACCGTCCCTGGTTCTGCCTCTTCCACCGCCTACACAACAACCACCACCCCCGCCCATGCAGCAAATCCCGACTCCACCGCAACAAATCTATCGTCCTCCTAAGTTCCCAGAGTCCAACGGCGGAGGTCTGCAAAGGTCTGCTATGAATGGTTCCATAGAGCCGATTTACGAAAATGTTCCTCTGCCGCATTGTTACACCTCGGAAAATGCCACCGAGATGAGAAATCGAACATCCAGTATTCAGTCGGCTCCTGGAGGCATTCATCAGGGTACTCCAATCGCTCAAATGCATTCAGAAATCGATGGCATTACGCTTAATATGCAACGTTTACACACCAACAGCAATGGCAATGGAGGTATACCTCAGCTAGATACCACCAACGATGCACTTATGCAGATAAACCTGCATAAACCTTCAACACCAACACTTCTGACAACACCACCGCACCACGAAAAGCTCGCCTCACCATCTCCCATTGCTCCACCACGCAAGGCGAATCTAATGAAGACAACGTCCGATGTACTGCCGCATCCATCGAAACACTTTAATGACGATCACTACAATACTTCGCATTCGTCGTCGTATTTGAATTCCACACAAACGACACAAAACACTACTTTGGATTCAATAAACACCTCCACGGCAAGCAGTGCGACTAAGGAGAAACGAAAAAAGCGCTGGAATATTTTGGGCCGAAGCAAAAATTCAGCGGAAAAGGAACGGAAGAGTGCAACTCTGGGCAGAGATAAGAGTAAAAATCAAATGAAAGTGGAACTCTCGCAGGAAGAGATGAACTTAAGACATCGATGGTCAACGGGACTACCCCGACTTCAACCGATATCGGCTACCTATAGCAAAGATAAGTTGGTAAGTAAAAAAAGCGAAAAGCTTTTTTAAAAAGGTTCGAAAAAATATGTATTTTTCTCGATTTCAGTGTCAGATTTTGGATGCAAAACTGAATGACTCGCAGCTTTTCATGGAATTTGAACGAATACCAAAACGACGAGAAAGTGCACGCTATGAATGTGCACTTTTGGAAGAGAATATGCGAAAAAACTCTGATCCGAATTTTTTGCCATACGATGATAATCGTGTACGAATAACTCCAACAATGGAAAACCGACATGGTTATGTAAATGCTTCGCATATTTCGGTAAGTATCTTTGTTCTATTCTCCAGCATATCCTATTTATATTATTGTTGTTCTTTCTCAGGCAACTGTGGGTACAAAACAGAGGTTCTATATTGTCGCTCAAAGTCCTCAAGTTGATTTAATGAAGAAAATGTTCTGGCAATGTGTTTGGGAAGCAGATGTTTATTTAATTGTTCAACTATCGGAGGAACTTAATTATATTCCACCTGATACTAATCAAAGATTAGAATTTGGACAGGTTTGTTTATTTTTTGGAAACACATTGAACAACATTTTAATGCAAAATCTATATTTTGTTTTCAATTATAGTTTCAAGTTTACCAGGAATTCTCTCAAACAACAGACAGATGTATTACAAGCAAATTACGATTATACCATGTACAATCGAGACGATATAGATCGGTGTGGCATTTAAATTATACCGATTGGGCTGAACAGAATTGTCCGCGTGAAGTCAATCATTTTTTGGATTTCTTGGAAGAATTAAATTCAGTTCGAATGGCATCGATAAATGAGGTGCCTCCTGGTCACAATACAAATCCCCCGGTACTTATACATTGTTTAGAAGGTGGCGGTCGTTCAGGTGTTGCGTTAACTGCGGATCTATTGTTGTATACATTGGATCATAACGAGGTAAGTTAAGGGAGATTGTACCTTTGCATAGGTTTTATTCTATTTTCAATCTAGTTGAAACTAGACCTCAACCAATTTAATTCTCAACTTAGTTCTATTTTAAATTGACTAGAAAAGGTTTCGTAAGAGCCTTTTAAGCTCGTTTACACCAACTTGGTTTCGTTATTCTAATTTGTTATCTCTCAAAATGTTATAAGTTCCAGATTAAGACTGCTCTCCATGATGAAGTTTTTGGAATTTTTAAATATAAATCTTTTCAACTTACCTCAATGCATAACATATTCCACATACACAGGTCCTAAAAACAATCTCAAAGTTGACCAAGGATTTCGAAATTTTCTTCAATATTTCCTCATTTTTAAACACTATAAAGAAGAATACGAAATCTTAATATAAATTTGGTTCTTTGAGTTACTAATCGCCTTCTTACTTTTAACTTTCCATGTTCTACGATCCCAAGCATGTTGCTTGCACTTTTCTAGAACAAGCGCTCTGGCTTCCGCGATCGTTTGATTTATAAGGTAGTTTTCCTTGTAGTCTCGATGTGGCAGAACCAAGGTGCTTATCTAGTCGACTTGTTTTGACATTCTTGTCTTTTGCACATCTTGACTTCGCCGTTGTATCTTCAGCTCCATTCGCCCTCCCGCACTCAGGATCAAATATAAGTTGAGGAATTCTTCTTGGGAAAGAGCTCAGGTCCTGCTTTTTTTATCGTAAAATACTCAGTGTTGTACAGCAAGAATGACTGAAAAAGGGTTTTGTACAGCGTGCTCTTCGTCTACCGCACGAAGAGTTTCGCCAAACCGCAGGTCCAGTGGTTTCCTAAGGTTTTTTGTCGTCGGATCTGAATTGAGGTGTTGCGAACTATTTAATACAAGGCACGTGAACTGTTTAGATAGTTTCAATAGTGCAGTTTTGTTCCAGTCGATGAACAATTTTCGACTGCTCATCCATCCATCAATGACTGTATTACAAAATTAAGGATAGATCTTTGATGTCGATATCATTCACATGTCCTAATAACTGGATTGACTTGTTTATCATAGTGTCCTCTGTAGTAACTCCTTCCTTGTACTACATCTCTTCCACAATGAGATTGAAGGAGTTGAACGAGAGCGTATCCACACCCATGTCGACTTCAATACGAGAAAAACAAATACATATCTGGAATTTTTGCCAAGCAAATGAACTTTGGAAGAAAGCCTTCGAAGTCAAGAATAGATTAAACCGCTCACCATTAATTTTCAATTTTTCAATAGTGCTGCCGATTTCGATATTAACCCTAGGGTTCACCAAAAATACATTTTTCATCATATTCACCGTATCTCCAAATATTTCTGGACTAAAAGTGACAGTTTTATTTTTTGTTTAAACATTTTTCCCATTACTACTTTTAGGATCTAGATATTCCAAGGGTCATTGGACAATTGCGACACCAACGTGATAGCATAATACCTTCTTTAGCGCAATACAAATTCATCTACGCACTACTCATAACGTATCTAAAGCGAACGAGATTAATTTAGATTATACCAGCAGCTACTAACAATTTATAAAAAAAAATAATATTTAACTAAGATCACTCATTGTCCGCCTTTATAATGTTTCATAAGATAAGAACCAGTTTAATTAAAAAAAAGTATTCAAAATTAGTATTTGAAGAATAAACAAAAAATTAACGCCCTTAATAAGATAAAACCAACAACAAGAAAAAATATATAAAACAAAATTAAAACAAATCTATATAAACAAAAAAAGAAAAAAAAACGTGTGATCAAAATGCAACTAAGAGCAATTTAAAAAATTGGAAGATATTATGTGCCTTAATAATTTACTATGCAAAAAAGTTTTATATTTTTTACATTATTTAAAGAAACATTTATATTATAAATATTATATATACATTTTTTTATATTAATATATCGATTTGTATTTAAAAAAAAATCCATCAACTCTGAGTCCGATCCGAAATTAATAAAAAAAAAACAAACATGTTACATTATTTCTATTTGCAATTTATAAATATTGAAAATTTTTGTTTTCGTTTTTGTAGATACATTTAAAGCATACAATTAAAATTAAGTTGTTTCATTTTTCTGAAACAAAAAATTTAAATTTAAATAATATTACTGATGATTGATTTAACTGTTTGTATTTTAAAGAAAGTGTTTTTTTTTTTATTTTTTTTCCTTCAAGTAGTATTTTATTTTTCATCCCTCATTGTTGCTTTGTATACTTTTTTTGAGAATGTTTATAACATTCAATGTATAACGGTTTATAAAACAAGTAATTTGACCTTCGTGTTAATAAAATTCACAATCAACATATAAAGTGTTTCTCTTCATCCCTTTGAATTCTTTTCGAGTGTTGAAAATTTCGACAAAATCACTTTCCCCCTTAAATAATGTTTTTCACCATTTATCGATTTTTGAAGTTAATTAATGTAAAACTACTTTGCTTGCTATACTTGATACGCAATCTTTGTTAAAATCATTTGTTGAAAATGTTAAGCCTGTTCTGTAGTTGGGTAGATGCAATCTCTTCTTTTGTAAGATCATCTTAGTTGCAAACTACCTAGACAGCTGTAAATTGATGGATGTCAACCAATGAAAAGTCTTTTGCGGAGTGAAAAAGTGTCGAATTTAAAATATGTATTTCTTTTTTTTTTGTAAAATGACAATTTCAAACTTTTAAAATTTCCCTAGGTCTAAATAGGAATGCATAAAAGTTTTCGTTCACATCCCCTGTTTTTTTTTTGTTTCAGATTAAAAAAACTGACTTGAGTAGTCTTAGTGTTTATTTGATGAGATTGTGCCCATGATTAATGATTAATAATGGATGAAAGAAACTAATATCTTTACTTATTATGTTTACCTCATAGGACAATGTTGCAGAAAAGCTTACACCATTAAAACTCATAGAAGAAATTATTGAAGAATTCATGAGCGACCTACTGACTACTATTCCCAATTATTCATGTGTTCGTGTTTTTAGTGAGCAAGAATGGAGTAGACCCATAATTTTCTGCAGAATTCGAACGGCTAAGATGGGGGCACTTCATCATAACAAGAATTTTTCACTTTCTCGCATGAAGAACGGCCGGACTCGAATTCAAACTTCAAGATATTAAACGTTATTGTCAAAATGGCGCTTAAGCAAGGGGTTGATAGAATGAATGCAATAGAATGAATAGAAGAAATGGTAGGATTGCTACTTTTTGCTCATTTTCCATTTAAAAAGTATTCAATCACAAGTAGGAATCATTACCTCTAGGAGCAAAGATATCCAGGCTGAAATCGATGAGATTTCCAATACAATTATTTATAACTATATATTAGAAAGAACCCAAAAGTAAGGAAGATCCAGTCTGTCGGAGTTTTTGTTTATCAGTATTGGTTAATATCTACACTTCCATCGGTAAGTAGAATACAAAACATAAATTTAATATTTTTTCTTCTAATAGGTATCGTTTTGAAATTTCTAACTGTTTACTAGTTTTTTTTATTCAAATTGAATATAAAAAGTCGTCTTCGACATTTTTACTGTTTTATAATTCTGAACCTCTCATGTGCCACTATGACGGCATAATTGAAGCTTTCCCAAGAAGTCTCAATTTGATAAGTTTTAATAACGAAAGCTGCACAAAATCTGAAGTAGCATGATAATTATCTGATGATAATTATTCACAAATCTATCTGGATCCGGATCTGGATTAAGTTTTAACATGTATTACAAAAACAATTTGGGATCCTGTTTTCTATCGGGATCTATTTCAAAGATCCAAAAATTAGTTATAACACTGGCGAGTAGATGGCTTTTATGATAAGGTAGTGTAAGCTATAGTAGGTGTGTTTTTTTTGCAAGTCCATATAGAATTGTAACTGGAAGCACTGTGTACGCTATGACATTTGTCAGCTTATTGACGACTAGCATCAACCAATCCAAAAACTTCACTTTTGACGTCTCTGAACAAATTATCGATAACATATAGATAATTTATTTTGGCATCACCATTTTTATCGGGTCTTAGATTAAATCTCGATAATTATCTGGTCTTAGCTAACTCTGTATAGATTTAAGTAGTTGTTGCATTTGCATGTAAAGCGCTTAGTCCCGATGTCGTTTTTTTTTACAATTCTATATGGACTTGCAAAAAAAACACACCTAGTGTAAAGAAAAAAGACAAGACATAATTTAAAATTTCCAAACCCAAGGATAAAAAGAGACGGGCTTATAACACTGCTGTCAGTAAGATCCGTATCGTTTTATTTTCAAGGGAAGATCCCGATCCGGATCCAGATAGATTTGTGGATAATAAAACGCACCTATTATATTCCATACTTAGCCAACAAAAATATCCATAAATCATACTTTGTGATTCTAAAATTAAATCTATAAAAGTTATTAGGTGCGTTTTATTGTCAACTGATCTGGATTTATTTTAATAAAAACAATTTGTGGTCCTGTTCTCTATCTGGATCTATTTCTCTGGCGGGTAGATGGCTTTTTATGGTAAGGTAGTGTAAACTGCAATGCAAAGAAAAGAGACAACAACTGTCACTATGATTCGTATCGTTTTATTTTTCGATATAATTATATGCACCTGCGCGGACATTCAACCAAATAGTTCACCTGTTTTCTATAAGCAACCAAACAGTTGTGTAACTAAAAATTGAATGTGCGCGCCTAGCCTTACGCTACTTAGTAATTAATAAATTGCATCGACTTAACAAATCATTAATGAATTAACGTTTAAGAGTTTATACCGCCACCTAGAATTCAGTTTTACATTTTTAGAGCAAGCAGCGCCAGCGGAAAAATATCTCAACTACCATCGAAAAGTCACCGAGCATAAGTGACAAGTTCGATATTTTGACAATGTCATTAGTTGACAGTCGGATATAATTTTCTTCGTGTCCAAAAGGAACTTTCGTAAATCTGTTCGGTTAGTAGTGCGTGTTTTTTCACGATATTTTCAATTAAATTCGCAATTTTCTCATTGTTCTGTTGATTTTCATTGCAACTGTAAATATTCTCAAAAAGATTATCACACAAAATCCTAAGAAAAAACACAACAAACATCCTTTAATGAAGGAATGCATATATTTGCTACCGGATTCAGCCGAAATGCCCTGCTGGTATTATGATAAGAAGGACCTCAAAGTGACACCATCCATTCAGGATGGGATTTCGTTCGAGACAGAACGACGTTATCGCAAGGAGGGCGCTCGTTTCATTATGAATTGCGGCACCCAAATGGGCCTGGGACATAATACCATGGCTACGGGAGTTGTCTATTTTCATCGCTTCTATATGTTCCACACATTCAAGAGTTTTCCGCGTTATGTGACGGCGTGTTGTTGCTTACTGCTTGCTGGTAAAGTCGAAGAAACACCAAAAAAATGTCGCGATATTATTAGAACTGCAAGAAGTCTGCTCACAGATTCGCAATTTTTCTCTTTTGGCGATGATCCGAAGGAAGAGGTTATGACACTGGAGCGTATTTTGCTGCAAACAATCAAGTTTGATTTACAAGTGGAGCACCCGTACAGCTTTCTTCTGAAATACGCCAAATGCATCAAAGGCGACCAAGCCAAGTTGCAAAAAATGGTGCAAATGGCATGGAACTTCGTGAACGACTCACTCAGCACTGTTGTGTGCCTGCAATGGGAACCTGAGATAATTGCTGTTGCTCTCATTCACTTGGCCAGTAAACTTAGCAAGTTTACAGTGCTTGACTGGGTAGGACGGCAACCCAGCCATCTGAGATGGTGGGACATGTTTGTATCCGATGTAACAATGGAGATCCTCGAGGACATCTGCCACCAAGTGCTGGACCTCTACCAGCCCAGTCATGCCAACAACGATACGAATAGTCCTCCTCAGAAGCCGCCGAGTCGCGCCGAATCTCCGACAAGCATACCACAGCCGTTGCCGCAGGCACCTCCTCGTGATGCATCACCAGCTGCTTTGACGAATTCAAAAAGTTCAATACCACCTCAGCAGCAGCCGCAGCAGCAACAGCAATCCTTTAGCAAACCATTGGTCGAAGAGAAGATGGAAGTCAATACCATACCGACAACCTCATCGATAAAGCCATTACAACCGCCACCGGATCCTATGCCTTACATGTACACCGACAACTACATGCAAATGTACACACATGGATCGCACTATCCGCCTCAGATACCTGGATCCTCACAAATGGTCCCCCAAACAAGCGCACCTCCACCATTACCCCCACCGCCCATGTATGGCGCACAATTCCCTATGTCCTCGCAGCCCATTCCATCACATTATGGAGGAGCTATCCCACCACCAATTCCCTCACATCGATCTGGGCCGCCTCCGCAGCATATTGGTCCTCCTATCCATCAACATCAAGTACCACCCAGTGGCGGTTACTATCAACCTCCATATGGCCGTCAACGGTATCAGCCACCTACGTAATATCATCCGGACTAGTGTGACTTTGACTAGGAATATAGATAAATGTATAAATTAAACAATTATAATGTTGAAATAAAATACAAAAATGCTATATTATCATTCACCAAAATTTTTGTATTTTTTTTATTTATTTAGTTTTGTATGAATGGCGAAAATAAGCTTATTAAAACCTTTAAATTTGCAGGTCGAATTGAACAAAGAGCCAGATGGGCCAGGCATCAAATTAAAATATAATTCAAGAAATTTGTTGACCACACATTACCAACATGATATGGAAAACAAAAACAAGTCAATAGAAAATGCTTAAACCCAAGGATTGGCAGACGTCCTAAGCCTATAAAGAAAATCAAGTAGGCGAAGAAAGTTAACTGTGCCAGAAAGTAAGTAAGTTAAGACATTTTACGAACTGAATCCCTAGCTCATTTCTGTGTCGATATTTTTTAATGCAGACGGCAGTTGTATTGGTAATTCTGTGTTGTCTGAATTTCGTATTCTGTTAATAATGTTCAGCCAATTAGAAGGTACGTTTTGAATCTTAAATCTTGGTGTTAAAGTTTAATACGACTTAAAGATCTTATGTGTCCTCGTCTGGCCGACGGCGTAGTTTGTTAAGAGGTCGTCCAGTTAACTTTCAATAACATTCTAGTACTATTCGAATTAAAAAAAAAAAAAGAAATCTGAGACGCCACAGCTCATGGAGACCTATGTAGGTCATAGTGACTTAAAACCATCGACGATTTTCTGATTCATCTCAAGGTGTAGTACCACTGAAAAAAAAAACATTTTGTTTAGTTTTTAGTGACTTGGAATCGAGCCAAGACGTTCAGTTTGGGCATCCTACGTCGACGTACTACGTTTGAGTGTTTGGATTCACTTCAATTATTTTGGGATGCTGGAATTTTTGCATGGTAACTTATTGATCTCGCAACCCAGATAGTGCTTTAAAAACTGCTGGTTAATTATTCGCTTTCACCTCAAAATAATTTTTGTTTGCGAAATTTTTTAAAGCAAACTAGGTTTGAAAGTAAAACTCAACAACTCTCGCATCCCAAAAAGTGACCAAATATATAAAGAACGTCTCTTAATTTAAAAAAATTTAATTTGGTATGAAATTTAGAAAAAAAATATAATTGACAAAGTTTAACAGCAAAAATATTAATAAAAAGTATACGCACCGTTTCACGTCATGATTACCAGCTTGATTGGATGGCTGCACGACGAACAGAGTAGTAGTGTCTTCTTCTTCTTCAGAGTTTTATCAGCGACTTGATGACATTGGGATTTGCAGACTGTAGACGGTAGTGTACACATATACACATGTAATATTACGTTCAGCTCCTCCACTTAGAGCTCTGAATAATGACTTCCGACTTCTGAATGGCTGGCGATTTATAAGCATATAGCAAAAAGTAATCTAGCGACGCTAAATTTACGATCTCGTCACCCAATTTATAAATTCATTTCGGGATATAATATTGGCCTTAAATCAAGTTGTCAGTCAATGGTTGAATGTATTTGCAATTTCACGTATCATGGCCGAGTTACAAATGGCTTTTTTAAAATAAAACATCAATTAACACCTAGAAGCAGTAACTTAGATCACAATATTCTGAGAAATGTTACTTGGATCACTTATATTCTTAACTAGCACAAATTAAAAGATCGGTAATACTACAAAATAGCGTTTGGAGGATTAGTATAAAAATTGCAATTTTTCTTGTTTACGAACCCATTGAACCAAAAGTGAGTCTCATAACTAAACATCGGTTTTCAATAAGAATCGAACTTCAACGGGCCAGAAAAATATTAAAGAAGTGGTTCTCTGGGCGACTTCTATTCTGTAGTATTAATCAATGAGAATATTTAAATCAAGCTCATTTATTAAACTTGCTCACTTTCTGTTAAATCTAAATAAAGTACTAAAAGACGTTGGAATAGATTTTAAAATGGAAGGATATTTTTGAAAATATACCGAAACCAGTATCTTTTCGGAAAACAAATTGTTTTAAAGTATTAACATACATTTTCATGAGATATTTTGTGGAAAATTTGCCCGGCATTAAGTGAATGAATGAATATTCATAAAGCTTTCGTTGGTAGACTTAATAGAAATATTTGCAAAATAATTCAAATTCACCCTTATTGCGATAGCAGTTTTACTTCCAACGCCAGTAAATCAACAGGGCTCCAGATAAGACAATTGTTTTTTAAATAAAACAGAAAGTTAAGCGTTCTCTCCGGTCTTCACTTTCCTAATTTGTAATGATGTAATTTGTCGTTTTTTTTTATTTGGAATGCCAATTGTCACTGTGAGCTGGTTTTTCGTCTAACTGGTGTTTAAGTAAAACAACTGACGGAATACGTGTGATTGATTATGTCTTTCTTACAAATTTATATAAAAACTCTTTAAAATTTTACTACAAAATTTTTAGTTTTTCAATTTGGAGTTCCTATTCAATACGAATCCGTTTTCTAGATACATATTGAATTTGCAAAAAAAAATAAATTCTTTTTAAAATTCGAAAAAAATATATATGTACGTTATACGAATCTGGCCAATTTTCTTCTAGGTTCCTTCACTTAAGTACCCCTTGGAATAATGTTTAGTGCGTTGGACTTTCATACTTAAGGTCTTGGGTTCGATTCCCAGCCGCTAAAAAAAGTTCTTCAGGGGTGTACTGCCTCTTGCTAGGAATTGACAAATCCTCTAAGAGTATATTTTATCATGAAAAGTGCTGATCATTCGGAGTCGGCAACAAATTGTAGGTTCCCTCCATTCCTGGTGACACACTTATGTAGTTTAGGTGTAGGTCGAAGTTCCGACAAAAAGAACTGTGGGCCCACTATTTTCATGTTTTTCTATCATAGTCTATCGGTTTTTTTTTTTACATCGATGGCTTTATAACTCTAAAAGATCAAGAAATCAAGAGGTCAAACATAATACCAAATAGGTGCATAATATTATTCTTTCCGTATATTGTATTAGTTTTTCTTCAGATCATTTCAAACAATAGAAAACTCAATTGATTCTAGGAAAAGTTTTATTTTATTTTTAATTTACCATATTTTACTACTAGGTAGACAGTTTAACATTTGATTTGTTTTGCTTTGCTTGTATTTGTTTATTTTTTTCTTCACTTTTTGGTTACAATAGAAATGTATCCAGATTTATAATACTGCGGAATAGATATATAATCTGCAAGTGGTTTTGCATCATTTCTTTGCTGTGCTTGTCTAATAATGTAAATTATTTTACCTAAAATAATAATAAAAAAAATTGAATAAATATATAAATTTAAAAAAACAATATCATACCCAAAACATTACTCTCCATAAATCGCTTATCTAATTGTTTAAGTAATTCGAGATTATTTGTTCTTGTCCATTGATGTAAAATATCAGCGACTCGAACTTCTTGAACTGGTTCTGTGTCTTGTTTATCCTGAAATAGTTTTACATATATAATATAATATTTATATAATTGTAAAGTTTTATATTTTGAAAACCATAACTCACCGGTTGAAACTCTACGGTAACATTGTTATTGCATGCGACTTCTATGAGCTTCATTAACTTTGGATAATTACAATTCTTTTTGGATTGGTGGAGAATAAATTGTTTGAGATTTTTAAATTCTGGTGGACTTGCTTGGAAGTATGATGTTATGAGTTCTTTGTTGAAAGGAATATGAAGTTTTTCCTAAAACAAAAATATGCGACAATTAAACAAAGATATATGTACATATTAAAATTTCACCTCATTTCGTTTTTTAAAATGTTTTTCAATTAAAAATTTGGATGAGTCATTTCACTTGCAGGTATTTCTATTACATATTTAACTTTGAGTCTTTTTTGAGTTTGTTTTTTGAAAATAATTTATCAGTGCTAAAAACATGAAAACGTTCTACTAACAATGTGCAATTTAAGAATACAAACAAGGCCAACTCCTATTCTGAGTTCCCCTAGAGCTGAGTAAGAAACTTTCTGATTAAAGTGTAATCTAATTATATTTGGTTTTTTTCTTTTATTGCGGTAGGCAGGAATGGCTCACTTCGTGAGTCAAAAAAAAATCATTATAATCGTTTTAGAAGACAAGAAAGCGTAAGTTGGGATTTCAAAGTTTCTGGACCTACAAAAGCCGAACATGAAAATAAAAATGATTCTGATCAAAATGAGCATTCAATAGTTCGGACTAATAACATACATAGCTAAAATCATACATAAAAAAAGCGTCTCAAAACTATGGAAAGAAAATGATAAAATTTCAAACGAAAGAATTCTAGGGAAGCAGTCACTTGCTCGCCACTACTTCCCGAAACAGACTTAGTTGAAATAATTTCCTTCTACTTTTGAAGCAATGAAGGAAGTAATTTTTTTTTCGGTTCTTGTTGAACTTTGTTTGCAGTAGAAATAGTACTGCTGTTCCATCACTATTTCACTCTTAAGTTCATTCGAATTGTACAAAAAAAGGGTTTTTCTTTCAGGAGCACTGGATCTTAAGGTAAATGGTAAATCCTTCAAGAATATCTCTTGTCATGAAAAGTGCCTTTCACATTCGTCGTTTCTTTCAGGCAGAGCATTGTAGGACCCCTTTAGTCCTGCCATCAAGAGGCACACATACATGGTTAAGAGTTGTAAGTCACTGCAAGCTATTATTTGGACAAAAAATACCTTTAAATTTGTATTATAAATGTAGATACAATCCGACTCGCCTTGTTCTAAATTTATAAAATTTTCCCTAAAACTATCACAAATGAATGAATATTCTCTCATCCATATTTTTAACAAAAGTAAAAATTCGAAAGACTTACCAGTGCCTGCACTATTGTTCCTTCGTCTGCATTTAAAGTTGAAAATGTTGAAATAACTTGATCGGAGGACCTCTTAGCAAGCTGTAATTAAACCCACAAAAACTTAGTCGGAACGAAACACTTTATTTTAAAAAATAAACAAAGAACTTACTTTATTTCCATCAAAATTATCACACGATGATCCTCTTTGGTAATTCTTGTGCGTTAGCTTTTTGGCCTCAACAACTGCTCCTTCTTTTTTTGAACCACCACCACTTCCTTCATCTATATAAGCCTTTTCCCGCGTCGTTAGTAGCAAGTCATTCAAATCGAAACTCAACGACGACGGCGGAGGTTTGGCAGAACACAAAACGCTACTACTAGAACTCATACCTAGTCCGGTATTACTACTACTGCTCCGGCTGCTGCCGCTGCTATTGCAATGTCCAAATGCCGACATCATGTGGAGGCTTCGCTTGTTCTTGCACTTAGGGCAATCCGACCATTCAATGGGCTTGCCAATCGTATTCGCGAGGAATTCCTTCTCCAAACAATCTAAGCACGTCTCATCGGAGAGATCTCGGCGAGTGTATGCGTTAGCGCTATGCAGTGGTGGGAAACCGGCCACTCCAGCACGTTCATCTAAGCTTCCGGCTGAACAGAGTGATGTAGTGGTTCCGCCGTTCTTGTTCATTTTCGAGTAGAGAAACTGCGTTTTGCGGTTCTTTGTCATGGAAATGCTTCGCTCTGTGATGCGCTTCGGCTTGGCGCCAGTCACCTTTGACCTGGAGTCATCGGTGGTACACGAGACGGTCACTGGAGATGTCCGATCATCATCGCCATCCACCGACTCCGACTTGATTTGTGTCAAATTGAGTGACAATTTTGCAAAGTCCTTGTTTGTGGGACATCGGTGGCAGAGAGTTGCATCGCCTCCCTCAATTGGCGAACTGAAGAGTTGCCTCTCGGGCAAATTGGGGCCTCCCACACTCGCTGAACTAGTGAGGAAAATCGATGGGGGATATTGCAATGAGCGAAGTTCTATCGACGGATCGACTTCCGATGAGGGATCAGGATCGAAATCCATTTCGAGGAAGTCCGTCTCGTCTTCGACATTATTGTTCCTCGCTGGCTCCAGTGCTATGTCGAATTCTGCACCTCCACGATAAGCGTAGATGCAATCGTCCGAATTCAATGAGACCTCCTCGTCGGATAGTGTGTTCTGCAGGACGATCAATTCGTCGACGTAATAGTTGTCACTGTTGTACGACAGATTGTCAGTGGAATTGTTGACCGAAGTGCGGTTCGAGTTGGGCGGTGAATGTCCGGCCAGTGCAGTGCTGAGCAATTCATCTTCATCACCGCCATTGAAACGAGTATCATTTGTTGCTTCCGTCTGCGACAGTTGCAAGCTGACACCACCAATGCCACCGGCTTCGTCGACAGTGGAGCTTTCAGCCACTGGCAGTTCAATAACTGGGATTTGTTGCTGCTGCTGTTGACTGCGATGGCATTGGCATGTGTCCTTTGATTTACCACCGTCTGCAGCTTTGCAGAAGTTCTCTTTGTCCTCGAAGAGATTGTTATTGTTGCACTTGCCCTTGTCCAGCCAGGGCCGCGGCGGATGATGGGCAAATTCAATATTCTTGTCAGTCGTCTGCGTTTCCATAGGGAATATGGTGCGGCGATGGACACTGACACACAAGGGTGAAGATATTTCTTATTTACTTATTCCTTTCGGTTTTTTTTCCACCAGTCTGCCTTGGGTGTTTTTTTTAGTATGTTAGTAATTATCTACGAAAAATCCCACATGCGGGTCATGGGAATGATTTTTAGGTATGAATTTCCTTTTTCTTGAAAATGCAAAAAGTGACTAATACAATAAATTCCTGCAAGGAAAATACACTTTTCTTTAGGAAAATCGTTTGTCGTTCTTGCGGAAGATGATAGATGAAGAAAATTCAATTTTCCTTTCTTTTTTGCTCGTTTTTTTTTTGTCGTATTTTCCTTTTCGTTCGTTTCGCAGCTGACAGATTTTGGTTTATTTTTTCGGTTTTCCCTTTTGGTGTTTATTCTGCGGTGCAGTTACAATTGTGATATTGATATTATTGTGAATGTGAATAATTGATGGTTTTTTGAATGCGTTCAGGATGTTATCAAATAGTCAGTAGATTATTTAGTCCGTGTGTATTGCGTCAAAATTTAATGGTGGATTTACATGTATCTGCAATTGATTTCTGCAAAAAAACAAGGATGCCAAATACAGAATTCATATTTGTTAGATAAAGAGAAAAAGAGCAAAATGCAGAAGAACTTCATTTCTGCTTTATAGGAAATTCGAGAAATGCAGAAGTTAAGATTATAGTAAAGACGAACATGTTCATCTTTATTAAAGCATATTGGTCTGCATTTTGTAAATATGCAATATTTTCACATTTTTCAATAATTTTTGTTGACGGACGCATGATATGAAACAAAAAAATTAAATCGAAATGGAAGAAAATGAAGGAAAGTTGAATTTTCATTGCATAGTTTCGTATTAACGGGCCAAGTTATAGCAGTTTATAGGAAGTAAAGAATAGTTACCACTTGTGTATTCTCTTCCACTTTCGGGTTTCGACATACATCTGTCTCTCTCTACTTTTCTGCATTTTGCAGATGCAGAAACATTAAAATCCACTTTAAAGTAGCTTGTTTTTGACGTCCAACTTGGGGTCAATGAAATTGAATGATTTTGTGAAAAACTGAGTCTTTTTTGCATAGGTTTCCTTGTATGAGCTCAAGACAATACATTTTGAAAACAAAAATTTTAAAGGTTTAATATTATTAAAAATATAATTTATTGATATTTTTTCTTTTGGGATAAAAGTAAAACAGGTTTTGAAAAAGAACTTATTTAATAAATAAATAAATACTTGCTTTTGTAATTTCGTTAAAGTTTTCCATGAACGGCAACTCTTAAAAAAAAGATTATTGTAAAGAATTAAATAGTTGATTTAAAATGTTGGAGATCTTATTTCTTGGAGAATCAGAATTAAAACAAATTTGAAGATTTCTTTAAAAAAAAAGAAAGTATCTAAAAAAATTACTTTTTATTTTAGTTATATCCAGTGGCTTCCATGAATATTATAAATATGAGCACTATAATAGATTTGTTATCTGTCATATGGCTTTTAACTCAATCTGAGATCTCCAAGATATTCATATTAAGAATACTTAACTCACCTATAAATGCAGGTATGACCGGGATTACCATGATTGGATACAACATTGATTTTGCAATATTTAAAATCTTGATCGTTGTCGAAATGAAATGTTTGTGCTCGTTTGGTTTTCGTGTTATTGTATTGAAATGAACCCAAAAGTATTTCCCTTCTATTTGTCAAATCGTTAGCTCCCTAAATTAAATAATGTTGAAAAATAAAGAAATTTATAAACACCAGTACACTCTATATCATACATATATGTAAAAATCCTTTGGAGCATTCGAAATGTCACCTGTCAAAGACACTGACTCTTGTATATGCTCTACGGTAATAGCCCGAATGAAAATCTGCATAAAATATTAAAAATATATAAATAAAATATAAAATATATAAATCTGTGTGCAGTAAGATTTCAATTTTGAGACCATATTTCCACTCTAAACATATTTACCTTATGTGACAGCTTAATTGTGAATGAAGACTTATGACCTTTGAATCCATAACAGCTTCCAAGTTGCATTGATGGATCCAAAACATTATTTGGGTAGTTAGCTTTATATTTTCTATCGATAAGTCGATCCCAAAAACCAATTGAATTCAGAGGTTCATCTTCAGTATGAACTACTGAAGCCCCTAGGAATATTTCAATGTCAATTTACCAAATAACATACAAATAAAAAAATTTAACCAATCGATTCCAGTGCATAGTTTGGTTCTTCTTCAATGGCAATCTGCAATCCTGTTGGTGATGATTTTTTACAAAAACCACAACTTCCACCAGAATTGCCTTCAATAAGATCAAGTTTTTTTTTGACAGAAATCAATTCATCCCATAGTCCTTGTGTCCGTTTTTTAACAAAGATGTCAATTTGTGGTATGAGAGTTTCATCAGGCCTACGACCTAAAATAACTTTCTACATTGTTAAATGTCATGATTAGTTTTGTTATTATTATTTTCTACTTCAAAATGAACACTTACGGTTAAATCCTCTACTTCTTCCTTAAGCCTTGTTAGTCTAGTAATAGAAGAGAAATGTGTGTGCAACAATGAATACACAAATGCAGTTATCAAAATCCCACTTATTATAGTTACTCGACAGTCCATTTTAAA
This sequence comes from Philhelius festivus, assembly GCA_963931855.1. Lineage (NCBI taxonomy): Eukaryota > Metazoa > Arthropoda > Insecta > Diptera > Syrphidae > Philhelius > Philhelius festivus. Next base: position 8,852,173 of record OZ007557.1, read on the forward strand.
AATAAATAAAATATAATTGATTGAAAGATAAATATCAATATATGTTTATTTTAATTTGATAGAAATTTAAAAAGGAAAACAAGATGTATTATTGCACAGTAGTTAAGTGGATACAGAATTATATCAAAAGTCGTTTAAAGATTAATGCGAAGATAATTTAAAACATATAAGTAGAATGTCATAATATTTTATTAAGAAAACTCTAACAGCCGTATTAATAAAAAACGCTTATTCCGCCTATATTCCATGGTTTTGCTAAGCCATGGAATAGGAGTTAAGCCATGGCTTAAATATTTACATTAATAAAAACAAAATGTTCCCGGAAAGTAAAATGACGTTTATCAAAAATCCTTTTAAGAAAATCTTCTACAAAAGTAAGCAATCTCTTTTTTATATTCTGTGGCTACCTTAATTGATTGTCAATTGCTTGTGTCTGACTGTGGACATTTCTATTTCTTCTTCCTTCGCTAAACCACCTACTTCGGTGGTTTAACTTTATCATAATTAGTAAACGTCACTTAACAGAAAATTTGTTTTATTAATGAAATTTCGCACTTAGTCCAGGACTTAACGATAAACCTCCACTAAACCATCTTTATTAATATGGGTGTAAATGAAAAATAAAAGTAAACGATTTCTACAAAATGTTAAATTCTTGAAATTCAATTTTAAATTATTTGATTATTTTATTTGGTGGTAAATGGTGGGGGAAGAGGCTTGAATGTTTTAAACCTTAAAGTCAAACAACAAGCTTTGTAAATTCTTTTTACTGGTGGAGCCAGCATCTGGTGTAAATAGAGTTTGCAACTAAATTAATCAAATGATTCACAGTTATATTAGTCAACCATTAGGCCAGGCGCGCATATTTAATTTTTAGTTTCGCAACTGCTTGGTTCGAACAACTAAAAAGTTTGTGTTTTGACACAAACGAAACGATTGCCTAAAATGAGTTCGCTATTTTGTGTAAAATATAATTATATGCACCCGCGCGGACATTCAACTAAATATTTCATCTGATTTCTATAAGCAACCAAAGAGTTGTGCAACTAAAAATTGAATGTGCGCGCCTAGCCTTAGAAGTACTTGTTAGTTGATACTGGAGTCCAAAAGAACGCACCATAATATCTGCAAATTTTTGGTCAGTTGAAAAATTAACGGATATTTTATTTGATCTGTAAGCACTGGTGTGGGATTGTAACTTAAGGAATCAAAATTCAAATACCGGATATCTTGATAAATGCAGATAAGGGCAGAGATATAAATATCATTAATCATTGAAACTCATCACATTTGCAGAATATGAAGATACATTCAATTCCACAATAAAAATAAAAGCAGCTGCGGCTTGTGTTAACACCCACAAATTAATTTACAAAACGTTACGCCAACAGCACAAGCATCGATCTTACGTTAACATTTCGACTTCGAAAAGTTGACACCTATTTTTTTCGAAGCAAACTTATTTCCAAAATGGCTGTCTAGGGCAGTGTTTTGTATACAGAGAGGGAAAGAAAGAGACAATTTGTTTTATCATAAAAATTTATTAAATAGATATTCGTGTTGTGTTTTTCGTTAAATTAATAAGAATATAATCTTTCTTGTTATGTTTTTAATTAAATAAAACTCGTGTGTGTGTGTTTAATAAGAAGTGTGCGGTTTTATTAAAAAAACAAATTAGCTATGATTAGTACAATGGATAATCGGTCGTATGGTGCGATAGCCAAATCGAATGGCCGTGGTGAATTTGCGACTCCAGGTGGGTTTTTTTTTTATTTTCGTCGTCGCTGAAAAACCACTTTTCTTTTTGATTTTTGTTGTGTTTTTTTCAATGAAAAGTTATTAAAGTTAGAGAAATTCAATGATTTACTATTAAATCAAATGTAAATCAGTACAATTCAGGTGGAAAATACGTGGTTAATTGAAAGGCTACCAATTTAAAAAGAAGCCTTCAAAATAAATGGATAAATTGTAACAACAAAACAAGCCTATATTCGTCATCAGAATTATAGTTAACTGTTTTTGTTTACTACTAACCAACAACAACAAATTGTGTCGATGTCCAAAATTAATAAATCAAACATAATTGTTCCCTTCCGCTTTGTTGGTTATGGTTTTCCAAGTCCAAGTCGATTATTCAATTAAAATTAATAAAGTTTACTGTGACGTCAGTCCTGTATGTAGATTCTTGTTCGCCGCTACGGAGGGAGGAAGCCCATGTCACATAGATTCCTCATTTGAGTTTTCTTTTTTTTTTTCAGAACTCACGCCAGAACAACAGAAGCTTCTAATAGAATTAAAAAGGCGAAAGCAGGAACTTTTACTTGAAATTCAGGTGAGTTTATTTATATATTTTTTTAAGTTTTTATCTAATCATAGCTCTAGAAGCAAGAAGTAGGTGGTGTCGACCTTGTTTTCGAGTGCCCTTCCCTGTCCCCCTTCACATTCACATATTCCGATTGTAAATGCATTGTGTCACAGTGGCTTTTAGTTTTAAGTTTAAATTTAGAACCACTGAGTAGGTCAATGACATTTTATTGGTTTTAGTTTATCGTGGCATGTTGAGCTGATATAAGCGACAAGCGCAAGCTTTGGCACTAGTGCTAGTATGTCACTCCGTCAGTCATCTGAATCTAGACGAAAACCTCTTGTCTGTAGTCTTTGTCCTCTTGAATTTTGGGTCGCCTTATCTGAATTTTGTTTGCGGCTCTTTTGAATTAGAAAAAGAAACAAACAAGAAAGATGAATAATTAGTCATACTGGTATCTGCAAGGTGAGGTGAATAATATCTTCTTTCTGTTGGAGAAGAAAGGTTGATCAACTATTGCAAGAAATAAAGAAAACCCTTCTGGGTTTTCTTTTCATATTCCGAAAGCCGAATCAATAAGCTGACTCTGTTGGTTGATTTTTTCTCCTTTTAATAGTTTTTTTTTTTTTTGGGTCAATGGACTTGAAGTGAAGATTCTGTGTAGTTGCAAAATCGTCAACCGGTGTTTTTAGGCCCAAAGAAATCACAATGTGTTAGGTGCAATGACACAAAAAAAAAAAAAAAAGAAGAACAATAAAGTCACCACAAAGTTATGTCCGGTAGTTGAGTTGGGCGACGTTGTAGGTAGGATTTGGAACACATAATAGGCTAATGGGCTCTGCTTTGTTTTTTCTTTTGTTTTTGTTTTTATTTTTCTTGTCTGGTGCGACGTCGTCGTTGTTGTCTCGTGTGGTAATTTAATTAGGTGGGTAGTTTTATTTTTTGTTTGTTGCTTTTGTGGTGATTTTTTAGTACAGCGGTCGTCAAGTACCTTTGTATGTACATATACATATATAAAACTAACATAAATTATTTATGCATTAAACTGGATTTACATGACTGACAAAATATTATTATTTCTGCCATATTGTAGCTATTTATTTTCTATTAACGTGTTCTATGACGAAAAAATTTTTACCTACATAATTAATATAAAAGATAACAACATATAAATGTAACTTTTTGTCACGCACTTAAAAAAATTAATTAAAATAGATATTCTAAACACTTTTGATGTGAGCACTCAAATAAAGAATTTGTAGATGCATCAATTCTTTTAAACTGAAATGTCACATTCGATTGTTCTTTTAGTGGTAAATACCTTGAGAATTTGATTCTAAATTTAATGCTTAACAAAAATTTATAAAATTTAATCGAAAATTCACACATGAATTTAGTTAATATAAAAATTATGCATAGCATAGAAAGAAGCCTTCCATAGCATTTTACCATTTTATTACTGTATAAAACATTTCGTGGAAATGGTTACACTAATGTGGTAGTAAGAATGCTTACTTATGGGTTGATCTTTTGGTGTCCGAAATTTAAAAAATGGTATGATACTCCTATAAATTCAGGGTACGGGAGTATAACTTCCACTTTTTGAAAGGAAGTCATTCAGACTGTAGGAGTGTCGAGTTTTCTTTCCGAGAGGCGTTTAGCTTCATTATAGTTCAGTCGCTGTCAAGAATAGGAACAGTGGAGAGTGTTCGTCGGGGCCTACTTTGAATAAGACTATGTTTAAAAAAAAGGAATTTAAGTTCTAGAAGGTTAAGAGAACAGCTTTGTATAACTTTTATTTCAGAATAGAATGAAACGGGTTTCTGGACGACCAATTATTATTATTATCTTGTATTAGTTATAAAATAATTCTTAAATTTTTGTTTTTAGTTTTTTAAACCAAAAAAAATGCAATTCATTTTTAATGTTCGTTGGCAGGTTGTAATCCACGGTACATGACAGGAGTTCTGTATATTGCTTAAGTTACATCCTTGTAGTCAAAAGTATTAATTCGATTAAAGGTTGCATTTCATACACATAATGTAGGTTTTGAGAAAAATATTCCGGGAACCTGTTGTAATTGATCTTGAAAATAAAAATAAAAACTTTCAAACAAAGAAGTTTTCTTAAATTAAGCTATTGCAATGGTTCCAACATAAATGCAGTTCTTGTAGAATTACAACACTTGAACAAAGAGCGGACGTTTGAAGTTTGTAAGATATATAAAATTCAGAACCAATTCAGTTCTCGTTCAACAGAACTTTTTACAAAGTCAATGTTATTAATAAAATGAACAGCAGACATACGAGATACGAGTATTGATAGAAAATTATACATATCCAGCCCTACATTAAATTGCTTACTTCTTATAAATTTTTTCACTGCGGTTCAAGATTCTGCAAACTTTTTTTTTAAATAAATCTGATCCCAGTCAAATTTCCGCGCGTAACAGCCCGTGGAAAACCATCTGTATTTGTCACCTCGTTAAAGATAGTACCCTTATCGCATAAAATAAACTCATTTTCGACTTACTAGCTTTAAAAGAAAGAAGTTGATATAGCAATAGAGGACTAGCGAATTGGGGGTAGCTGTATGTTTTTGGACGAAGTATTGTGAAAGCAACGTAGATAATGTCAATTACCGATTTTGTCCAAACGCAATGCACATTGCGTGATGATGCTGTAGTGGAAGAGTGTGACGCTCATTTTCTTGACCACAACTGACCGTTTTTTATAATTTTCACACACAAAAGGGATTATGATTATGATTTTTGTAAACAAAAGGCCAAAAAAGCTATTTTGAATCAATAATTCAACAAGTCCAATAAAAGTTCTAAGTCTGCTACTTGGCTGATTTATTTCAGTAGTATATAGAGTTTGTATTATAAATACCTTCATATAGAATCAATGCCAGGCCACGGGCAAAATCTTCCAACGTTAATGATTACAATTTTAATCTTGGTTGGGTATAGTTCACATTAGATTTTTGTCAAAAAATCTATATAAGATGAACTGAATTTAACGAAAATTCCGTATTGACAAGGTGCTCACAGTCAACTGATGAGTCCATCTGAGATCGCGGGACGAAACGAAAACTTTTGTGGACTAAAGGTCAAAAAAAGCTATTTTGGATTATGATTATCTTTAAATTTTTTTAGCACAGTGCGAGCGTTTTAGGAAAGTGTGACAGCATTTAAGAGGAGATACAGTTGCACATTGGTTTTGAAAAAGAGAGAGGATTATGTATATGAAAGAACTGAAAACCATTGGGAAATGGTACGGGCACTGTCGTGGTACATCCGCGTCGTTTGGAAGCATTCCTTTGGTTTCGATGTCATGAGTGCGAAACTGTGACTCCTCATTCACATGTGCTTCTTTAACTTTGTTGAAAATTCGATAAAAGAATGTTTCCAATTGTTCCATTTAATTTTACTGCCAACGAGAACTTTGGGTCTAAATATGATTGATATTTCTATGTATCCTAGACTTTTGGAATACTTTGCAATTTATTTTTGATTCCACAATCAAAGACTTATACAATTCTCGTGTTTTTGACAAAAATGAAGAGAACATACAATCTTCTACTGTGTCCGAACGGCTAATATTTGAAGTACTTTTCGCGAAGAGAGATAGGTACTCATTTTTAAAATTTGTCATTTCCTCGCAGGGGGCATTAGTCCTAAAAAAAAGTTTTTGCTTTGAAGATGGCGCGGCTGGGAATCGATCGCACTCCTTTGCCCTGATTGCCCAACGCACCTACTATTAGACACCACAGTAAGAAAAGTTTATAGCTTCTAAAAAAATATGTGTTAACCAAAAAATGTTTTCAGTTCATAATTCATTGATCATTGTATCTTAAGCCATAATTTGTTCAAAATTTGTATGAAATTTTTGCTTGAATTCTTGAATGATCATTAAACAAATATCTATATGAAAATCTTGTTAAGTTCGAGACATCATGTTTTGCAAATCGTCCGTAGGAATGTCTACCGATCTTTCACCTTACACGCACTAGTTTTGATATCTATTTAACTTATTCAATATATAAATTCTGTAACAACTGAGATGTATTTAACAATCATAGTTATTGACTGCAACAATAAAGAGGAACGTACAATGTAAAAACGCACATAAAAGCAGAAGTTACATAAACAAATACGTATATGAACTATATAAAAGATTAACCTAGTTATCTATTGACATCTAAACTCGATACAGTTCAGTTAGTTTAAAAACTTAAAGTCTGGCACACACAATCAGTGCATCACATCACAAATTGGATTTTCTCATTTCCTAAATTCGTGCGTGCCAACAATAATGTGAAGCCTTACTCCGAATGGTTAAACTGAAAATACCTTGTCTATGTTCTATTTCAAACACACAATAAAACAGAACAAAAAAAAATAAATATAAACCATTGGAATCTTGATACAATTTTCTCTATCAATGATATAATTTGTTGCAAACTGTGGATTGTAATCTGTAAAACAAATCTAGGAATTTTTCCGGTTGTCATTTAATTTTCGCCTTTTTAATGCTTTGGCAAAACATATATCTTTTCTTATATTTCATGTCCTTAATAGGGTGGATATTTGTTATTGTTCAAATGTGAGTAAACAATTGATTGTAGTAATAGTCCTGGCTGTGTCCCAAAAGCTTTTAACTTGACCATTTCGTGAGTGAAATAAAGAAAAATCAATATAAATTGTCAAAGGAATAGATTATTAGAGGTAAACCAAGAAAAAAAAAATACTAACACGATAGATTTATGTCCAAGCGATTGCGTGACAAAAACTGCAATTACAACTTAAATTTTGTTTGTTGACTTCCTTTGTGTATATTGTCGAAACTTACATGAGGAGGATTTTTTTTCTATTGAATCCATTTTTGTCTTTTGTAGTTGTTTTCCTTTCGGACACAAAACGCTCCCCAATGATGATTTCAAAAAAATAATGACCAGATAATGATGAAATAATTATACTTCCAAATGTAATCAATCAGTAATCACTTATTTTGATTTATTATTTTGTAGTAATGGCATTAAATCAGTTTTATTGAATTCTTTATGCTGATGAATTAATTATTGCAATTTAAAAATATAAGGAATATCTCTATCAACTGGCATATTGTCGATTCATTGTGAAACCTTCAGGTGGACATCGGTTTGAATTCCGAAGGGTGTATATTTCAATGTGCAGTTAACTATATTTGTGCCACCAAATCAGTTCCCTTGGTCTCTTTTATCTGATAACAAGGCAAGGGTTTTTATATTTACTCAAGCTTGGTTTTCAGAAGGTTTCTGTAAAAGGTCTAGGTTGTTTTTTGTTTAGAGTTCCTTCTAGAGTTAAGTACCCTCTGTGACGAGTCGTTCAAAGGTAAACACTTCGATTATGTTGTCAGATATTAAGTGTACGATCCTTTCTAAAGGTAAAGGTTCCATGTTGTTTTTTTTATTTGGAGTTCTTTCCGAAGGTATGTTCTCTCTGTCAAGTCGTTCAAAGGTAAACAATTATCAGATATTAAGGATTAGACCACCCTAAGCTAAGTTAAAAAACTTCCGTTACTAAATATAAAAAATGTCAGAAGTACAAATGCATATGTAATGCATAGTTTTCAACCAAACGAAACCGAATTTAATTCCACCTGCACAATCCTTGACCTTATTTCAAAACGAAAATGAATAACTGCATTACATTTTCTATTCGACCTTTTCTGTTTTCGTTGACATTTTCATCAATGCTTCCCCTTTGTGATTACCATACAACACAACTTCAGATATACCTCTTTATGACTATATTTACACTTAAATACTTAATTCATTTCTAGCTCTCAAATTATATCCCATTAACATAAATTACTTCGAAAAGCTTATTGTTGTTGTTTTCTGTTTTTTTTTTTATTATTTCTTGACCTCTAAACGTGCCAAGCCAAAAATCCAATTTCATCTTTTCTCGCCTCTCAAATTAAAGTCGGAAAGTAGATACTCGTGTGTGCATAATATTACAAAAAAAAAAAAAAAACAGAAGAACATGATAAAGAAAATTCGATTCCCTCATGACGATGACGTGAGAAAGAGAAATGGTTTTGTAATACTATTACCTATCTGTACCCAGCTTCCCACGTCTCATCTTCCATATGTTTTTTTGGCATAGAGGATGAGTATCATGTTTTAAGAAGCTGCAGAGATCCACACCACACATATTAAACAAGGGAATTCCCTTCATGCTTCCTACACTGTCTGTCAAATTCGTATTGATCCACTCTTTTATTTCATGTTATTGTGGGAGGTGGCTGCTGGTGCTGGCTTAAATAATTCTCTTTATTCAGACGCTGCTGGAGAGAAAATGTCATAAAATTTTTAGAGTATTTTTGTTTTTATTTTGGTGTTCTGGCATCTGGTCCTTGTAGTTTCTCTCGTCTTAGGAATCTCATACCACTTTTAGTGTTGCCGATGAGTTGAGATGAGCGAAGTGGAGAGTTATCGAAAAATTCAGCGTTTGACATAATGTATTCCATTGTGTGAATGGAATTAGCTCCGAGTTTAAACAAAACTCAAGACAACACGCAGTGATACCAAGCAGTCATTTTAGGATGTCGAGGTCCACATTCAATGTAAGCTTCTTTCTGATAATTATATTTACAATGCCTCTTCGTCCTTCTTGGTGACTGTAAAATTAATTTTATAAATTTCCGTTCTTCCGTTCGACGCTAACGACAATTTGACGTTTATGAACGGTATGTACTGCAGTTGGGCTAGGTTAGTTCGATCGAAAATCTGACTTTATGAACGCAGATAATGCAGTTCTTAGTTAGGCTGACGATTATGAACTCAACCTATCTCTTGTCATGAAAAGCGCTGCTCTTTAGCCGTTTGGAGTACGCAGAAAATTGTAAATCCCCTCCATTTCTACAAATAGTTGAGAGTTGTAAGTCACTAGGATTAGGCCGTCCTGGCCTCTAAATTTGATAAGAGATATAACTATCTGTAAGTTTTTGCAACATGTGAGACTGATTCGGGCACCAGAGGAGAAGTATAAAGTTGAAGCCATTAAGTAGGAGCTTTTTGATCATATAATTATAATGAAGAAGTGTACAAGTAATGCAGAAGTCGACGGATTTGATAAAAACAGAAAGCTGAAATCAATGTATAGGTAGTCTCACGAGATCATGAAAAAATTCCTCAGACGCAATTAATTAAAATAATAGGGTTTTAAATATTACGCTCCAAACCAGTTCACCGAGTCAGGTCAAAGATGGAATATTACCAAGGTGTGCCCTAAATCCCTAACATCTCAAATCTATCTTGAATATCTAAGTATACAAAATTTGACTTTTTAATTTAATTTCAAATTTATCGTACCTATTCCACCCCACATTGGAAGTTATTAAAATATCGATATATTTGTATGGTTGATTGGCAACGCTGGTATAGTCATCCCATCCATTCAATCTATACACTGCAGTACCAGACACCCCGACACAAAACAATAGAGAAAGCAATTCATAGCCACAAGTAGTAGGAACGTAAACACTATGACTAGAGAGTAAAGTGTAGAGTATACAGCAGAGTATAATGAGACACAGGCACACAGCTCATACAGTGAGTAGAGTACTGAGTACACTAGGAACGGAACTAATATCTATCGACAAAATATATCCACTCAAACAATTTTTTCTTGTGTGTGTGGTGTGTTCCTTGGTTGTCTGTCTGGCTCTGGTTGTGGCGTGGGGCTCTGGCAAAAAACAATCATCACACTGCTTCTCAGTTTAGTGTGTAAAGTCAGCAGAGAACTAAGTCGAGGCTCCTGACTACTTGCTGCCAATGTGTCGTAACGGACGGTGTCGGTGTTTCGCATTGGCTTGCTAGAGGAATTTTTCCACAAATATTAAAAAAATATAAATCTTTGCTTATCGAATGCTGTGCTGCTGGTCGTATTGATAACAAAAAAAAACCGCAAACAAAATATATTTAATGGTTTTGCCATATACTTTGCGCAACTTTCAGTGTTTTTTTCTTTGTTTTCAATTTTTGTATTTTTTAGTGGCGTTAAAGTTTGCCGCAGTCGTAGTGAACTATCAGACACAGTTAAATAGGATCTAATCGCGCAACGTTGGCTTGATTTGATTTGTGACTCTGATTTAGCAAGGCCATCAACAATAACCTAAAAGCCAGAACCAGCTGGTCTGGTTCTAATAATCTATTTAGTTGTCGTCGATTGCGATTTAACAATCATCAAATTTATATTTACGTAATGAGAATTTGTGTTTTTTTTTTGAATGGTTGTGTGAAAATCTTTGACTTTAAAAATCCTCTCCATTTGAATGGTGGTTGAAACCTTTGTTTGTTTTTTTTTTTTTATATTGGTTCTTACTTTTGTTGTCTCGCAACATTTTCAAGTGTAGTATCGGGGTGTAACGCAGCTCTCCAAAGTGCCAAACATAAAAAGAATTTATATATTCACTTCATTAAAATTGCATTGAGGCTAATAAAAAGCACATCGTAGTAGTTAAATGACATACAACCTGGTTCGTGGTCCCATTTGGTGCATAAAACGCGGATAATACGATACATTCTATAAAACAAAATCGAGGAGTGGAGAGTGTCAATTTGAATAAAAGTACAAACATAAAAATACCAACAACAGCAAATGCAAAATAGGTAACCATCATTTACCTACCTTCCCTTTATGTTTGTTTCTCTTTTTCTCTCTGTTATAAGTGTCGACTATCAAGTTGTATTTTGTGTGTTGTTTGAAAATTGCCTTTTTTATTAAAAAAAAAAAACAATAAATAAACGTTTGTTGTAGTCGGTCGGTCGGTCGTCCTCGTCGACGTTGACGTTGCCATTTCGCCGTAAATTATCATCTGTGGGTAGAATTATTTATTTAAACAACAAAAACTAAAATGAAAAAAAAATGCAATTGAGAGAGCAAATAAAATAAAATAAAATAAAAACAACTCTCCGAATGTAAAGAATCGAAAAGAAGATTTTAAAATGCAAAAAGTGATTCCAAGCCTTACCAAGTGATATCGCATCGCAATTCACATCACACATCCATCCATCCATCGATTCTTTAATGTGCTGATGTCGGTCGGTTCGGTCGGTGATTTGTACAATTTTCGATTTCTTTTTTTTTTTTTTGTTTAAGCTATTGTTGTTGCTGTTTTCTTTCAACAATAGCATTTAAATGTCATTTTGGACTATTTTTTTTAACTGACATTTTGAAATTCTTGAATAAGGTGTACAAGCAGTTTGGTAGGATTTGTTATTTTATTTAGTTGTGTATTTGTACATTGAAGACCGGATGAATGGTGCAAATTGCAAATGAATAAAGAATAGAAAATCTTTTATAAATTATAAATTCAATTGATGAAATGTTTTCATATTTGAACGGATGTTTGCACCTACGACGTGGTATGTTAGGCTTTATGAAGTAGAGTGGCGCTTATCATTTATTCATTGAGAAGTTATACACGTCTATAGTATTCATCGTAATTATTATACAACTTAACATTCCACATCTTCTTCGATTGATTGATCAATATCAAACACTTCAACTTATCTCAACTTCTCTGGAATGATTTTGGATTTTTCATTTCAATTGAAAAGAATGTATTTAATTATTTATTTCTAAGAATTTAATAATTAAAATCAAATTATACTTATTCGATCTTCTCTGTACAGACATACAACTTCTGAATCAAAAATTCCATTATGCATAGCAACAATAAATACCACAAATACGCTAAAGTAAACTACCTATAGTATAAAAACAAAACAAAAAATAAAATTACAATTAAACCCGTTGGTGCTTTGATGACAAATGTTTTTCTTATGACGAATAATGAGCGCGTTGCTGGTACTGGGGCTTCCTGTTTTTTTTTTTTTTTTTTGTATATACGGGAAAAACGATGTTGTCTTTAAAGCAAATCGAAAAGTGAATATTTTTTTACATTTTTATTATTTTCTTAGAGTTGTGAGTAATTTCAAAGTTCCATTCTCTTAATTGTCATTAATTAATAATTCTAGTGTCGAAAGGGCGGAAATACGATTAACATTAAAGGTCGTTATTTTTGCGTTTTCTTATAAAGTTATTACAGTCAGCGTCAAAAAGATGGTTATATTGAATTATTTTGAGAAATATTATTCCCAAATCGTAATTGTTTGCACCTGGGCTCAAGTAATCTACTTAACCAGGAGTCGTTCCAATCTGCAGCCTAACGTCCCCAATTTTGTCGTCCGCCTTGGTTTCCCGATCTTTTGACTTTGAAGTCTACGGGATGCACTGTCAGTTATTATTGCATCTTTTTTGACAGGCCTATACAAAAAGGACCACAAATCATGTGAATGACGTTTGGCTTATTAAGGTCGTTGTGTGCTTCTGCAGCAGGATCGGAATTATGATTGATTTGAACACCATTTCTCTGGTTCTTCTCGATAATGGACTATTTCTTTATTGCTTATGTAGACCAAATTTATTTAATTAAAACAATGTATTGGCGCGATAATGGTGAAAAACCAGGCCTAGTGACTTACACCTGCCGTCCTCTAATTTACATAAGCGATTTATATAGTGCCCTCAGATCCTAAAGTAGATTGCACATCTGCTCCGTAATTGGAGTTATAAACAGACACTGTCTCATAAGCAACCACTCAACGAGGCTTGGCTTTTATTCAAACATTTTTTGCAGAAGCTGTATGAACGAGAAAGAGATAGAATCAGTTCCTCATCTTCTATGTACAGACCCTGCTCTATCCCACAGACATAGGCTTTATCTTGAGAGTTTTTCTGCGAGGAACTTAGTGATCTAATTAAAAGAGTAGAGAGAACATCTCTAGATTCAGCTGCGATGGTGGCAACCACCTCCTAAGCCTAAGCCAACCCATATAGTGCCCTAATCATTTTATTATATCAAATTTTTTTTATAAAAATCCACAATAGATGTTTTTGTGATGTTAGTCAGCAGGAATGGTAGGAACTTTCAATTTTCTGCAGGACCCGAATGGATGAAAAGCGCTCGTTCAAGTTTTTTTTTGACACTTCCTCGCAAAAAACTGTATCGCTGCAAAAAAACCTTTGAGGTGAAACAGGCTAAATTCGAAATCAGACTTTGACGTGATAGTCCTAGTCCTAGGCACTTATGCCGCGTCTAGCAAGAGTGATTCTGCGGTTTGATTTCTACACTCATGTGCACTACTACACCAGCGGACAGGAAGACTTACTCCTTGACTTATCTGAAATGTAAAGTACATATTAATTGTTACCTTCTGAGCTTCCGGAGGGAGTTAACTTTTGTTGATGAAATGATATAGCTACTTCGACTTGTCATCGTTTAAAACTTGACTTCATGGTAGTGAAAGCACTGTTTTATCATTTCAATTTCGTTGCGAGGAAGTTTCTTAGTTAGTGCCTAATGCTTACATATGCGTACATCTTTTACTTAAAAAAACAATGTTTAATGAACCCCATGCCAGTGTGTCGAAGATTTTGCTAGAATTCATTTTAATTTATAACGTAGCAGTGAACATTCTCAGGAGTCATTAAGTCTGTTTAGGAGGGATACCGAAACTGAATGAAACACGATATGGTTCCTTTCCACTCAAATTATCATAATGGATTTTCTAATAAATGAACAAGTACTGGGTGTCTGTAGATATTGAATGTGTAGGTCTTCCCCAGGATAAGTTTTGAGTGTGAAAATAAAGTTGTTGGTGGGCCGTTTATAGGTCTGAAGCAAACGGCTTGGGAAGCTCACTAAAACACTGGATAGGATCTTATAGCCTATGTTTAAAAATCTAATACCGCTTTTGTTTGGCGAAAATTAAGGGTTTTTCTTATTTTGAAGATCAGGTAAATGTAATTCAATTAACATTCGTACTTCCTCACATCATTTTTACAGATTTGTTGCTGTATGCTACTTACAAAAGCTGTTTTTTTAAAAGCAGTTCTGTTTGTAGTTTCATCAGCGTCAGCTGCTTTTGTTTGCTTTTACCCTAGCAAAACGAGGCCTAATCTTATCTTAATTTATTTTATATGTAGGAATTTTTGATTGTCATCCATATTGACAGATACTGATTATTTATTGGCCGGGTCTTGATTCTCCACGTGTTTAGCATCAACTGCGAGTCCACGTTGTTTATACATAACACTATCTCTACCACATTTAAAGTGGCTCGCGAATCTTAATGTTGATTGTGAATTTCCTTGAATTTCTGAACAAGGATTTCTAATCCTTTCTTGAACGATCATGGATCTAGTCATACGCTCTTATTTTCTTTGGGAGGCACCTTTTGGCTTTGTTTGACCGAGTGCATTGGAAATCGTATCTGAGGGCTTTCTTATAAGTACTTTTTCTAATGAAGTTTTTATTGTCGTAGAATTTCTTGAGAAATAAAGGGACTTGGTATTGGCTGCAGGGGTCACTTTCAAATCATATTCGTCCAATGTTAAATTTCCTCCCCTTAGCTGTTGATCGCTTAAGATCTTTTTTGAATTTATCAAAAAATCAATTAATATCGTTGTCCTACTAAAAATGTTGTCTTCCTCAATTTTTTTTTTTTTTTTTTATAATTTACTCGCGCTCAAGGGATTATTATTACCCTTTAAATGTTTCAACACAGCGCGGGCGTGAAGTTACGGAAGAGAAAGAAGGATAGGAAAGATGTGTGGCATGATGTTGAGACTGAAGGTGGTTGTCTCAGATTTTAAATTGTTACTATATAGATTAACCGTTCTAATGGAAATGTTTGCGTTCAAATTGATTAACATTTTCTTAAATTTCATTGTTCAAACATATGTTTTTAAACTAATTTGGTACTTTACAGTGACTGTACATTTTCTTCCGATATCGACTGTATGTAGTAAATGTCAATTGGATTTTGTATACATTTGTAGTAACAACTAAAAGTCTGTTTTAAAGTGCATAATGGCAGTTAAATGGAATTACATATACAAAAGAAAAGAACGTAGCATATTGTGGATGTCTATTATACTGTATTGTTTTTGTAGGTGTGTCTGACATTTTTTTTTGTGTTTCGTTTTTTTATTTTTGTAGAATTTCGTGGTAGACTTTGGAAATACAAGAAGATATGTACAGTATTGAAATAATGCGTATATAAAATCTCATGCAGACAATTCTATTCTTACTCTTACTCATTACAAAGTCAAGAGAGGTTCCATTTTA
The DNA here is from genome assembly GCA_963931855.1 of Philhelius festivus. Lineage (NCBI taxonomy): Eukaryota > Metazoa > Arthropoda > Insecta > Diptera > Syrphidae > Philhelius > Philhelius festivus. Next base: position 8,867,662 of record OZ007557.1, read on the forward strand.
TTTTTCGTGATAGGCATACGTAATTTAGATACGCGATGGTTTGCATATATTTTTGTTGAAATTCTTTGCTTGATTTTTCGATAGAAGGGGGATGGTATGAATTTTGTCTTATATTCTTATCTTTAAATGACAAACTTAAGGAATCTCAATGGAATAGAAGTAAGTAGTTATCCATTGAGAGTGATATTTCTTGACATTTGAGTTAAGCTATTAGAAACACGAACAGCAACAACAAAGAAAGAAGAAGAAAAACTGATGGTGTATTTAATGTTCATACTCTATAACATCCATACATAATACAGAAAATATTACATACAAGGTTACAGGGTGTCTCGGAAACAACGACGATCATTTTTTCGATGTTGAACACCCAATTAATGAAAAGCAAAAAATAGTTAACTCGAGATTATTTCAAAAGGATTATCTGAAAGATATTATCAATTTCTTGAAATATTAAAAAAAAGCGAGTCGTATTCGATAGACTAGGATTTTCGATTTACGGAAGGAAAGGTCTTTGTTAATGGTTGTGTAGCTCTTACCACAACCAGTAAACTGTTAAACAGTTAATGTTTTGACCAATGAACTTTCCTTTCTAAAGCATTTCCATCAAACAGGGACTTGGATTGGATGTTTTGGCTTTTAGCTCATTATCCACATTATTGTTTTTTTATAATTTGCACACACTGAAGGTGTTATGACTGGTGCAGGGTTGCAAAAGCAGATATTTTGAAAGCTTCTGTATCACAATGAGGGCGAAAAATAGAGTACGTCCGAAGTTAGGCTCAAGGTTAAGCTGATGGGCATTTTCAGCTAGACGAGTATTACGGCAGAATTGGTTGAGGAGAGGAAAGCAACTGGCTCTTTCAATTGAACATTGTTGATAAAAAAAAGTGACAAAACAGGGAACAGTGACAGGATGCGATACGACGGTGTTTAAGAGAAACAAAAGTTTCCTTTGGTTGAAATGGCCTTCTTTACATTTTGAAATATACTCGTATGTGCAGTGTAAAATGTTGTAAATCCATATTTAAAAAAAAATTTAAGTTTTTAATTCATAGAATTTTTGAAATGCAGAATTTCGAAATTCGAATTAAAATATGAATCGAATGAAAGTTACCTGACAATGCAGGAATCGAAAATTTATCTTCATATCTCAAAACACCCTGTATATTCAACCTCAATAATCATAGACTGTTACAGGTCAATGATAAGCGTCTCCACAATACCATTCATAATTATGTGAGCTATTTCTCCATGTTTATTGCTGACACAGTTGACTAGTTTTTTTTTATTTTATTTTGTTAATGGGGGGTTATGTTAGCACAACTTTTGCGCTAAGAAGAAACAAAACATTCTAAGTCAATAAAAATAGAATTCTATTTAGGTACTTGACAATTATTGACACAAACCTTGCTGACAACTATTACATTTGTAGTACAAAGAATTGATACAATATGACTTTAAATAGGTAAAATATGTAGATACAACCGACCTTTTGGTTTTGATTTCAGATATCTTGCATAGAAATATAATCTAGTTTTTAACCAGGGTCAGAGGTTTATTTTAATACAAACAAGTACGGAGTAGGGATAACTTAGTTAAATTCTCTAGGGACTAGCCGGTGAAATAATCTTCAGCCTCGAGAGACAAATAAAAAAAAATATTGTGGTTGGGTCTTAATTAAATTTTATTAGTTAACATTCTTTTGTTTTGCTATTTTTCCTCCACAATTTTCACCTCTCAATCTTATTTTCTGTAGAGCTAGTAAAGTTAGGATTTTGGTAGACATTTGGTAACTTTAAAATTTGTCTTTACTTTTTCATAATCTTGAAAGGTCTGTGAACAATTTATATGTATTATTTATCAGCTTTTCCCAAAGCTCGCCGACAAGTTAACAAAGTCCTTAGAAAGTTGTGCATTTGTTTCTAAAACAAAACTTCCTAGTGTCATAGCCTTTCTTAGTTGGAAACAAATATATTTATGGGTGCAAAATAGACATACACGAATAAAGCACAAATTTCCCGAACTCTAAACTGCCTTCTAAATTTAAATATTCACAAATTTTATATCTTTTACCGTTGAAATGTTGGAAAATATCTTGAACTTTGTCATTGCCTTTGTTCATGAAATTCACAAAGAAAAAAAAAACAAAAAGAAACTTTTAAACTCCCTCGAAAAACAAAAACTTCATATTAAAGAGGATTAAAAGTATTGCCTTACAGTATGCGCATAATAATTATTACGGCAACTCCTCCTTTGCCACCCTTTGTTGTATCCCCTGACATTTTAAAAGCATTCCAGACAGAAGTATACATAATAAAAAAAAAAGATTAATTAATCGACGTCGCCGTTGTTGTTGCTTGCATGCAGCTCTCCTAGTTGCAATTAGTTCCGAAAAGGGTCAAGAGCTCTTTCATGCATCAGCCTTCGAATGCTCTAGGGTTCTCTGTTTCAAAGCGTGAATTTAGAAGAAACAAAAAAAAAAAAACAACGAACAAACAAAGTACAATATTCCAAAACGCAATTAACTTTTGCAAAAAACTGTTAATAATTATGACAACTTGAAGTTTTGTGTTGTAAGAAGCATGCGATAAGGGAGTGAGACACGACTAGAATGAGTAGGAGGGTAGAGAGTTGCTATTGCTGCTGCTGATGATGATGATGCTTATACAATAATTCCTAGACATTGTACTTTTGTTTAGTTTGATGGCTGGAACTTAATTCAACAGATAACACTTGCAGCACGATAAAGAGGTTACATTTTAATCTGCCCCATTAGCCAGCCGTCTATGGGGGGAATTTTTGTTTGTACTTTTAAAGCTGGTGACAAAATTATAAGTGCCGGATTAGGTATAAGACTTAAAGACAACTGGTACTGGCAATAGTCCTCTCATCTCCTCGGGCGCCGATTGTTTGTGAACAAATTTATAACTGAACAATGTTTTGTTTTATAAAAAAAATGCCTCATCTCTCTATCTTAAAGGCTATCTAATACAAAATTCGAGTGAAAATAAAATTTTCACACAAAATTATTAGCGTGAAATGTTTAACTGTATACAATTTAAAGCTGTTTTAAATAAAGCAAAGCTAACTAATTGTCAAATATAAAAACATTTTTCACACTGCGTCAGATTTTTCCCCTACTCCTATCCCATGATAAAAAAATAAAAAATTGTTAGGGCACTAAAAGATTGTGGAACGGGTTAAGTTTTCATTTCACCTTAACGTCTAGTACATAACTTGAATGGAAATGAATTTTTCATACGGAATCTTTGGAATGAAATTTTGGACTTGACATTTCACGTCGGTTAACAAAAAATATGCCAAATGTAAATTTTTCTCCACTGTATGACATTTTTCCGTAATTATTGCATACCCAAATAATTCAAAATATCGTCATTGAAACTTTGTGGAATGCATGAATTTTTCATTTCACTCCTCGTGAATACGTTCGAAACTTTTTATGTGTCATATTTGTGATAAAACTAGAAGCGAAAAAGATGACATAATGTAAAAAGAATTGCTCTTTGCATTCAAATTGTTGTGTTTACAAATAGAACCTGTGAAATATGAATTTGAATTTTTCACGACAAATATTTTTCTATCAAATTAAATTGAATTAAATTTGGTGGAGCAAAGTCTCGAAGAACTGGACCATTACTGTGTGCGTAGTACAATCATTATTTCATAGTTGCCCGAACAGTGACTTGAAAAACTGATGTGTTCCACAAATTAGTAAACATAAATCGAACACGTTCCACAATCTTTTAAATGCAGATCAGAGGGGAAAAAAACGTATTGTGAATATGTTTGGCATTTCATAGTCAAATTTAAGCTGCGGAATATAAAACTGAACGCCTTTTATTTCACCTCATGAAAATTATTAATTCCACAATTCCAATTTTTCGACTCGAGGACAAGTATACACAAAAGCCAACACTGGAAAACATGATACAGCCTAAATTTGCATTGTTCACTCTAGAGTTTTCTGATTTAATTTTCAATTGTTATAAGTTCAAGGTCTTAAGATGAAGACCAAAATTTTCTGCGAAATTTAAGTGAATATGTGGTGTCGCCTATACAGTATACACGCCCCATTTAGGTCCTGGTTCTTCTAAAGAGTGATAATACTCTGTTCAAAATGTATTTAATAGCTCCATTCCGTGTTTACAAACAAGCAGGCTTAACCTGGAATTCACCATATAAGAATTTGTGTAAATGACTAATTTTTTTCGTGTCACATGATAGCATTCTCTTCCTTAAAAAGTAGGACGCGTCGCCACAAAAAAAAAATAAAAAAATAGTGATTGTGAAATTCTATATATACATGAGTGGCAACGTGAACAGCTGGAGTGTGCTAGGGGCTTTAAGTTAAGTGCAATCACCAAAGACAACAACAAAAAAGGGAAAGCGTTGGCATTTCGACAGAAATAACAAAAAAAAAATGTATAAATGTAAATCTACCTCATACCTACTATGTAAATATAAATATACCTTTAAAGTGCGGTGAACTTTAAATGCACATACATATGTATGTATGTATGCAGAAGAAGTGTATTTGCGATGTGTCATACTTTGTGCAACAACAATAAAATGAGGGGTCATAATAATGGGAATAAATTGAAAGGTGAATGCGTGCTCAGCGGAGCAAACCTAAGCAAAAATAGTGAAGTGTTAAATTTCTTGGATACCTATCCATTAATGTATTGCCGTTGTAGAATTCTCATTCAAAAGGAGTAGTAAAGGTATTGTTGTTCAGTTTTAGTCTCGAACCGACAGGTATAATGGATTTGTTTATTTCTTCTAACTCAAAGCAAAGATTTATAGCAGTTCCTTTGTACATAAGCTTTAAACTAGTTTTCTAATAATTCCAAAAAATTGTATGTACTAAAAGTAATCAAAAGAAAATAATATCTGGGTTTTGATATACATATACTGAGACTTGCTCTGTCTGTGGGCCCCACTGCTTTTACGCGCGTAAATTTGTAGCGTTTCTAAAGAAAACTCCTCATAAATTAACCCTCTGTTCAGTCTTTCTTTCACCAATCCACATCTTTTCCTTGATTCTACTTCTCGGGGTCAGTAAGCATCAGCTGTTCACGTTGTCTTGGTATTTGCAGTAAATCACTTACCTTTATCACCAATAAAAAAAGTATTGGTAACAAGATACAGCCTTGCTTAGCTCCAATGTCTATGAATGTTTCAGTCTCAAAATATAAGTCTAATCGCTACTCGCATAAAAATCGACATGTCCTTATACGCATAGCGAATGTTTATAAAGTAAGCCGGCCGGTCATTATCTTTTGAGAAAAATACCTCCTGAGTGCAACTTCCTGTTTGCAGATTTGCAGATCATGACATTTAAAACCCATGAAACTACGGGAAGTATATTCAAAGCACTTTTTATGTTAAATTATGACTCGCAAGGTGTCGATATGATCGACGGAGAAAGATTCAAAAGGAACTTCAGCTTCTTTGGGATACAGAGTGTCTTCGAGATAATCTTTAATCTCTCGAGATACAAGGTCTTTTTATGAGTTCCCTTGAAGTTTTTGGCGCTGCTCACTGTAAATGCCCTGAAGTGCTTTCGTCTTTTTGATCTTTGCTGCTTTCGTTGTGAGTGCACCACTACGTGAATTCGGGGATTTATGTGCTATCCGCTGTAAAATCAGAAAGTGTTCCTTCCACTTTCTGAGCTTGTCGTCTCCAAACATTAGTAAATACCTATCTGAATATTTTACCGAGTGCTGTTTGGAGCTTTAAACAGCTTTCTCCTTGTTACAAAACAGCTTTTTAGCCTTTAGTCTGCAAAAATTAAGGTTTCGTTTGATATAGTTGATATAGTTCACATTTAATTTTTGGCAAAAAATCGATGTAAGTTGAACTGAATTTAACAAAAATTGCACAATGACAAGGTTCTAATTGGTTATCTGATGAGTCCGTAAAAGATTGTCGGAAGGAAATGAAAAATTTTTGTTGACTAAAGGCAAAACAAAAATGCTATTCGGAATCAATAATTCAACCAGTCCAATAATTAAATAGTTCCAAGTCTTCTACTTGGCTGATTTACTTCAGTAGTATATAGTGTTTGTATTATAAAATCCTTAAAATAGAAGCTGTCACCTTGCTGATCCTGAAGAGAGTCTTCTTATTGTGCAAGATTTCGGCTCCTACCGCTTTCGTAAACTCTGATGTAACTAATTTAACTTGGAACATCTGCATTGGATACGTAGACGTATTAGGCACTAGATCAATTATCTCTAGTCGTGAAGTCTTGTGCTTAAGCATTGTATCTGCTGAAGTCTTGTGCTTAAACATTGTATTTCCTTTAGAAAATTGGTTGGCGTTACAGAAATCAACATTCCGTTTACCATTTTCGTTGCGATTGAAACTACCTACCTGGGCAGTCATATCTCCCAATTGTAGTGTTACCAGGTAAAGGACTTTAACAAAAATATTGCATACTTTTAACTTCAGGTTTTTTGTAAACATACATATTTTTATCATTCGGAATCTTGGAAATAAATTTTCTTATAGGTTTTGAAATCGTGCTGTTAAAAGTATTCAATTGGTCAAACTGATTAAAAATAAACCTAAATAATTTCAATATTTTGAATGGAGAAATTGATTGAAGATGTTTTAAAAATTAAAACGAAGTTAACGACTTCAGAATGAAAATATTGCATATTTTAAATTTCATTTTTTTTTTTAAATTTCATTTTTCTAATATCGGTTATAACTGATTCTTAATTCAAAACATTCTAAATGAATTTCTTAGTTTGTTTTCGGAACTTATGACTGTTTTGTATAATAAAAAATGACTTCAACACTTCTTTCAAGTGACTTCAATCTATTACTACTACTTAATTAATGCCTAATGATTTTAATATGTTAAATTTAAAACGGATGAAAACTGTTTTTTTTTTTTTCACTTTAATGAAAACTAACTAAACGACTTCAATAACAAAAACTTTCAAAAATATTGCAATCTTTTTACTTCAGTTTTTTTTTATATCTTTAATCATTAAACTGGTAATTTAAAAACTTAAAAATATATTGGTAATTTGTTTAGAAATTTAAGACTTTTTGAAGTTTATTTCTTGTAAAACAAGACTTTTTCCAACTTCAATTGACGTCTGTATCTACTCAAATGATAATTCACTTTTCAAATCTCTCTTAGAACATGATTTGAAATACAACAATCCAAACAAAAAAAAAACTATAATTAGATCTTTGTTTATAGTTTCGAAAATTCTTCCTGTAAAATTCTTGGCTAATTTAATGCCCTAAAGAACATTTTTATCAGGTATATTTGCATGCCTTCATTTTTAGCTAATGCGAATGAAATATTAAAACAAACATCTATTTTTATTCTTCATGTAAATTATATTCGAAAGATAAAATTTGGGAAAAGAAATATTTATAGCAAACTACGCAAACACACACACAATACATACATTAACTCTACATTAATGTGCTTTCCTAGACACCCCTTAGTTAAATTATGTATGTATATAATTCCCAGGGCTAGAAAATAGTATTAAATTTTTTTTGTCCGTATCTTCTTTTGTGCGTTAAGTATTTGAATCACACTTCAAAAAATCAGTCCACATTCCTAGTGCTCGTTATCTTAATACGTCTTGGCGCGGCATAGAGGATACAAAATATCCCTTAGCATGAGCATTTAGGTTGAATAAAAATGCCTTAGCTCTTGCCTTAAGATATTTTATTTATTCAACTCACTATTCCCTCATTGAATAGATAGGATTTTTAACAGGAGGATATAAAAGTAGAAAACATCACACGGATGTGCGCACCGCGCCACCGATCGTTTTATCTAAATCCAAAAAGTGGTTACTATAAATATATATAATGTGTAAATTTGTGAGGTCAATGGAGTTGTAAATTCTTTGAGTACACTTTTTCAAATACCTATTCAAATCTCGTCGTACACCCACCCTACCTCAGCTCACCAAACTAATGTACCAACCAGCTAGTCCATATACGACGAGTTTGCATGTTAGGAAAGGGCGGGGGGAGGGGTATAGGTATCTTTAGATAAAGTAGTCCAATATACACAACGAGACCACTTTATAAATTGATGCAGTAAATTACAACAGTTTAGAATAAGATTTCCCTCCCCTTTTTCTCCCATGAAGATTCAAATAAAAAGTGACTGACAAATAATAACAGTCGAACTTCTCTATTTCGAAATGAAATTAGGGATTTAATTAAAAAGTTGTTTGAGAGTTTTTGGGTTTTTCTTTTTGATTAACAAAATGTTTAGAAAGTTGGAGTTTTTTTTTTGCTTATACAGGGTGATTGGCATAAGGTGTGACAAAAAGCTAGGGCGTGTAGGTTGGACTTAGACAAGAAAAAAATCGTATGGGAGGGGGGGGTCTATTTCCCCCCGTTTAGGCGGGAGGGGCAATTTAAGAAAAAAATCACTTAAAACAGAAAAAAAATTATTAAAAAATAACGGTGATACCTACAGAGTAATGCTATAGCATTTTGAAAAGCCAGAAATACATTCTTTAATTTTGTTTTTAAATAAAGTTGTTCGAGTGAATAGTTTTTGAAAAATTAATTTTCAAAATCAAAATTTTGAAAAAAAAAATGAAAAAATTTTTTTTAAACAATTTTTTTTCAAAATTTTACGTAATTAAGTATTATTTTTGTATTCAATATTCAATGCTCTCATTAATTTTTGATCAAACACAAAAAACCGGATGTCAAAATGTTTTGTAGTTTTTGCGAAAATCAAAAATAACAAAAACTACTTTTGTTCTAAGAAAAGCCTTTTATTTTAGTTTTTATACGTCTTTGGATTCTTACGTGAATTTACGATTGAAAGGATTAACTTTCTTTTTACTATTCTTTTAATTATCGTCTTATAAGCATACAATAATGTGACAAAGTACTGGATTAACCATATTTCACACATTTTTTCATTGAGAACACCTGCGTGAGAGCATTGGTTTAAAATTGACCTGCCACTTTTTTATTATGGTGGGGTCGGCTTGGCTTAGGTGCATTTACGAAAGAAAGGATTAACTTTAAATAAACAGTAATTATGTATTTTATCTAAATATGCATGTATTTATTATTTAAATTGATTTCAAGATTCAGGAACATTTTTGTTCTTATTTCGCAATTGCATTTTTCTGTCACTAGTTAGGGCGTGTAACGCTGCATTATTTAAAAAACATTCGCAGATCAATATTAATCCAATGCTCTCACGCAGGTGTTCTCAATGAAAAAATGTGTTATTGTATGCTTATAAGACTGATAATAAAAAAATTTTACAAAAAAAGTTAATCCTTTCTTTCGTAAATGCACCTAAGCCAAGCCGACCCCACCATAATAAAAAAGTGGCAGGTCAATTTTAAACCAATACTCTCACGCAGGTGTTCTCAATGAAAAAATGTGTGAAATATGGTTAATCCAGTACTTTGTCACATTATTGTATGCTTATAAGACGATAATTAAAAGAATAGTAAAAAGAAAGTTAATCCTTTCAATCGTAAATTCACGTAAGAATCCAAAGACGTATAAAAACTAAAATAAAAGGCTTTTCTTAGAACAAAAGTAGTTTTTGTTATTTTTGATTTTCTCAAAAACTACAAAACATTTTGACATCCGGTTTTTTGTGTTTGATCAAAAATTAAAAAGAGCATTGAATATTGAATAAAAAAATAATACTTAATTACGTAAAATTTTGAAAAAAAATTGTTTAAAAAAAAAAATTTAATTTTTTTTTTTAAAATTTTGATTTTGAAACTTAATTTTTCAAAAACTATTCACTCGAACAACTTTATTTAAAAACAAAATTAAAGAATGTATTTCTGGCTTTTCAAAATGCTATAGCATTACTCTGTAGGTATCACCGTTATTTTTTAATAATTTTTTTTCTGTTTTAAGTGATTTTTTTCTTAAATTGCCCCTCCCGCCTAAACGGGGGGAAATAGACCCCCCCCTCCCATACGATTTTTTTCTTGTCTAAGTCCAACCTACACGCCCTAGCTTTTTGTCACACCTTATGCCAATCACCCTGTATATGTATATAGTCTTAGAAAATTGCCCATAATATTTAACAATCATAGTGGAGCTTAAATATTAAATTCATTCTCTATTAATTTTGAAGCAAAATAAATTTTTAAAAATACCAAAACAACTAAACTACATATGTAGTTAATCAGTACTCTGCGTACCTATTTATTTTCCTTCAAAATTAAAGTAATATTCATGTTCAGCTTGAAAAGTGTTCAGCAGTTGATTTGAGAATTGAAAGGGACTACTTTTATTTTGATTTAAAATACTGTTTGTGCCAAGTGTCACTCAAAAATCTTAAATCGCACAACACAATTTTTTAGATTTTGTAGAGATTTTTAATACATCGATATCGTACAGTCATCCATGCAAAGAATTTGACAGTTAAAGACTTAAGCTTTATTTTGACATCTATGCTGTATATATTTTTCGTTTTTTAATAGGCGTTTTTCTTTTCAAGCTCAGAGCAGGGAACTGAGCTGTCAAAAAAAAATCTTTAGCTCCTTTTTAGCTGAGACACATCAGAGCACTCAGGTTGTGTTTCTTTTTTCAATCAGAGATAGCTCCGAGAGTGTTCTATGAGCTCAGAATAAAATGACCGAGTAGATGGAGTAAAAGCTGAGCGCGGCTAACTTCATATTTTTTTTCTGATATGAGGGCGATGAAAAAAAAACAAATAGAAATGGAAATCGATTCTTTTGACAGTTCAGTGATTTTCATAACACACTTTTATTCAAAGCGTACTCGACATGTTCAAGCTGTGCTCAGTGCTTGATGTATTCTTCATTTTCCGGCATAATTAAAAAAGCATTTTCTGTTATCTTAGAGGATTTATACCTTTTGTCTGATGGAATTTGACAGAATATGATTTGACAGATGGAAGACGAACTACTATGTATATTTTGACGTATAGAGAGTACTAAGTGCGCACAGTCTTTGAAATCCGAAAGAAACATCGAGTTAGATGAATGTTTGCGTATGATAAATTGACGAAATCTGTTCTATTTTTAATGAATACTTTGCAAAATTGAATCTTCTATATAATCTCAGTAAATTCTTCATTAGTTGAAGTGGAATAGATTTAATTTTATTCTCTCTTCTGGTAGGAGTTCTGAAGACGAGTTTTTAAAACTTAAAAAAAAAAATAAAAATGCTCACACTGTGTCTCTGGCATATTAAGGGTATACAAACCCCTTGAGTGTGCGAAGATTAAAAAAAAAAAAAAAAAAAAAAAAAAATAAATATAAAAATTAAGTGATGTCATATGAAAGTATATTATGATTCTAGAGAAAAATTCCAAATCAAAAGCCTTCGACTAAGAGTACTTTGAATGTAATTCGTTCACAATTCTTCTCTATCTCTCTCCAGCCCATTTATGTATGAATTATAAAAGATATTTCATTGATGACACATGTTTAAATAAAACTAGAAAAAAAAAACAAAAACGAACGGCGTGCTCCCTTCTATAGATAGAAGAAAGATACTCTTGTCGGATAAAATTTGTAACACTTGCACAAGCGTTATGCTTGAAATTTATGCGATCATGTTGAACGGCACCACCATCAGCTTCTTCTTCTGGTTCTGGCAAAATGTGGTCGTTCGAATGCTGTCAACTATGATGCTGGGCAAAAAAAATAAAAGATGACAAATCTTTTGAATCTTTTGAGATTCTTAATTGGATGTCAAAGAAAAAATAAATAAAAGGGAATAATGGGAAATGCTTGGGGTGATTTCTTTTCTGATCTCTGAACTGCATAATTTGTTTATTATAAGTGTTTCTTTTTTTATATTCAATTTCGATGACAACTTAAATTGACAACTAGATGGCTGCACATAATTTATTGGAAAATTAGTAATATCTATAGGCGTAGAACGAAAGTTTTAAATGAAATTCATAAATTTAAAAAAATATATGCACAGACCATTATATTCCAAAATGTTGTTAATTCCCTTTTCTTATCAATTCTAAAATTCTACAAAAATTGTTTTTCAAAACGATTTTGTCATTTAAAACTTAATAATTTAAAGAAAATCAAATTTCGATACAAAGAATCATCGATTGATCAAAATTCAAATTTATAATAGTTTCGAAGTGCAGAAATGAATGTATACATCCCTACGAAAGTGCACCGATTTTCTATTTTAAGGTGTTCCGGTTTTGTTTTTTTTTTTTTTTCAAACAAAATAAAACCTTCAACTCAATTGAATGAACCTAATACCCATGAACTTAGTTGTTTCTGGCAAAATACGCAAACAAATCTATATAGAAGTGTGACCGAAAAAAAAGTACCTATTAACATACAAAAAATTGGCAACAATGCCAAAAAGCATTATGCAAGTATCTCATTGTTTTTATTTGAACTCTATTGACTAGTACCTGTTATTTAAATTTAAAATTAACTTCTGTCTTAACTGTCCATGTGATTTGCCATATAAGATTCATATGACTCACTTAGGTAGCATTTTTATTACATATACGATGCAAGTTATTAATTTTTTTTATTACAATTCCGCCAAGCAACAATCTTTAGATATGATACTTTATCTATACAATCATCAATAAAATTAAAAAAAAAAAAAAAACATTAAAACAAATTAAATAGTTGGCACAGGCAAAACAAATTGTTGGCAGGTCATTTGTTTGCAACTGTTGTGGCGCGTACCGCACACATGTTTCACACTCATAATGAGTTTTGGCTGAAACCTCTTGAAATACCATCCTGCTATTTAAATTGATAATATATTTGAACGGAGTCGGATTTGGTAATTTAGAGGCCTTTTATCAGTAAAAAAAAACGTTGAGGGCCCAACGTTTTATTTTATGTTCTTAAACCTAGATTTTACAGGCGAGTAGAAATAGTCCGATTTGTATCATGTATGATATTAAAAAAAAAAAACTTTACTGTTAAACTATATTAAACTATTATTTTGAAATTCAAACGAATAGCTAATTCGATACAATAGTCATTCGAATGAACTTATTCAGCCTTATTGTGAGTTTCGCCCGGAAAACATTTCCCCGAAAAATTTTTGTTCCCCTGAAACTTTAAAAGCTATTATGAATTTCGCTCGAATAAAAATTTCACTTCGAATCAGGAGTGACAGTTCGAAAAATAGTCACGTTCAGAAAAATGAGGCCCGCAATAAATTCTCACTCCACTGTGTTGGAAACGGAGAATGAAATGCAACCTACAAATTCTCTGTTAACTAGTGCTATAATTGAATTTAGGGCATCAGTTATCTGTCGAAATTCCTTGCAATAGAGATAAAATTGTGGCTACGCTAGTAGTGCCACTCATTGTGGCTCCCAATTTTTAATTGGATTATCTGAAACGAATAATTTGCACACCTATTTTTAAACAGCGGACTTATCGCGTTCGGAAAATGAACAGAGTTTTAACAAACATATGTTTGTTTTGACAATTGTTAAATAAGAATTCCATGATATAAAAATGATTTTTTATTTTATAATAAAGAAAGGATAATTATCATAAATATATGTAGCATAGCATAGTGCTATATACATAAATCTTGTCTGAGGAAGAACAAATGTTTGAGGAGCGAGCACTTCGAAGGAATTTGAGGGATCACTCTAATCCTTTGGAGATGCGTGAGTGTGAAAAGGAATTAATCCTTATTTTTTTCCCACATTTCATCAGTACTACAGGCAGAGGGTGGGTACCAAAAAGGAGTTGGCAAAGACTACGATGTTTTTGTGGCACAATCCTCTTTTAGCCTTATTCTTACTTTTTTCCACTCAAACTCACTTTTCACTTCTTCCAAAATTCGGCCACTTTCTCCCGATTTGCTTTAAGTGAAGCCCTAGGCAATTTCAGGATTCTCCTGCATTTTATTGAGTAGCATATCGTTTTGGTCTTTTTTTTTTATTGTTTTGCTCCTGCATTTTAACAAAAAACATGAATTTTAAATTTTCTTATCTTAAAAAAATAAACAAACAACTTACATTTTCCGCCTTATTGTGTTCTCGTTCGCCTAATAAAAACAAGTGAAAATTATGGCCGTCAATGGCATATCATTCCGCTTGAAATGATTGTTCACAATAAGGGGAATTTTTCGAACATGAATAATTTTTCGGGTGAAACTCACAATAGGCGAAAAGTGAAATGTCAATTTTCCGGGTGGAATGTTGTTCGGGTGAAACTCACAATAAGACTGATTGTATTTTGACATTCTAACGAATAATATTCATCTTCACATGATTGCACAGAATGAACTTGATTGAATTGATCTTATTTTTGAAGTAAGGTGTTTGAAATCAACTGACAATTCTATTTGATTTAGTATGACCAAAGTGCCTTTTTTTTATTTTTACAGAAATATTAAGTAAAATAAAGTTATGTTCTATGCCTGGTTAATCTAAGTATTTGTTAATATATCAATTTTGTTTTAATCAAATTCAGTTGTCAATAACATTCCCAATTCAGGCAATTAAGAAAAATTCTCCGTTGTATAATGTTGACAAGATGAGAATCTAATGAGCTAAACATACGCTGATGTTGTGGATTAGAAGTTTCATTCATAATTTATCAATTTATCAAAATAAAAAAGAGTGTCGGTAACAAACTGGAGCCTTGGGGCATACCAACATTTATTTTGTAACTAGCAGATTTTAAACCGCAAAAACAACTCGAATTGATCTGTCAGAAAGGTCCCACGAAGGAAAGGCTCATCGATACCAAATGAACAAGTGACAAACTCTATCAAATGCTTTAGAAAAATCAAGTGCAATAACTTTTGTTTCATAAAAATGATGTAAAGATTGGTTCCACTTTTCGGTGAAATATGCCAGTGGACATATCGCTACAAACAATGAAGTCTAAATTTTTGTTGATATAAAAAAATAAATTTTGAACTATGTACTAGCTTCGGTTTTCACTTTACAAGCAGGATACTTCTCAGGCCAAATAAATTATGCTATTAAAGCAACTCTATTCGGGGCTCTCGCATTTGCAGATGCACTATCACCTACTAGTTTTGGTAGGATATTTTGAAAAAAGTTTTTATGTAAAAAAAAAAATACCCAAAATTGTTTAATAAAATTCACAATTATTGTCATTCATTTCGTTCATTTTCAAAGCGTCCCAATAGGAATATTAGATTGGATAATCCGGCAGTGGTTATCTAAGGTAAATTAAAAAAAAAATTCCGCTTGCTAACAGACAAGTCGGGTGTACACTATGCTTTGTAGGTAATAAATCAATTATCAATTCATTGGTAAAGTATTTTGTTTGGGGTTCCATATGTCAAAAAAGTGTCATCCAGAATCTTTTAGAAAGAATAACACAGATATTAGATACATTTTTGTTTTATATTTCTAAGAAATTCCTTAAGGTAAAATAAACAAAATTTTCTTGAATTAGAATGTTTATTTCTGAAAATATAAAATATACAAAGCACTACTTTTAATACTGGTTGTGGTGGTGGTTTGTTTAAATCAGTTATCATCACTCCTCTGGGGTAAGATTGTTTACATGTCAATTGGCTTTGGCTACTACTGTGTTGTGTAAGTCACGATTATAATTATAAATTTCTAGGATTTTTTAACATGAAATCCAATCATTGCGCCATTAGTGCCATTCATGACAAGTTTTAAAAATAAAATATTGACAGAAAATGATATATTCAAACTGCCAGCACGTGTCTGTTGGGAGAATCTGCTACTTGCTACTTGACACAAGAATTTGCGGTTTTATTTGGTATTTCAATAGAACTATTTGTGAAGTGATTACATACTAAATGAATCACTTAAACTTTGACTTATTTTTTTTTTAAATCGTGATAAATTTTGAGCACGTTTTTGTTAAATGTAAATATGTAAATACAAAAGTTTAACATCATAAAGAATTTCAAGAATTTTGGAGATGGCATTAAGTTCCGGCTGTAATTTGTATTCACACTAGTCAAGTTTTGGTTTTGACAGTTGAAAATTTAACTGAAATTTAAATTTAGTTTAATCACACAGTAACAAACAGGTTGGTATTTCAAAGTTTAATATTTGTGTGTGTTTCAACTTGTTTTGAATTTTGTTGTTTTTACATATAGAATTTGGTTATAAGTCCACAGAAATCCTTCCATAAGGGAATTCAGACCAATTTTAGCAGGTATTTTGTCGTGTGAATGAGTAAATGTCATCAGTTTTTGACTTCCCCACTAGAATTTCTTTTTTTCTTCTTTGTCACACCCGTATCTAACATTAATTTGTCACACCCGTAACATTATCTTGTCACATCCGTAACAATTTCAAATTGAAGTTTTAAATTCAATTATTTAAATTTAATGGACATCCTAAACTTTTAGATTATTCAAGTTTTTTTTATAAATTAAGAAAATTGTGTGAATAATTTATTTAAAAAAATCATAAGTATCGGCGTTGCCAAGCTATAATAAAAGGCACTTTCCACACTCAATTCTGTAACACATCAGTCACAATATTCGGAATATATTTTTTCGTCTCTGCAGTTTCATTAGTGTACGTCCTGATTATCGGCAAGTGGAGGCTATGGCTTTTATATGATTTCCCTCCCTGTTTCCTCTATTTTTATCTGTCAAAATAAATAAATTTGTGGCGCTGTAGCTCGTGTAGAAGAACCAAATCCTTGTGACGTCGACAGGATTGGAAAGCACCTACAATTTTTAGCTGAGTCCGAACTCTGAAATTTATTTTTGTTTTTAAGTTGCATAGGGTGGGAGTCGATCTCCTGACTTTCGGGTGTGACAGTCTAACGCACTAAACAAAGGAAACTTCATTTTGTCTGTCTAAATTGATTAAAAACTCCATTGCATCGAATACTTGTGTTAATTTATATTGCAAGGAAACATGACTGGGGCTTTCCGCCATTAAGGAATATAATGTTCAAGAAACTAGCCCTTTTATAGCGATTTCTAAAGTAGTTATTAAAAGTGCATTCTCGTAGCTGATATTTTTTTTTTGTTTCAGTTTTTAGTTCCTAAGTTGGGAATCAAGGGTGTGTTTGGTCTCTCTAATGGTTAACGTGCTTAACACATTTCCATTAAATTATTAAAATACCAAAATGTTAACGCCCTACAAGATCACAAAGCCTTTATAATGACCCCACATACAGCGCGTATAATAATAAATGCACATAATGCTTAAAAGAAACAAAACGTTTTCCCACATACGACCATGTTATGTGTTTTGTGTTGCTCTGTGTATAAAGGCAATCGCAGGACATCGAACCATAACCAAAGATAATTCAAACCTATTCCATATATGTATGTATTCATTTATAGTTGGGAGTACATGTTGTTCTCAACTGCGTGCAACAATCAAACATTTGCCTTTCTCCTCCATGGCACGCACATTTTACAATTATCACAGAATTGGCAACAATGAAAACAACAACTGTCGACCAGCTTGGACACACATGCTCCCAAAGGTTCAGGATTAGGCATATATTTTATGTGTCTCGTAAAAATGTTTACAAATAATAATCATAGATCTTAGCACAGTTGGAGAAAATCTAAATTAATGACACCAAGTAGAATTGACAATGTGTTGCATTGTTGTAATTCTAATATAGCACACCCTTAGGGACATACATAAGGAACCACAAGACATTTCTATTATTTGTATCTATTAAACAAGCCATAGGGGTGAATTCAAGAAGTCATATTATTACGTCTTGTGGAATTTAAAGTTGAATGACTATTAAACGGTGGTAGATTAATCTGAAAGGAATATGGGTTCTGCCCATAGTATTCGCTGCATTCTTTGTGGTGGACCTTTGATGAATTGTCAAAATCATTTGATGACAAAAAAAAAAAAAAAACATTTTGTCGATTTTGTCTTTCGATTAACAAGGTCAATCTATATAAGATACATTGGATCCACTCCGCGTTGCATGGGAGAAACGTCAAATATGCTGTCAAAGAATTTTGAAAATTGCCTCCCTTGTTTTCCGTCATTTCACTGATTCAACTGATTTAATATCTTGAGTAGAACAGTTGCAAACAAGTCTAATTTAATGACGGATTTGTCAAGCCAAAAGTGTCGAGAGTTTTAGTATGTGCTTAAACTGCAACTTTTGCATCAAAATCTTCTTTTAAATTCACCCATATTAGGATAAGGGAGGAACTTTGCCAAAATCATCTTATGAGTTTCCAAAAACCCTTTAGTGATCCCCAATTTAAAAAATGGAAAATATAATGCAGTTTAAAAAATGCAGACAAAAAATCCACACAATAATTCTTACTTCAAAATGTTGACAGATGCTTATTATGACTTCCACGATCGCATCTATCTTTCTCCCATTTAATGGCTGGAAAAATATACCGACGTTGTTTGTTTGACTTTTTTTAATAAGTCCTTGATTTATTTTTTGACATTTCATGTTGTGACATTTGATTTTGGTTTCTCAGTAAAAAGCTATACAATACAGTTTTTTCTTATTCCGCAAACACATTTATTCATATTGAAGAAAAAAATCCACGAGCAACAAATTACGACTGCTAGACGTCAAAGTAATTCCGAGTTGACCCAATGCTGACCTCATTTCCTCCTTCAAGTGCTTGAGTTTTAAATAATTTGACCAGGCCTATTCTTTGAAATATGTTTTCATCATACTTGACACTGGAACGAATAGTAGGAAAATGTTGTCTACTCCTTCACCAAAGGAAAAACTATCTGGTTCAATACCAGGTGAAAGAGAGCGCACTATCCGTTTTGAAGGTGTCCCAAATACCAAGATTTCTAAAAGCCATAAATTTAGAAGAACTGTGAGGGCACATTAGATCTCTAGGTCGCATTGCAATACCCCCAATGCATAAATTCATTCATTCATTCATCATGCTCGATCTGTCAAAGTGGCGTTTGCTAGAAGTTGAAATGATTCTGAGCAAATCCCATAATTTTCAGTCGAATATGTCAAAGAATTTAACATTCTCACCTAACCTATTCAGTTTTGTTCTTTTGCATTCTAAATCGAGTTGAAGATTCTGACCACCAGTATATTTATTTCGCAGAGACTTGAACAATTATTTCTATCTTTGACCACCAGGCACGCATGCATTCTTGTCTCAATTCACAATAGTCACATTGATTGGTTTTTATTCATCTGTGAAAAGTTTTTGACCTTGTTAGTTGCTCACAAACATCTAGCTGTCAATTATATTCGTCACACATTTTAATATTTAAGAATGACAAGCATTCATCTACATATATGGAGATTGCTCAGTTCTGAAACTCTCCACTTTATCAATGGAGTACACAATCTAACTCGGATGCTCTGTTCTGGGAAAATGATTCACCATCATTTAATTCAGTTTAAAAATAAAACAGTTTCCTCATTTGCATCCAACGATAAAGCGGCACTTTTTATCTTAAAAAAAAAAATACTCGTATATAAATAAAAACAAATAAAATGTTTTCCGCTCAGAAAAACATTCAAATAAAATTATGTGATTGTGCAAACAATCTTTCTTTTGTACACAATAACAACAAGCGATAAAAAACACTTCCTGCGCGCAAATGATTTCAGTTTCCATAAATTCAACTCCGCATGAGAATCAAATAATGCGCCTTCTGACTGCAGCCTTATCTAAAAAGAAAATGACTGCATCCAGCCTAATGGCTATTGCTGCAATCATGCCTTAATCGTCGTCGTTTTGTGTATATTACATATGATGCATATAAGCTATTATCAATTTTGTTCTAGTTGAATTTGATCATTCTCGCAAAAAAAACCCTGAGAGATAAAAACAAAAACATACATTAAATGTATTAAGTATAGTAGTTTAAACTTATGGCGCACTTATAGGGCTGAATGTTTCTATTTTTATAAACTCTTGCATTCACTGTGTAAATAATAAAAAAAAAAAACGACAGCATTCAGCGATATTGGGGGCCACCCTGCTGATCGTGCCGATAACATATGCTAAACACTTTTATACTCAAAGCATGAACACGAACACTGAACACACACTTAAGGTCATTCGCACAATTTCGTAAGAGAGAAATGAATAATGAATTTACGTTTGTTCTATAAAACTGCTGGAAATGACGTAAGCTTTATAGAAGCGATTTGTTTTTCAATTTATAGCACATAAGTATTTCGAATAATTTGACAGCCTAACCTAGATCGGCAATAAAACATGAACCTCCTAAAACAGACAGCAAAAAAAAAAAACAACTAATACGAAATTTAAATATTTTTACCAATTTTCTTTCTTTTTAATTTTTCTGACGTTTTGTTTACTTTTTACGACTAAAAACAAATCGAATGAAAAAAAGAAGAAACAAATAAAATAGAATGAGTAACATGTTGGCTGCTGCTTTTAGCAATCTGTCTATTGAGTTCGGATTCTCATCCAAAGTACTGATCGAAAACATCAAAATAAAAAAGTTAAACTTTATTGTTGAATGTGAACCGATTGATCGTTTAACTATAAATAATGATTTTCAAATGAAAATCAGAGGTTAAGCGTGATTGATGAAAGTTTTCAATAATTATTATAATATCGACAGAGGGTAATTGAATTTTGAATTGATGTAAAAAGATTGCGAGGCGATGTACTGTATAAAGTTGACTTGAGGTCAAAAGAGTTGTGTTTTGATTATTTTTATTTACATTGAAAGGTTTCCATTGAAACGGGTGTAACACGGGAACTTTTTCTAGTTCTGGCTAGGCTGGGGCATTCACAAAGGATGTGATATGAGCCCTCTTCCACCTCTTTGTCTTGACACCCTCTGCATAAGTCAGATGTGCTCATGCCCATTTTGTTCATGTGGGTTCCTATTAAGTTGTGACCCGTAAGGATTCCAACCAGCAGACACAATTGAGGTCTGCTAAGCTTCAGTAGATATTCTGTTTTTTTTTCCCAAAGATTCCTTGAAACTCGACAAGTATCAATTGTTAACCATCTGTCATTTGAGGTCTTGAGGAAACTTAGGTGAATTCTATACTTTTCACCGACTTAATAACACCGAGGAAGCAGTCAGTCCTTTTTTTTATTAATATGATCTGAAAAAAAATATTTATCAACATAGAACTCGCCATTTGATGAAAATTTGATTAATGCTAATATTTTTGACAAGATAATACAAATATTGTCAATTGAACCGTTCCCAATTGATCTCAAATCTGAAGAGCGGTCACAGTTTATACAAAATTTGAACAGTTCACAATGATAATACAGATTCGTCAATTTATTGATAAAACATCAAATATCGTATTGATAATTGACAACCCTAAAAGTGAATGAAATTTTCAAATGAAAAAGATTTCCTTTCCGTGGAATCATTTTCATGCACTGTAAATGTCATAAGGGTACTCGTATATTCATGCTATACTTGATAGACTTTTCGTCGTCGTCAAATTTCAAAGTAAAGAAAAAACGTTTCATGAAAGTGTCTCATTAGCTGCTTGTGTAAATGTGTGTAAACGAAGATTACCGAGGTTTCCAAGAGTCTTACAACGAAACATTAATACCTTGTTGAAGAAAAATAAAGTGAAAATAATTTGAAAAATAACACGGTTTAACACTTAAATTTGAACTTGGTATTATTTTCAAATTCAATAAAAGTTTAATGGAAATGCTTCTTATTAGCAGATACTTTAAGTTTGATCACCTATTTTTGTTACAGGTGTGACACATAATACTTTATGAATACACAATATAATCTGTTACTTATGGTAACGCCCGGAGCAATGAACTGCCAAGTGGTTCAGAATGCATTAATTTATTTGTCCATGAATATCTCGTTAGCATTCACTTATGGAACAAAAAACTACTAAGCAGTTTTGAAAATATTCTACAAAAAAAAGATTAAAATACCTTTTATCGTATGACAATCTATTTTAAAGATAAATTTGTCAAATCAAATTAAAAAAAAGTTCTTGATTTCCATTATTTCTCTTTTAAAAAAGAATATCTTGTGTTCTTATCCTGATCTTAGGATTAGGTTTTTACTTTTTTACACTCCCTATTTTTTTCATATGACTTTTTTTGTCTTCTACAAACTTAATTCATGTATCTCAAATATACAACTATCTTTCCATATCAAAGAAATACCTACCTTATTTGATTAATTAGTTTTCTATCAAAACCAGACATCATCTCCTGCTCGCTTGCTATAATCAAATTTGGATTCTTCGAAATGATTAAAATGCATTTCAAGGCTCCTGTATAACATCAGATTTAATAGCTGATCAAAAAATACGGAGCCCACACGTCGTCGTCATACTTCGTTGTTCAACCAATTCGAATCTACATTTCTTCTCATAACATCTTCCTTTGATTTTGACGTATGGGGTCATTTGGTTCTTGATGCACCAAGTCATTATTTAAAAACAACTCACGCAGGAGTGTCTGGTGGATTTCATTGTCGTCGTCTTCGTCTTTGCCTTCGTTGTCGGTTTCTAGTTCCTAATCCTTTTATTTTTTTTTTATAATTTTTCTGTGTTGAGTGCTCTTGAAATAGATTGGTCGTGTGTGTTAAGTACTCTCAAGGGTGTGATTTTATTTTCTATGTTTTTTTTTCAAAGATATTTTGTGGTGATTGCAGACACAGCGTTTTATTTTTTCCAGTAGCAACTCTGGCAACGCTAAAGACATTTTTCTTTTTATGTTGCATCGTCTTGATTGATGGCCCCAAAAACATGATTTTTTTTTGTCTCCTTTCTTTCATCTTTACCTCATTTGATGCAAGAAGAGCATAAGTCAATCAAATTATGTAGGCAGCATCATAAAGAGTTGAAAAAGTGTCAGCAGTGCATAGGAAAAACTAGTTGATAATATACTTGGGTTAATATGCCGAGATCAAATTGTAACCATGCATGCATGCATTTTTATGTCATTTAATTTGACATTTAACAGGCCAATTAAAAAATTGGTAATGGTATTGTTAACACGTAAGAATGGTGTGTAATTTAGGAAATAAAAACAGTTCATGTACTCTTGTACGCGAGTTGAAATTTTTACTTTTGTATTTGGCATGATCCAGCAATCTCAAAACCAAATTATTAACTTCATCCCTTTTGGCTACCTTAACAATAGCCGTAACAAACACAATCCATACCAACAGACTGAATCCGAAATTTGTCTTTTCTTTGCTGAATCCCAAAATTCTGCCGCTTCCATTTACAAAAGTTGAAAACTCATTTAAATATCATAAGATTTTTCCATCAGTGTTTCATCGAAGCACAGAAAACACATATTCCTTTCCTTCCCGTATTTTTTTTTCTTTCATCTAGTACTAATTTATTAATAGGGGTTTTCTAAATCTGTCAATATTAAAACTGTCAAGCGAAAAATTGTTTGGATTGACAGAAATAAAATTTTGGTACTTAAATTGTAATTCTTTTTACAATAATCCTTCTACGTAATATTCATCAATAAAAATATTTAATGTCAGTTTCAACATAGTCAAGATTTTGACGTTTGTGAATTAACGAAAGAAGGGTATTTTGTTATTTGGTGAAAATCTCTATTAAGAATTTGACTTTTGAATACACTTTCATTCATGCGTTTAAAATGCAAAACAATGTTTCACCTCGGAGATTCTACCAGACGTCAGTGACAAGCAGCAACAATCAAGATAAAATTTAACGTTTAAAGCCTATTACGCAGATCGGGAAAAATTTTGTCTGCCATACATTTTTTTTCCTGGGTCAAATTTTGTCTTGGATATTTTTCCGAGCAGTACGTAGTTCGCGCGCAAAATTGCATTGCTGTACAAGATGTCTCCACTAAATTTTGCCAGGAAAAAGAATGATACAAGCATTATTTTGCGGGACAAAT
This sequence comes from Philhelius festivus, assembly GCA_963931855.1. NCBI lineage: Eukaryota > Metazoa > Arthropoda > Insecta > Diptera > Syrphidae > Philhelius > Philhelius festivus. Next base: position 8,891,491 of record OZ007557.1, read on the forward strand.
TTCCTTATTTCCGAAAGTGATTTTTGTCAAAACTGGTTTTATATAAAAGGTGCTGATGCTTCTCTTGAAAGCATCAAGAGAGGAGATTCCAAAAAGGTATGAACGACTTTTGTAAGACAACCCGTTCCAGAGATACACTACAAAACACATTAAATTAAATTTTATCTCTCTAAATTCAAACTTTTGCGCGAGATTTGGAAACGTTTTGTAGAGATTAAAATTGTAGAGATAAAATTTGTCTTGTCTCGATCTGCGTACTAGGCTTAAGAGAAGTTACGCGAGTTTGCTTTGATAGCTCGAAATTAGTAGGACCTTTTTTTTTAATGAATATCACAACAAAAAACATAAATGTTAAAAAAAATACCAAATTTTCATTTTTTTTATTCTTTGTATGTGCTTTGAGCTTTAACGTTTTAACAATTTTCATATGTCTACAACAATTGGAAGTGCACCATTTAATTTATATGAATTTTTGAGAAAGTGAGTGGATGCTAAGTCCCTTGAAGGGAATTTTCGATTTTACTTTTATACCGTTCTACGGTGTCGGAAAGTGCTCCATTATTTTGATGATCTGTCAGTTAGTCTGTAAGTTGAGGTTTTAGCGATTTTTGAATTCCTATATGTCAGCAAATACCATGAATTTAAAGTTTCTCACAATATTGGTACTGAAGCAAAAAATGGAGTCGAATATCGTCTGAGTTAAAAAAAATTAAGTGCCGCGAACTTGGCAGAGCAGTACTGTGCCCTTTGATAAGATGATATGGAACTTATCTGTTCATTTGTTACAGTGAGAAGTTTGACATCTGTCAATTACTTTAAGCCTTGGGTCAAACCAATCCACGAAACAAGATTCAAAAATTGTACAAATGATGTAATTTAACACAATTAACACACGGCCTTAATTTGTTTCAAAACTAAAGCTATGTAATCTAGAGTCTGTTACTACCATTTCCTACCAATTTTATTTGTGTTTTATATGAATTTTGGCAGACTTTGGACTAAACTTGGTTGAAATTGATAGTTTTTTTAACGTATGTACGAGTAATGGCATGGCCTTTTGTGTATTTTCCTCAAACTACTAACTTCTACAAATTTTAGCCCAAAGTCTGACAAAGTTCATTAAACACAAACAAATTTGGGAGTAATTGGCAGTTTTTGTAAGTAAAGGAACAGGTCTAATATCACGACTACGACGGGACGACAAACTTCTATGTATGCATATTTCTTTATACTCGCAAATTGTGTATCAGGATTTGTTTTCAATAATCCTGGGAAAAGAATTTGGAATAGGCTTTGAAAATCTTGGACTCTGAAAATTTATGGGGGAAAACGATTGAGGTAAATAGTAATCCATTCAACGTCTCGGATATATAAAAGAGATTTTTCTTCTTCAAATTTACTAAGACCTGGAACAAAATCTGTCCACATGAAGTCAAATGCACTCTTCACCTATTTTTGTTTATAAATTCATCAATTGCGCTAAAAATTGGGAAAAGAAACCCACGAAATTACAATTCCAACTCTTTGACGGTAGCAAAAGGTGAGAGGAGATATTTCTGAGTAATTTTGTTCAGACTGTGGAATGTAAAATTACTTCAATTCTATAGTGTGTACTTTAGTTTTTTTGTTTATCTAAAGAAAACTTTTATTTGCTCACAGCAAAATATAAACAAATCCAATTTCCAATATCTATATCAAAACACAATAATTAAAACAAATGCAAAATGTTCTCATTTCGAGAGTGCTAACGTCTGTTCGAAGTTTATTATTATATGTTTCATATTTTTTCATTATTCAAAATACATTCACCAAGTGTTTACTAAGTGCTTAAATGTGTCATAAATTTCCTAGAATTGTCTTATTATTCATTGAGTAAATCTTGTTCTGTTATCATTTTATCGATTTGTAAATGACGTATTTGCGTGTAGATAAATATTGGAATCTCCATTTCCATTCCATGTGTTAAAAACACGTGGGTTTTATATTCCATTCATTAATTTATCTGACTACATGAGTGTATTGATGTAAAATAGATCATAAATATAATCTAGTGAGGTTATTTATTGATGCTTATTTTAAACACATTTCTGTTTGTAATTGTTTTCAAAAAAAGATCTGTTTTATTTTAAGAACATTGGCTGTTAAACAGAATTCGATAATTCATACATAAATAAGTTTATAAGACGTGTATTTTAAAAAAATCCTAATTTCTGTAATAATTCTTCAGTTCGCACGTTGACGGTGTTTCAAAGCAAACGAACCGAGTCAATGTTTCAAAGCGAACGATCCAGAATGAATAAAGTTATCTGCAGTTCAATTTGACAGAACTTATATTGATACACATTTCTCTAGATTGACATTTGTGCAAAATGAATATCATATATGTACGTTATAAATGATCGTTTATCACGCAATTTTTGACAGTTGCCAAGAGAAATTTTCTCGTCTCGTTTCTAGACATGTTGCAATTGACAGGTTTTTAATTCCATTCTAATAATATATGAGCTATTTGTTTGCATATAATTTTGTGCCATCGGATGAGGTAATCACCCATATTCTGAAACTCGTATTTATGACTCTTACAGTCGTATGTTGTTATTCCAGGAGTCGAACATCGGACTTCACTTGTACTAATATTGGGCAACGAAAAACATCGCATACGACTGTTCCTACGACTGTAGTCGAAATACGAGTTTCAGAATATAAGTGAATATCTATAGGTAACGCAGAACTCTTAAAAACTGTATGCCATTATAATCAATTTGACGCAAAGTTGGTGAATTTTTTTTCTCAAAAAGCAATCATTTTACACATAACAATATTTATAAAATAAATGATCAAAACCCAAAAAATAATGGTTCTCCGGCTTTAACTTTTTTAACTTCGAAATTTAGAAGTTGACGAAAAATAATCTATACTCAGTTTGTGGATTATACGAGTAATCAAAGTGCGCGATAGTGTCCAGCCAAGTTTACGGCACCACACACTTTATACAGTATCAAACTCAGGCGATTTTCTACCTGCTTCTACATAACTTCAGTATCAATTAAGTCAGAAATAAATTCACAGTGTTTGCTGTGTTGACATAAATACAGGCGCCTCACCAAATTTCAACTCTTTAGCATTAGTGGTTTCTGAGATATATGACTTCAAAAATTGTTAGAACGGCCTTGGCTTTGATGAAAGCATCGCTTCCCATCGATCAGCGAAATCAAGCATCATTGGGCATGGTTGGTACTTGGATGGGGGACCGTTCAAATACCAACCGTGTGCTGTTGACATGTGTTTCTTCTGTTGTTCTTCCTTTCTGTCTGTCTCTTTCGGTTGTATTGTCTAAGCCGATGGCCTCAGTTGCCAGTGCTTTAAGTGTCTCTACTTCGTAGATTTATCTACGGAGTAGTGTAATATGTAATGTAATGTAATGTAACTTTAACTTACTGACTCACTGATAGATCATGGAATAATGGATCTTTTTCCAACACAGTAGAACCTTGTAATTTAGCACAACGGTAGGTCTTGTGTTTCATACAGAGGAAAAAATCAAAAATTTGGAATTTTCCATTCAGGGGGGGTAAAATCACGTTCTCATTTGTATAAAAAGTCTGTGTGCAACAAGTCAGCCGGAAAATGTAGTGAGATCTAAAAGTATGTTAAGTTCAATATTTATGAAGTTGAATACCAAATTTCTTAAGTAGCGAAATATCGAAATGACTGCTAATTATGTGAGAAAATTTTATTATTTATTTAAAATTTAAGACACATATTAAAAAGATATGGAAAATCGACCAGTGAACCCTCCAAATTTAAGTCAGTAATAATATGTGCACTGTGAATACGTTCAATTCAACTTATGCGTTACTCTTAAGTTACGTCACATATATTTGACCGTTTTCTCCTGCCTGTTTTTTTTTCATCCTAATATGGGTGCAGTCAAATGCCCCTATGACTTGTCGAAATGCACTTAAGACCTTAAATACTTTCGTAGTTCTCATTTTATTAAAATGCTTTGCTTTTGACAACTCGTGAAGACACGTACTCCGCACTTTTGTTTAATTTTTTTGATAAAATGAAACAAGTTTGACAATCCTATTTTTTTATTCCTTCGCTAAACCACATTCTTCGGTGGTTTAAGTTAATAATAGTTAGTAAACGTCACTTAGCAGAAAATTGGTTCTATTAATGAAATTTCTCACTTAGTCCAGTACTTAACGATAAACCTTCTCTAAACCATGTTTATTAATAAAGGTGTTAATGTTTAAATTTTCAGTGTTAAAGTCAGATTGTTTCCATAGAGTATTAATTGTCATATTCAAAAATATTTTGTTTGCAATACTTCATATCATAAAATGTAGCCAAAACTAAATAAATATAACCCCCGATGAAGCCGGAAAGAAACCGGTGAAACGTTGGGAAAAATGAATTAGTTTTTTTTTAAATTAATTGCATTATTTTCAAGAGATCATTAAGCCCGATTGTCTACACAACATACCTCACATTATATGATCAAATACCATTACACAAAAAAGGGGTTTCTATTTCTAGGCAAGTTAAACAAATTTGATATAACTTGACACCCAAAATATATTAAAATAACTTACAATCTTTAGTTAATTTATTGGGAATCTAAAATATACATATAATACATGGATGTGTGCAGAGGTTTGCCCGCCTTATTACATATATCGCGATAACGCTATCGCCATCGCTTCGGTTTGCGCACAGCTTTAAACGTCAAAATGATTGTGGAACGTATTCATTATGTTTATGTCAAGTGAATTTGTAGTTTGCCACTGGGGCTTTCGAATATTTTTCTTTTCATTTAATGGCTAATAAGATGGAAAACCCTATAAATAAAACAAAAGAACTATTTGTTAGTGAAAGAAAACAAAAATGATCATCCGCCATAAGAATAAAGTGTCAATTTACTTTGATTTAGTCTGCCATTTCGTGTTGAGGAGTTTTATGTGTCATTGATTTTGAATTTAGAAAACATGTCGTCTTTCAAATAATTCACGCGATTAGGATTTGTGTTGTGTCGTCTTGTAGACTTCTTCAGATATTTTTTTGTTTTTGTCGTTCTCGTTGGTTGTTTTTCTATTTTCCTTAAGTAATTTCTTAATTTACATTCGAAAAAAAACAGATAAATTTAAATTGGAAAAGAAAGTTTTACAATCATACAAATGGATTGATTAAAATTTATTTCGAACAAATTATCGAAATGAAATAAGTGTCAATGTACTTACTTATTCAGATAATGTTGTTGGTAGCTTTTAAAATGAAATTAATTTTTCTTATCATCCACTCGTCAACACTTGAAAAATTTATTAAATTATAAAATATTAAATAATTTGAAACAATATTATGTATGTATATCAATTTGCAGACGGTGCGGTAACAAAGATTGCGATTATGATTTTGATTTCGTCACTTAGAAATAGGTTTACAGATAAACATTCAAATTTGACGTTTAAGTATTATAAGTATGAGATATAGCCTCGTAAAATCTGATGCCCCATTGTATAAAATATGCCAAGTTGTTTTCTAGGCTGATTGATTTAGTTAATTTTTCTATGAACAATGCTCACATGAAATAGCCAGTTGCATTCCTCCCCTCAAACAATTCCGTCGTAATACTCATCTAGCTATGAATGCACATCATTTTACCCTGGATCCTATATTCGAACATATACTCTCAAATATAGAATGTGGAATACTTTGCCCTTCTCGATATTTTTCGATATTATCTTCGAAAACGCACAACTTTCGTTCATTCGTTGACATAATTCGAAGTCACCACAATTTCAATGAAATTTCGTACGATCTTATGTTTTGCTACAATGAGACAATCTTGTTTGATGGCTCCCGTAAATGCAGTGTATTTTGTTTGGAAGTTTTCCAAACGCCTATCACATATTTTATGATTCCAAGAAGAAGATTATTTTCTCTATGTTCGAACTGATCGAACTTGCTGTCACTTTCGTTAGATCTGTTTGATATCGGGAAAATTGCTTTATTATGTATAGGAGATCGTTTAATTTCGAATATGATTTTGGAAATTTGTCGAAAATTTCACTATTTCGTGCTGTGAGAACATAAGATTAGTATGTAAGATTTGCCAGGTTTATCTACATACATAATTAATTCATTTGTTTATTTTCTGAAACAACTTATTTTAGATCAAAGTCTGTCAAAGTTCATAAACAAAAACAAAAATAATTGACATTTTCGTAAGTAAACGAACGGACCTATTCACTGTTATCCAATACCGGAAACACAATGTCTCCAAAAAAAACAGACTTTACCTGTCACTTTCTGTCAAATATAAATCCCTTGCAACTTGATTATTCCTTGCCTTATTTTTTTTTTTTTTCTTTTCGAGTAAAGAAAACTAAGCCTGTTAAACTTGCTTGCAGTGTGAAAGTGTATAATTTATTTTTATGATAATTTTTAATGTCATTCTATCCTGCTAAGACAATAATATGCGACAACCCCAGGTTAGCTTAAGTTTCCCAAGTCGCAAGGTAATTTAATGCAATTTCAATGAGAATTAGCCAGTATAGGGGATTTTTTTTTTGTTGTAGTCATCATTGGTTTTCTTTGTCGTCGTAGTTCGATGGCTCATTTCGTACATATAAAATCGATTGACTGTAGTTTTCTTGAGAAAGACACAAAAAAAAAAAAGAGAAAAAAAAAATCCATGGGAATGTCTGCCGATGGGTTTCCTTTCCTTGGCTTTGTGGAAATACAAGTATAAACATATGTATGTATGTTCAAGGATGCAGTGTGGAGAGTTAATTCGAATGTTAGGTAAATAAATAAATTTTATCAAAAGTTTTCTTTCTTTGAAAGAGCTTCACTGCAATAGCTAGAAAATAACCTTTATAATATAATATATATCATCAATAGTTTTTACCTACATAATTCACAATAGAGAAGTGAAATTTAAATGTACTCCAGATATACATGTGTACTTAAACACACTCTTCTCGGAATATCCTTGGTTTTAATGGTTTATGCGTTGAACTATTACATCGGAGGTCTTGGTTCGATTCGCAGCCGCTGATATCTAAATATAGAACAGTAACAGGCTTTTCAGGGGTACTGCCTCTTGCCAAGATGTGACAAATCCCTCAAGAATATCTAATGTTATAAAAAGGGCTTCTCATTTTAGAAAAAAAGTTCTCTGTTTCCACCTTTTCTTCCCTCAACATTGGTTGATTGTTGTGAAGCCACTAGACTTTGCTATTTGCTGAATTGTTGCGTCTCAAAATTTATCTTTTTTTTTTTTTTTTTTTTTTTATAATCTACCCGCGCTCAAGGGATTATGATTACCCTTTAAATGTTTGAACACAGCGCGGGCGTGAAGTTACGGAAGAGAAAGAAGGATAGGAAAGATGTGTGGCACGATGTTCTGAGACTGAAGGTTGTTGTCTCAGATATTTTTATCTCCAGGGATGGCGGCTGAACTAAAGCGGAGAATGTCGTGTCTTATTTCTATGTCGCTTATGATTCACATTATTTTATTCGTGTTCATCCTTGTTGGGCATATTAGTTTAACTCAATTACATGTTGTTAGTGTTATGCCTGAACAACATGCAATGAGTAAACCAGCAACCCATTGATGACAATTTTAGAAGGTTTTTAATGGAATTAAAACGACATAGACGATGGCAGGGATCGAACCTGTGATCATGAGGTTCACAGGCGAGTACACATCCATCGCGCCACGGCCACCCCCAGTCAGTCCCTCAGCTGACCCCTATAGCAAAAAGCGTTTACCATTCTCAACCAACTTTTAAAACATATGTGTACAAATCTCATGGCTTTTTTGACCTTTTGATTTCGAAATATTATAACAAAATATTATGAAACAAAAAAATCGAAACAAAACATATTTTCTTGACTTATGAATCAAACACGTTTTGGTTTATGAAACAAAACATTTCCACAAATTTTTCAGCTTTAGAAACGCTTCCAAAAACTTTGCAATTTTCTGTATGACTCCATGATTAGTGCCAAATCTCATGTCCTGAAATATATTTTTTAGACCTTAAAACAAGTAAGTATATTTATGTACATTGTACAAGCTAGAGTAAGTAAATATTACAGTAGGCGGGAAAACAATTTTTCTTGATCATCTGAGGCAAATCCAAGATTGAATTAAATGTTTTTTATGTCCGAATATTCTGGCTTATGATATCTTAAGATGTCAGCTATAACCTGCAACTTCACACTGCTGTTGGGCGAGAAATGTTTGAGGATTAGTAGGGTTTTATGATTTTTAGACGTCAAGGGCGTTCAGCAACATCGGTGTCCATTTTTTTTTTTTTAATATTTTGCACGCACTAAAGGGATTTTGACTACCCTTAATATGTTTGAGTACAGTGCGAGCATTTAGGAAATTTGGAGAAGATTTAAAAGGAGATATTGATGTATTCAGAACCAATGTCTGAATGTCTTTATGTTGCAATGGGAAGGAAATATAGTGCCGAGTAAAGCATTCCACATTCGTGTAGTGCGGTCAAAGAAAGAATCTCTGAATTAATAGTACGTCCCAAGTTGGGGTCAAGTGTAAACTGATGATGATGAGCATTCCCATAAAGCGCGAGTATTACGGTTAAATTGCCTAAGAGGAGGAATGCATACTCCCCTGTTGGATTATTGCAAACTACCGACGGATTGTTGATTTCGACTGATTCCTATCAAAAATCAATGTTTGATCATTAACACATGAATTCATTTTTTTTTAAATTACACTAGTTCTTAAAACCTTAACATCTCGAAAGCAAAACATCAACAGAATCCTGAAATTTTAGCACATCTCTTAAAGCTTGTCTAACTGAAAATAGTATAAACTATTATAATAAACGCCATCTGTAGTTCAGTTCCACAATTTCCCAACAGATCTGTTATACGTATGAATGTTTGTTGTAGATATTTCTTAGAGCAAATCAAACACTGTAGAATATTCGTTACCAAAATTTTTAAAATTTATATAAATTTTACTTGTCTGGAACACATATAAAATCTAGACTATTATTCTTCTCAATTTTAGGACTTTAACTTTGAAGATTTGACAGTTCGAATTTAAGTTATACTTGTAGATTTGAAAACGTACGATATAAATTATTTTCCTTTCGAATATTTTTAAAGAATGATATAAAAGTCATAACCAAAAATCTATGCATAGTTTCGGTTTTTTTTTTTTTTTTGTTTTGAGAATTTCCCATGACAGCTGGATTATGAGATATACGAGAACTCAATAATTTGAACAGGCTTATTGCGGTTTAGATTACCGCGATGAAGAAAAGGTTTTGATTGCACTTTTCAAATATATATTTTTTTTTAGTTCTTTGTCGCAAAGAATCCAATATAATATTACAACTTTTGTTACTCTCTCAAAATAAAGCAACATTGTGGTAACCAATCCTTTTAACCAAAAAACCAGGAAAACTTCGTAATGATTCTCACGTCCATTGCAACTTCTTCGCTGCATGCCGTCACTCCGCCAGTCATCGTCATATAAGAAAAACATACATATTTCAACATAAATGCCGTGTATTTTATTACCCTCTTCATATTTCTGGTATTTTTTTTGCTGCTGTGTCGTAGAGGAAGAAACCTCAAGGTGTACAAGTTTTTTTTTTCTTTCTATAAAAGCCCCTTTTCCTTTTACAGTGTTGTTGATACCTCAATTAAACCACAAACAAGAAGGGAAAAACAATCAATGTACCTTCTACTCTCTTCTTGGAAACATTAAACCTAAAAATATTAAATAAACTATAACTTAAAAGTGCTTACAAAAAAAAAACAAAACCTACAGTGTATAATGTCATCATTACAACAACAACAAAAGAGGCCTAGCGTCTCCAACTGGTTTTCATCGTTACGCCGTCAACCGAAGAACAACAAGAACAAGTCCATCCAAGCCGACAAGAAATTCCAAAGAAGTTGCATTGACCTCTCATCACAGAGCACCTTTTACATAAAACCATCATCTTCGCCGGGAGATGGTGTAAGCAGCTCGTTGGCGTCCATTACCCCACCATCACCACTGCCTCTTGCTGCAACATCACCGTTGTCATCTTCCACTGCAACGACCATCACTGCTGCCAATTCCAGCGATAATCTCACAGCCGCCACCGCCGATGACGACGACGATGATAGACGAGGTCTTGTTAGCGGCAAAAGGGTGAGTCAATTCTGTTCGCAATGCTGCTGCCACCTGCAACCGAAGAAACAGCTTTCAACGCCACCAACTTCGCCTTTGCCACCGCACCACAAGTCACCATCAACGTCGTCATCTTCGACGTCGTCGTCCTATTACCGACGAGAACACAGCCTTCAACATGAGACAGAGTCTGACGAGAAGAGTGATATTCGCATAATACGTATGGCCAGTTTGTCGGACGAAAAGACTTCTGTCTACACCAAGCGTTCCGAGTTCAAGCGCATCTCCACTACAAAGACTACGCAAACTTCCATTATATCACGACCAGTGGAACTATTACTCAACGATAGGGGTGAGATTGTGTCGAGGATCGATAAGCAGCGCTCAAATAGCCTGGGATGTGTTCTTGACGAAAGCGATGACAGTTCTTATTCGCCAACAATATTGAGCTCTTCGAATGTTCTGGGCGGCGGTGTTTATGGTGATTTCAAATACATCGATGATAGTTCGACGTCACATAGTGAGACGAACGTTAAGGAGAATCTAACAGCCGTGCCGTGCAATAATAATAACAACAACAACAATAACAACAATGATATGTGTGAAAATTGCAAAAATGTCATCCAGCAGAACAAGAATAACTGGAAGAATTCATCTTCAAGGAGTAAAAAGGTAGGAATGTTATTCTTTGTTTTTTGTTTGCATAAAATAAGTGACTTGATGGCGTTTAACTTTTTAAGATAAGATTTTTTTTGTATTTTAAAGTTTTTTTGTTGGCTATGAAAGATAGAATACAGGTAGTTAAGCCGGAGTCATTTTGTGTTTGACAGATAAGCTGAGTATTAACAGAGGAGAACTGTCATATGAGACAACCAATTGGACCAAAATGGCTGTATTATGAAAGGAAGTGTCAAAATTGTTTTACACTTGTAAATCTTCATCAAATTAATTTGTATCGTAAATCGAATAAATTTTATTTCATTTAAGTCATCAACCAAAACAAAGTAGGTACTAAACTTCAAGAGCGCCATTTACATTTTAGTTATTTATTTAATTTATTTTGTGACGCTTATTGGAAATTTTTTTTTTTAAATATGCATAAGTTGAAATTTATACAAAGGCCTTATTCAATTCAAAGAAATCTAAAAATGTTTATTTATAAATATTTTTGTATTTTAACTAATTTTATCTTCTTTGAGTCATGCAACTTGTTTCATAAGGAATTTTGTTTCTACATAGAATTAATAATTCTTGAAATCTTAACCACAACTAGACTTGACCACAAACAGACTATCTCAAAACCACTATGCAAAATATGTGCTAAAGTTCGAAATAAGTTCCTACGTGCTCATGATAGTGTATGAAATTTTCAAGTCAGTAGTCCACAATTGTTCCTCTTTAAGAAAAGTACGTGTGGAGTTAGTTTTGTTTAAATTTTAAGACGTGGAAAAAATATCTGTATGTCAAATCTGACAATTAGATCGTACGTTTTGACGTTTAAATATGATTTAAATGGTGGATAAAGTGTTTCGAACTCAACTCGACCGAAAAATAGAATTTATTCGTGAAGATTTGCTTTTGTATAAAATTCTAAGACTTTCTTAAATTAAGATAAATGGATTAAATTAACGCCAGGGTTACAATCAACTTCCTTTAAACTTTGAAGCACCGGCCGTGGTTGCTGAATTCGACCCGTAGTTCGTTCAATTACGAATTTCGGGAATATCGTCCCAATTCAGTTTTTGTTCCGGAAAAAAAACGTGTAACTTATAATGTTTTCGATTGGATTTTTGCACCCTTCTACTTATTCTTGATCTTGATCCAATCAAATATAAAAAATCGTCTCCCTATATTTACGCACACACTATCGAACGTCACCTCCTTAATCTGCACCCGTAGTTTTGCCTATCGCATGTGCTGTGTTTAATTTTATAAGGATCTCAATAAACTCTTGAGGCGGAGTGAATTGGATTAAACAAAATGGATTTTTCATAATTTATCATCTTTGACAAGAAGTTCGATAAATAACTTAATGTGTAGATAAGTATGTTTTTTCAAGACAACATCCATTGCGACAGATGACTAACCATGCATATCTAATAAATTACAGTTTTCGACAGTCAAAAAGATTGTTGCTGCCTTGAAATTGCACAGTTAACAAATTGTTGGATTTGAAATATCCTTTAACCGAAACCCCATTTATATCGCTTGGAGTAGAATTTAGTTATATATCTCTGTAACTATAACATTTTGTATCACGATATCATACACAAGTAAGAAAAATGATATTAAACGAGATAAAAAACCTGACCCCGTTTGATGGACAAAACATTAACGTGAATGCGTTTATAACTAGTGCAGATGATTTTCTCCAAAGAATTGAAGAAATCGCAATCAAAAAGTTTGCAATAAATTTGATTTATCGAGAGAAAATTCAAGGAAAAGCAAAAAGTACTATTCAGAATGTTGAAAAAACTCAGGATTGGAAGAGAATTAAAAACATTTTAAGACAACATTTTCGACCTGCATTTTTTACAGAAGAGTTTTACTACAAATTAATAAAAATAAAAAAACAATTGGTGAGTAAACTGCTTGAAAAAAAAAATACATTTGCACAAAAATTAAATTTGTCTGTTTTCGAAAACGTTAATTGCGTCAAAAATGCAACTGCAAGATGTTCTTAAAGTCAAACTGCATAGGGCAACTGTTCGAAAACTCAAAAAAAAATTGTATGCAAACACATTATTTTCGATAGCGCAGTCATATGTACATACATATGTTCAATAACATTGCTTGCGACACAACTGTGCAGTAAAAAAAAATTGATAATCCCGGAGGTTTGTTCGTAAATGTCAAATGCGTTTGCAAAAAACAAAATTAATTGATGTTGATCAAACAGATTTTGTGCAAGCAAGACTATTGCAAATTTGAGGAAAGCAAGATCTGCGTCAAAAAATGACGACCAAATTGACCTTGACTCCTATTAACTATCTTAGTCTTGCACAAGTTATTCTTTTCCTTCTTGCCGAAAGTGCGCTATATAAATATTTATGAAGAACAACATGCTAAAAAGCAGTGCACAGCGTGCGGAACTGTTCTCATTGTAAGAACGATTACTTAAATGAAGAATGACTGAATTGAATGAGCGAACTACTCACACACTCTTTTTATTCTGCTTTAATTATGATGCGACAAAAAATGAAAACAAAGTACTAAAAACAACGTAAACTTTTACAGTATTACGCTATAGTTGTTTTTAAAAACAAATATCTGACAATGACTTTTATACAAATTGTCAGTTCACACGGTTGACAGATGTTTGTCAATTATAAATTGGTCAATCTGTTGGCATGTATTGTCAAATTAAATTGAAAGAAATTATCGGCAACTGACGATATCATAAACAACGATATGTGACAGGTTCCAAGGAGTCTGACAATAATATAAATTATGAATTCAGACAATTGTCAGATAGTCGCCAGTTTCATTGTCAGATGGCCGAAAATTCATACGGTTGTTAGACAATTTTCTGCTGACAAACCTGGCAATATTGTCAGCTCTGACAATCGTCTGTACTTAACTTTAGATTTTTATTCTTCTGATGTCTTGATTGAAGACACGATCAACTTGATTCCTACTATAATTAAGTGGATTGTGTCTTCATTGACTTTAGTGAGGCATTGGATGAACACCGTCATCGAACATTGCTGTTAAAGCTAGGATTTAAGGACCATTTTATTGTTTCTTATTTATCTTATATATGCAATGGATAATACTCGGTACTTTTCCGTGGCCATAAAAATAGATGGAGTAGTTTAACGTTAACTGTAGAATACAACAGGGCAGCCATTTAGGTCCTTTACTTTTTATTTTATTTTATTTCATTTTATTTTATTTTATTTTATTTTATTTTATTTTATTTTATTCATATATTACTTACTATTTGTGTTGGAGCACTCAAAGTCACTCATTTATGTAGACGATGTACCAATGTTAAAAACTATTTCAAATATTCTGATTGTAAAGAATTGTAATGTGACCTTAAATCGTTTTTTTAATTGGTGTGTTCGTAACATTGATTTTTGAATTTCGACATATTATGTAAGACTATTAGTATAAGTTTTACGAGGAAAATTTTTGGTAACTTCTTTTAATTATTTGTTTAATGGTGTATCATTATCACTGGTTAGCAGAATTTCTGTACTTGGTGTATCATTCAACAGCAAGCTTGAATGCTTGAATTCATACAACACATCAACTTCATAACAAATAGATGAACTTATTATGAACGATTATCTCTTCTTAACAAAATGTATAAATTATATAATTTCTTTAATGATAAATATATAAATTTAAATTAACTTTTAATTAATTGACAAATTATAAAAAATTGAATTTGGAAAGCTAGAATATAGCTGGTATATGTATAAATAAAAAATTCCGACTTGATTTTCTCTCAAAAAAAAAAAAAAACTATATACTATACTATAGCCCTAAAACCTAGATTGGCCAGATTTTGTATATTTAACCTTTACCTGCGAGAGATAAACCTTGGGTGAAAGCAAGTTTTAATATGCTTCCAAGAATTCGCGATTGGATTGATGATTCAGCTGGAGCGTTAGGCTATTGCTTGTTGTCATTTTTTCATGCTTATTATTAGGTTCGTTAGAAACAATTGGATGGGACAAATATTTATTTTTTAGTTAAATATAAATTACAAATTATTTCTTAAATTACCTAAGCTCTAGCCTCATCTTCTTACGGCTTATCTTGGCACAAATAATTTGAATGACAAATAATTAAAAAAAAAAAAAACATTTGTAAGATGTTTTGTAAACTGTTAAATATTTTTCGTGTCTTTTTACTTTGTCTCAACTTACATTGATTTCGATAAAGTTAAGACCAAGGTAAAAGCACAAAAAAAAAGACAAAACACAAACTTAAAAAGTGTAAATAAAAGAATTCCAAAAAATTAAAATAATGCTCCAAGGAGATATCAAAATAGAAAAATTCATATCATGAAAAATAAAAAAAATACAGGTTCACAACTTTGAATTGGAATTTCTAGTGAATTTTGAATTTAATTAATGAATAATTAATTAAATTATTCACATTCTGGTTAACAAAAAAAAAATAAGATACAAACCAAAGCAACACATTAAATCAACTTTTTCACATTAAATCAGCATTTCTTCGAAGACGTCTTTTGTTTACCTACTATGAAGGTTGAGGTTATGTTTGTTATCACCTTATTAACCTTGCTCTGCGGTGAAATGTTTTTCGTGTGAAATGTAAATGTGAATGAACTTGAATAATGACAAACAAAACCAATGGCCAAGCAACATCGATTACACAGAGTTTACATACGCTTCGCTTCTAAACAAACAAACCAATTACAGTCGAAGATCTGTAAGTAAAATTTTCAAGGTTAAGTTCAATTTTCGAACTTTGACCGGTTTTTAAAAATTAAAGTAAATCACTTTTGAATGACATTTTTTTAAAGACAATAACGAAATATCATTTAACAAGTTTTGTTTTTCTGGAATTAAATTAATATTATAAAAATTGGGAAA
The DNA here is from genome assembly GCA_963931855.1 of Philhelius festivus. Lineage (NCBI taxonomy): Eukaryota > Metazoa > Arthropoda > Insecta > Diptera > Syrphidae > Philhelius > Philhelius festivus. The sequence continues at coordinate 8,907,235 of OZ007557.1, forward strand.
GGTTGTGACACTAATATTTGGCAGCTTGAGTTAACCCATAGATTTTATTTTAAATTTTGCTTAATCTGCAACGAATCGGAGTTACACGAAAGAAATATTTCAACATTCTCACTTTTCGTAGAATCTTTAATCTTACCAAACTTATTGACTGACAAATTGTATACTTTTCCATGCTACTTGATCATTTTCTTTTGTATAATCTCCATGACAATTTGTGTTCTGAACAGATTGTGGCCCGTATTTTAATTCTTCATTTCACCAAAGGTTCAAAAACAACAAAAATATAAAACATAATTTCCTGATAATTAGAGAGCTTCGACTGTCTGTAAATTTTTAAACAAACAAGCTTCTGCGGTTTTCCATTATGATATTAGTATGTAAAATTGAAAATTGAGACTCCTCTATCCCTATTATGTCTTATGACATCACCGATTTTTATATTGGATGTGAGCTAACAAACTTAAGTCTTAAATAGTTTTTTGTCTTCATTTTTATACAAACGTCCCCTCATAAGTATAAGGGAGTATTGTTTCTTTTGTTGTAATGCAGATGCTAATTTGCAAATATTACGATAAAAATAACTAAACAAACGATACAAGCATTTCTACAAACCAAACTATACGAGTCTCGGAATAAATTCCGATACGCAATGTGCAGAAATTTAAAACAAAACAAAACAGAAATATCTAAAGAAATGAATTAAAGTTTACAACTGGGTCGCACGGAATTGTCTATATGGTTCATAGAATTCTAGACTTCAGTAAAAAAATTATTTGACTGAAAAACATAATCCGCATTTTGTACACAGTCTAAACCTCGAAAAAAATTATAGTTGAAAATTTTTATTAGGCGTGTTTTATTGGAAAGTCAGTGTTGTTACATTTCACTCGGTAAAAATAAAAAAATAACAATAGTTATCCATATGTTTGCTGGCTTATTTATCGACTATGTCTAAGTCTTGTTGATATTTTGACATTTTACAAAAAAAAATTACGAGGATCTCTGAGATGTAATTTTTCTTAACATTTCTTAAAATAATCTTGATTCGTGGAGAAGTTCAAAGAGGTGAAGTCAAGTATTGTAGCACAAGCTGTCATCGCTTAAGTTTTTTCAGAAATTACCTTCGTATAGGATGGATCAGAATTCTTAGACTTGCTTAAAAGGATAACAGGTGTTCCCCAAAGTTGCGTATTAAGGCCAATACTTTTACCTCTTTTTATTGACTTTATTCGTGATTTTCTTCCATAAGAAATACTTTTTGCAGTCGACTATGCGTGTTAGACGAGGTTTAAATTTCTAGATCCTAGTTTCAAGTTTAAACTCTAGTTAACTTCCGAAACTTGTTGCAACTAAAGAGGCTAATTTAAATATATACATTTTCGCGAAGTCCATTATTAAAAAAAAAACAACAATACATACGAATATAGAAATCATCGATAACGTAGGGTATTGCTTTTTTACAAAATCTTTCAATAGTTAATTCATTCATTGAATAATTATTTACACAATAAGATAAAACATCTTAATTGACAGTACAAGCTTCAATAAAAATTCTGTTATTAACAATAGTTTTCAGCTTAATAAGAACTTCGGGACCAATACCATAAATAGATTAAAAAAAAAGAGAAGATGTGTTCATTTATCTTTTAAGTCCAAATATGGATCGCCCAATACTGTTGTGAGCCACGATAAGTTTGCTATTGTGCAAACCTACATAAACCCTATCTACTGTAAGTCTGATATAATTATTCCAAGTAACCAAGTGTTAAATGTTACGCCGAGATTTTTTGCGGAATCAACAAATTCGAGGCCGGCGTTATTTAGATAAAGTTTTGGGAAATATGACATGTCCAAATCTTCATTTATTTCGTATGCAACATTTTCCACAACACCCAAAGGAAAACTCTTCCGAACTTGCATACATATCAACCGAAGAGCTTAAAAGACATTTAGGTAGGTCATTTATGAACATTGAAAAGAAAAATGGCTAAAGTATTGAACCTTGTGGAACACCTAAACTTAGTGAAAGAAAATCTAGTATGGAGTTATTTATAGCTTCATGTGTGAAATGTTCGATAAAAAAAAAGACTACCAGCATTGTTGATGATACAGAAAAGTTTAATTGATTTCGAAGCATACTACATAGAGCATCGTGGTTAACCGTGTCAAACTCTTTAGAGACATCAAGCAAGATTGAGAAATTTACTTGTTCATTGTCCTCCGCTTGCCTGATGTCTTTTGTTAAATAAGGCAGAAGTGCAACTAGGTTTTGGACGAAAACTAGTACATTATTATCTTGATGAAATCTACATATCTGGTTACTCATAAACCTTTTAAGAAACTTAGACAGAAAGGATAAAATGGGGAACGTTTAGGAAAGTTGCAGAGGATTTGTATGTCTGAATATCATTAGAAATATATTGTGGCAGCTTCGAATTAACAGCAATTTGTGCTGCAAGAAAATTCTTTTATTCTTGCTAGCTGACATGAAGAGTGTGATTGAAGACGACCGTTGGAACCGAAGACGAAGTAGTATTTCGTAAATTTTTTACAAATGACCAAAAATTTTCACTACCTTTGAGATATTGTAATGAGCGATTTTTTAAGAGCTATCAGAAATTAAAAAAAATTAATGTTTGAAGATTATTTCATTTAAATGTTGGCCGCAGCTTCGCCTCAAATAGTCCATCCGCTTAGTCCAATTTGGAAATACTGTTTCTAACATTTCGGCCGGTATCACACGAATAAATGCTTCAATGTTGGCTTCCAGTGCGTCAATCGAAGCAGGCTTGTCGCTATAGACATGAGCCTTAACATAGCCCCACAAAAAATAGTCAAGAGGCGTTAAATCGCACGATCTAGGCGGTCAATTGACCGGCTCCAGACGTGAAATAAATTGTTCACCGAACTCGTCTCTCAATTGGTCCATTGTTACGCTTGCTGTTTGACATGTGGCACCGTCTTTTTGAAACCATATGTCATGCAAGTCAAGCTCTTCCATTTTGCGCAAAAAAAAGTTTGTTATCATCACATGGTAGCGCTCACCATTCACTGTAACGTTGGAGTTCGCATCATCTTTGAAGAAATACCCAATGGTTCCGTCAGCCCATAATCCGCACCAAACAATGACTTTTTCTGGAATGCATTGGTAGCTCTTGCAATGCTTCTGGCTACTCTTCACTCCAAATACGGCAGTTATGCTTGTTCACGTATCCATTCAACCAGACATGAGCTTCGTCGCTGAACACAATTTTTCGATAAAAAAGTGGATCTTCGGCCAACTTTTGAAGAGCCCATTCACCAAAAATACGGCGTTGTGGTAGGTCAATCGGCTGCAATTCTTGCACCAGCTATATTTTTAAAGGCTTTACACCTAAATCCTTCCGCAAAATTTTCCACGTAGTGGAGTAACGGAGCTCCAATACTGCGAACGGTGTCGAATCAATAATTCACAGTCATCACTAACACTGGCCTATAAAGCTGCGATACTTTCCTCAGTTCGCACTCTACGTAAGCTTGTTGGTGATTTAATGTCCAACAATGTAAATTTAGTCACAATCTGAAGCCGCCTCAGTAGGTCGATTAAACTGATCATAAAATGAAAGAAGCGCGCGATGAACTTTCTTAACAGAGCACGCATTTTGATAATAAAATTCAATAATTTGTGTTGTTCGTTTGTAAGACGATTCATGGTTAAATTCTAGACTACACTGAAGATGTTTGACAGTGACACAAAACACGAAACGTGCATGAGCTGTCAAAACCAATGTTGCCAAAAAGAAAATAGCAAACAAATCCACCCATTAGCATTTTTTGTCTTTATTGTTTGTCTTACAAAATTTTTGATCGCCAAATATGGCCATTACAGATCTTTTTAGCTCCTTTGAACTAATTCCGGATTTTCTCGGTAGGGTTGGCCTTATAACATCCGACACTTACTTCTCTGACCCTAATAATTCACTTTCAGTTTGGTAGATTTTTCCCTATTCTGGAGAAAATTTCTCATTCCAAAAAGAATTAAATTTGTAATCATATACCTATGCCCTGGAGTCCACTTCACTATCGAGCAAGCACACTGACAAATTAAAGTTTCTGAAGAAATGGTTAAGACCGTACTTATTGGCTTTCTCGTATTTCCAAACGGTTCTCTTAGAAATGTTTTATTGAGTAAGATTTTTTATTTCACGAATGCATTACTTTACCCTAACTTTACCTATATAACGCAAGTAATAAAAGAAAACATCTTCTTTTTTCTCCATGTTACTTAAAATGCTGAGAATGTTAAGCGAAAGTTGTAGATATTATTGTAGTTTCTTAAGCAATTTCTATTTTCGGTATTTTGTATTTCAGATACGCATTGCATGAAGTTCTTTTTTTTTCTACCAAAAGAGATGCATTAAAATGTTTCCTTTCATTAAAAGTATACCTACGAGTAATGAAATTAAATCAAATAAAAAGCAAAGTGGGTTTTTTCTGAATATTTTTATTAGCGAAATTAGTGTTCTTGAAGTATCCGTACTTGGGTGTTTGTTAATAATGAACACAACAGCATTAGCTATTTAAATTCATACTTTAACTTCAATGAAATTGAATAATTTTATTTTGTCTGTTTACACATACACATGGTTTAATATGCGTGGAATTTTGTTTTAGCTCAATGCAATTTAATTTGATTCAAATATTAGATAAAATGATGCCATGGAGGCTGGATAAAAATAGACGTGATGTATTCTACATGCAAATGTGTAGTTTTTTTTTGAAGTAAACATGATCTGCAACATGTGAACTTGACACTTGTTTAGCAAGAGTTGGGATTTACGAGTTTACATTAAGTTCATTGAGTTGAAATTTTAAATGAAAATACGATTTTTGCCTGTGTTAAATTATGATCTAAGCTTTGATTCTGTGAAGTGATTATCTACTTATGAGGAAATACCCTGAAATTATTCATAAATATGAAATGTGTGAAAGTAAGTTTTTCCACTTTGATGTCAACGTTTTGATTCAGAATGCTTTGGCTATAAATTGACTGTTGATACTTTATGTTTAATGGAGAGTGAATAAATTGGGATTCACTATGTTGGGTTATATCGGGTATTCTGGACTACACGAACATTCAACATTATAGAAACCCAGAAATGCAATCATGAGGAAAACTTTATACAATTATGCTTAAACAATTAAAAATAACTAACTTTGCCTACCGATATGAATTTGCTTGTGGGGTTTTCTTAAAGTTATTTAAAATTGGGATTTTTGAGAATTATTTTTTCCTCCTTGTTTTTCATAGAAACATTTTTTTTTTTTTAATTTTCTTTGTAAGACACTTACGGGTTTCGAAAATCCAATATTTCTCCATTCATTTTGAAGTTCCTAAACAGGTCGTGTATTTATTAATTACAATTACGGTCTACAATGACGGAAATTTTTTTCAATTGAAGTTTTTTTTTGTCATAATCAGTATTTTATTTTTGTATTTCAATTTTCTAGTTTTAAAAATACATAGCTACGCAAGTGAAAACTAACATTTTCTGCGTTCTACTATGCGCCTTTCTTGCTCTACTGTATTTTCAGTAAAACTTAGTATTTTATGTGTAACTTAAAATTGATGACCCATGTGGCATAACGGGTCTAAATTACCTACAATTCAGTTTGTAAGACATAAATAATCAAAAATATATCAACTTACTCGTAGATTATTTTCAAAGTCTTGTAAACTATTTAAATTTCGAAGAGAAGAGTATATTAGGCGCAGGGATGTCCGTAGATGATAAGTCCATAATGACCTGTGGGGCTCCAATTACTGTACTTCTTATAAAAAAACTATTTTGAAATCCTTTGTTCTTCACAGAACAAAGAGTAAAAAACCTAAAGAAAACTCTTTGTTTGAATCAAGGTGCAAGGAAGCTATCAAAACCAGAGAATCGTTTTTTCTGTTATATAAAACTATTCCCCCAGTGAAAAACCATGTACAATTTAAACAAGCCAGAAATTCCTGCAACGCTTTGATTCTAAGAACCAAACTCTTACATAAGCAACAAAGTAAGTAAAAGCTTTTGGCCATTACTTAAGAATATAAACAACTACTTCGTCATCAGTCCCACGCTCATCTACATTTTCTGATAGGGACAGAGTTCCACGTGTACCTAATGACGTCTATTTTTCTTTGGGACAAATACATTTTCAAACCCGTGCAGTTGCTAGAGTACTAAAATACCTCGATATTCTCAAATCTGCTGCCCCCGATGTATATCTCCAATTGTCTTGAAAATGTGTATTTTCACCTTAGCTAAACCACTGCGTAAGTTTTTTTTTTAATCTTTCCTATTCTTGAGGCCATTTTCCCTTTGGATGGAAAAAAGCATTTGTGCAACCTAAAATAGGCAATTCATTATAACCCCCCAATTGTCGACCAATTGTGAGCTAATGAAATATCCCAATACGACTTTCTTTTCAACAGATCCACTAGTGATTTAATGGTTTTGCTCACCGAAAAGAAAGGAGCAATTTCCCTTCTGACCGTTCAATACAAGTTGTTTTGGACGGTTTCAAGCCACAAAATAAATGGTGGTGTGCCTCAAGGCTCCGTATTTTCTCCAGCACTATTTTTTAATTTTATAAATGATCTCCTGTCTGAAATTGCTAATCAACTAAACTACTTCATTGATGATAGCCTGACTCACCTTCATCTTCTTTGAATGTCGAATTAATGCTTCCAAAACTCAAAGCGGTCTTCGGTCGTTAAACTGAATTTGCCATTATACATGAATAGATCTTGCATCGAAGAAAATAAAAAAATTTCGATTCTTGGTATGTGCGTTGCTGCGAAATGCCTAGCTTTTCTCAGACGGTGTAATAACTTATTTTACTCCTTCTGATCTGGCAACTACTATAAAGCCGGCGTACGCCCAAAGTTAGAGTATAACTCCCATATAGGGTCAGGCATATCCAAAACACTACTGCACCCCTGCACCTATTGGATAGAAACCAGAATAAAGCTTTGAAACTTATAGGAGATTACGGAAACATTTGTTTCGTTGAAACACCGTCGAAATGTCTCTTGCTTGTCACTGTTTTATCACTACTTATTCAAAACGTTGTTTTGTTGAAATATCCTGTTGCATTCCTCCCCTTAAACAATTTCAGCGTAATACTCGCTCTGCTAGGAATGCTCATCAGTCCACCCTCGAATCTCACTTCGCACGTACCGTCAAATTTAGAGATTCTTTTTTTACTCGTACCACACGAATGTAGAACTCCTTACCCAACTTTGTTTTTTCTTCCCATTTCAAAATCCAGACATTTAAGACAGACATGGTTAACTCCTGCTCAATTCTCCCTATATGTCCTTAACGCTCGCACTGTGTTAAAACATTTTGAGGGTAATCATAACCCTTTGAGTGCGCGTCAATTATAAAATATAAAAAAGTCAACGATCTAAAATTGTTATTCTATATTCAATACATATTTGATTATAGCAGTCTGTTTTTAGCTCCGTTCGTGCTTCCGAACATTTTCATTAATAATATATAATATATTTCCTCTAAAACTTAGTAATTTACAGTTTATGCATTAAGTGAGATCATTTTTGCAATATTTCTTTCTCTTTGCTTTATTAATTTGCCACTGAAAATAATAAATTCTCCAAGCTTGTTAATTTAAAAATGATTCAAGCTCAAAAAAACTTACACGGGATGTGGATGACACATCTAGTGGTTGCTGCTAATGAACGTCTGAGTTATCATTTTACACCAAAGTAAACAACAGAGTCATTTGGGCTTTTTACATTCATTTATTTTTGCTTTATCAATGCAATATACTCTGGGTTGGAATAAAAAAATTAATTTTGCAAAACAATTAAAATTTCCATAAAAACAGCAATGCAATTAAAATAATAAGAGTTGTTGTGTCAATAAGTAAAGAAGCAGGTAAGGGTGAAATATTACATTAAGGGTCAGTTTTCACTAGTTACTTGAATCTGAGTTGAACTCAGACGCGGTTTTTAAGTGCATGATTAGCTTAACTTCGATTTTTCATTTTCAATTGTCAACATTAGGCGTTATTCTATTAAGCCACGAGCGGGGCCTAAGCGAATAGAGCTCGCTCCGAACCAAGCTTGACCTGAGCGCTCTAATCTATTGATTTATTTAAAACAATTGATCACTGAACTGTCTCTGTATCATTTTTTATAATAAACTGTGCACATTTTCAGCTTTTTGTGAAATTGGTGTTTTCAAGAATTTTTTCTTTTCAATTGGATCGAGCTCTGAGCCGAAAAAGAAATACAAGTTGACTATGATGCCATAATGCAAATTGCCGTTGAAACAAAAATGTTACATCTACCATTCCTTACATTTCTTTGATGCAAACAGACAATCTGTCTGCCATGAGAGATTTAAATATTCGTGCAACAAATTTTTTTTCAAGGGAAATGTAAAACATAAATTAAACTAAAGTAAGGTAGCTAAAAAGCAAGTATATTTTCTTTACTGAACAAATTTAACATTTTTTTTCTTAAATTCTTTCTTATTTTATTGTCTGCCCTTAAATAACGCGGGTACACCATAAAACCAAGAGGAGGTAATAAAAACCTGCTCTACGTGGAAGCAATAATAATTATTGTAAAAGAGCTTCTTTAAGAAAATTGTATACAACATTACCACCGAGTATTTTACGAGGGTTTAGTCAGAATACCATCAACAGTCCTATTTTAAGTTCCCCATAAACACATGCTTCTCACATTTTATGCATCCAACGCAGAAGTATATAGGAAATTCGTTAACATCTTCATCATGTCTGAGAGATGAAACCATTGCGTCCATATGTTGCAGTGGTCATTATTCGAGAGATTGCGTCATAGTAGCTTTGTCTATAACACGAAGAGACCAAATTTTAATTACCCCAAACCATAAACGCAATGAGACAAAAAGAAGACAAAAACAAAAAACAAAAATAATAATTAGTTTATAAATTCAAGCAGAGTCATATAAAAAAAGAGTCAGTTCCATGGATCATACAATTAACCCACTAAGGTTAGCGCTGGCCTATACTGCTCTGCTATTGATGCTGGTTGAGCTGAAGCTGATACTATTTTTTTTTTGCAGTTAATTGAGTGCAATGAGATAAATGAATTACTTCCGAACATGCCGCTGTCAGTCACCGTGTGCCGTCATCGTCATCGTCGTTGTCGTCGTCTTTTCTTTGGCTTCGCTTGACCAAACAATTTTATTATTATTTTCTGCTCCAGATATGTCTTAAGAAACATAACATACTTCAAAGCATACAAAACTAACTAACAATATTTTCTTTTATTTTATTTTTAGCAAATCAAAGATGAACTGTGTGAAGTAGTATCAGAAATGGAGGCGCTAGATGTGCCCGAAGACTGCAAACATTCCAACAAAGATAAACAAATGTCGATAGGCCGTAAAAAGTTTAATATGGATCCAAAAAAAGGTGAGTTTTCAATTTATTTAAATATACCAAAAAGTGATTTTGAAATAATTTTGAAATAATTTTGAAATAATTTTGAAATAATTTTGAAATAATTTTGGAAAATTTTCATTATCTTTCTGTTCTCAGGATATTACAAAACCGTGTCGTAATGGACAAATCTTCCGAAGAGCATCTATCTCTTGACACAATGAAGGGCATTCCGCCTTACCGGTCAGATTTGACATAATATTTAAGGGCTATTCCGGTCCTATCGTTTAATAAAACACAAAGGGCTGGTTGAAATAGTAAGCCATTATACCATTTCGTGAAGATACGTTACCTTTTTTGGATTTCCTTATTCCAATTGACTTATCTTTGTATTTTCTTTTTTTTCGAAATCAATATCTCAGAGAGTATCTCTCTATTTCTTAGATTGTTCTTTGAAAAATACTCGTTCCTAACCTTATACAAACGTATATAACCGCCACTAGCCATAAATAATAATTATTATTCAAGTAAAGGAAATATATTGTCAATCAATATTTCCTTTCCGGACTTTGTTCCTTGTACAACCTTTTAAAGAAACGAATCATAGAAAAAAATACTCGCCAAAAACCCATTTTTGGAAAAAACCACAAGCGATAATCATCATCATCATATTATTTTATAATTGCAATCATGTCTCGCTGGGCCTCATTCTAGATTCTCCATGTGCCACTGTAATCATCATCATCATAATAATAATTATGGAATGCGACAGTGACAGCGACATTTTTATTGCTCATTGTGTTTGCCCATCAAGTCCAACGTTAAGTCAATAGATTCTGCCTTGCCTTGCCCTTGTCACGCAAGGCACTTCTCCTATGAATAGGCTTTTTTTATGGCAGTTAAATTGATTGAATCAAGGAAGGGCGTTAACGCGGGCGGCAGCAATTTACTTGGGATTTGATACAATCTTCGTTGTAAACGGTGTTGCGCTCGCTGCGTGCTTTAGCGTATCAATGGATCAAATCATCAAGCACATATTGTTGTGTGTAATGAAGAAGAGCCAGCTAGCTCCTCTGTGATGTATCAAAAGGGTAAACATTATGTATGTTGGTATGGCTTTATTGCGAACTTTACGTTTTGCCGATTAATTTCCGGTCTTGTCAATCAAATTGTTCTGAAAAATATAAGCCCGTCCTTAAATTTTGCGCGTTGTTGAGTTGACATTTGATTTCCGCTCTTGGTTCAACGATTTTTGATTAATTGGAGCTTGAGAATTGATTTATTTGTTACTAATTTTTTTTATTTGTTTTTATTTATTTATAGGTATTGAATATTTAGTAGAGAACAGACTGCTGCGGATGGATCCTCAAGATATTGCACATTTTCTATACAAAGGCGAGGGACTAAATAAAACTGCGATAGGTAAGTTACACACATAATAGTTGGATAATAATTTGTATTTTAAGTAGGTCGTTCGGTCAACCCAAAAGTTTAAACAATCAATTGCTGAACCATAAGCAACGCAACGAGAAAAACAAATTCATTGTTGAAGAATTTTTGTTTTAGCCCGCATATGAATTCAAATGATGATGATAAATTTGTTAACGCTTATGAGTGTAATGTTTGATCTCTAGAAATTGATGTAGATGTCATTGATTCTGGCCACACAATGGTCTGATTTGGTGTCTAATACGATGTGGGAAAAATATTCTGCAGAGTGAAAAGTCGCTTTGGATAGGTATTTTTATATTCCGGTACATTACGAACAATACGACCTCTGGTTCATTGTTGAATTCCAGCTGATCCCCCAAGCGCTTTCAAGAATAATCGCAAACGCATTTGTTTTTCCCATTCAATTCAATTTCAAATTGTAGAGGTTCTCTTATTGTCAATAGAGGTGTTTTCGACTTCCACTGACTACTGCACCCCTGCATTGATCATCAATAAAGATTTTAAAATTATATTCCCATCCAGAAAGGACTTGAGAGATGACGTTGTGACAAAAAACTTCGACACAGCTATCTTTACTGATGGGACAAAGATTGAGTGTGGTATTGTTTCAGGAATCGATTCAGAATCTAAGTCTTTTAGGCTACCCGACTTTGCTATTGTTCTTCCAGCTGAAATAATGGCTATCAAGGAAGCAAACATGATCCACACCAGCACCGGAATACGGCTTTTATAACAGACAGTCAGACGGCTGTTAAAGCCATTAATTCTAGTACATGATCTTCCATGAATATGCCTGAATATTAACCTCAGTGTCACTCTTATCTGGGTTTCGGGCCATAGTGGGATTAATGGGAACGAACGGACGCACGAGCTGCCAGGCAAGGATCAACCCATCATTACTCACTTTTGGAAAGAGTCAACATTATTAAAGGCCAAATTCTTTCAATTGGTCTTAAAGATTCAGACCGCAGGTGGAGCAGTTTTACTAACTGCATTATATCTAGAAAGCTTATAAAACCAGAACACTTATCTGATATGCAGACTCACGCAAAACATAGCCAAGATCATTTCTACCTGTAGCGGATACTGGCCAATAGGAAAGCATACAGCGAAGTTAGGCATTGCTCACAACACTCACTGTTATAGTTGTGAGGACCAGTGGAAAAAGTATACAGTCATTTATTTCCTATGAAAATACACTACCTTGGTCATATTAAGACCACGATCATTAGGAAGGGCATATTTTACTGAATTGACGGACTTTCGGAAATGAAGATCAAAGACTTGATCTCTTTTCTAAACCCGATGAAATCGCTCTAGAACGAACTTCGGTTATTTCTGTGCCGCGCCCTCAATTTGATTCTTTAGGACTGAGGGATTTGACAAAGGTTTATGGGTTGGGGGCCGGAAGATCACTCAATCAAATTAGCTACTGTCTCACCACAAGTTAACAAGCTTCCCAGCTTGGCACAGTGTAGATGTTTGCGGATACATGTGTTTGTCCGGTTGAGTGATCCGAATTCCCAATGATTTTACAAAAACTAACTCACAATAAGACAAATGAAACCCAACTTTATTCTTTCTTTTTTGTGGAACTCAATCTATGACTCCGTGAGCATATCCACAATTCTGCATATCAATTCCATCCACAGGTTCAAACGAGTTATGATATCACACACAGGGATATAGGGCTAGATTGACAGTGCTTGTCATTTCTACCTATCTACCTACCTTACTGCCTTGCTTGGGACATTACTTATATGGATCGCCACCTATTTTCCTTATAATACCGTCAATCTGGAATTTAAATTACAAAAAATTGCATAAAAATGCATTTATTTTAATTTGTTTTGGTTCACGAGAAAATGGTAAACTAAATTAACATTTCGTTTTCCAGCAACTATTTCCAATTTGTTCAAATTTTATATCATACCCACTTATGTTCACTAATTTTTTTAAATTTTTTGTTTTACAGGTGACTATCTTGGCGAAAAGAACGATCTCAATGAAGATGTGCTCAAGGCATTCGTTGCACTGCATGACTTTACAAATCTCATCCTAGTTCAAGCGTTAAGGTAAAAATCAATTAATCTTCACTCTTCATTTCCATTTTTTGGTCTATTTATAAATATCAAAGTAAATTCTTTTCTTCTTTCAAAAACTTCACAGACAATTTCTATGGTCCTTTCGATTGCCTGGTGAAGCGCAAAAAATCGACAGAATGATGGAGTGCTTTGCCCAGCGATATTGTCAGCTAAATCCTGACATCTTTACTAACACAGATACCTGTTATGTACTCAGCTTTGCAATTATAATGCTCAATACATCCCTACATAATCCATCGGTAAGTCAATTTTAAATTAGTCATCAAATATTTAAAGATGCTCCAGCAATTTCTGCACTGGATGATGTAAAAATAACAAACAAAAAACTAGAAACTAAACCGATTGAAAAACAAAAGCATAGACCGGCCGGCCACAAGCTATTTTGAATACGATACCAACCCAAATCAAAGCTAAAACAAAACGACTTCGTTGTACAAGTAAAATAATTCGCTTTGCTTTGCGACGCGCGTAGTTTTTTTTATTTTTTTTTAAGCTAAAAATAGGTTAAGAGTATTAATGCTGCGGCACGATAAGAAGAAGATCGTTTTAAGATGCAAATTATATGCATGTTGATGGATATTATAATGTTTAGCTTGCATTACTAATTTTATTCCGTTTTTGTTCTTAGGTAAAGGATAAGCCAACCGTGGAGCAATTCATTTCAATGAATCGTGGTATAAATAACGGTGGTGATCTTCCTCGTGGACTACTAGAATCTTTATATGAATCTATTCGAACTGAGCCATTTAAAATACCCCAGGACGATGGTAATGATCTAATGCACACGTTCTTTAATCCCGACAAAGAAGGTTGGCTATGGAAACAAGGTGGCAGGTAAGAGATTTTTATCAAAACCAAATTAACCCAATTTGACAAAAATTGTATTTTGTTTATTAGGTATAAATCCTGGAAAAGGCGATGGTTCATATTGAACGATAATTGTTTGTACTATTTTGAGTATACAACTGATAAAGAACCAAGGGGTATAATACCATTGGAAAATATTTGCGTAAGTTAATTGAATTGTGGTTGTTATTAAAACAATTGTTTATAATTTTTGTATTTGTTTTGTTTGGCTTAGGTGAGAGAAATTCATGACAGAAGTAAACCGCATTGCTTTGAACTGTTTGCAACAGGAGGAGCTGATATTATTAAGGCTTGCAAGACTGACTCAGAAGGAAAAGTAAGTTAGTTATCAAAAAAAAAAGCCATCGAAAGATCTAATCGAATATGTTAATTTCTTAAAATTGATTGCATCCATGATTCTCATTTAAAAGTATTAAGATTAGGTTAAAGTTGCTGTCGGCTAAAATACTGGCACACTTAGACAATTGTGGTAACACATGCTTAAGGAGTTGTAGTTTCTTATGAAGAATTCTTATTTGTTAGATTATTATATAAGAACTCAGCCAGATAGGGAATATGTCTTGAGAGAGCAGAACGTATACAGAGAAGTTGACGAATTGTTTCGTCCTCCGTCCACCCTCTTGTCTTGTTTTTCAAACAGTATCCGGTTATGACAATGTGGAACTTCTCCACTTATCTCATCACCTGTTTTGTATCAGTTAGAAATTTATTGAATTAGTTTATGTATATGGAATATATAATTACTTGAAAGTTTTTATTAAATTGTAATAACTATGAGATAATATGGTCAATGCATTAATCCGAATGAGTTAAAAATGAAAGAATGACCAATCTTGTCTATCTTTGATTTTTCGAAAAATTAAGTTTGAATGCCATCTGTCCAGCTTACCACAATTATAACAATTCTTAAGAATTATTCATTTAGTTTCAAATATTTCACATTTTTTAGGGTCCGTAAACGTAACTTGCATTTTTTTTAAACCTTATTTAAAATGGGCCTCAACGGCAAACGCACCCTTCTCAATGTTCCACACGAAATTGACGAACTTTCAGAAATGAAGGTCAAATACTTGATCTCTTTTCTCAACGCTACGAAATGGCTCTAGAACGAACTTCGGTTACTTCTGTGCCGTGTCCTCCGTTTTACTCCTTAGAAACCAAGCTAGCGGATATTTCTACCTATCTGCCTACCTAGACGGACTGTCAAAGTTACCATCAAGAGCTAATATACGAGTATTAAACAAGACCTTATGTATAAGTATTAAATAGTTAGGATGTGTTAGGTTGCAGTCAAAAATTGTCTCCCTCTTTGTAAACCTATATTGATCTGCTTGTGGAGCATACTAGTCTTATTATTTATATACATAAGACAAATAAACTTATTTAATTATTATTTTCTACAAACATCCTTATATTAAAATAAATCCTTCTCCCTTTCAGGTTGTTGAAGGCAAACATACTGTCTATAGAATGTCCGCAGCAACAGAAGAAGATCAACAAGAATGGATAAAACGTCTAACACAGTCAATAAGTCATAATCCATTTTATGATATTCTAGTACAAAGAAAGAAAAAGGCACTGAGCAATAGTTAGTATTAAATCTAGATTAACAAAAAAACAACAACAAACAAACATCGAAGAGATCCTTCAAAGAAAAAACAAAAAACGGTTAAAGTTTCATCTGGTCTGGTTTCCTGTTTGCATGCAAATAATCACAAAAACTGCTAAATTACTCTACACATACAAAAAATACACACACACACATGCCAACTATTTACACCACCGACCGTCGTCGTTGTCGATGTCCTAATTATAGCAAATGGGTTCTCCATATTGTTTAAATTAATTTGTATAATTTTTGTTTTTGATTACGTAAAAAAAATTGTTTTCTATCATTAGGACAAACTAAATTGTTTATAAAAATTTAATTTACAAAAGCATGCAACTACATTATATATCCATAGATAAGTCCCGATTATATATTCTAATTTAAGTAATCCGTTTTGTTTTTTGTTGTCGTCTCTATTGTGATATAATTTATTTTTGTTTAGACTTATAATTAAAAAAAAAATATTATACAAAATTATGATATTTTTTTTTTGCTAAAAAAATAAAGACAAAAAACGTTTAAAAATTAAGAAAAGAGAGGATATATAAAATAATTGCAATAAAATCATTATACAGATCATTTATATAAAATCAAAAAGAAAAACAAATCCATGTAATTAAATAAAATGCAAAACTATTATTAAAAAAAAAAGCAAAAGAAAACATATCTTAATCTATTTTGTAAAGAAAAAAGAACACTTCGACAGAAAAAAAATACAAATGCTAAATGATTCGCTTGATGCGGGAAAATGTGTAATTTGAGCGCACAGAGTAATATATTAAAAAAAAAACCACACACATTTATTAAGCTATTCAAATTTAATGCAACCATTTTTGTCCAAAAACTCAGAGAAAATTGTATAAGCTTAAAATGTATTACATTGTTTTTGTAAAAAAAAATAATATTTAAGTAACATATTGCTTTGTAACTTTGAGTAAACTAAGAACATGATTATTCTGAGCGCCTTATTAATTGAAATTGTAAATATATTATCTGTAGTTCTAAATCCAAATCCTGATTTGTGTCAATAAATATCTATATTTCGGCAATGTTCCCAGATGTATTGGAAGAATTTAGAATTTTACAAAATTCTTTCCTTAAATGTATTCCTAATATTCTTAATGAGCTTATCTCTTCAAAAATATTGCTAATGAGCCATTCGATGTATAGCTATCTCCATTGAGAATGTTGAACAAATTGGTCAGGATTAAGCACAAAAATTGTTTTCTGTATGACCTGTACGTCGTACAGACTCCACACAAAATGATATGTGTTCTCTGTAGCGCCAAGGTTGCAAATTGTGCAGATCTTTAAGCTCTACCATTGATGTTGAGCAATCCTCATTGAGATTTTAACAGCATACCAATCATTTCGCATTATTTATTGTTTTTGAACTAGTTTTGCACATCAGCGTATTTAAGATTAAAGTACTCGTCATGGAACTGTGATTGTAACGCTCTGTTGGTGTGTTCAGTCCGTCCAATGTTTTTTCTGCAAGTTTGATACAAGCTTCCTTATGCAATGGAATCCAATCAGAATATCTGGACCAGGTAACTCCATTCCGATTTCATCAAAGAGCTCTGGCCTTTCACTGGCCCAGTATATCCGTTTCCTCACAATAATATCGGATAGTTTTCTGGGTAGTCTACTTTCAGGAATCAGCTACTTTATCCCATGAATCCTGAAAAAAAACGATAGGTTCGTTCGTACCAAAAATCTTGCTGCGAAATTTGAATTTCGTGAAAAGTGGTTTATTTTCTGGCCTATTATTTTTGTGGTATTCCTCTCTAATTTTCTCCGATTGCAAATCGTTTCGGAACATTTAATTTACGCATATAAAAACAAAAATAAGCACAAAAGTTTTGGTAGCTCGAAAAGACAACACATTCGCAACTTTGGGTCCATATTTGATTTACGAAACGTTTACCATGAAACAAAAACTAACGTCATTGATGAATATTGGTTGAGAGAAACTACCAATCGATATTCTTCTCAGCTATTTGAAAGCAAATTCTCAGCAAAATTCATCACTTTTGCTATCAGAGAGCCGACGCTGAAGTATTTTGAATTTACTTAATCATTTATTTTTTGTCGCAGGTGCTCAATTCATATTTTTATAATTATTAATAGACTAACCATTTCACTTCTTACATATAAATCTTGGTAAGATTTTTCTCCTGCATCCTATTGACATAGTTAAATTGACTAAGAAAAATCTCAAGCTTTTTCTTGTAAAATTCTAGATCGACCTTCTTCTATTAATGTTCCTTAAATATTTTTTTTTGTGAGAAAAATTGTTGGTTTACTCAAGTGAACCGGAATGATTTTTTTTACATTTTTGAACAACATAATTTTCATTGAGATATTGTTTAATAGATATCACTTATTTTTGCAAAAATCCTATGAAAACTTGCAGAAACGTTAAATTATTTGATGCTGTGATACAAAATTGGACATGAAACCGCTTAATGCATTTATTGTAAAAACTATTTAATAACACCGTAAAAATATTATAAATAATATCAAACCAGAGGCTTAAATTTAATTAATTCGAAAAGTCAATTCGTCTCAAGACAGCCTTTTTTTTCTATGCTTGTTTGACTGATATATATACAAAAAGGAATAAACTGTTGTTCTGATATGAATATTACCGACACAAAGTTCCGATGGACCCGATCTGATTTATCGCACCTCGTCAAAGATTATTCTATCTTACCTCAAATACGGCGCTTTAAATTGTTTCAACCCAAAAGCTGTTTTTTATTTTTCCATTTTAAAACCACCTAGCTGAAATAAGATGAAACAATAGTACTCTGACGAGTTATGATCATTTAGCTCGGGGAGATATTTTTTTGACTTGCGATGATATGAGTTAGAGCTGCAAGAAGTCCTCACCGCCATATTAAGATCATATTGTATAAATATTAAAAATTTAATCTAACTTTTCTCAATCTTTTATAATCCTCGATAATTGCTGGCAAACTTACAAAAAAATTTAAAAAAAAAAAATCAAAAAACAAACTTTCACTATTAATATATTTATTGTATATTTTGGCCTTAAATTTGCTTAAAATAATTATAATTTGTAATAGATTCTCTTGGTTTATACATATGTAATGTACATATGTATTTACAAAAAAAAAAACAAAAGAAAATCAATTTCAAAAGCGTGCTTAACTTATTAAGATAATAATCACGCGCTGTGATAGTGGATTAAGGTAGAACTTTGTATTATAGATAGTACCTAGTGATGTATTGCTTAGTACGTTGAACTCTTACACGGAAAGTGTGTGTCTCTGGTCTTTAAAAGTGCTTCTCATTTAGTCATTCGGATAACTAGGTTCATTTTCGAACAGTTGTGCCTATAATTTATATATTTTACATATACGCTCGAAGCTAATATCATAAATTAAAGAGAAGTAATATTCGATATCCTGAAATGGAAAATTTGTCCAATAATATTTCTATGACCATTTTTATTGGTGATTCGCGAGTAGATTCTGAAAACAAATTAAGAAGCAGAAGAAGAAATGTCATTCTAGCTTAGGGGTTCAGAAAGGGCCTCTGGATGACTAATCGAAAATGTCAGAACATAAATGAAAGGAAATATTTTGTATTCCGATTCCGATGACTTGCTGTCAGTTTAATCTACGTTAACAGCGGAGGGTCGGGTCTTCACTTAAGAAAACAAAACTAAAACTAAACTCGAAGAATTTCAGAAATCTGCAAATATTGCATTTCATATGAATTCGTTGCATGCGTTGATTTTCTCACTTGAATTTAGTTGTATTCCAGTAATTCCCTCGGAGGTAAAAATTAAACCGGAAAAGTTTTGAGAAAAGAAACTTATAAGACCTTCAGGGTTTTGTGAAAGTTGTCTGTTTCAATTCAATTTCACAAGGGAAGTACTTTTCTAAATCACTATGTTCATTAAGGTTAGCTACTAAACCTGACACCCCTAAATATAACAACCTGCAAACGTACCGTTCCTTCTGTAATAGTTCTAGCCTTATGGTAGCACATGAACGTTTAAGTTGAACTATTATGAATATTTAAGTTTCATGTCAGTAAATAATGTAATAGCTGTTAGTTTTTTAAAAGAAAATGATTGTTCCAAGTCTGAGGTAGGCTGAAGCATTCACTTTTCTCCTCTAGATCCGGGTGCACACAAGCCAGCGAAATCTGCTTGGTATAAGTAAATTGTTGTTTCAATGCAAAAAGATTTCCGAAACAAAGCGGAGTAGAGTGTTCACAAATTATATTCATGTATCCCAATTTCAAGTGCTATCGTTACTATCACAGAATGTGTGTGCAATGTCAGTGTAAGTAAATTACATAAATAAAAATAATAACTAACAAGCAAAATGTCTATTTATTTTTATTTTTAAATAAAACTTCTTTATAATATGTAATGTAACAAAACATAAATTCAAACATTTCAAAATTTCTTTTTGTAAATATTTTTGATTGTATAAATTCATACAGTAAAAACCTACATCACTCTCATAATAGTTTAGTTAAATAAATTGGATTTATTTTCTTAACATAAAAGAGTTTATAGTTTTTTTTTTATTTTTACTTAGTACCTTTAGCTTTTAACTAAAAATATTTACTGTGTATATAATTATATTTTTTAATTTTTACCCCAAGTGTTATGTTATAGAAAAAATAAAATCGAATTTTTGTTAATTTTAAAAAAGAAGGAAAACAAAAAACCCAAGCAAGAATGAAACGAAGGAAAGAAAAAAAATCTATATATTTGAAAGAAAATAATATCACGACGAAATAATTAAATAAACTTATTAAATGCAATATTTAAAACAGAAATATAATTATAAATATAATCCGTTTGGAGAAATTATAAGTTTTCCTCAATTATATATAAATATTAATTTATATAATATATAATACGTATTTACACATTTAAAATTATTATTATAATTAATAATAAGAGTGTAAATTATACATATATATATAGCTTTAGTATAAATACCTTATAATTTGTAAAATAAATTGAATTTTTTTATAAACCAATATTATTTTATGCTATACGTAAATTAAAATATGAAAACAAAACGAAAAAAAATAAACACATTTTACATAAATTAAAAAGAAAAACATTTTTTTTTAAATTATACTCGTAATACAATAAAAGATTTTAGTGTTCCAAAAGCTATTAAAACTTTTGGTTATTATTTAAATAATAATATTTTTACAGGCCTATTCCAGAAAGCCTGGCGTCTGGACAGTATTTGAGTATCTCTTTTAAAAATGGGGTTAATTATTTTTTAACTTGTCCATGTTAGAAACTCGCATGTTTTGGACAGGAAAGTTATTTACCCTTTGGAGGAAGTAAAAATAGGTAGTTATATTAGATATACTGCTAAGCTCAGCTACATTTCGCTAATTTATCTTTAAGAACTAGTATCATGCAAAAATAATTTTGATATTGTAAACACTCATGCCACTGCCTAGCTTGGCACAGTGTAGATGATGCCGGATGAGTGCGCTGGTCCGGTTGAGTAAGTGATCCGATTTTGGACGATTGTGTGAAAGCAAACACACAATAAGAGACGTCACATCCTACTAGATCCTTTCATATTTTTTAACTTAATTCAAACTGGATGGCTTCATGAGAATGCCCAAAATTTCTCATATCAATTCCATCCACGAGTTATGTGTTATTTCTACCTACCTAAACACTGGGCAAATTCCTAACCGTATATCTTGCACAAAGAGTTCCAAAATGCAAATACAAAAATATCTGCTAAGCAGAGTGTCCCAAAATGCAATCGATGCTATTTTCTTGCACAAAAGCAGAGGCATCATGTGCAAATGTTAAACATTTTTTTGCGCAATTTTCTTATGTATATATGTATGCGTATTCTGATTTGCTTTGCAAATCTAACATTTTTCGCCAAAGTTTTCAAACAAAATAGGATAGATCCTACTGTCAGCACAAAGAATTATCATTATGACACACGAGTCTCATTGGATTTTCCTCTTGTAAATTCAGATTTAAATCCAAATATTGATTTTTTTTTCATGGCAAATGGAATACGATTTCAAATTGATTTTTCTGTTGTTGTTATTTTCGTGCAATTTTTGTTTGTGTCGTCATTTAAAATAAACTTTGTCATTTACTTTTGGGAGGGAAATCTTAGCTTGATGAATTTACAGAATCATCTTAAACTGCTTCCAATTTGTATTACAACAAATTTCCTATATATTTTGGACCTTATTTTCACAATTGAACAAACCTAAAACCAAATTTGCGAGCTGACAGGAAGGTTACATCTGCCCGAGAATTAAGTTTTGAAAAATTGATTTTAAATCGAAAAAAAAAATATATTTTTTGCCCAGTGAAACGCAAAAATTGCCAAAATCAGCATTATGACAACTCAAAAACAAATTGATTTATTTTGCCAATAGAGAACACTATTAAAATAAATTAAATATTCAGTTACATACATAGATTTGATATTTTAATATTCCATTAATGTAAATACTTTCTGTAACACTTGATGGCAAATTGTCTGCCAAAATGTTGAGTAGCTTCCTGTTTTCAACCTAGATGCTACCCTACAGTACAACCCAGATCTAAACTGAAGTGCCACCTTGCCTTATTTTTGAGTCTTGAAAATATGTTGTTTTGTTTAAATTCCTTATTTTGTCGCCTCCGCACTTTGGGTGGTTTCTTAGATTCTTATAACTACCCAAAAATATGGAGAAGAATAAAAATAAAGAATTTGAATAAAACAACCGAGCATTTTCGAATTTGTAAATTGTAAATCAGCACTGAAAAATACCCTAGACACGACATTTATATCTTCATATCAAAAGCTCATCCAAACTACACCCAACCACCCACAAGCTACATAAATCCAACAAAAGAAAGTGCATAACATACATTTATATCCACCCAAATTCACCATAGCACTCATCTTCACAAACAATATTCACCAGTGTTTAATTTTTTTCTTTGCAACAAAGTTCAGTTATCAGTTTGGTGTAGGAAGCGTGTTTTTTCTCTTTTGCTACTCGGTCTTGTGATAAAAAATATTAATTTTCTTTAGTAAATTTTCAATATTCAGTCATTAATTTTTGAAATAATTGTTTTTCAATTTGTGTACATTATTTTTCAAAAAAAAAAAAAATAGAATTTTCCTTTCGTAAAATGTGTGTTTTTTGCAAAATAAAATTCAATTGGATTACTTTTAATTTTTTTTAATAATTTCGACGCGTCGTTGTTTGTTGCTATCGTCAGTGTTGGTAATGTTCCGTTCGTTGTGACTTAAAACTCGGAATCAAGATTTTTTCGGGTTAAGATACTGTTGTGTTCCTAAAATAATTTGTTTTTAGTTAGTGAAGGTTTATTGTTTTTTAAAAGTGTTTAAAAGTGCGTGTTAGTATTTGAAGAATTCCAAAGCAACATTTTACAAATTTTTGGTAAGGTATTTTATAAATCTTTATTCCATTTATATTATATTTAATATTGTCAGATATTGACTAGAACATAAAGATAAACTACCAAAGCATATTATACCTAAAACATATTTTTTTCTAATTATTATGGAATTTATTGCAAATACAATTTCCCCAAAATATTTCCCTCCGTCCAACATTGGGAACATAAATGGTGCTTAAACATTTCTCTCGCAATTTCTTCTTCTCTTTTTTTATCTGCTGAGAATATGCTATGTGAAGCTACAAATGTTTTGCCAGTTTTCATAGCTATCTAGCATCTTCTGGACTATGTTCTCTGGGCTGATGGCGCCAGTACTTCTTTGCAAATCTTGACGGAGGGACGTCGTCTTCTTGTGAATCCTCGTGGTACTTGTTTTTCCGATCTTGTTGAGGAAGGCGGTGAAATAACCGGTGTTTCCGGTCGTTCCACTCAGCCTCGTTCCTGATCAGCCTCACTGTCCATCTTCCTCTGCTTTCTGAGCTCCAACGCTCTTGCCACTTCTGCTTGGCCCTTTCGAAGGCCGCTTCCAATCCAATGTCCACCTTTTTGTCGTAGTCGTACTTCCCTTCTGCCGCTAAGAAATCGATGGGAGTCACTCCTGCGACTACAAGGACAGCTGGTTCTGACACCGTTCGGTAGGAGCTGGGGTGCCAGCACGTAACTTGATACAATCGTGTCTAGTCGATGTAATCGAGTATAGGGAGTTCCTTATTTGATTCAATCAAATC
The DNA here is from genome assembly GCA_963931855.1 of Philhelius festivus. NCBI lineage: Eukaryota > Metazoa > Arthropoda > Insecta > Diptera > Syrphidae > Philhelius > Philhelius festivus. The sequence goes on from OZ007557.1 coordinate 8,930,887, forward strand.
GAAAACAATCGGCTGATCATAAGAAAGAACTGCCTGTTCTCGATTGTATCGATAACTCGATCGTATCAAGTTACGTGCTAGGGCCCCTGGCTACGGGTGGAGCTCCTCGTCTTTGTACTGCCGCCATAAGTTTGCCGTATTTCTGTTGTTTAAATGTGTCCGCCCAGATTTCACTTCGGTCCCGATTTGGAAATCGATTTGAGTAGAAATTCTCATTTTTATCAGGAGGACTATCTCAGTTTTCACTGTTGCCAGGCTGAGGTCATGCTCATCCATTCATGAGTTTGCTCGTCGCATGACCTAGTTCAGCTTTCTTTGCGTGTTTTCGGTGTCTCTTGCCGTGATCACCGCGGCGATTTTGTCTGCGTACCCGACCAGAAGGGTGTCTTCAGGCATCTCTATGCGGAGATGCTCCAGAGGTCTGGTCCTAATATCGATCCCTGCGCTGCTCCTGGTGTGATTTTCTTTCTTCGTGGGCCTTCTAAGGTTTCGTAGATCAACTCTCGATCCCTGAAATAGTCCTTCACTGTCCGCAGGAGATATACTGGAATGTGGAATCTCCTTTCGAGTGCCTCTAGTACATATGTATAGGTCGGTCCACCTGGCCGAGTTGATGGCATTCCGTACGTCTAAGGTTGCCAGCAAAACGATCTTCCTAGAGTAGTGGTTTCCCTGTTGGGCGATTTGGGCGGCGTTTACTGCTTCTTTAATGGCTCCAAACGTAGCGCGGCCTTTCCTAAAACCGTTCTTCCTCTCTGACAAATCACTTGACATTTGTACCGCCGCTTTCAATCGAGATTTAAGCAGTTTTTCCAAGAGCTTACTCGCGGTGTCCAGGCCTGTATGCCGATGGGGACACCGGGTCTCCTTTGCCTCTGTCGATCAGCACCAAGCGTTGTTTTTTCCTGCTCTTGGGAAAGATGCCTTCCTCGAGGCAGCTGTTGAACATGTTGAGTAGTAAATGGGGACATGTTCGGGCTGTTACTTTTAGTACTTCTGTAGAAATTCCGCCGGGGCGGGAGCTTTTTTGTTTTGCAGCGAATGTACAACTATGCTGAACTCTTCTTCACTAAAAGCTGGAATATCCTGTCGTTGGGCCAGTGCTGTGTCGGGTTGCTTAACAGGATGAGTTGAGAAGAGTGTGTCTACAATGCACTCCATCTTCTCTTGATTCAGCACAGGTGGTGCCTTCTGAGCTCCGAGTTTTCGGGCTACGATTTTGTAGCTCCCAGAAATTGCTGTTCACTTCACGGCGGAGGTCCTCCCATTTCTGTTTTTTGCTCGAATTTATGGCCCTCTTGAGCTTAAATATTTTGGTTCTGAACTCCACAAGAACATCTTCTATAGGTTCAGCTTGTCGTCTTCTTCGCATGGTTACTATGCGCCGAAGTTGTAGACATCTACGGTGAAGCGCAGCTATCTCCTGTGTGCACCAGTTCACTGGATCTCTCTTTTTATTGGCATTGCTTGTTCGGGTCATTGAAGAATCGCAAGCGAGCCGAATTAGTTTCATCTCGTGGCTTCAACTTTCTTTTCCGCAGGTCCTAGAACATGGACCGTGGCTCTTTCTCCTTCTTCGATCACAGAATTGAAAAGGTTTTCGTTGAACCTGTTTATGTTTCACCTTGAAGCTCGTGCTTGACTCCCTTTAGGAGCTCGTTGATTCCCTTCTAGATCAAAGACAATGTACTGGTGGTCGCTGCCCGTGTAGTCCTCGATTACTCGGAACAGACTTAAAGGTGTTAATAAAACCAAAAGAAATTATTTAATAAATTAATAAAATTTTTATTGGTAGTCATAAAATATCAAGAACTATGACATTCATCTTATTGTTATCTTAATACTATTTACGGAGTACAACCTTTTCGATTACCATACAATATTTTATATTCAGGTACAATTTCTTTTTTTATCAGAGCATTCATTACAATAATATGTTTTTCACGAACTAAATCTCGTTTGAAAACCTTAATGCCTGGACTATGAATTAGAAAAGCGTTGGTTAGCACATGATATTCATAGTCCAGCAGACACATGGCGAATCCCTAGGAAAAATTAAATGTTTCAATATGATTCGAATTTAAAAAAAAATCCCACTACAACTCTTACTTGTATACGTTTGTTCTTTTGGCCTTCCCATGTGACTCGTTCATCGAAGAACGGTTCGCGATTATCACTCACGTAAAATGGCTCCCAAACAATTTGCTTTGATCTTCTTTGTCCCACTATGAAAACATTCATTTCATCTGTTTCATTGGCCGCCATCCATTCGGTCATGTTCGGAATATTATGACAAGAACTGCAGACTTTTTTGTGAAACGGAATAGCGGTTTTGTTGCTTAATAGTTCTTGGAGTTCAGTCTTGGTCTCAGGCATTCTTGCGTTCTTTGTAATTTCAAAGGCTGCTAAAGGAAAAACCCTGTTAAAAGTAAAAAAAATAAACCTTTGATAAGTCTAAAAGTCTAAGCCCATATGTACTACCTCGGTCTTTCACCATACAGCACACTTGAATTCCGAATAACCATTTTCAGAAATTCATCTACAAACCCCGGATTCGGATAGAGTTCGATATCACTTGCAAATATGAAGTGAGTGAGAGCAGCTTTTCGGGCAATATTTCTACCCACATTAATTGGATAGACAAGATTATGGCTTTGTTTGTACATGGAACTTCGGTTTATGTTCTCATATGGCGGTGGAAAAGAACAGTCATATGGCGAATTCAATGCATCAGTTTCAGTCAAGGGAATAATTTTTGGCATGTGATCTTTGGGGAAGTATATGTGAAAGGTCACATAGTATTGTATGAGTTCACTTTCTTTGAAACAATTGCGGACATATTGGATAGCTTCTAGAGTTTTATTGAAATCCAATCCAGGAGCATAAATTGCAAAGCTCACGGGGGCATTCCATCTGAAAATAAAACAAAAAGTTGCTATTAAGAAGGGCTTAATAAAAACAAAATGAAAAAAAAAAATATAATCAACACTTTTTAAATTCGATTTCTGTATCGATCTGGGAACAGGAAGGATTTGCTTAATTTTTTTTTAATAAAAAGTGTGTCTTTTTGGATTTTGTCTTGAAATTTCTCGGACTCTGTTTTAATGATTTTGATTATACATCTACACAATTTACACTTGCAATTATTCCAAGTTTCCTGTTGGTTGGTGTTTTTTTTTTTTTTTTTAAAATTCAACACTTCCTAATTTTTGACTTATTTCCGTAGATATCGATAATCGCTTAACCGATTTCGATATAACATACTTTTATACAATTCCATAATTCTACTTCCATATATGATTTCTCTTAAACAAAATCATAATTTGTAAGCTTAACTGCAAACTGAAAAAGACTCACGAATGTCTTCTTTAAAGGATACAGACCTTGTGAATTAAATGGACTTCGTTTTCAGTCAACACAATTGGCGATAATATGCCAAGAGAGAACAAAAATGTTTGTCGCACTTTAAGCATTCCTAAAATAAAAATAAATGTTTTTCTGAAGTTAACCGCCGGTGTTGCAGGGCGTATGTGGAACATTTTTTAAAAGTAAAAATATTTACTTTATTGTAAACTATTTATGGCTTTTGAGCAATTAACTTAAAATTTGGCTTACACTTGTCAAGATTTTCCCTATTCGTATGAGATTCTATCAGTTTTGGGCTAAAAATCATTTTTACTACAAAAACTATCATAGCAATTGCACACAATTATTTCTGATTCTTTGTGAATATTGCCCAACAATTTGGACTTGTCTTAATAGACTTGGTGTATATGTATATTCATTGGAATTACTTTTATAAAAATGTGTAAATTTAAGCAAACTTTTTAAGTCATTTTCAAATATCAATCTGACTTAATTCCTGAATTCCATAATGATATTTTACGAATTTTGACCTAGTAAGTAATGAAGCCCCACTTTTTAATAGGAAAATAGGCATTACCATCCAGTTCAAATTAAAATCATTAAGTGCATAAATTAAAGTTTTCGCCAAAAATTTCTTTCTTATAATTAAGATGGTTTTTCCTTTGGTGCATGAGTGGACAACATCTTCCAAGTATGTGATCTGGTGTTTCCTTATGCATGTTGAAGAATTTACATGTATCACTGCTTACCATACCAAGTAAACCTAGATGTTGATGCGCCTATTTTTGCTTAGGAGTCTGCATCTTAGTTTCCATGAACACCCACGTGACCAGGTGCCCAGTAAAGTGTGACCCTGTTCTGTTTGCCAAGTTTATTTAGCCTGCTTATGCACTTCCAATCCAATTTAGAGCTGATGGTATATGAGCTTAGTGACTTGAGTGTCGCTTGACCATCTGACATGATGATGTTAGGTTAGGTTAGGTTGTTGGGGTGACAATTGATGTCGTTAGCGTCTCACTTATATCAATGTAGATCCATTGTGTTACCCGTGAGTGTAATCACTCTTTTCTGATAAAAACTTATGTATTCTGTTAATATTCTTACTAAGTTGCATAATTTCGTCGGTTCTCTGCTTGTTAAAGCAAGGCAATACTTTCCTAGTAGTATCACAGGTGCCAAGTAGACTCCACATTTCATTGGATTTTTTTAGGATTAAATCTGAAATTTTCTGTTTAATGTTGCAGAGTGGGATACTTACCATCTCTGCTTGACTAGCGTCAAGTGCTGATTCCTGTCTTGCCAACTCATCGGCATTCATTTTCATTACCTGGTATGCCGCTGTGTCCCGGGACCCAGCAGAGTCTAATATTGTGCTGCGTGCCGAAAACCTTAAGCTCTTCGCGGCAGCAAGAGACAAGCCTAGATTTTATCACAGTGGAAGAAATCGCTTTTATTGCCGCTTGGCTATCAATTTAAAAGGTGATATCATGACTGATATCATAAATAATCATGACTAATCATGAATAATCATGAATAATCATGAATAATCATGAAAAATCATGACTAATCATGAATAATCATGACTAATCATGAATAATCATGAATAATCATGAATAATCATGAATAATCATGACTAATCATGAATAATCATGAATAATCATGACTAATCATGAATAATCATGAATAATAATAATCATCATCAATAATCATGAATAATCATGATTAATCATGAATAATCATGACTTATCATGAATAATCATGAATAATCATGAATAATCACGAATAATCATGAATAGTCATGAATAATCATGAATAAACTAATCATGAATAATCATGAATAATCATCAGTAATCGTGAATAATCATGATTAGTCATGATTAGTCATGATTAGTCATGATTAATCATGATTATTCATGATTATTCATGATTAGTCATGATTATTCATGATTATTCATGATTATTCATGATTAGTCATGATTATTCATGATTATTCATGATTATTCATGATTATTCATGATTAGTCATGATTATTCATGATTATTCATGATTAATCATGATTATTCATGATTAGTCATGATTATTCATGATTATTCATGATTAGTCATGATTATTCATGATTAGTCATGATTATTCATGATTATTCATGAGTAATCATGATTATTCATGATTACTGATGATTATTCATGATTATTCATGATTAGTCATGATTAGTCATGATTATTCATGATTATTCATGATTAGTCATGACTATTCATGATTAGTCATGAGTCATGACTATTCATGATTAGTCATGATTATTCATGATTATTCATGATTAGTCATGATTATTCATGATTAGTCATGATTAGTCATGATTATTCATGATTACTGATGATTATTCATGATTATTCATGATTAGTCATGATTTTTCATGATTATTCATGTTCAATCATGAATAATCATGATTATTCATGATTATTCATGATTATTCATGATTAGTCATGATTATTCATGATTATTCATGATTAGTCATGATTATTCATGATTATTCATGATTATTCATGATTATTCATGATTAGTCATGATTATTCATGATTATTCATGATTAGTCATGATTATTCATGATTATTCATGATTATTCATGATTATTCATGATTAGTCATGATTATTCATGATTAGTCATGATTAGTCATGATTATTCATGATTACTGATGATTATTCATGATTATTCATGATTAGTCATGATTATTCATGATTATTCATGATTAGTCATGATTATTCATGATTATTCATGATTATTCATGATTATTCATGATTAGTCATGATTATTCATGATTAGTCATGATTAGTCATGATTATTCATGATTACTGATGATTATTCATGATTATTCATGATTAGTTTATTCATGATTAGTCATGATTATTCATGATTATTCATGATTAATCATGATTATTCATGATTATTGATGATTATTGATGATTAACCATGATTATTCATAATTAATCATGATTATTTATGATTATTCATGATTGGTCATGATTAGTCATGATTATTCATGATTAGTCATGATTACTGATGATTATTCATGATTAGTCATGATTATTCATGATTAGTCATGATTAGTCATGATTATTCATGATTACTGATGATTATTCATGATTATTCATGATTAGTCATGATTAGTCATGATTATTCATGATTAGTCATGACTATTCATGATTTATCATGATTATTCATGATTATTCATGATTAGTCATGATTATTCATGATTAGTCATGATTAGTCATGATTATTCATGATTACTGATGATTATTCATGATTATTCATGATTAGTCATGATTTTTCATGATTATTCATGTTCAATCATGAATAATCATGATTATTCATGATTATTCATGATTATTCATGATTAGTCATGATTATTCATGATTATTCATGATTAGTCATGATTATTCATGATTATTCATGATTATTCATGATTATTCATGATTAGTCATGATTATTCATGATTAGTCATGATTAGTCATGATTATTCATGATTACTGATGATTATTCATGATTATTCATGATTAGTTTATTCATGATTAGTCATGATTATTCATGATTATTCATGATTAATCATGATTATTCATGATTATTGATGATTATTGATGATTAACCATGATTATTCATAATTAATCATGATTATTTATGATTATTCATGATTGGTCATGATTAGTCATGATTATTCATGATTATTGATGAGCCGACATTTTACTTGGGTGGCGATATTTCCGAAACCAAACCTTGAAAAAGGTTGCGGTGAATAATCATGAATAATCATGACTAATCATGAATAATCATGAATAATCATCAATAATCATGAATAATCATGACTAATCATGACTAATCATAAATAATCATGATTAATCATGAATAATCATGGTTAATCATCAATAATCATCAATAATCATGAATAATCATGATTAATCATGAATAATCATGAATAATCATGACTAATCATGAATAATCATGAATAATCATGAATAATCACGAATAATCATGAATAGTCATGAATAATCATGAATAATCATGAATAATCATGAATAATCATGAATAAACTAATCATGAATAATCATGAATAATCATCAGTAATCATGAATAATCATGACTAATCATGAATAATCATGAATAATCATGACTAATCATGAATAATCATGAATAATCATGAATAATCATGATTATTCATGATTGATCATGAATAATCATGAATAATCATGACTAATCATGAATAATCATGAATAATCATGAATAATCATGAATAATCATCAGTAATCATGAATAATCATGACTAATCATGACTAATCATGAATAATCATAAATAATCATGATTAATCATGAATAATCATGGTTAATCATGAATAATCATCAATAATCATGAATAATCATGATTAATCATGAATAATCATGAATAATCATGAATAATCATGATAATCATGAATAATCATGACTAATCATATGGAATAATCATGACTAATCATGAATAATCATGAATAATCATGAATAATCATGAATAATCATGAATAATCATGAAAAATCATGACTAATCATGGTTAATCATCAATAATCATCAATAATCATGAATAATCATGATTAATCATGAATAATCCTGAATAATCATGAATAATCATGACTAATCATGAATAATCATGAATAATCATGAATAATCATGAATAATCATAAATACAGTGGATCAAAAAAGAAATCGGACATACAAGTTTTGTCTCTTTAAATCACAAAATAAAATTGATGAAGGTTTGAAAATAGCGTATTTCTGCATTTATACATAGTTTTTACTATAAACTCTGAATATTTAGCAAAAATTACACTTTTATTAACAAATTATCATCGAAATTCAATATAAAAGGAAATAATCGCAAATTTAATATCAAAAAAGAAATCGGACACTCTGTGTTATACTCATTTTTTTGTTTTTAACGGGACAAATATAACACTTTTAGGTTCTTAATATACCGTTACATTTGTCAGATGTTTATTTGATTTGAATTTAATGCGTTATTATTAATAAGGTCAAAATGGAAGAACAATGTTGATATACAACGATAGAAGTACGAAAAATAGTGATAAAAAATTTTTAAAAAGGTAACTCTGTACGTGCTATTGCAGAAATTGTAAAAAGAAGCAATTCTACGATAGGAGACATCATAAAAAGATTTAAAACAACAAAATCTGTTGAAAATTTACAAAAATCTTGAAGACCAAAAAAGTTTACTGCAGGCGATGAACGTTGGATATTGTAATAAGTTAAGAAATAAACCCCAAATAGGTGCACCAAAGTTGACGGGCGTAGGTAATGAAATACCTGCACTAAGATATTAACCCTGAAACCGTAAAAACAGTGCTGCGAAAAAGTAATTTTCATGGAAGAGTGGCAAGAAAAAAACCTTTTATCAACAAGAAAAACCGAATCAAGAGAAATAGTTTATAAGGAGCTACCAAAAGACGGATTTCTCATTCTAGAATCGTGTTTTGTGCTCTGTTATATTAAATGTACTCTCGTCAGAGACAAAACACGATTCCAGAATGACAAATCCGTCTTTTGGTAGCTCCTTATAAACTATTTCTCTTGATTCGGTTTTTCTTGTTGATAAAAGGTTTTTTTCTTGCCACTCTTCCATGAAAATTACTTTTTCGCAGCACTGTTTTTACGGTTTCAGGGTTAATATCTTAGTGCAGGTATTTCATTACCTACGCCCGTCAACTTTGGTGCACCTATTTGGGGTTTATTTCTTAACTTATTACAATATCCAACGTTCATCGCCTGCAGTAAACTTTTTTGGTCTTCAAGATTTTTGTAAATTTTCAACAGATTTTGTTGTTTTGAATCTTTTTATGATGTCTCCTATCGTAGAATTGCTTCTTTTTACAATTTCTGCAATAGCACGTACAGAGTTACCTTTTTAAAAATTTTGTATCACTATTTTTCGTACTTCTATCGTTGTATATCAACATTGTTCTTCCATTTTGACCTTATTAATAATAACGCATTAAATTCAAATCAAATAAACATCTGACAAATGTAACGGTATATTAAGAACCTAAAAGTGTTATATTTGTCCCGTTAAAAACAAAAAAATGAGTATAACACAGAGTGTCCGATTTCTTTTTTGATATTAAATTTGCGATTATTTCCTTTTATATTGAATTTCGATGATAATTTGTTAATAAAAGTGTAATTTTTGCTAAATATCCAGAGTTTATAGTAAAAACTATGTATAAATGCAGAAATACGCTATTTTCAAACCTTCATCAATTTTATTTTGTGATTTAAAGAGACAAAACTTGTATGTCCGATTTCTTTTTTGATCCACTGTAATCATGACTAATCATGAATAATCATCAGTAATCATGAATAATCATGATTAATCATGAATAATCATGAATAATCATGAATAATCATGAATAATCATGACTAATCATGAAAAATCATGAATAATCATGAATAATCATGAATAATCATGAATAATCATGAATAATCATGAATAATCATGAATAATCATAAATAATCATGACTAATCATGGTTAATCATCAATAATCATCAATAATCATGAATAATCATGATTAATCATGAATAATCATGAATAATCATGAATAATCATGACTAATCATTAATAATCATGAATAATCATGAATAATCATGAATAATCATGAATAATCATGAATAATCATTAATAATCATGAATAATCATGACTAATCATGAATAATCATGATTAATCATCAGTAATCATGAATAATCATGACTAATCATGACTAATCATGACTAATCATGACTAATCATGAATAATCATGACTAATCATGAATAATCATGAATAATCATGAATAATCGTGAATAATCATGAATAATCATGAATAATCATGAATAATCATGAATAATCATGACTAATCATGAATAATCATGAATAATCATAAATAATCATGACTAATCATGAATAATCATGAATAATCATGAATAATCATGAATAATCATGAAAAATCATGACTAATCATGACTAATCATGACTAATCATGACTAATCATGAACAATCATGAATAATCATCAGTAATCATGAATAATCATGACTAATCATGACTAATCATGAATAATCATGATTAATCATGAATAATCATGAATAATCATGAATAATCATGACTAATCATGAATAATCATGAATAATCATCAATAATCATGAATAATCATGACTAATCATGACTAATCATGAATAATCATAAATAATCATGATTAATCATGAATAATCATGGTTAATCATCAATAATCATCAATAATCATGAATAATCATGATTAATCATGAATAATCATGAATAATCATGACTAATCATGAATAATCATGAATAATCATGAATAATCACGAATAATCATGAATAGTCATGAATAATCATGAATAATCATGAATAATCATGAATAAACTAATCATGAATAATCATGAATAATCATCAGTAATCATGAATAATCATGACTAATCATGACTAATCATGAATAATCATGAATAATCATGAATAATCATGAATAATCATGAATAATCATGAATAATCATGACTAATCATGAATAATCATGAATAATCATGACTAATCATGAATAATCATGAATAATCATGAATAGGTAATCATGATTATTCATGATTGATCATGAATAATCATGAAAAATCATGACTAATCATGAATAATCATGAATAATCATGACTAATCATGAATAATCATGAATAATCATGAATAATCATGAATAATCATGAATAAACTAATCATGAATAATCATGAATAATCATGAATAATCATCACCCTTATTATGATTGTCAACTATCAATTTGATAGTTGATAAATTTTTAATTCAATGTTTAAAAACCCAACTGATTAAAGTTTTGATCATTGAGAATGATTCAGACCATTGCCAAACACAAGCAAATTGAAAAATTTAAAAGAAAAATTGATTAGTTTTTTTAATAAATTGAGTTTTGTAACCCAATTTTCAAGGTTTATCAACTATCAATTTGATAATTGACAATCGTAATAGGGGTGCATGACTAATCATGAATAATCATGACTAATCATGAATAACCATGAATAATCATGAATAATCATGACTAATCATGAATAATCATGACTAATCATGAATAATCATGAATAATCATCAGTAATCATGAATAATCATGACTAATCATGACTAATCATGAATAATCATGACTAATCATGAATAATCATGAATAATCATGACTAATCATGAATAGTCATGACTAATCATGAATAATCATGAATAATCATGACTAATCATGACTTATCATGAATAATCATGAATAATCATCAATAATCATGATTAATCATGAATAATCATGACTAATCATGAATAATCATGACTAATCATGGTTAATCATCAATAATCATCAATAATCATGAATAATCATGATTAATCATGAATAATCATGAATAATCATAACTAATCATGAATAATCATGAATAATCATGAATAATCATGAATAATCATGACTAATCATGAATTATCATGAATAATCATGACTAATCATGAATAATCATGAATAATCATGACTAATCATGACTAATCATGACTAATCATGACTAATCATGAATAATCATGACTAATCATGAATAATCATGAATAATCGTGAATAATCATGAATAATCATGAATAATCATGAATAATCATGACTAATCATGAATAATCATGAATAATCATGACTAATCATGAATAATCATGACTAATCATGAATAATCATGAATAATCATGACTAATCATGAATAATCATGAATAATCATCACCCTTATTATGATTGTCAACTATGTATCAATTTGATAGTTGATAAATTTTTAATTCAATGTTTAAAAACCCAACTGATTAAAGTTTTGATCATTGAGAATGATTCAGACCATTGCCAAACACTGAAAAATTTAAAAGAAAAATTGATTAGTTTTTTTAATAAATTGAGTTTTGTAACCCAATTTTCAAGGTTTATCAACTATCAATTTGATAATTGACAATCGTAATAGGGGTGCATGACTAATCATGAATAATCATGACTAATCATGAATAATCATGAATAATCATGAATAATCATGACTAATCATGAATAATCATGACTAATCATGAATAATCATGAATAATCATCAGTAATCATGAATAATCATGACTAATCATGGACTAATCATGAATAATCATGACTAATCATGAATAATCATGAATAATCATGACTAATCATGAATAGTCATGACTAATCATGAATAATCACCTGTAAAGAAGACCTGGAACTATTTAACACGAGACGAGTTGAAAATGAATCACCGTAAGCAGCGTATCAACAAAACTATATTATTAGATTATATTATGTATATGTACTCTCTTAAATCTTTCATTGTTTATTTCTTCTCCTTTTCTTACAATAAATTTCCTCTTTCTTTCTTTAACTGTCAATTCTCCATGCATTACTTATTTTGTGAAGTCATTGTCTTGTTTAGCATTGATCTTACTTTTGACCTGTTTTTCTTTTTAATTGTTCCATGTTTCCGTATGTTCTTTATTTGTTTTTCATCATACTACAATGAATTTGTTTCATAACAATATATCTGGAGGGAATTATGTACCATTGGTGAATAGCATCAACAAATCGAGAATGCTGTTTGAGATAGTATGCAAAAATAAAATAGGTATTCGGATGTGCCATTTAAATGCACAGAGTATGGTAAATAAAATTGATGAAATGCGTTTATTGTTTGGGAATGGTTGTATGGATATAATTGGAGTTTCAGAAACCTGGACCAAACATCAAATGTGTAATGATCTATTTAATATTAAAGGCTACGAATTGTTTCGCGGTGATCGATGTTTAAAACGGGGTGGGGGGAGCAGCAATTTATATTAAAAATTGTTATGGTGCCAAAATTGTGAGACAATCTAATGAACTTGACAAATCCGAGTTTATTTTTGTGGAGGTTATATCCGGTTCGTATAGATTATTAGTCGGTGCAATATATTCCGCACCTGATGTGGCAAACTGCTCTGAGATTAGTGATATTCTTGAGATATTGGGACCAAATTATTCAAAAATAATTGTATGTGGTGACATGAATATGGACATCCTAGCAAACAAAAACAAACAGTTCGTTGATTCAATTGCATCTCTTGGTTTAAAATTTGTGAACAACTCCAATCCTACTCATTACTTTCCTGATAAAACACCTTCACTTATTGATGTCTTTTTGGTACCCAAGACAGATATAGTATCACATTACGACCAAATTATGTCCCCGGGATTTTCATATCATGATATGATTATACTGGTGTTAGATGTATTTCCTTTAGGTATGACCGATGTTTATTCAAAATTCCGTGATTTTTCGTCAGCTGATGTCCCTTCACTTTTTAATGATTGTCTTAGACTTGACTGGTCACCCATTTATTGCTCATCTGACGTCAATGTTCAAGTCTCTGCTTTAAATAGGAACATTGAATACTTGTTTGAGAAATATGTCCCTTTAAAAACAAGAAAAATAAAGAATACTGAGTTACCCTGGTTCAACCAGGTAGTTCTGAACAAGATCAGAGAACGAAACCTTCTTTATTACAGGTGGAGAAGATACCGTTGTCCGTTTTTAACATGTTGAGTTCAAGCGATTACGTAATGAGGTAACTCAAATAATTCGTAAAAACAAAAGCGCTTATTATAAAACCAAGTTTCAAGGAAGCAAATCGAGTGCAGGTTTTTGGAGAGCGATAAGAGAAGCAGGCATTAATATTCGTGAAACAGGTAACCAAATGTCCAAAAATATGAAATTGAATCTCAACGAATTAAATCGTAAGTTTGTGGGGTCGTTTTCATCATCGCATGATCCAATTGAAGATCTTGAAATAAATACCCATCGGTCATTTTCATTGCAGTGCGTGGATGCTTTTTGTGTTGGTGAGACCATACTCTCTATTAAATCGCAGGCCACTGGCTTGGATGGGATTCACCCAAATATTATAAAAATACTTCTTCCTCTAGTTGGGAAGCACATAACCCATATTTATAACACAATTATAACTACTTCTATTTTTCCTGATAAATGGAAAAGTGCAAAAATACTACCTGTTCCTAAATCATTCTCTCACAAAAGTACTGATTTTAGGCCAATAGCTATTCTTCCATTTCTGAGCAAAGCTTTTGAAAAAATTGTAAGCCATCAAATCAAAGTCCATCTGCAGGAACAAAAGCTCATAACGGAGTATCAATCGGGGTTCAGGTCCAAACATAGTTGTATAACTGCACTTATGAAAGTAAGTGATGATATTCGTGAAGGGTTTGATGAAGATATGATGTCCTTTATGGTATTGCTGGATTTCTCAAAGGCATTTGACTCGGTAAACCATTCGATTTTATTGCAAAAATTTAAGACTCAATTTGCCTTTGAAGATTCTGTTTCCATTCTTATGGCATCTTATCTTGCTAATAGAAGACAAGCGGTCTATTTTAATGATAATCATTCAGATATGTTGTTTGTGCCTACTGGGGTTCCTCAAGGTTCAATTTTGGGCCCTCTTTTCTTCACGCTCTATCTTAATGACCTCTCAAGATGTATTGAGAATAGCAATTTTCATTTTTTTGCTGATGACGCACAATTAACTCTTAAATTCAAAAAGCCCTGCTATTCTCATGCCGTTGAACTCATGAACAGTGACTTAGACAAAATTTATATATGGTCCCAAAGAAACAAAATCGAAATTAATGCATCCAAAACTAAAGCTCTTTTACTATGGAAGACCGAACATAATAATATAGAGTCCTCACCGTTAAAAATAAATAACTCAACTATCGAGTTTGTAAGTAAAGCAAAGAATCTTGGCATTTACTTCAATCAAAATCTGAATTGGACAGATCACATAAATCAGGTACTGTCAAAAATATATTGTATTCTTCGCGGATTGAGTCCAACAAAAATGTATCTTCCAATAGATGTTAAACTTAAGTTGATTAAGTCTTATGTTGTTCCCATCATTTTATATGGATGCGAAATGTTCTCAAATCTAGACTCCGAATCGTTAAGAAAGTTAAATATTGCTTTTAATAACTGTGCAAGGTACATATACAATCTGGGTCGTTATGACCACGTTTCAATATATGCCAAGAAAATAAACGGTTGCTCCCTTAATGCTCTATTACAGTATAGAACAGTCCTCGCACTAGATAAAATTATAACCACCAGAACGCCAAACTATCTTTTTACTAAAATAAAATTTAATAATTCTCAAAGAACGCTTAAAATAGTTCCACCTAGACATCGCTCTTTAGTCAGCAGCAGGCAGTTTTTTGTTCATGCTGTTCACCTTTGGAATAATCTCCCCCAAAATCTTCGAAGAACAAACACGGATGGGACATTCAAAAAGTTATTATTTGAATACTTCGCAAGCACCTTTTAACAGCACGATGACTCGAGTACATGCATTTCTAGTTCTGTCTTTTTCTCTTTCTTAATTTTCTCTCTGTCTTAATTCCTTACTATCTATCATCTTTCATTATATTGTTATAAAATTATCTTATAAGCATACATATGTATAAATATTAAAAATACTATTTCCTGTACAAGAACAAAAGAATATGATTCTTAATTATGTACAGCGTCAAGAATGAATAAATAAATAAATAAATAAATAAATAAATAATCATGAATAATCATGACTAATCATGACTTATCATGAATAATCATGAATAATCATCAATAATCATGATTAATCATGAATAATCATGACTAATCATGAATAATCATGACTAATCATGGTTAATCATCAATAATCATCAATAATCATGAATAATCATGATTAATCATGAATAATCATGAATAATCATAACTAATCATGAATAATCATGAATAATCATGAATAATCATGAATAATCATGACTAATCATGAATTATCATGAATAATCATGACTAATCATGAATAATCATGAATAATCATGATTAAACATGAATAATCATGACTAATCATGACTAATCATGACTAATCATGACTAATCATGAATAATCATGACTAATCATGAATAATCATGAATAATCGTGAATAATCATGAATAATCATGAATAATCATGAATAATCATGACTAATCATGAATAATCATGAATAATCATGAATAATCATGAATAATCATGACTAATCATGAATAATCATGAATAATCATGACTAATCATGAATAATCATGAATAATCATGAATAATCATGATTATTCATGATTGATCATGAATAATCATGAATAATCATGACTAATCATGAATAATCATGAATAATTATGAATAATCATGAATAATCATCAGTAATCATGAATAATCATGACTAATCATGACTAATCATGAATAATCATAAATAATCATGATTAATCATGAATAATCAGGGTTAATCATGAATAATCATCAATAATCATGAATAATCATGATTAATCATGAATAATCATGAATAATCATGAATAATCATGAATAATCATGAATAATCATGACTAATCATGAATAATCATGACTAATCATGAATAATCATGAATAATCATGAATAATCATGAATAATCATGAATAATCATGAATAATCATGAAAAATCATGACTAATCATGGTTAATCATCAATAATCATCAATAATCATGAATAATCATGATTAATCATGAATAATCCTGAATAATCATGAATAATCATGACTAATCATGAATAATCATGAATAATCATGAATAAGCATGAATAATCATGAATAATCATGAATAATCATGAATAATCATGAATAATCATGAATAATCATGAATAATCATGACTAATCATGAATAGTCATGACTAATCATGAATAATCATGAATAATCATGACTAATCATGACTAATCATGAATAATCATGAATAATCATGACTAATCATGACTAATCATGACTAATCATGAATAATCATGAATAATCATGAATAATCATGACTAATCATGAATAATCATGACTAATCATGAATAATCATGAATAATCATGAATAATCATGAATAATCATGAATAATCATGAAAAATCATGACTAATCA
The DNA here is from genome assembly GCA_963931855.1 of Philhelius festivus. Lineage (NCBI taxonomy): Eukaryota > Metazoa > Arthropoda > Insecta > Diptera > Syrphidae > Philhelius > Philhelius festivus. The sequence continues at coordinate 8,948,310 of OZ007557.1, forward strand.
TGGTTAATCATCAATAATCATGAATAATCATGATTAATCATGAATAATCCTGAATAATCATGAATAATCATGACTAATCATGAATAATCATGAATAATCATGAATAATCATGAATAATCATCAATAATCATGAATAATCATGACTAATCATGGAATAAACTAATCATGAATAATCATGAATAATCATCAGTAATCATGAATAATCATGACTAATCATGACTAATCATGAATAATCATGAATAATCATGACTAATCATGAATAATCATGAATAATCATGAATAATCATGAATAATCATGAATAATCATGAATAATCATGATAGATAATCATGAATAATCATGAATAATCATCAATAATCATGAATAATCATGACTAATCATGACTAATCATGGTTAATCATCAATAGTCATCAATAATCATGAATAATCATGATTAATCATGAATAATCATGAATAATCATGACTAATCATTAATAATCATGAATAATCATGAATAATCATGAATAATCATGACTAATCATGAATAATCATGAATAATCATGAATAATCATGATTATTCATGATTGAACATAAATAATCATGAAAAATCATGACTAATCATGACAAATCATGAATAATCATGAATAATCATCAGTAATCATGAATAATCATGACTAATCATGACTAATCATGAATAATCATGACTAATCATGAATAATCATGACTAATCATGAATAATCATGAAAAATCATGACTAATCATGACAAATCATGAATAATCATGAATAATCATCAGTAATCATGAATAATCATGATTAGTCATGATTAGTCATGATTAGTCATGATTATTCATGATTAATCATGATTATTCATGATTATTCATGATTATTCATGATTAGTCATGATTAGTCATGATTATTCATGATTATTCATGATTAGTCATGACTATTCATGATTAGTTTATGATTATTTATGATTATTCATGATTATTCATGATTATTCATGATTATTCACGATTATTCGTGATTATTCATGATTATTCATGATTAGTCATGATTATTCATGATTATTCATGATTATTCATGATTAATCATGATTATTCATGATTATTGATGATTATTGATGATTAACCATGATTAGTCATGATTTTTCATGATTATTCATGATTATTCATGATTGTTCATGATTATTCATGATTATTCATGATTAGTCATGATTATTCATGATTAGTCATGATTATTCATGATTATTCATGATTATTCATGATTATTCATGATTATTCATGATTATTCATGATTAATCATGATTATTCATGATTACTGATGATTATTCATGATTAACCATGATTATTCATGATTAATCATGATTATTTATGATTATTCATGATTAGTCATGATTAGTCATGATTATTCATGATTACTGATGATTATTCATGATTATTCATGATTATTCATGATTAGTCATGATTATTCATGATTATTCATGATCAATCATGAATAATCATGATTATTCATGATTATTCATGATTATTCATGATTAGTCATGATTATTCATGATTATTCATGATTAGTCATGATTATTCATGATTATTCATGATTATTCATGATTATTCATGATTAGTCATGATTATTCATGATTATTCATGATTATTTATGATTATTCACGATTATTCATGATTATTCATGATTAGTCATGAATCATGATTATTCATGATTAGTCATGATTAGTCATGATTAGTCATGATTATTCATGATTAATCATGATTATTCATGATTATTCATGATTAGTCATGATTATTCATGATTATTCATGATTAGTCATGATTATTCATGATTATTCATGATTATTCATGATTATTCATGATTAGTCATGATTATTCATGATTATTCATGATTAATCATGATTATTCATGATTATTGATGATTATTGATGATTAACCATGATTAGTCATGATTAGTCATGATTATTTATGATTATTCATGATTATTCATGATTATTCATGATTATTCATGATTATTCATGATTATTCATGATTAGTCATGATTATTCATGATTATTCATGATTAATCATGATTATTCATGATTATTGATGATTATTGATGATTAACCATGATTAGTCATGATTTTTCATGATTATTCATGATTATTCATGATTATTTATGATTATTCATGATTATTCATGATTATTCATGATTAGTCATGATTAGTCATGATTATTCATGATTATTAATGATTAGTCATGACTATTCATGATAAGTCATGATTATTCATGATTATTCATGATTAGTCATGATTATTCATGATAAGTCATGATTAGTCATGATTATTCATGATTACTGATGATTATTCATGATTATTCATGATTAGTCATGATTTTTCATGATTATTTATGATCAATCATGAATAATCATGATTATTCATGATTATTCATGATTAGTCATGATTATTCATGATTATTCATGATTAGTCATGATTATTCATGATTATTCATGATTATTCATGATTATTCATGATTAGTCATGATTATTCAAGATTAGTCATGATTAGTCATGATTATTCATGATTACTGATGATTATTCATGATTATTCATGATTAGTTTATTCATGATTATTCATGATTATTCATGATTATTCATGATTATTCATGATTATTCATGACTATTCATGATTATTCGTGATTATTCATGATTATTCATGATTATTCATGATTAGTCATGATTATTCATGATTATTCATGATTATTCATGATTATTCATGATTAGTCATGATTATTCAAGATTAGTCATGATTAGTCATGATTATTCATGATTACTGATGATTATTCATGATTAGTCATGATTATTCATGATTATTCATGATTAGTCATGATTATTCATGATTATTCATGATTATTCATGATTAGTCATGATTATTCATGATTAGTCATGATTAGTCATGATTATTCATGATTACTGATGATTATTCATGATTATTCATGATTAGTCATGATTTTTCATGATTATTCATGATTATTCATGATTATTCATGATTAGTCATGACTAATGACTAATCATGAATAATCATGAATAATCATGAATAATCATGAATAATCATGAAAAATCATGACTAATCATGACTAATCATGAATAATCATGAATAATCATCAGTAATCATGAATAATCATGACTAATCATGACTAATCATGAATAATCATGACTAATCATGAATAATCATGAATAATCATGAATAATCATGACTAATCATGAATAATCATGAATAATCATGACTAATCATGAATAATCATCAGTAATCATGAATAATCATGACTAATCATGACTAATCTTGAATAATCATGACTAATCATGAATAATCATGAATAATCATGAATAATCATGAATAATCATGACTAATCATGAATAATCAGGAATAATCATGAATAATCACGAATAATCATGAATAGTCATGAATAATCATGAATAATCATGAATAATCATGAATAATCATGAATAAACTAATCATGAATAATCATGAATAATCATCAGTAATCATGAATAATCATGACTAATCATGACTAATCTTGAATAATCATGACTAATCATGAATAATCATGAATAATCATGAATAATCATGACTAATCATGAATAATCATGAATAATCATGACTAATCATGAATAATCATGAATAATCATGATTATTCATGATTGATCATAAATAATCATGAAAAATCATGACTAATCATGAATAATCATGAATAATCATCAGTAATCATGAATAATCATGACTAATCATGACTAATCATGAATAATCATGACTAATCATGAATAATCATGAATAATCATGACTTATCATGAATAGTCATGACTAATCATTAATAATCATGAATAATCATGACTAATCATGACTAATCATGAATAATCATGAATAATCATGAATAATCATAAATAATCATGAATAATCATGAATAATCATGAAAAATCATGACTAATCATGGTTAATCATCAATAATCATCAATAATCATGAATAATCATGATTAATCATGAATAATCATGAATAATCATGACTAATCATGAATAATCATGAATAATCATGAATAATCATGAATAATCATGAATAATCATGAATAATCATGAATAATCATGAATAATCATAAATAATCATGACTAATCATGACTAATCATGGTTAATCATCAATAATCATCAATAATCATGAATAATCATGATTAATCATGAATAATCATGAATAATCATGACTAATCATGAATAATCATGAATAATCATGAATAATCATGAATAATCATGACTAATCATGAATAATCATGAATAATCATGACTAATCATGAATAATCATGAATAATCATGATTAATCATGAATATTCATGACTAATCATGACTAATCATGACTAATCATGACTAATCATGAATAATCATGACTAATCATGAATAATCATGAATAATCGTGAATAATCATAAATAATCATGAATAATCATGAATAATCATGACTAATCATGAATAATCATGAATAATCATGAATAATCATGAATAATCATGACTAATCATGAATAATCATGAATAATCATGACTAATCATGAATAATCATGACTAATCATGATTATTCATGATTGATCATGAATAATCATGAATAATCATGACTAATCATGAATAATCATGAATAATCATGAATAATCATCAGTAATCATGAATAATCATGACTAATCATGACTAATCATGAATAATCATAAATAATCATGATTAATCATGAATAATCATGGTTAATCATGAATAATCATCAGTAATCATGAATAATCATGATTAATCATGAATAATCATGAATAATCATGAATAATCATGAATAATCATGACTAATCATGAATAATCATGACTAATCATGAATAATCATGAATAATCATGAACAATCATGAATAATCATGAATAATCATGAAAAATCATGACTAATCATGGTTAATCATCAATAATCTTCAATAATCATGAATAATCATGATTAATCATGAATAATCATGAATAATCATGAATAATCATGACTAATCATGAATAATCATGAATAATCATGAATAATCGTGAATAATCATGAATAATCATGAATAATCATGAATAATCATAAATAATCATGACTAATCATGAATAATCATGAATAATCATCAGTAATCACGAATAATCATGATTAATCATGAATAATCATGAATAATCATGACTAATCATGAAAAATCATGAATAATCATGAATAATCATGAATAATCATGAATAATCATAAATAATCATGACTTGTCATGACTAATAATGGTTAATCATCAATAATCATCAATAATCATGAATAATCATGATTAATCATGAATAATCATGAATAATCATGACTAATCATTAATAATCATGAAAAATCATGAATAATCATGACTAATCATGAATAATCATGAATAATCATGACTAATCATGAATAATCATGATTAATCATCAGTAATCATGAATAATCATGACTTATCATGACTAATCATGACTAATCATGAATAA